>OW584240.1:29478192-30678192 GCA_939192795.1 Bombylius discolor | reverse complement strand
AAGCTAATTTCAAAATTTATTTATATGATTTTAATTATACCCTTGCCTCTTGTTCCAACGTTAATTGATTTGTGTGATCGGAAATATGAATGTGAAAGAAAAAGATGATAACTTAGGCTAAAAAAAGATTATCAGTAAGTGATCTTCCGAGGATGAGGTCGTATTAAATCTATGTCAACTTGATAATAGTAATTCATGTGGTCCTGATAGAGTGCATGCTGACGTTTTGAAACGTAGTGGATTGAGTCTGGCCAATGTTCCCACAAATTTGTTCAATTTATCTTTAAAATCTTCTCCGCTTACTTCCATTTCGTTTTCATAAGGGTGATTGTAAAAAATTAATAGATAATTACAGAAATATTTCTAAATTATCGGCAATCTCTAAGTTATTGGAAAAACTTTTATTAAATAAAACTTTATTTAAATGTAAATCACTATAATTAATCATTTTCAACATCATTTCACGTCCGGTAGATCTACTTCCGTTAACTTAGTATCTGAATGCATTTGAAAAAATGGGTTTAATTGTATATATTTATACACATTTTAATAGAATTCGGCAGAGTCAATCTTTGTTGCTTCTTTTTAAACTAGATAGTCTTGATTTTCCAAAAAACTTTCTTTTAAGGCTTAATATTATTGAAAGACATAGGTTGATTAGCCAACTCTTCCATTTGACCAACTTTGTAACCAAAATAAATGACAGACATAATGTTCATTTGAAAGTACTTGGTTAATGCATAAACCAAGTAAATTTTTCTTAGTTAACTATGGTTATTAACCATTTCATTTATATGGTGAACCACTTGATTCGAGCTGGTTACGTACAGAACGAAACAGCTGCTTGGTTAACCATAATATCTGTCAATAGTTAAAGTCTTTCCTCGACGTGTTCAAAAAGTGAAATAGCTACATAATGAACAATTTGTTTTTTTTTTTTTTAGATGTGAAACATAAATTTTACTTATGAAAATTCTAAGAAGACGTAACTTTTTGATTAACAAATAAAAATTCATCAAAAAGAAAAAAACAATCAAAAACAAGTCAGTTTATAATTACAATGAATAGGCGCCACATAATATTTTTTTCTAAACACATCAACTCATGTGACTTAATTTTTGTTTGTTTTTCAAACAAAATTTGGCACGTACAAGAGCCAAAATTTGTGACTAATAATACATCATTTCAAATATACTTACAAATTTTTAGAAAATGTAAAAATTACCTAAAATTATATGTGTACATTTCATTATCATTTTGACAAAGTAGAATTTGAAAGAACTTACCTAAGCAGTAGTAAATCTAACACCTAAACCAACCCCCCCCCCCCCCCCCCCCCTCCCCTAGAATAGGGCAGTAGATTTTCTTTATTCAATTTTTTCTTTACATGAAACAAAATATTTGCATTGCGGAAAATTGGCCTTTATAATTGTTTTCTTTTTATTTACAGATTGTATCTCGTCGTCATGATTTAAAACTAATAGTAACATCTGCTACAATGGATTCAACAAAATTTGCAACATTTTTCGGTAATGTACCAACATTTACAATACCTGGAAGAACATTTCCAGTTGAAACGTTTTTTTCAAAAAATACTTGTGAAGATTATGTTGATTCTGCTGTTAAACAAGCATTACAAATTCATTTACAACCAACCGAAGGTGATATTTTAATTTTTATGCCGGGTCAAGAAGATATTGAAGTTACATGTGAAGTTTTAGCTGAACGATTAGGAGAAATTGAAAATGCACCACAATTATCAATTTTACCAATTTATTCACAATTACCGTCAGATTTACAAGCAAAAATATTCCAAAAATCAAATGATGGTTTACGAAAATGTGTTGTAGCTACAAATATTGCTGAAACATCATTAACTGTTGATGGTATAATTTTTGTAATTGATTCAGGATATTGTAAGTTAAAAGTGTATAATCCTCGTATTGGTATGGATGCCTTGCAAATTTATCCAATATCACAAGCAAATGCCAATCAAAGATCAGGTCGTGCTGGTAGAACTGGTCCTGGACAAGCATTTAGATTATATACAGAACGTCAATATAAGGATGAATTATTACCTTTAACCGTTCCTGAAATTCAAAGGACGAATTTAGCAAATACTGTGCTACTGTTAAAATCTTTAGGAGTTGTTGATCTTTTACAATTTCATTTTATGGATCCACCACCACAAGATAATATTTTAAATTCACTATATCAATTATGGATCCTAGGAGCTTTAGATCATACTGGAGCTCTTACAGCCCTTGGAAGACAAATGGCTGAATTTCCGCTTGATCCTCCGCAATGTCAAATGTTAATAGTTTCGTGCCAGATGGAATGTAGTGCTGAAGTACTTATAATCGGTAATAACTTTTTTATCTTCAAATTAAAATTTATATATTGTATGTCAATATTTTTATTACATATTTATTTTGCTCATTTTAGTATCTATGCTTTCTGTACCTTCAATATTTTATCGTCCAAAAGGCAGAGAAGAAGAAGCAGATGGAGTTCGCGAAAAATTTCAAGTACCTGAATCTGATCATTTAACTTATCTTAATGTGTATTTACAATGGAAACAAAATAAGTAAAGAATAATACAAATTAGTAATTTAAAAAAAAAATTATTTTTCTTCTTATTAATATTTAGTTACTCATCGAATTGGTGTAATGAACATTTTATACACATTAAAGCTATGCGTAAAGTTCGCGAAGTCCGGCAGCAATTGAAAGATATCTTAATTCAACAAAAACTTCCAGTAAAATCATGTGGTTCTGATTGGGATATTGTCAGAAAATGTATTTGTTCTGGTAGGTTTTGGAAAATTTCAAAATTTGTTTGTTTCAGCTTTTAAATTGTTTTCTTTTAATTTGACAGCCTATTTCTATCAGGCAGCGCGCCTAAAGGGCATTGGTGAATACGTTAATTTACGTACAGGAATGCCATGTCATTTACATCCAACTTCAGCTTTATACGGTTTAGGTACAACTCCTGATTATGTTGTGTATCATGAATTAGTGATGACAGCAAAAGAATATATGCAATGCGCAACAACTGTGGATGGTTATTGGCTGGCTGAACTAGGTCCTATGTTTTTCTCAGTGAAAGAAACTGGACGGAGTGGTCGTGAGAAGAAAAAACAAGCAGCAGAACATTTAAAGGAGATGGAATTACAGATGCAACGTGCACAAGAACAAATAGAAGAACAAAAATTACAAGCAGCACAACGAGAAGAAGCATTAATGCCAAAACAAGAAATTTTAACTCCAGGAGCAACACCAAGACGTACTCCAGCACGAATAGGGCTTTAAAAAATTATTTTGATCTTTTATAAACCTTTATTTAGTTTAAATGTTAAAACAAAAATAAATGAAAAGAAAGCATTTCTGTTTAAAGATTTTTATTTTTTTAAGAAATAAGAGTAGAAATTATCAAATGTTCTCATCAATCCAAGTACGTAATTTATTCACAGCTACAAAAATTCCTGGATAATGTTCAGAAGCGCATCGAATTCCAGTAGAAGTGATACCAAATAATTTGTCATTGACAACAAATGGTCCTCCGGAATCTCCGTTGCAGGCATCTTTAGAACCATCACTTGTTCCAGCACAAAACATTTCATCGATTATTTTTGTTACACCTTCGTATGACTTTTTGCAAAAATCTTGTGAAAGAATTGGTAAGTATACTTTTTGAAGTTGACTTGGAAATGGTCCTTGATACTTAAAAATTAATAAAAAATTTAGCTTGAATTGTAGAATTCCAAATGAAAAATTTAAAAATTGTATTTTGAAATGTGAGAAAAATTTGATTTGATTTAACACTCCATTCAATTCTGGACCGTTTTCGTCAAAAATCGGTTTTCAAAGTTAAATATCTCGGGACCCTGTGGTCCGATTGACTTGAAATTTCTGCACAGTATTAGGCTCGTCATTTTCTACAAAACTCTCTTTGGTACCAAAAAGATCCCTGCAACAGGGCGCGAGTTACAGGGTGCAAAATAAAAAAGTCACGCCAATCAATTTTAAGTATCAAAATGTAACTAGAGGCTTCAAGGAATATCCTGGCCAAATTTCAGCTTCCTAGTCCCACGGGAACATAATTTTATAAGGAGTCAAAATATGTAACATTTTGATACTTAAAATTGATTGGCGTAGGTAAAATTTAAAATTGAATGGAGTGTTAAAAAAAATTTATTTACCCATAATCTTCCCCAACCAGTAACCATTCCGAATTTTCCAATTGGCAAAGGTTCATCTTGCCCTGGTAATTCTATTGGTTTTACTTTGGAGTTAAATTTTAATTTCGTGCTCAATTTAACAATGGCGATATCATTAAAATATGTCTTCTCTTCAAATTTTGGATGAACTCGAATGCTTTCAACTTTATACAATTTACCGCCTATTGAACGTTTATCAGTACCAACACGTACTTGAAAAGCATTTGGATCAGAGCGATTTACAAAACAATGTCCTGCTGTTAAAATGACGTTTTCACTTATTATTGCTCCACCACAATAATTTATTGGATAATAATGTAAGGTTACTTGCCATGGTACTTCTTCGATTGTTGCATTCATGCCACCCACAATTCGGCTAATTATATAATTTCTGGGAGCTATTAAAATAAATAATTATGTTTTAATATGTGTACATATGAATATACTTATTTTTTTAAATTTTTAAACCTGCATCGATTGCATTTAAAATCAAACACCAGCAAGTAAATAAGTAAAACATTTTCACTACTATAAACCTTAATTTAAACTAAAGATTAAAATTTAAGTAACTCATTTTTATATGGATTTACAAATTTTACGCGGTTTGGTTTGTATATTTCTTTCTCTACCTATTTCATCAATTCATTTATATTGATAAAAAATTCATAAGTGAACATATTGCAGATAAAAAAAAAAAATCTAGACAATAATGGTTTCAGTTTTTTAATTAGCTAATTATTATAAAAAATTTGTTTTCTTCATTTTAAACTGAGAAAATTAATGACGGTGTTTCAAACGCTTAGCAGTTCTTTATGGAATAATTTTATCGGTTTCTTATCAAACAAAAATTTAAAATTCATTCTTTTTAATTTTGATTTTTATGATAATAATTTCATTTTCTAAATTGCCCACACCTAAAAAGTTAAGAGTATCAAAAGTTTTTCAAATTAAGAACAAAATTAATAAACAGTTACAAAAAAAAGTATGAGGATTTAATAAAAAATAAATAATTTATACTATAAAATAGAAAATTAAAAATTCAATAACTCATTGACCTAGATAAAAAATATTTGTAGTTATAATAATATAAAATTTAAAAAAATTTTACTTACAATAATTTAGGCTTAAGATAAAACCATGAAGATTAAAGAATCATACTTTAAATGTCTCCACGGATAAAGTGAGAACAGCGCTTAAAAATTGATGACAGTATTTAGGGAAATGTTATATGTATAAAATAATATATAAAATAAAACAATAATGGTCATATGTATGTATTTTAAAATAAGAACATTGATGGTATACAATTTATGCATATGATAATGCATAATGCACATTTTTTTTCTAATTTGTTATTTGTAACAGAAAAAACAATTTAAAAACTTTGTGAAAAAAATTGACATGTTTTAAAGAACCGTTATTTCTCCGTTTTAAGATCTTGTAGGATAACAGTTAATAGTGCATCTTAAAAAGAACGTCTCTCCAGCGCACTTGATTTCACTTTGGCCGGATTAATGATTCTTGAGATGAAGGGACTTAAAATCAAAATTTCGTTTTAAAAAAATCGCTTTTTCATTTCCTTTTGATAACAGTATATTCTCGAAACTTAAAAGAGTACATTCATATGTATATGATTTTTTGTATAATATGAAAGTTTTTTGACTTCTTCACAATGATAGGTCATATATTCTTATTAACCTTACAAGTAGAAAAATAAATGAGAAAAAGTGTGAAAAAATTCACATTTCTCATACATTTACAAGTAATATTATAAAAATTTATCATTTTTCGTAACAATTGTGTAGCATATTCAAAATCTTGAAAAGGTGAGAATACTTTTTTCAGTAAATCAGGATTTTATTCGCGAAAATTTCAATTTTATTGTTTTTTGTGGAACCTTTAAGTAGGCTGAATTATATCCATAAGACAGGTAGTATGTTGGCTTGTCATTTAAAATTATGTTATTTTGTAAAATTATTTTGTAATCATGTATTAATAGTCAATTATTATTTTAATTTATTATATTAAATTATTTTTCCGTTATATATTTATATATGGCATTTAGAAATATTCAAAAATTCGCTTGTGGGCATTTGAAAAAAGAATTACAGGTAACTATAGTTTCGATGTCGTATAGTTTAAATCTGATAAATAAAATGCATAAAGTAAATTTTTGAAAAATGTTTGAAAAAAAAGTACTACTTATTTAAAATGCATTTTCCAGGTTTATAAGCTACGTTCTGTGGATAAACAAGAACAGGTCTTGAAAACTAGAGGTAAATTATTTTTAAATTCTGAATTTTTATCTATTAAATAATAATATGTATTAATTTTTTTATATTGAAGATTTTTCGATGAACGTACATGAAATGAAATCAACAACATCTATTCACACTTCACCGAAAACTGTCAAAAATATCAGTTCATATAATTCTTATAGTTTTAATAATTTTTTTCTCAAAAATTCTTCCTGCGATACTTCTACGTTTAGACTACAGCATAATTTATCATATGAACCGAAAATTGATACCTCATTAAGATTATATACTCTTGAACAAGAACCTCCAATTTCGGTAATTAAATTCTGGCCCAAAATAAAATTTCAAAATATTTCAGTTACACCTAATGGGACAACACATCAATTTGTATTTAATAAAAAACCAAAAATGACCTGTTCAGTTAAAGATGATCTTTTAGATATTAAAATAATCAGGAAAATAAATTTTTTAAAAGCTTACAAAGGAAGTGATCAAATAAAAAAAGAATTTTTTTACAAAAATGAACCTTTTTTTAAGAAAAAGTTAAAAACTAATAAAAAATCATTAAATTCAAAAGAAAATAAGAAGACGGAAATTGTATCTAAACCGATAGTTTCTAGAGGTAATGTAAAGAAACCTACAATACATTTTCCTGTACCACATACAACTTTATGTGAATCTTCAAAACTGCCTTTTGTGGGGTGTATACGCCCGGGAGTTCTTTTTCAATCTGTGAATAGAATTTACACAAACACTGAAAAACCCAATTATAAATCTCTACGAACTGTAGTCAATCAAATACTGTCATCAACGGAAAAGAATCAAAAACAATTTGCTATGAAAAAAGTAAATGACGTTCTTAGAAAAGATAGTTTCAAATTCAATTTTCTAGAGCCAAAAAAATTCATGTTCTTTGAGAAAAAACCAAGCATTAAAAAAAAGATTTTTATTCCGAAAAATTTTATAAATTCAACAATGAATATAAATGTATATTAAGTGTTATAACTGTCGTTAAAAATGTAATAAAACTTATTTTATTTTGATTTGTTTGTTGAATTTAAAAAAAAACTCATCAATCTAATTTATAACTAAGGTAAATTTAAACCGAATTTCAGCTCAAGACAAAATTCGTCTTCATACAAATATCAATATTTTAATTTTGGACTATAAGCCGAAATAAAGTGGGCCTAATCTCACCTTTAATCTATGTATAATTGTTAGGGCACATTAATCTGAATTTTTATTTATTTTTTTTCGTTTATACACCAATCCCATTATAAATTGAATTTCATGTAACTCCTCACACTGTTCATTCTAAAAATAGTAGTTTTTTTTTAAAAGTATACACGGTATAACCAAAGATCGTAATAACTATAGGAAGATATTGCACTCAAATGGAAAGAATGTTTACAAAAATATTAAGCTTCTTTTTAACAAAGCTTTTCTCTCTTTGTAATTATTTTCAGAGATATACCAGTGTTGTTAGATCGTGGGATTTTTCACAGTTCGTATTTCGTACGTGGTATAAAATATGTACAAGAAGGTACTTTTTCTCACGAGGCAAAATGTTTCCCTTTTCCCTTTTTTAAATTGTCGGTAGCCGAAATTCTCAAAAAAGGGGAAAAATCGCACGATCTAATAACACTGCTTTCAGTATAAATAGTGAGAAAAGTTTATCTTTCGTCAAAGCTTTTTAAAATGAATTTAGCGTAAATCCACCTAAAAATCTTACTCAAGACAGGGAAATACACTATATCTTCCTATAGTTATTACGATCTTTGGTATAACTAATGGAGGTTTTTGCTACTCGTCTATATAATAGATATTAGACAGAAAAATGAATAGAACTATTAATTATTGGTTTTTACAAATATCTATTAGAAATAACACAAGTATTGTGGTGGAGTAATAGGCCAACACATTTGATTTATTTACTTCTACTTTAGTTTATGCTAGAACATATTTTAATTGTACTAACCAATGAAAAACTTTTTTTTTCTAAACTTTTATTATAATTTATGTCTTTGAATATTTTCCATTATAGTGGCTATTTTTCATTTAAGTATAATACAAAAATATGTAATTGTAATATATTCTTGTGTAAAATTATACAAAATAAATTAAAATACATACAAAAAAAAACTTGAAAATGAAAAAGAGGTTTTTTTCTCACATAGCGGAACTAGTTATATGTTTTTAAATTTTTTTTGATAATTTATTTTCAAAATCTTTCATTTTTTGATACATGTGAATATAATGTGCTTGAAGTTGTTGTTGATATTTTAAAACTTTCTCTTTTTCTTCAGCCCACTGTCGTTTCTCTAATTCAAATGCTTTTTGAACTTCATCTAATTCCTTTTTTATCAAGCACATTTTACTATCTTGATCTTTATCATCATTTAATAGTTCATGTCTATGATAATGTGCATTTTGAGTTACATCTGGTAAATTTTGAACTCTAAATTGATCCAAGTGATTTGTATCGAATGGTACACTAATTGGAAGACTTTGTGTAAAATTTAAATCATTGTTTTCTATTGTAAATGACTTTGTTATGTCAATTATAAAATTTGAATTATTTGTTGTAATATTTTTATTCCACTGAGTATCTGAAAATGGATTCGATGTTTTTAAGCAATTCACTATTATTTCTAAATCATTTTCTGTTAGACTATTCATAATTTTGGTTTCATTGCATATTTTATTAGTGCAATCATTACTATCATTCACTTTTGTTTTATTTACATAATCTCCAAGATGCTCATGCTGTTGTTGATGATGATGATGATGATGATAAATATTTGTTAAATTTTCAAGTTTATATTTAAGTTGTGAATATTTTTCTGCTCTTTCCTCGCTGAATTCATACGTTTTTGCTAATTCTGATAACTCTTTACGTAGTTTTGCTAATTCATTTGTTAATGCTAGAATCACTTGATCTTTAAGAATGATTATACGATTTAATTGTGATTTCTCTAAGTCTGATTTTAATTCATCACGAATCTAAAAATATTTGAAAATGTTATGTGTTGCTTCTAAAAATCAATGATATGATAGAAAAAAATATATTTACACTAAAATTGTATATATGTTCTTCTTCATCGCCTCTACTCTGAATTTCAGATTTCATGTGAATAATTTTATGTTCCTTAGATGTTAATTCGACCTTCCATGAAAAATTAAGTTTAGTTAATAGAAATTTCAACAACTTATGTTAAAACTTTTACAAAATCTTTTATCAATTTAAAAAACTAAAATACTCTTCAAACTTCAAACTTCTGATTGTTTCTTTACTTTCTAAATTTATTAGTAACAATTACAATGAGCATATGTATAAAACTCTTATGTAATTGAAAATGATTTTTTTACGGGTGAGATATACAGGATGTTCGGTTGATGGTGTTAGAAAATTTAACCACAGATAGGTCTCACCGAGAAAAGCAAAAAATTGTATGAAAGGGCTCCCTTTCGTAAGGTATACATATCATTGCTCTACAATAAACAATAACGGAAATACAGGGTGTTCCACAAAAAAAAAGTCGCAAAATTCTCTAACTGTCCGTACCCCGGAAAGCGTTGAGATTACCGCCACGCCTTCAGTACGATTTTTTTTTTACCTACCTGCTACCTGTGCTTAAATTTTGTAACGCTTTAAACCGGACACCCGGTATGTAGATATGACTTATTCACCTAATGTGAATTATTTAAATTTTGAATTTTTTAATACCAAAAAACTTCATTACTGTCTAACTTTCTCGAACTAAGTTTTAGGTACTTACTTTTGCTTCTTTTAACTGCGTCTTAAGTAAAGCTATTTCACCATTTTTTTGACAAACTGTCCATTCGTTCTCTTCTAACTGACTTTTTAAATTGGAAATTAATTTATTCATTACATCAATTTTTTGCTCTAACTGATTAACACGATCTGTTAATGTTTTTTCGGCAATTTTCAAGCTATCGGCTTCATTCCTTTAATAAATTTTAAAAAAATCATATTTTTTGCAAGATAGATGCATCGAATTTTCAGTAAAAGTACAGTATATCTCTCCAATTTATTTTATACCAGTTCTAATGAAGAAAGAGTAAAAGCATTTGTCGAAATATACTGTAGTTTTGAAGAGTTTTCTAAAATTTACGAATATTTACCTCAATAATTCATTTTCATTTTTTAAATCATTGTATTGCTCTTTCAAACGATTTGAATCTTCTGTAAATCGTAATCGATTCTGTTTTAACTGAAATGATTGTATTGTTAACATTTGTTCAAGTTTTTTTATTTTTGATAAATGTTCCTTTTGTTGACTATCATAAAAGCTTTTGAGTCGTTTCGTTTCATGTTCCCAATATGCTTCTTTATCCTTAACAAATTAAAAAATAATAATTAAAATATTTTAAATTTATTAATGATATCCTCTAAAATTACTTTGTGAACTTTAAAGATTACTTTTTCATTGTGTTCCATTGTTTGCCGCAAACATGATAATTCAGAATCTCTATCCTTCAAAGCAGCTTCTAATTCCGATATACCAGAGTCTGACGGTGATGGTGTTATATCAAACTGATCTTGTAAAAATTTATTTACAAATTTCCTGAAGAATAAAAAGAAACATAAAGATTTTTACATAGGAATGAATTATGTATTAGTTAAAAATATATACATATGTAAATATACTTGACGTATTTGAAAGAAATGTTCTTGTTGAAACCAAAAGTTTTTTTTTTTAGAAACAAACGAACTAATATAACACTCTTTATGTTTTCTCTTAAAAATTTCAAATAGGTACTTACATTTTACTACTATGACTTGTTGTTTCTATATCTGGCGTATAATTAACAGATTCCATACTATCATTCATTTTAATTGAACGTACACATCGTCTTCTTGCAAGATTAGCACAATAACTATAACCATTTCGAAGATCTGATGTGCCTTTTTTTTTTAAATTACAAAATACATTATAAAATAAATTATGATTTTTTTTTTGAATTTTCAAAATAAAAAATTATTAATAAGTGTATAAAGTGAAAACTTACTACCAAATTTTAAGTTTGAACCTTGTACTGGTGCCAAAGATGGTGTCGAACCATAACGATCACAATATTCAGCATATCTATTAGGTATACTATAATCTGGTTCAAATGGAATTGGTTTAAAAGCAATTGGTTTTAATAAATTTTTCGCCTTAAAGAAAAAAAAATTAATCTTTTGTTAACTATTATTTTTTATTATACCATACTTGATGTATATTTCTTGAATTTAATTTAGCCCCATTAGACGACGATGATTCAATGATACTTAAATTTTCCTTAAATTCTCCGACAGATTGTTGTTGCTTTTTTTGGGACGACAATAGTTGTTGTTGGTAGTGCTTCTGAAGCGAATTTTTTATTACTGAAGAATTACTCAAAAATTCAAAACTATCACCACTCTCTTCTTCTCCTATTCCATTTCCACTATACTCAATTTTCGTTTCAAACATATTTTTCAAATTTTGAAATTTTGATTTGTTATGAATAACATCACACTCATCTAAATTGCTGTAACTTCCAAATTTGCTTTTAAAACTTTTCTGCTTATGATTAACCTTTAATGTACCCGTATTAAAGCCAGTAATTTGATCATGATGATGATTATAGTGAACATTTGGTAACCCTAATGTATTTTTGGCAATTAAAGAATTTGTATTCTCTAATGATGCTGATCTTACATGACCACGTTGTTTAAGAGCTTCATATGAATTGTCCATAATTAATATTTAATCTAAAATATTAAAAAGAAAAACGCTTCTAAATAACCACATAACTACATATAGATATTTATTTTATTTCATAACAAATCGATGGCAAGCTTTTTCCTCTTTATTATCAATTTTAAGTATTACAAAAACCAAAAAAGTTTGTTGGAAAACGACGTTTTAACAACATCTTTGTAACTTAACGTTGCCTCTCTAATTTTATTTATATACATTATGTACTACCGTGATAAGTGTTCTATTGATTATCCAAAGTCTTATGGCTTCAAGATACGTCTTCCCCAGAAATACTAGATATTCCAAGAAAATCCATGAATTCTATTTCATGTGTTCTCCTCCTCTTATAACCTACAGAAGTTCAAGTGGAGTATACATACATCAACACTTTTTCTTCACTCCCGTAACTTTTTTCAACTTTTTCCTTTTTCATGTGCTAGCGTTGTGCCAACAAGAGTGTAGTAAACGGTCATTTTTCTAGCCTACTGAAATCTAGTCATTAAATTTAAAATTTAGTGATTTTTATTCAAAACAAAGGTGATGTTTGAGCAAGGACAGTATATGAAAGTAAAACTTGGTATTTTTGAAAAGTACCCCCTCTCTCCCTCCCTATTCTAGGTAATAGATTAAGAGCTATTAAGCTACTAACTGTTAGTTAACAGAAAATTTCTTGATAGAATTTGTAGACTGTGAAAAGTTAACAAGTAAAGAGATTTGTAGACTTTTAAAAAACAGTGGATCTGTCGCTTGTGTCAAGTTTCAATCGTGATTCGTGATGGATTTTGATTTTTAGAATGTAAGAAATCAAGAGCTCCTCCAGCATTATTTATTTTATCTTGAACACTTTTATATTTAACAGCACTCTTTTGTACTTATTTTTATATTTTCAAATTATCTGTCGCTACATAACAACAGGAGCTATTACTTATTAGTTAAGAGAATTTTCTAACCTCAAATATCTATTAATTCATTTGCTAGAATACGAAAATCTACTAATTAAAAGTCTCCACGAAGTTAAGAGATCAGCTGACCAACGATCTCTTAACTACATATAAAACAGAATAGGGAATTTTCTGTTAACTAATAGTTAGTAGCTTAATAGCTTAATCTATTATCTACAATAGGGGGGTAAATTTGTACTTTCTTATTTACTTAATTACTTATAAACAAAGGTTGAAAATTTACATAGGCTTAGTTAACGCATTTAAAAGCTAAAGAAGTTAGTACATACTTATTTCTTAACTACACTTTCTTTCACAAATCAATTCTATTATTTTCCATAATACATAACCCAAAGTCTTTAGAAAATAACTGGACATCATCAGCATACATGTGGTATTTACAAAAAGACTTTGAATTTGAAACATCAATCATAAAAAGGGAGAAAATTAAGGGCCCCAAAATAAATCCTTGAGGAACACCAGCACTAGTTTCAATTCAACTAGGTTAGAAAATGAGTTATCAAAGTAAACACATTGTTTGTGCCCAGACAAATAACATGCAATTAGGTTGACTGCATCCCTTGAAAAATTAAAGAATTAAAGAATATGTGTAAAGCTGGTCACATAACATCCTATGATTTACTTTATCAAAAGTTTTCGAAAAGTCGAACGTCACATATAGTATTATCAGATATTTCGATAAGAGCTGTAATACAGCTATGATTATTGATTAGCTCTAAAAACGGATTGTAAGCTGTTAAGCAACTTGTTCTCATTGACATACCTGGTAATCTGTTTTCCATGCAGACGGAAACTGAGACCATTTATAAAAAAATATAGTTTAATACAGTTAAGACTGTATTAAAAATGTAAAATTAATTTCAAGAATTTAGGATCAATCTGATCTAGACCAACAGCATTAGATTTAATACTGAATACAGCTCTGAATACCTCTACATTATCCACGGGGTAAAATGAAAATGCAGAATTTGATGTCATAGTAGCAAGGTTCACAGGTGAGCTGTCTATTCTATTGCAATTTTGAATCTTTTGCAAAAGCTATATTTAAATTCATAGCCATCAATGTTAGAACTATTTGTCTGTAATTCTTTAATACCAATTTCTCTCGAATTATGCCATAGTGTTTTCTGAGGAATATTGGTATTAAATTTGGATTTATAGAATAGCTTTTTAGCAGCTTGAATTCTAAACACAACCTCATTCCTTATTCGACGATATAAATTCAAAAAATCAGCCAAACTTCCGATTAGCGAGCAATCCAAAAACTCGGCGAGCGTGAGCTATTGAAACAGGACTTTTCTATAATGGTACCTTGACGTGTCCTCCTTAACGTGACATATATCCTTATTGGCACAAATTGCATTTTATAGCCGAAAATTCAAAAATTTTATCACAAAATTCACATGTTTTACAAAAACCATTATTTCTCCATTTCAAGATATTCCAGGAAAACAGTTAATAATGTATTTTAAAGAGAACTTCTTGTTCTTTCTAACACATTTTATTTCATTTTGATCGGATTAAAAGTGCTTGAGATATAGGAACCTAAAGTCAAAATTTCGTGGTCATTTAAAATCTCTAAACTTGAAAGAGAACGTATGTTTTTTGATATCATATAAAAGGTGTCCTCTTTGCAATGATACCTCATATGTCCATATAAACCTTATATGTACATAGAAAAATAAATGTAAAAAAGTTGGAATAAATGCGCATTTTTCATGCATTTATGAACAAAAATATAATGACACTGAAGATATGTATCTGTAAGAGTAGACAAAAATTCAGTAAAATGTGTATAGGGATACTATGTATTTACCACGTGAAGTCCAGAATCATCTAAAATATCCAGAAATAAATTACTTTGACTATTTGGTTTTAAAAGATCAATATTGAATTATTTCAATAATAAAGTATGTATGTATTAGGTAAAAAAAGATATGTATCATACATGTTTATATGGTAAAAAAGAGGAATTATGAAAGTACATATGTACATAGGTATGTATGATATTAAAACAAAAAATATATAAAAGCAATTATAATTATACTTAGCCGTGTTTTTCTGTTCAAAATATTTAATTTTTATAATCTACTTTAAAACAAGTTTTTTATAAAAAAAAAAAAAAAAAAAAAAAAAAAAATGTACATATGTATGTGTATTAATGCTGCATTTTTATGTAATAAGATTCAATTTATCTACATCTTTTAGAAATAATTACTAATAATTCACAATATTACTATATGTATGTACATATTAATTGTGAACAAATCATATTAAATCTTATGTATAAAATAAAATTTCAATGTTATATTTTTTCATAATTCATCTGAAAAATTAATCATGAAATAAATATGTAGTTTATATTTCCACATGTGTAAAATACAAGGTTACCCAAAGGCATAGAACTGGATAGAATTATAAATTTGTTGTTTCACGTGACCTATCATTAAGGTATCACTGTAGCCTCAAGAGATACGAGAACATATTTTCGACTATTTGGTATTTTTGTTTAATTTTTCACAAGTATTTAACAGGGTCTTTTTTGCGAAATCATTGAGTATTTCCAAAATTTTATAAAAAAAATTGCAAATTTTTGATTTTGATCGCTAATAACTTCAGTGGTAACAAGAGTGAAGATATGTTGCTTGTGTTACTTGAAAGGACAAAGGGCTCTCTTTCGTAAGGTACACATATCATTGCTCTACAATAAACAATAACGGAAATACAGGGTGTTCCACAAAAAAAAAGTCGCAAAATTCTCTAACTGTCCGTACCCCGGAAAGCGTTGAGATTACCGCCACGCCTTCAGTACGATTTTTTTTACCTAACTGCTACATGTGCCTAAATTTTTTAACGCTTTGAACCGGACACCTTGTATTTTGAAAATCTTTTTATTGTAATAAATAAAATAATTAAGAAGACATTTATAATTATAATTAAAAAAAAAATTACAATATTTCGACAAACAGTTATGTAGTAGACTAAAACAAGAAAACGACATTCGATTCGACTGGAATTCGAACCCAAGACCTTTGCCTTTCCGGGGCACTGTTCTGCCAAATAAACTATAGGATGCCAATATGCCATGTCGCTTGCTGTTCTTAAGTAGTTACTACCAAAAAGCATCAATTACAATAGAGGTTTAATTTCAAGCTATTTCAAAAATCCAGGCATGCAAACATACATATACATAAATATTTTGCTTCGAAAAATTTATATATATAGCTTTTGAAACATTCGAACTAAATTTAAATTTTTTCCGTTTTTATTTGAATTTTCTACGACAAATCAGCTGTTTTGTTTATTTTCGAAGAAGACTGTAAGAATAAAGGAAATGTTCAAAAAGAATAATACAAATTATAAATGCATATCGATTATTTGAAGATAGAAGAAGACAGAAGATCAATATGAATTATAATTGTATGAATGTTTTTTGAAACATTTTTTTTTTTTTTTTTTTTTTTTTTTTTTTCTTACTTTAATATACCTAGATACAGTATAAGCTCGGTAATTTGAACCTCTTTATTTTCAACGCCTAAATTTCTAAAAATAGCTAATAATGTTATGTAATTTTGTAAAGGGCTTTTTTCTGATTTTTACTTTTCGAAATTGGATGAAATAAAAACAAGTTAAATATGTACATATTACCTAATTTAAAATTCATTTTATAATCGTCATAATCAATTTTGTAATTATGTATTTTTTTAAAAATACAAATGAATTTATTACAACACTATTTGGTATTTTTGTTTAAAATAGTGTTGAAAGTATAAATTGGTTTCTGTGCAATTTTTTTAACTGTTCTAAAATTTTAACAAGGCCAGTTTAAATTAGTTCAAATTATCGAGTTTACACTGTTAGATATAATTTATACTTATTTTCCATTGAATGAATATTGAAAATCATTGTTGCAAGTTTTATGAAATGTTATTCTGGTTATGCTTCAAAATACATGGCATAAAAATGTTATTTGGTAACAATAATACCTTTTTTTTTTCACTTTAATTTTTTTTTAAATATTTTACAAATTTTATGTACGTAAAATAATTTGTATGGGAAATTTGTCATTTAAGTTAAAAAAAAAAAACTAAAAAACTTGAAATTTGACAAAAAGGAAAACAAAAATCATAAAAAAAAGTAAAATTTATATCCAACTAAATAAATTATCATTATTTTATAAGAATTATAAAATTCAATATGAAATTGAATAATCAAAATATTTTAAAAAACATAAAAATTAAAAATATTTTTTCATTCCATACATATCACAAGACAACGTGATCGTCGTGATCATTAATACCATCAGCAATCATTATACTCATTGTAGGTATTATGTATTTTTGTTTTTCGAAACAAAATTTAAATATCCAAAAATGTATACAATAAGAATGAAAATAAAATTAAAAAATATCATATGGTATACAAAAACAATTAAAGCATTTATAATGAATATTAGAATTATGGGCGTGTTTTTCATTATTCTTTATTTCTTTAATTTACTTTACATGCTTCTTCTTTTCACATTTCTCCTCTTGAAAACTTATACAGCCAATCATATCATGAGCTTATTCGAAGCAAAATTATTCCCCACATGAAAATTCAAAAATTTGAATTTAACGGCTACAATAAACCTCTATTTTACTTGATGCTTTTTGTGTGTACTTTACTTGTAAAAACCTGAGTAGTTAGGATGAAAATTTCCGTAAGAGGGCTTTTAGTTCTACTATTGCTTAACAGGTGGATTTGAGTGATTGAAGATTAGAACTTAGTAAACAAATTTTTCTGTAAACAACTGTGATTTATAATTTTTTGTTAAAATTTATAAATTTTTGTCAATTCAATTAACTTGTCTATCAAATTTTTAGGTTACATTTTGCTATTTTTCATAAAAAGTGCGTTCCATTGACGATATACTCGCAACTCGCAAGTACTTGCAAGCGCTAAAATTAGTCCAACGGATCCTACTAATTGATGAAGAATACTCAAATCTCTTACACAGTACATAATAACTTTTATAGATTCATATTATTTTTAAAAAATTCATATTAATTTAAATATTTATTTATAAATTTGTATAATAATATAAAAGAAAATACAAATCCAATTTTAACGAAAATATTTTTTTTAATTTTCACATTAAATTAAAAAAATTAAAATAATTTTATTAAATTGGTAAATTTTAAAATTTCTCTGAAATTTATCAAATGTATATACATATTATGTACGTAATATATCACGTATAATTCTGCATATTAAGGTATGAACAACTTTTACTTTTATAAAAGATTTATACATATATTTATATGTATTTGTTTCTAGTTACATAAGAAACAAGTTAATATTTACAAAAATATTTACATAGGTAAAATATGTTATTATATGATAAATTTGTGCCCTTTCCGTTTTTATTAAAATAAATTAGCATTACAATAAAAATAAAACATTTGGAAACATAAAATAAACATAATTGCTACGAAATACATGGATTTTCTAAGTGAAAATGATTTTGTTTTTATTTTTTTATTTTTTCCAAAGTGCATTAGCATTTCCTTGCATTCATCTGCATAAATAAATTATAATATTATATATGTACATATATGTATGTATATTATACCTATTCAACGAAAAAAATTAGAAATTGAATTTTTCAATGATACATTGGGCCTTACTTATAAACATTTTTTAGTTTTAAAATTAAAATAGTATCGACTTGAATTATTGTAAAATAAAATAAAAAATTCTTAATGGAGGGACAAAAGTGAGTAAGTTTGTGATAGTGTTCATATTATTATTATTTTATAATATTTTTAGTAAGGAAATCAATTTATAACAATATAATTAAAATTATTACATTAATATTGGAAATCACATCACCGATAAGAATCATTCAAAAACGTCAAAAATTTGCATCAGTATCGTATTTGTAATAGCATCGCATCATTCGCATCGGTATGTAGCAAACGTCATGAAACGTTTTTGAAGATAGCCATTATTTTTTCATTTTGGAATTTTTGATTCACCTGTGCGTTAGCAAGAGACAATTATTAATGTAAACGGTGATTATTTTACTGAATAAATGTCTTAAAATAAAAAAATACCTGAGTGCAAAATCGGGCATTTCATATAGGTACCTGATATTATTTCGAATCTTCTCAATTTTAAAGATCAATCTCCTTAAGAGCCAAATTTAGTAAAAAATTTTTTTCGAAAACAACAATAACATCGTCTGAAATGTATTTGTGTCTGCACCAACACAAGCAAATAAATTTCTTCTAAGTGTTGGTGTATATGATTTGAAAAATTTTCATAGCTATAGCTATATACATATATAGCGATCATACTGCATGGATGTACGTTTGTAAAATGTGTATGTACACATGTTTTCTTTTGTTCTACAGGCTACAACTACATAGCATACAGCTGTCATAGATGAAATTATTACAGTTGTAGGTCACAAATTTTTTATACAACAAATTTTTTATGTAAAAATTCCAAAATAGTGAATTATTTTATTTTTTAAATTTTTATATAGAAGAATATGTGGCTTTTTAACTTTGAACTCTTATATCTCGGGCTTTGTTGCACCGATTTTAGTCAAATAAAATGCACTAGGTCAGAAAACAGTTCTAAAATTGAATTACATGCTTTTTTCAAAGATCAGGGTATGAACTAAGGAGGGCCTTATAGAAAGAAAAAAAAAGTTGTATGTTGAAAAAATGACTTATTTTGTATTTTACCCTATACCTTTTGCCCTAGTTAATGGATATTCACCGTTCAAAATTCACATAAAACTAGAGGCTTCAAGGAATATCCTGACTAAATTTCAGCTCTCTAGTCTCACGGCAACATACTTTTATAAGGAGTCAAAAAATGTAACATTTTGATACTTAAAATTGATTCGTGTGAGTTTTATGTTTAGCGCTATGTTACTCGCGGCCTAATTCAGGGATCTTTTTGGTGCTAAAAAGAGTTTTGTAGAGAATGATAAGCCTAATACTGTCCAGAAATTTCAAGTCAATCAGTTTTTAGAGTCCCGAGATATTCAGCTTTAACCCTAGGATTGCCTGATCGTATACAAATGTATACATTCGGACTTTGAGCCTTAACTTAAATTCAAGTCCTTTTCCTCAAAAACTATGATGGTAACAGGATAAGTGTAGAAGACAATTTTAAAGAGGACACTTCAACAAATATCTGGGTCAAAAAATTACGGTATTATTTATTATTTTAACACTCCATACAATTTTTGACCGTTTTCGTTTTTAAATATTTTGCTCTACCGATTTAGAGCTAGGACTTTGAAAGTTGGGGTGTATAGTGAGGACCCTCTAATTGAGGAATTGGTGGAGTTTCAAGGTCCTAGCTCGAAAGAATCATATTTCAATTAAGGCTGAAAATCCGAATGTATACATTTGTATACGATCAGGCAATCCTAGGGTTAAGAAAAAGTAGTATTCAAAAATACTGAAATTTTAGTAAAATATTAGATTTATCACCAAATAATCACTGAAATCTAAATTCTATGTAACACTATAATTTTTCTAATATTAAGAATATAAAAAATTAGCACTAAAACCCAAAATGCACTTGCTCCAATCCAACAATAGTTAGTAAAATATGCTTTTATGCGTAGTATCTACATACATATGTACTTATATATGCTAATTCTATTATTTCGTATTCATTATCACCGATCACCATTCCCATACAAAATGTGTTGCTAATATATCTATATACCTAGCTATGTGCAGCTTAACTATACATAACTTTTATATGCTGTTTACGTTACTATTAATCATCACACGTACTACAAAAATTGCAATTTCCTTTGCACCGAGTTTATAGAGTTTATACTATACTAAACCCAAAAGTATGCAAAAAAATTTATGTGAAATGAAAAATTAGTAATGAAATTTTATGAAAAATTAACAATTTGTTTTATTTATAATAATTAAACTACGTAACCAATTTCCTTGAATTTTCTTTTAAACTTTTTGGAAAAGATTATATTTAAATCCTATAAGAAGAAATCATAGTATCTAAAAGTTTTAATACATGAAAAAATGTGAAAAGTTTAGTGAATTTTTTTTTTATCTGTACCTTCGAAAATCGAATATAAAAAAATTTAAGGACCAAAATTTAAAAATATGTTCCACTTAAGAACCACAATTCTCTTCCACCTATCTATATTCGAAATTTCATGAAAATCGGTTAAAAATTGTAAGCTGTAGGTGGTCACTTTGCAGGCCCAAAATCGCAAAACAGCCACACTTTGAATCCTTGTATTTTTGAAATAAAGGACTTTTTCAAAAATGTGTTCCACTTAAGGACCACAATTCCCTTTCACCTATCTATATTCGAAATTTCATGAAAATCGGTTGAAAAATGTGGGCTGTAGGCGGTCACTTTGCAGGCCATTCTACTAAATTGGGCTCTTAATGAGCCTTTTTAAAGCTTAAACTTTACAACTTTTTTTCACTCTTTTACTGTTATGAATATCGCAATTGTAATGCCAGTGCAATTGCATATTATCAAATAAAAATAAAACTTGTGACTTAGAAATAATCTTCGATTCTCAACTTTTATTTGATTCACATGTCACATACATACTACATATGTACATATGTAATAGAGTGAATAGAGGCTTTAAAATGCTTGATGCTGTTGTTTGTGTGGATGGGGGGGATGCAGGCATTCACGTGCACTTAGTAAAATCTTCTTTTTAAAATGCTTGGATACATCTTTTAAATAACCAAACCTTACAAATCAAAAGCCTCATAGAAAATTGCGCACTGTTCATTTTCATACATTTTCAAAAACAAATGTCTTTTGTGATCATTTTATGACTCATAATGTTGTTTTTCTGCATCTATCCCTCTGCACCCTATATAAAGCGCCGAAAGATTTATTCTTTATTATTTAGCTATACTCGGTTTATAAATCGAAGTCAGTACAGGCAGCATAGGCATACTTTTCTATATCCTTTTACATTGCGTTTGTATAAATCTGCCTCTTGTGTGGGGTGATAAGATCTCAATTTCAGTTTATAATTTATCAAAAACAATTATATTTTAAGTTATCGGAAACTAATCGGGTACTGCCTCCATAAGCACAATACTGACTTCGATTTATAAACCAAGTTTAGTGAAATTTAAAGAGTAAGTAATTTTTAATATAAAAAAAAGTAAAGTAAAATTAGTGGAAAAAAACAAATGTCAGTGGCGGTTCTTACTTTGTATAAAGAAAATATTTCTAAAAGAGAAATATCAGGACGGTTAAGGTACGCAGAATCTTCCGTAGTGATATTTTTGAAAAATTCAGGGATTTTGGAGTGGAAAAAGATACTGGCGCTAAAAGAAAAACAACGGTAAGATAGAACAGCGAATTAAAATTGGAGGTTTTCAAAAATCGGTTTTTCAGAGCTCCAAAATTGAAGAGGGAATTAAAAGGAACATAATATGAGAACTTTAGTGTTCGTACTGTTAAAAGGAGACTAAATGAACTTTCTTTCATGTTTAGGAGGCCCGCAAAAAAGCTACTCTTAAATGAGAAAATGAAGGCTAATCGGCTTCAATGAGCTAAAAACCATCAGGAATGGACATTTAATGACTGATTGCGAGTGATTTTCTCCTATGACTAAAAATTCAAAATATTTGGACAAGGTAAGCAAAATTTTCGTCGCAGAAAAAACGAAAAATTTAGCCCTCAGTGCATATTGCCAACTGTAATCATTCACCGTATGTTATGATTTGGGAGTGCCACCCATACAGGGTGTTTAAAAAAAAAAAAAAAGTAGCAAAAATCTTTAATTCCCCGTACCCCGGAAACCGTTAAGATACATACGGCACCTTCACCCATTCAATTTTTTGCTTTTCACGGCGAGACCTATCTGTGGTTTCATTTTGTAAACCCTTAAACCAGACACCTTGTATATTGAGAGATTGAAGCAATAAAAAGAAATTCACCAGAATACTTTTCTTTTGTATAGGTTTAGATTATATAAACTTATGATTACAGACTATCGTATTTCTCTCTCATATTTCTAAAAAATCGAAGATTTGTTCTTGGCAAAGTCTTTCTATGTATACATGTGGAATTATTAACAATTATATAGATTGTCTTTCAGCAATTAATTTAAGTATACCACAGAATCAAATAAGGCCCAATTTTACAGTCAACAATTAAGTGTGATTTAAGGGACACTTAAGCCTATATGTGATTAGTTGCATTAGTGACTTAGGCTTCCCTTCAAAATAACGCTTATTAAAACGCAATTTAACTTAAAATTAAAACTTGAAATGTTAAACATCTGTGAAAGTATACAAATATTTTGAGTTGAGATATTAGTGTTATTGTTAATTGATAAATTTAAAATAAATTCCTGTGTTTTACAAGCATATATTTCGAAGAAGATATTATTAATGAAGAAATCAGTAAAGTTGTAAATATGTACATGTAATAATTATGAGGAGAAAAAAAACAAAGTAAAACACATCCTAATTTTTTTCATATCTCAGAGTTAATTAAACCAAATATGCAAAGCAGTTACTAGTAAATTATCCGTAAAGAATTTGTGCTAAATACGATATACATACTCAATTTTGTTATTTTTTTATATCTATTGTAATTTATTTTTCAAAAACAATTGTCATCTAATTTTTTAAAATTTCCGAATATCGAAAAAATGTTAGAAATCATATGAAAACTATAGAAAAGTCAAATACTTAAGGGAAGCTTAAATGTTCACTGTAAAACGTTTTCAAAAAAAAAAAAAAAAAAAAAAAATCTATACTTAGCCTATAAATCTCACTTAACTTATCCTATACTTAAGTGTTTACTATAAAACTGGGCAATAACTATTTCAACAATCTTGACATCATTCACTTAGGTTTTCCTTTACTCAAAAGTCTATCCATAATGTCACCAAACTTGTAATTAATTTTGAATAACAATCTTATTCATGACTCCAGTCCATGTTTTATAGCGAATTCGCACAAAAACTCGTACTTTAAATTGTCAAAGCCCCTCAACGTCAACAAATACACCCATTGTGTATTGTCACACAGCTTATGATCTTAATTTAATATTGTACTCAAAGAGAATTGAAATAATATAGAAATGCAAAAAGAAAAATGAAACAAAATTGTCACTGACCCTGTGCGGGTTCTGAAGCTTGAATGCACACATGCAAGCGAAAACAGATTTTACATTGTGTTTATTTTTAATCATGCACATAACAAAAAATATTAGAATATTTCTTTCTTCCCTTTTGAAGATTATAAAAGTATAATTGCATTAACCCTGAAATACTAAGGTGAAATTTTGTAGCGATTTTACCAACGTGGGGTGTACACACACCACAGGTAAAATTTGAATTTTCTTCCTTACCTTATTCTAACATTTTCAAATTTTTTTTTATACCACAGTAGAAGCACATGAATCAAACTAAATTTACAATTTACGAACGAAATGATCGCAGCTATTATTTACGTAACGATCAGGATAAACAGTTTTTTTTGTGCTGGGGTGTAAGTACACTCCACGTTAGTATTTATATTTAGTTTTTGAATAAATATGATAAAAAATTATTCAAGATACCTATTATATAGGTATTATAAATTTGAAAATTTTATTCTTGTCCTAAGGTTAAATTATTAAATTTTACAGGCCTATGTAAAATATTAAAATTAAATTCATGAATAATTTCATAAAATTTAATATCTATGTAAATGGACAACATGAATTAATACTGTTTAAAAAAAAGATTTGTAGAGATAGGTCAGGGTCAAAAAAAGCAAACAAAAATAAAAAATGCTTGAGAAAAAAAAAATAACATAAAAGCAAAAAAAAAAATCAAGCCAAAAAAAATACCAAAAACAACAAATACCATCAAATTTCAGTTGTAAAAAAATGACACATAAAACTAAAGAGAAAAAAAAGAAAAAAACAACTAAAATCATGTATTCCAGTTCTAAGCATTATAAGCATAAGTACACAACATACATACATATATCCATATTGATTATATTCATACAGCAATTTACAAATACAATTGTATTATTGCCATCGTTATATATTCACTAATTTTATCATCAACATATGTTTTTCATATCCCAATTCATTCTATTTAATTCGAAAGAGCTTCAGAATAGAGCTTTCTCATGTGCTTTTGAGCTTTCTCAAATGTGTTTTTGAGCTTTCTCAGATAAATTTTTATAAACAAGTAAAAAATGTGAATTTTTCCGTTCCTCATGAAGGAATCTCTTAATACTTAATACTTTTTGTGTACTTGCATTTTGCAAGAACTTTGCGGAATTGAATTAGCAAAAAAAGCAAAAGTTGATTAGAAGTAAAATGCAGAACATCTTATTGTACTTTAGTATTCAAATCCCAAAAAAGTGAATAAATAGATAAAGTGAAAGCTTAGTGAAAAAATAAATACATTTAAAACTCTCTACATTCTTCTATTATTGAAGTACATATAACCATGAAATAAAAACAAATGCATAAGATTTTTCTGGTTATAATTATATTATAGTATGTATAGTTTTATATATACACAAATTTGTCTGTCAATAAGTCATTATATTATTATTATGTATTATTAATGTTTTATGCCAAGCATCTGGTTTTTTTTCTGTATCACGATCTTTGAGGCACCTTCATTATCATATTTTTATATACACACATCTGTAAAAAGGGCAAAGTAATTGTGAAAGAAAGAACGAGTTATTATCTTTTATATATGATTGATAAAAATTTACAACCTCGTAATCTTAAAAATAAAATTGCTAGATACTTTAAAAAAGCTAAATAAAAAAATAAAAATTGAAAATTGGTATTTATAAAAATGTTTAATGTTTAAATTTTGAATGGAATTTATAGTTATTCTACAGATTAGCTAGCGTGAAAGTGAAGCCCAATTGACAATTCCAAATTGCGGACTCAGGAAGCAAAACTCAAAAGCTCAAATATCAAAATTATTTCAGCGACCAGCATATGGGAATACATTGAATAACCAAATGCAAAGAGAATTGAAATATAGAGATGCGAAAAAGAAAATGAAACAAAATTGATACGGACTCTGTGCGGGCAAAGAAGGAGGTATCATATTTTTATTTTTTATGAAAAAGAAAAAGCTTTCAATCTTTGATTTTTTGTTCTATAACATAAACTTTGTTTTACATTGTGTTTATTTCTAATCATATACACAAAAATTATTAAAATATTTCTTTCCTCCTTTTTGAAGATTTTTAATGTATAATTGCTAAAAAAATTTGACCTTATGTACATATATTTACATATACATATATGTAATTTTATTCAGTTTTTGAATAAAATATGGTAGGTATGTATATGATAGAAACATTATTCAAGATACCTATTATATATTATAAATTTGAAAATATTATTTTTAAGTAAATTTTGATAAAAGTGAAAAATTCTCAATTAATTAAAATGTTTTTAAAAGTTTTTTTTTTCTTCTAATGACAACCTTGTCCTATGTCAATGCGAGTTTTTGTCTTGTTTCGAAATTTATCTTGAAAACAAACAAAAATTACAAGAAAAGCGTAAAAGATCATTTTAATAACACCCTTTCAACAGGATGCTAAACTAGAGTTCTCAGAACAAAAATTTTAAAACAATATCATTAAATTTCAGCTGTAAAAAAGGACACAGAACTAAAGAAAAAAAAAGAAAAAACTAAAATCATTTATTCCAGTTTTAAGCATTATAGGGCATGAACACATTAGGTGGTTATTACAACAGACGCAAACCGGTTTTAAAACTAGTTTTTACAACTGCTCAAATTACATTTGAAGGTGGCACTTGTTTAACCACCTAATGTGTACAGGCAGATAGATTATATAAGTACACAAAATATCCATATTGATTCATACAGCATTTTACAAATAAATCATATCATTGCAATCATTATATATTCACTTAGGTACTTTTCAAAAACGTCAAAAATTTGGCATATTGGCATCATTGACATGCTTTTGCATTACTTGACGTTTTTGAAGGCTAAGAAGAATTGCTAAAAGTCATTTTTATATTTTTTAAAATAAAAATGGAAAAAAAAATTATAAAAAAAGTTCTATTCACCCAAATATTCACCTATTCATTTTTTCCTCTATTAAAATTCGTTTTACTCAGACCACATTTAATCTAATAATTTTGACAACAGCAAATTTGCAGTAACTTTAAAAAAATATTCGCAGTCAATTGCAAAGTTATCGAGTTTTTGAATTTTTGACGCATTCGTTATTTCATCATCAACATATGTTTTTTTATATTTTAATTCATTCTATTTAATACGAAAGAGCTTCAGAATTGATCTTTCTCAAGTTAATTTTTATAAACAAGTAAAAAATGTGAATTTTTTCGTTCCTCATGAAGGAATCTCTTAATACTTAATACTTTTTACAAATGCATACCTCATACATACATACACAAATTTTGACAGCTTCAGTTAAATTAAAAATGTCTTTTTTTTTTAAATGCTGGTAGCGTTGTGAATTTGAAGTTGTTATTTGGATATGGAAGATTTTGAGTCTTGAAGTCAACTTTAAATTCCAAATTGCGGACTCAGGCTTCAAGACGCAAAAGCAAAAAGTATTGATCTTTTTTGTGTAGATATACGAAAGAAGAAACGTGTTACAACAACAAAAACGCATGTGTGTAATTATCGTTTTTTCTGCGCATGTTTTTCTAGTATAATACGAAATCTCAACTTTTATTATTTTGACTATACCACCCTGTGAGTTTATTTCTCTTCCAGTTTATTCTCTTAAACTACAATGAACTTGAAATGAATTAATCGTGTAATTGAGAGCTGGGCTACCTTACACAAGAGATAGAATTCAACTAATGTAGTGTACGTAAAAAATGCACCCGTATAATTTCTCTACTGCAAAAAAAATGGTAAAAATGTTATAGCAAACGTCATTACACTACCTTTTAAATAAAGTACCGATTTTTCAAAAATTTTGTTTCATAAAATGTCCCACTTTATATTTTAGAACTCTGTGAAGGTTATCCATAATTCTATTTCAGATCTTTTTTAAGCTGGAATCATCTAAACTAAAAAATCAACTTGAACATACTGACATCGGCATAAAACAAAAATATTAATCAGTAGTAAAATAATTCATTCTTACAAATAATGAGAATATTATTAGGAGTAAAACTTAATTGCAACGTCCTGTTCATCTTTTTGTTTATTTTATCTTGTAAGTCATTTATCATCATCAGTCGCAAGTTTTTCATATTTTCATATAGTTCTTGGATAATTTCATTATATGCGCCACTTAAGATATCTATGATCTTATGGGTCACAAATAAATTTAGCTTTTTCCATCTTCATGTGCCAACGCTATGCATAATAAAAGTGCAGTAAAGGAATATCGCTACTTCGTGGCACATAAAGATAAACTAAAATTTTTTGTTAAAAATATATATGCTCTAAATGTATGTAATTATGTTTATTAAAAAATATTCAAACTGTTATGTATATTCAAGAAAGATTATTCATTATTCTTAAAAAAAGTTATGAGGGACAAAAATAAAAAAAAAAACAAGCTTTTAATTTTGAATATAAACCATTTCCACAATAATTTTATAAAATGATTAAAAATGTTACTTTGGTTTTGCTTTACAAAACAAATCAGTGAGTATAAAATAAATATTTTTTAAAACTCACCATAATCTTAAGATTCCTAAAAATAAACTGAAATCGTAAAATTATAAAACAATTATATATAATACTTTATATCTTCAACCAACAAGTCACATTTCTAAATTTATTTCTTGCACTCAAAATACACTTTCTCAGATTTTTTTTTTACACAAGTAAAAAAATGCAAAGGAACATTTACTGCAAAATGAACACCACACACTATGATTATCTTAACTTTTTTATTTGAGAATTAAATCTTTAATAATTTTTCAATTTTTTTCATATTCATTATCGAAAACATTAAAATGTCTTCGAATATATTTTTTCTTCTTTTTTAAATTATTATTACATCGACTTTAAATATAAAAATGGAAAATATTTCTATTTAAGGATGTCTGTTTTCAATTTAAAAAAAAAATGTTTACAAAGAATCGTTTTATAAATATTGTATGTATATTAAATTAGGTAAATAATAAATTTAATACGATTTTTAAATATTATTAGAGTCATATATATGTCTATTAATATCGAATCGAATAATTGCTAACAATCAACTAAATGGTCCAGGTATTCAAGGTACAAGTAAAACCGTCGTCATCGTCACCATTAAACAGTAAAAAAAAAAATTCAGATTTAGACTTTCTCATATTATATGAACATGTACCATATAAATATGTATATGTATGTATAATATAATAAAAATTTCATCTCATGGATATGTTAACCAAATCACTATAACATATATACATATTTGTTGCTTATTTATATATAATAATCCATACATCTTTGTGTTTATGTTACAGGTTCAACAGCACCAATCTAAGTTCCAGATCCCAATATTGAGATATTTGTCTAGTTAAGTGAACTTTAACTGAATGAATCGAATAGATAGAATACTGAAAAAAACTTTTGCCTTTTTTTTTTTTGCTGGTTGTTCGTTTTGTTAACTTGAAAAACCACTTGTGCAGTTTAGTATTTCACAACATCACACCTTTCATTCATTCAGTAAAGATGGAGAAAAACAAGTCAGTAAAGTAGTGCACATAATAATATTACCATATTATAAAATATATGTACATATAAGTATGAAATACATACATATAAGCACTGATTTTATATTTATATCATTTTGAATTAAGCCAAGAGGTGAAATAATCATGATCATGAACAAATACAATTATTTTTTTCGAAATTTTTTATTTAATTTCTGCTTTTAAAAATACTCAACTATAAGACTACAATACTGTTTAAGTTACGGCAAATTATAATCAAATCACCGTAAAATAATGTCATAAATTATCTTAAAATTTTCATAATAAAACATTGAATTTAATGTGATAATTTTAAAATCAGATTTTAAAATCAGAACCTAAAAACTCAATGAATTTTATAGAATGTAACAATTTCGGATTCTTTACATCATTCAAAAAAATGTTTTGGACCAACTTTCAAATGAAATTTTTTTTGTTTCTTGCTGTATTAATTTAATTGTAAATTGAATCAACTACGTCTTTTTTTTTAGTTCTTAGTATACAAATCTTTGCATTGAAAAAACCACCATAACACCGAATAACCGAAGTTCATAAGATGCTGTTTTTGAGAAATGCAAAAACAAATATGATATGTATGTATAATAAAAATAAAAATACTATGGGGCAGTTTATGGGTTTAATAAAAAATAATGAAATGTAAATAAATAAAAAGTTAATGCTTAATTAAATTGATCGTAATTCAAAATTTAATTTTCTTCAACTCTTTCACTATTAACAATTTTTTTTTCTAAATTGATTGAACTCTTACGAATTAATAAAATATGAGGTAAAATACAAAAAACATAGAAGTACATAAGCATTGAATTTCAGGAACAAAAACATTGTATTTATTACATATATGTATATATTTATTTTATCTCTTTACGCCGTTTTCAAGAATAGTCCCAACTTTTAATTTAAATAACGTACTTTATATAAAATTTAAAAAAAATATTATAAACACTTTGAAACTCTTCAAATTAAAAATAATCATTACTTTCTTAATTTCTTTCACAACTACCCTCTTTTTTAACCGTTATTAAATTTAAATTTATGATGAAAAATATGTAAGAATACTCTTGTTTTTATTTGTATCATCTTTTGTTATATTTTTTGTTGTTTTTTTATTATAAGTACTTGACTTTGATTCATTTACAGAAAATGAAGATGACTGTGATAAAGTTTCTTTTTGCTGCTTTATTGATTGATTAATTTCGAATTGTAATTTTTTTGCAGTATGAAAATCTTGATGTTCTAATAATTTTGTAACTGATATGTGCACATTACATTTTTCACATAATTCTGTTGGCTCATCACCACTATTTGAATTATTCAGAAAAGTGTTATAATTATTTTTATTATTCGTTAAATCATTTTTTTTTACAAGGAATCTATCGATATTATTTTTGATTACTTTATTACTCTGTATTTTATTTTCTATTGTTTTCAATTTTTTTATTGGAGGTGATAATGATGATTTCATTTTTAATTTAATTTCTTCACGATATTTTTCTCTTTGTTTACGGCTCAATTCAAATGCATAATGATAGTCTAAGTGCGTCTGAAGTTTATATGTTAAAATTTCTTTGCCACATTTTTCACAATTAACGTAAATGTTTTCTGTTAATTCTGGTATTGCAAATTCAGCATAAGTTTTAGTGTAATCGTTAGTAATATTAGTGTTAGACTCATTTTCATGAACTTGTTTACTTGTAGAAGGTAAAGGATCATTATGAGCTTCTTGTTTGTCGTTACTTACTTGCTGAATATAATTCACCGAATTATCATTATAAATCACTTTAGAAACATTTATAAAATTATTTACTGATGAACTTTCTTTAGAAAAATTTGTTTCACCTACTGTTGTTAGAGTATTGTTTTTATTTATTTTTTTATCGAATTTATCAATAGATTCATTTTTTTCTTCAACCGTACTATTTATTGTAATTGCATGTATAAAAAATGATTTCATTTCGTTTTCATTCTTACAGTGGTTAACATTTTCATTGCTATTAACTTCTTTTTCAGAGCATCGTTTATCGAAATGAACAGTAAAGAAACCGTCTTTTATTTTTGTCATTGACATCGTGGGTGTAACATTATCATCAATATCATCATTTTTTACCTTTAACGATTTTTCATCGGTTTCCTCTTTAGATCCCAGATTTCTTTTACAAATTTCATTTGTTGATAAAGTTAAAAAATCACTTTCTTCAATCATTGTGTCTCCAGTTGTAATTGTTGTTAATTTATTATTTATAAACACATTTTTTAATGTATTTTCCTTACAAGAATCATTTTCTTCAATTACTGTCTCTTCTACTTTATTATTTTTTTTCGCATGATTCATAAATAGTTTTTGTAACATATTTTGTTTAGTTTCAATTGTTTCAAATTTTCCAACACTTATTCCTAAAAACTTTATTGAATTATTTAATAAATGTTCGTTATTATGATTTTCCATTATATTTTTATAAAATTGATCGGTATTTTTTTTAATTAGTTCTAATGCATATTTAGCCAAAACTTCTGATTCATTTGATATTTGATTTGCACTTCTTGAACTTGATACATCATTTCCATTTATTTCTTGTATATAACTAACAATCATTTGTTTTGCTTTACGATTATTTTCAATTTCGTCTTTTTCCATTCGATCACATATTTCTTTTGATAATTCTAACAGCCAATGTTTTAATGTATCTATATCAGTAATACAATTTCTACCAGGAAATTTTTTACAGCATCCAATACTTTTTGAATAAAATTTCGGTGTTACAGCCTCTAAATCAATACCACGTGAAATCAAATATAGCCAGGAACTATGATTACAAATATAATAGAATAAAAAAATCATTAAGGTTTTTGTTAATCACTAAAGATAAAAGCGTATTGCTAGCTAAGAATAGATGATGATGATGATGATATATGAAAAATAACTAAAAATTAAACGCTGTAGAAATTAAAATATTTCAAATTTTTCAACAGAAATTAAACTGACGTTTAGAAATAAGTAACAAAAAACAAAAAAAATTAAAAGCCAACTAACTTAAAACTGAGGTGAAAGTATGGAACTTGATGTCGGCTTTTAAAATTCAGGGGCCACCTTAACATGAGATCATGAGAATCGATTTCGTTCGTTAATTTACTATAGTGAAGTTATGAACGAAAACGAAAATGCTACTATGAGAAACAAGTGGTTTCAATTTCGCAGTTCCATTTTTGTTGAAAGGTGTTCGTTCGTTAATTTTAACGACTTCGTACCTCATGGTAGAAATGACATAGAAATGCCTGTGTTACGAACGAAATCGATTATCATGGTAAGGCTGCAGTGAAGAAACCTCGTAAGTAACGAGTAAAAACGAATTAAATATTTCAAACACATAATATATATATTGATTAAATCAATGAAGTGTAAAATGTTGTAACACTATTTAGCTAAAAACGGAATTTTTTAAAGGCATATAATAGGGTGTGTGCGAATACTATCTAAATTTATTGGAAGCAATTTAGTATTCTGGAAATTTAGGTATAATTTAGGTAGTATTCGCACACACCCGTAATGTCTAATTATTTTTTAATATACATAAACAATTTTTGAAGTTAAACAAAATTTGAACATATTAGAGGATAATTTCAAATTAATAATTCAAATATTTATATATATGTATATGTAATTAAAAGTAGCAAAATTTAACATAATTATGTATATTCCTAACTGTCATTGCTTAATTTGAATTGAAAATATAGAAAAAAATTTTTAAAACCAAGTTCAACAGCTAACAGATGAATATGTACATTCTGCTAATTTGATAACATTTAATCAAAGATCGTAATAACTACAGGAAGATATTGCACTACAGTGTATTTCACTGTCTTGAGTAAGATTTTTAGGTGGATTTACGCAAAGATAGTAAAAGAACATTAAGCTATACCAACAATACAAGAAGTACAAAATAAAGCTTTTAGATGAAGGACCATGCCACAGCGAGAAATCTGCTCGTTATACTTTTCCTTAAAGCAGTCATATGTGTGTATACTATGGGTATACATGCGCTTGCGCTCTGCGTTTACATAAACACACAGCCTCATTTACAGTGATCTTCTTTGTGTACATATATACGAAAGAAGAAACCTTACAAAAACAAAAGCGCATGTATATAAGTATTTTTTTTTTCTATTATAATACGATGCCTCAACTTTTATTATTTTACTTATAAGTACAAAAACATAATGCTCAATTTTATTTTATTATTTGGACGTACCAAATTAATACGGCAACTTATTGTTTTTAATCACTTATAACTAATTTGTGATTAAGGTTACATGAAAATGATGTTTTAATGAAATGTAGAGAAGATCCTAAACTTTATTTTCACCGAATATATTGAATATCTATGAGCAACGTAAATCAAAGAAAAAACGTGATAAATATTAAGTAATATGAAACTGAGAATCAATTTTCCCTGATATCTCCCAAAGTACTAAAAATATCAAATTATATTGCTTTACAAATTTGTAGATTTTTATTAAATCAACATTTTTCCCAAACATTATTATATCATAAAATTAATAGAAATTTAAATTATCATTTCTCCTTAATAACTAAATTTCTATTAATTTTATGATATAATAATGTTTGGGAAAAATGTTGATTTAATAAAAATCTACAAATTTGTAAAGCAATATAATTTGATATTTTTAGTACTTTGGGAGATATCAGGGAAAATTGATTCTCAGTTTCATATTACTTAATATTTATCACGTTTTTTCTTTGATTTACGTTGCTCATAGATATTCAATATATTCGGTGAAAATAAAGTTTAGGATCTTCTCTACATTTCATTAAAACATCATTTTCATGTAACCTTAATCACAAATTAGTTATAAGTGATTAAAAACAATAAGTTGCCGTATTAATTTGGTACGTCCAAATAATAAAATAAAATTGAGCATTATGTTTTTGTACTTATAAGTAAAATAATAAAAGTTGAGTCATCGTATTATAATAGAAAAAAAAAATACTTATATACATGCGCTTTTGTTTTTGTAAGGTTTCTTCTTTCGTATATATATGTACACAAAGAAGATCACTGTAAATGAGGCTGTGTGTTTATGTAAACGCAGAGCGCAAGCGCATGTATACCCATAGTATACACATATGACTGCTTTAAGGAAAAGTATAACGAGCAGATTTCTAAAAGCATTATTTTGTACTTCTTGTATTGTTGGTATAGCTTAATGTTCTTTTACTATCTTTGATTTACGCTAGCTAAATCCATTTTAAAAAGTTTTGAAGTTTGCCGCTTAAAATAAAATACTTGCGAAAGAGAAAGATACTTTTCTCACTATTTATACTGAAAGCAGTGTTATTAGATCGTGGGATTTTTCCGTTTTTGGGAATTTCGGCTACCGACAATTTAAAAAAGGGAAAAGGGAAACATTTTGCCACCTTGAACAAAATCGTAAGAAAAAGCACGAGGGGGAAAATTTTTAAAAATTATATAAAATACCTTCTTGTACATATTTTATATCACGTACGAAATATGAACTGTGAAAAATCTCACGATCTAACAACACTGGTATATCTCTTTGAAAATAATTACAAAGAGAGAAAAGCTTTGTTAAAAAGAAGCTTAATTTTTTTGTAAACATTCTTTCCATTTGAGTGCAATATCTTCCTATAGTTATTACGATCTTTGGTTTAATACTTACCCATTTTTCTCGTCGAATATCTTTTGTAATTCACTTTCTGAAAATTGCTGTATATCACCCATATATCGGACTCTTAATCTGTCACAAACATCTTCACCAAATTTACCACCTAAACCTTTAACTTTTCCAACAGGTAATGTACTGTAAATTTTTCAAGGAAATTATTAGAAAAAAATGTTTAAAAAATCTTATTTTAATTAACTTACTTGAATAATTGCTTAATTTGATGTAAAGGCAAGACTGTTTGTTTATTGGGTTTATTAATACCACATGCTAATTTGGCAAGAATTTTATTATGTGCAATTCCAGCTGAGCATTCATAACCAGTTTGTTCTTTAACTTTTGCTCTTATCTCACTAACAATTGAAGCTCCAATTAATAATTTTAAATCGCTCTTTTGTATGGCTGGAAAATCACTATCATTCCATTCAACATCAAAATTAAAATCAACTCTTGTTGAAATATTATGAATATAATCTCCAACACTATCGTAGCCAACAGCATAAGTATTTATTAATTCAGATGGTTTTAATTGAAATGAACCCTATTCAATAGTAACTTTAAAATTAAATTTAAAAAAGCAAATAACTTTTTAAATGCATACATGATTCATTTCTTCAAGACGTTTTAACACATTATCTGTAATATCCAAGTAAGCTTCATCAACACTTGCCCTTTCCAACAATGGCGTAAAACTTTGCAGTACAACTGCTACTTCCTTCCCAGCTTCTCGATATTTTGTTAAATCTGCTTTTTCACGAACATTTGGAACTCTTACTAATTCAATATCAGGACATTGTTGTTTTGCTTCATCACCGCGCATATGACGTGTAACTCCTTTTGCACGTGCAGCATAATTCACTGCTATTATTCTTCAAGGTATTAAAATAATTATTACTTCATAAACTTCTGGTGATAGTTTAAAAAGTGTAAATTACCCTCCTCCTTGCCATGTATTGTATTGCACCACAGCAATTGGCTTTCCCGCCAAAGATGGATTTAATTTTTCTTCAACTTGGCAATAAAAACAATCCATATCGACGAGTACTATAATTCGATCATATTTATTTGTAATATTTACGAATGCCTTTTTTGATGACATGGTGACGTACTTAAACCACAAATAAAAATCACATAATCAATAAGCAAACAAAAAATTAAAAACAGAAACCGTACCTACCTAAACATAAGAACCAAACCAAACCAAACCAAGTCCTAGTCAGTTTATGTTTATAGCGTATAACTAATTTGAATTTAAACTGACTTTTGGATTAAATAGGTAAAATTTAGAATTGGGATTAAAATAATTCATGCAAACGTTGATACACGTATAGTATGTTTTCCTTCCGCCATATTGCATTTGACGCTACATATATATATGTATATAGAAAAATTTGGATTGTACCCAAATAAATTGGGTTTTATCCAAAATCCGATTATCGGGTTTATACGACATCAAATTCAGAGTAAACCAATTTCCGTATTAAAAATGGATTACGTATAAACCTATACCGTAACAGGTTGACAGTTAAAAGCATATACAGATCTCATGGTAAATGGAATAATATGTGCTGAATAGCTACGCGTAACCTGTAAGACCAATTTGACAGCTCAAAAATGACATCACTGCCGACAACTTAACGGCTATGAATTTTCAACTTTAAAATTCAAAAATATTTTAAATGTTACAATAATGACAGTTGTAAAAGTATTTCAAAATATACTGTCATAATTATTACATATTTGTACATAAAGTAAATAAATAAATCAGTTATCAGTTAATCACCAAACAAAAATATAGCCAGAACATACGAGTCAGCTTTTACCGCCAACACTGATGATTGTTGAAGAGAATTGTAGGGTTTTCTACATGAAAACATAACAAAAACCGATTTGCAGTGTATATGCATAAAACGTGTGCTACGAGTTTCATTAGTCGACAGTGACGTCAAAATTCCATTAAAAAACGAAAAAAAAATTTCCGCCATATTGCTTCAGCATATTTTATTATTCTATTTACCATGGTTTGCGACATCAATTTTTCTATCGCAACTTTTGACGGTTAATGAGCCTGTACACATTAGATTGTTGTAACAACGACGCAAACCGGTTATAAGACCAGTTTTTACAACTGCTCAAACTATATCTGAAGGTGGCACGACCAGTTGTAACGAGAGTATGAGTGTATTACAACAGTGAAGCTAAAACAATCGAGAATACCATTTCTAAGACAGGGTTTATACGGTCATTTTTTTACCCTATGTAGAACGTAAAAAAACCGGTTTTATATGGAAAAGAAGTAGGGAGTATGCGGTGGGAAGTCACTCACAGTTTAATCAATCTTTTTCTTCGATCACGGCTGTTCCTTTTTGTGCTATATTCGTTACTTTGATATTTTTTCTCATATTATCGCAATTTCATCAGTTAACCATATGAGTATATGACCTTATTACCATACAAATTACCAAGCAAGAAATAAGTATAAAAGAGAATGAAGAGAATTTTAGATAGGGTAAAAAAGTGACCATGTAAACGTACGTACGTCATTTTCATAATTTATCAAAGCGTAATGGATGATAAGGTCGTGCAAAAGCCAGTACGTATAAACCCGGTCTAAGACTGGGTTTATGCGATCACTTTTTTACCCTTTGTAGAACGTAAAAAAACCGGTTTTACATGGAAAAAGTAGGACTTCCCACAACATACTTCCGACTTATTTTCCTTGTAATCCAATCTAACATTTCAATTAGCAAGTCGATTACTCGCTTGCTTGTTAGACAATCGAGCATATGGAACGTAGTTTGTACTAATATTTTTGATTGCTGATTGGTATGATGTGATGTTGCAATAACTGATAAAAGAATTTTTATTTCATACACAACTTTTTTTTTGTATTGATTGTTTATGTTTTAACGTTTTATCTTGAGCACCAATTTTATTAAATTAAATCCGAATTTTGGATTAAATTGGTAGTAACGTATAAACGGGTAAAATTTGGAATTAGGATTAAAATAATACATGCAAATGTTGATACACTTACAGTATACAAGTTTTTCTTCTTTTTTCTTCACTCTACAATTCGCACCATAAACATTAGAATCCGCCATATTGCTTTATATGCTACACCTACACATACAAAAATTTTGATTAATAGCGAAGTTACATAGCACGCTGCGCTTTGACAGCTAGAAGTTGACTGCTTGTATTTATTTGTAAGGTGTTACATAGCTAAAGCGCAGCGAAGCAAAAGTTGACCAACTTTTAACTTTTTATGCATACGAAGCGAAGAAATGTCATTTCTCAATTGTTTTCTTTTTTAAATATTCAGTTCTGTGAAAAAGTCAAATAGTGCAGTGGAAAAAAATTGAAATATTTACATATTAAACATTATATTAAAAATAGTTTCTGTAATACAAAGGTGAGGAATTAATTAACAACAATATTCAGTCAAACATCAAACACAAAGCGTAGCGAAGCATACATTGTAACAGTGGGAGAGTATTTTCAGCACAGCGAAGCAAAGCTTATTGGGTTTAAACCAATATCTGAATTAGCTAGTTTATACTACATGAAATTGGAAGTAAACCAAAATCCGAATTAAAAGTGAATTACGTATAAACTGTTAAAATGACAGCTCTGTTTCGTCAAATAACCTAACCTACATGGCCCATTAACTATTATGTTAAGGTTAAATATTAAAAATCTATGTATTATCAGTTTACTTATAAATCAATAATATTTTTAATTTCTCATATATATATTAGGATTTTTTACACGACTTATGTGTGTATAAATATTAAACCATTGTAATAAATTTTATATTCATATAATTTTTAGTTTTAATTCCACTTCTACAACAACTTCGCGAAAGTCTTTATATATTTATTAGGTAATGGTGGATCAAAAACTTGTTTACCTTCATCATCTCGATAATCTTCAAATGCTAATGTTCCAACGCAGTCCATATTTAATTTTTCTGCTATGCTAATTGAGAAAACACTTGTGCAATCGGTAGTCAATAACTGAAATCCTAACTGCTTAGAAACTTCCATACACTTTTTTATTAATTTAGCTCCAATTGATTTTCCTCTTGACTCTTTACTCACACTCAATACATGTAAATGCACAGCATTTTTTACATTGTAAAGTTTAAATACGTTAGCTCTACGCTCCAATATTGCAAACAATTTTAGTAATTTTATCCATTTAGAAGTTTTACTTTTTTCAACTAATTCTTCTAAATGATCTACCTCGTTGGGATATTTTGGTCCAGCTAAAGCTATTCCAATAAGTTTTTCTTTATTAGAATCGGCGACTACTGCTTTAATGCATGTTCCATATTGAAGATTTGATATACTGAATTCTTCGTCCTCGTAGGTTTGTTCCTGTGGCTCGTTCCCAATTGTTAAAGGCTCTTCTAAATAGTATGATTCTCTAAGAAATTGAAGAACTTCTTTTTTTTCCTCTGGTGAAGCTACACAAAATTGAACTGACATTATTAAGGTCAACTCCCACACTAACAGGCTAATTCCAACTGAGGAAGCAGGACGCAGACGCAAAAAATCAAATGTCAAAAGCTACAGCTTTGCAAAATTATTTTTTGAAATTAACTAAAGGTTCCAAAATTTATGTCTTGTCTTTGAATTTGAAATGTGGAAGTATTTTTCTGATGACAAAATTAAGTAGTTTCAAATATTAGCTGTGTTTTATTAAAATTGAAGAAGAAATCTTTTTCTTGAAAATAGGCTTTCTTTAAGAATCCAAAAAAACATGTTGAAAATTAAATTACATAGGTACTTGAACAAATTTCACCGAAAAAATCCAACATTACGAAACAAATCAAGAAGAAATATAAAATACAAATTACAAAATCACGTCATAAGTCAAAAAACCAAAACAGCTGGTAAACTAACTGAGCAAGTGAAATTTTTCGTAAGAACATGTTTTGAACATGGAGTGACTGTAAAGTGGACTGTATAAAAGTTACAGGGTGTTTTAATTTTTTTTAAAAAAAACCCAAAACATATTTACCTATTCGAATGTTGTTTTTCTTTATTTTTTCTTAATAAAATTTTAAAACTAGTTAAATATAAATTATTTTTTTCATACCATTTGCTCTTTTTTATATTTTCAATATCTCTTCATCTGAATTTATAGGCACTTGCTTAGTGCTATGAGATCTCACATGATAACAAAATTCCATAAATACATCACTGCTTTCATCACAAATTGGACACTGAAATTGCTGAATATCAGAATGCTGAGTTCTCCCATGTCGGTTTAAACCGTGTGATTGTGTATATTGAGCATTACATATTGGACAGTCAAATTTTTTTTTCACATTATTTTTCTTTTCTAAGTTATATTGTCTTTTTAAACATGTTTTTTTATGAAGGTTGTACGTTCTAAAGCATTTTCCACATATATCACATTTAAACGGTTTCTCACCTGTGTGAATTCTTTCATGGTGTCTTTTTTCTGCATTTGTATAAAATCCTCTTTTACAATAGCTACACATATACTTTTTCTCCCCATGCCTTAGACTGTGATCTCGCAATTTTACTGAGTTTTTAAATGCAGCGTTACATATTTGACATTTGTATGGTCTTACAGTAAAATGACTACTTTTATGCGTGTTCAAATTTTGTAAATGTCGAAATTGCAGCCCACAAATTTCACAAAGAAGTCTTTTTTCGCCAGTATGAATGGTTTCGTGAGATTCTTTTCTACGAACACTGCTAAAACAACGATTACAAAATTGACACTTTTTTAAATTATTTTCAATCTCGTTTACTTTTTGTTTACAATCAAGTGAATACTTTAGATGAATTCTGAAAGACTGTTTTGTAGCAAACTTTCTGTTGCATGTGCTACAGTTCACTTTTTTAGATACATTTTCAATTGCTTCAGAAGAAAACGGCTCACATAAATACTCTCCAATACTATGTTCAATATCGCTACTTTCGCATATTTCAAAACTTATAGGTAGTTCATTTGAAGATTCAATTTTTGTCGGTACATCATCACACAAACTACCTTTTTCATCTGTAGATTCTTCACCACAACTTTCAATTATTAAAGTGCTTAAAAGACTATACGACTCAGCTGTGTAATCCGGTAATTCATGTATCTCATCGTCATTAACGACAGGCAAGTTTTGTGTCTGTTCCTCATCACTTTTTTCAAGAAAGTTCCCAAATTTGTTAGAATGACTACACCTAATATGAAAGAGATAGTTTTCAACTTGTCTAAATGAAGCTTCACAGATCAAGCACACATAAGTAAAGTAATCATTTCCGCATATAAAAATTTCACCACATTTCTTCCGCATTTTTCGAACTAGAAGAGATAAATATATTATAATAAAAATATTAAATTTTCCTTTACATTATCATTTACTTACTAGTAATTACCACAAATCCCTTAAATTACAAAAATAGTAAATATACCACTTTCCCAATTTACTTTTATTACTGTGGCGTTTAGCTATATAGCTATGCGACATGCGTGTGTATTAGTCATTACATAATATATTATACCACCTTGGCTTCCATAAATATACAATAGAAAGATAACTAGCATTATAGAAATTAAAACTCTATGAATCTAAACAATTTATAGTTTATAGTATAAAGAATAATTCGGAATTAAATCCGTATTTTGGATTAAAATAGAAGTAACGTATAAACGGGTGAAATTGGAATTAAAATAATACATGCGAACGTTAATACACGTTGATAAATCCCAAAAAAGAACGGCTATATGTTTAAAAATAAAATGTGTGAGCGTTGAAGCGAAAAATTCGTTTATTGAACAAAAATATAAAAATTTTAGAAATAAAGTGCTATATTTTAGGTTTCAGCACAAAACTCAACAGCCAGGCGATGGAATATTTTTTTATAGGTTAGTGAAGTTTGCAAATGAAAATTGAAAATAATGAAAATCAAGGTAAGTCTTTTATATTAATTGGAGTAATTTATGCGATCAAGCAATTCCTGCTCGAATTTTTGACGTTTTGCTTTGAATTGAACTTGCTACTTGATTTCTTGATTTACTCTTGCGAGTCTTGCGTTTGAAAAGTCAAGCAAATAATTCATGCAGCAAAATTAATTTTCTTTAAAATTTTAATTCATTTTTTTTTGTGGGAATATTCTTAAGGAACTCTTACACGATCTAGCAAATTGGCAGATGTTTGCCTGACTGATTAGACCTGTGGCAGATATTCGGACAGTATTCATCTGGCATAGAGTTGTCAGACACATTTTTGCCAGTTAGCTGTCATGCATCTGTTTTGCTGATCTGTTATTTTTCATCTGGTATAAATGCTGTTTACATCTGCCTAAAATAATGGGCTCTATTATAATTTTCAATTGAAATTCAATCGAATCGAATGACATATTCACAATATTTTGTGTCATTCACGCAATTTACACGGCACAGCAATTGCTCTATCCATCAACCACCAAGCAACGATTTCTTGGCGATCGGGATGAGGCAAATTGAGGGGTAACACATCACTTGTGTACCAAAAATTTCACCAAGCAATTTGACATTTCCTCTATTCCTTTTTCGTAATTTTTTCAACTCTGCTTTATTTCTTTTTCGATTTTGTGAAAACAGTATTAAAAATCGTTACTTTATAAAGAGAAAAAGTAAATTCAAAAAGTGAAAAAAATTTATTTTTTTGAAAGTGATGAAAGATTGAAATAGGTGAATAAAATTCTTTTTTTAATTTTAAAATTAAATAATTTTTTTATATTTTTTATTTTTCAAATGAAAAAAAAAAATATTTTAAGTTACCTTTTTTTTCAAATTACTTAACGTTTATTTAAATGTAAATATGAGAATATTAGAACAAAAGCAAATTTTAAAGAAGAAGCGTTTGCTGTCATTTTGCTGCATGAATGATTGCTCGACTGTGTAAATGCAAGAGTACATCACGCAGCAAGTTCAAAACAAAACGCCAAAAACTCGTACAGCAATTGCTGCATCGTATAAATTACCCCATTACAAACAAATGCTAATATATGAGGTTTTAAATTAGCTGCCAATCTGCCCAGTCATTCAAAAGCCTACTGAGCAGTTTGACAGATGATTTCTAAAAATAGCCAGATAGTAAAAATATCTGATTACACATGTGGCAGACATCTGGCAAATTTTGAGTGCCAGATTTTTAAAGACACATCTTTTTCTTCATCTGCCATAGTGATTACACGCATCTAGGGACGTCAAAATTTTAAAAAGTATCGATACTAGGTATCGGTATCGGTATCGGATCTATGGTAGCAAATAACCTATTGGTATCGGGTATCGGTATCGACCCAAAAGTATCGATACCGGTAAAAGTATCGGAGAGAGAGTATCTAGTACTTGGTATCGTGGTATCGGATGAAAAGTATCGATACCTCGATAGTATCGTTGGTATCGTGACGTCCCTACACGCATCTGTCCACAAAAATGGGCAAATATCTGCTTATTTGCCAGATCGTGTAAGAGTACCTTTGTATTTATATTTAAATAAACGTTATGTATTTAAAAAGAGGTAACTTAGAATATTTTGTTTTTCATTTTCGTAATATTTTCAATTCGGTTTTTTTCTTTTTAAATTTTGTGAAAGAAGTGAAACACGTTACTTTATAGAGAGAAAAATTAAATTCAAAAAGTGAAAAAGATTTATACATATTTCTCAAAAGTGTTGAAACTTTAAATTTAAAGTGAGTAAATTTTTTTTTAAATTTTATAATTAAACTAGCTGAACCCGGTCCGCGTTGCTAGACCTTATTATTATTTTTTTTTTTATTTATTGAAAATAAATTAAATTTTTAATATTTTCATACAATTATTATTATATTTTCAACAAAAATATGAATTTTTAAATTAAAATATTCAATTGTCAGATGTCAGACGTAATTTTTTTTTCGTGCCTACTATTCCTCAAGGGAATATGGTAATATATTAATATACATACTATGTATTAACTATTAGGTTTAAATTACTCCTTAAAAACTTGCTTTAGTAATTATGTTTGACTCGGTATTCATATTTATCTATATATTTCTTTTTCTAATGTACTGTGCTGTATGTATACTTGTATACTAAGCGCAATCAACGACTGCTTAAGTACAAAGACATAATGCTCAATTTTATTTAATTGTTTATACCTATGTGTTGAGCGTACCAAATTAATATAGCAACTTATTGTTTTTAATCACTTATAACCAATTTGTGATTAAAGTTACATAAAAACTATGTTCTAATGGAATGTAGAGAAGATCCTAAACTTTATTTTCACCGAACATATTAAATATGTATGAGCAACGTAAATGAAAGAAAAAACGTGATAAATATTAACTAACATGAAACTGAGAATCAAAAATATCAAATTATAATGTTCTACAAATTTGTAGATTTTTATCAAATAAACATTTTGCCCAAACATTATATCATAAAATTAATAGAAATTTAGTTATTAAGGAAAAATGATAATTTTTAATTAATACCACAATTATCTCTCATATAATCAGCATCATAATAATAGTCATCATTTGGTACACTTGTAAAAATCGTCAGACAATAATTCTACGTTCAAACAAATTAAATGTAACTACACGAGCATCTTCAGAAAATATCGAAACAACAAGCCCTCCACAGCAAAAGCCACGTCAGGACTTTGGATATAAGATTATGTTACTGCACTAACCGGTGGCGGAGTATGTACAGTTTGTACAGATTTCGGAAGAATTTTTATAATTAATTTATTTTTCCCTTTATTTTGCATATTCAGCAGAATGAACACTTCACTTTATAAAATGCAATATCGAGGCAGTTTATTAGTATTTATATTATTTATAATTTGATGACTTTAGCAATTTAAGTTTCTTTAAATTTATGCTACTTCAAATTATGTTCACATTATAACAATGCAATTTTTAATTACTGTGCAAATTACATATTACATGCATTATAATAAGAATATTATGTTATTTTTTATCCATATTATTCAATTTATTTGTATTTGTAATTATGCCTATAAAAGAAGGAAATTTATTATTGAAAATTTAGAATTGAATAAAGTTCAGTTCAGATAACACAAATCCGTGTTTTATGTGGTATACCCAAACATAACTTAATAACTTAGGGTTGCAGCTAACAGCGAACGGTACCAAACAGCAACGAATGCCTTCGTTTGCGTTTGCTTTACCGTACACACTTTGCAAACAAACTTCGTTTGCTGCCATTCGTTCGCTTTCGTTTGCTAGGATTTACAATGCCGTCCAAATAGTAAGCACAGCTGAACGAACGTTTGTTTGCATTCGTTCGCTAAATCTGGACCCACCTTAAAATAATTTATATAAAAAATTCGTTTTTAAAGGGCTGTTTGAAGATTGCCTAGAATAGAAGTTTTCAGAAAAAAAATTAAATTACATTAAAATATATAATAAAATATTTTCCAATCATTTTTTTAATACTTAATACATAGGTCATTTCAATTAAGAAAGAAGCACTGAACTGGGCCTTAAAATATCAGAAAAGTAAAAAACTTAAACCAGGTAATCTGACACATAACCTTAAGATCCTAGAAGAATTTAAGGACTTCCAAATCAGTCAAGTGACTGACGAGATGGAGGCAACATTAAACTTTGAGAAGCCGTTCAAAGTACTGTTTCCGGATCGCGAATCTTGGCGCGATAACAAAATAATCTTTGAAGAAGGAGCTTCTATATGGTACACGGATGGCTCGAAAACCGAGTCGGGAGTAGGCGCAGGGGTAGCAGGCCCAAAAAGAAGCCTCTTCAAATCCCTGGGTAAACTCTCATCAGTCTTTCAAGCTGAAATCTATGCCATATACATGTGTGCTACCGAATGCCTTAAAAAAGGCTTCAGAGCCACAGTCTACATAATCTCGGACAGTCAGACAGCACTAAAAACCCTCAACGCGCACTAAATTGTGTCGAGGATAGTATCAGAATGCCTTAAGACTGCGAAAACACTCGCCAGAACCAACAAAGTTTACCTTATGTGGGTTCCGGGACACGAAGGAATCAAGGGTAACGAGCTGGCGGATTCCCTTGCAAAAAAAGGCGCCAATTACAAATTTATTGGACCTGAACCCTTCTGTGACTTGCCTAAAAGCTACACAAAAAACTACATAAAAGAATGGGAGAAAAAGAAATGTATCTCCTACTGGGAAAAAACCCCAGGAAACATACAAGCGAAGGAATTCATTAGGCCTTCAACTGGTATCTCTAGGAAACTAGTCAACCTCAGCAGGCAAGAACTAAGGACAATTACGGGACTTATCACTGGGCACTGTCCGCTCAACTACCACTTGAGTAAGATGTGGCTCAAAGAGGATGACAAATGCAGATTTTGCAAAGAAGCCAAGGAAACCTCGAAGCACATCGTATGTGAATGTGAGGCATTGGCTTCTAAAAGAGTGCAACATATGCATCAACTTTTTCTAAAACCAGAAGAAGTTTGGTGTGCACCTTCTCATAGAACTTTAGGATTCATTAAAAGCCTTAACCTATGAGAAGCACGGGCTGTACAAAAGATCTATAAAGGTCGAAGTGCAACTATAGCCCCTAAATATCTATCTAATCTAATCTAGGTCATTTCAATTGTTTTTTTTTTCAAATCCTATTGCACATCAGGATGCACTTCTGTATCTTGGGTATGTATAAACGTAAAAAACATCTTACATCTTACATTTACATTGTTGCAAGTTTAATGAAATGTTATTCTGGTTGTGCTTCAAAATACATGGCATAAAACTGTTATTTGATAACAATAATATATTTTTTATTACACTTTAAATATTTTACAAATTTTATGTACGTAAAATAATTTGTATGGAAAATTTGTCATTTAAGGGCTGTTTGAAAAAAGAATTTTTCAGAAAATACCAGAATATTTAATAAATATTTTCCAATCGTATTTTTTTAGTAATACATAAGTACATAGGTATTACAGATTTTTTTTTTTATATTGTAATTTTCATCAAAAATGTAATTTCTATTGTTTTTCGCACATTAGCTGACTTTTGTTTTCTTTTTCGAATTAAAGAAAAAAAGACAATGCGAGCAAGAAATTTGAAGAAAGAATAAAGAAGGAATATGATAATTTATGATAATGTATTGTATTGTATTGTATAGTATACTACAGTATACCTAATTGCTGAATTACCAATGATCAGTACATATTGTGCTATTGTACATTGACAATATAATTACACAATATGTACATATATTGTATGTATACAATAAAAAATTTCTAATTAATCGAATTTTATGTAAACAGGCTGATCAAATAGCATTAACATATGTTTGTGACTTGCAGTTCTGCATTTTACACCTTATTCTATTGGCTGAATAAATAGGGAAGTGATCAATGTTGTCTTTTCGAACATGAGAATTATTCAAAAGGTAGATGAAAAAATCGATCTTGAAGGTTCGATTGCATTATGTTCACAAAATTGAAAATAATCGTCGAATATTGGCAACGTATACTTCAAAATCATGGTGAAATTATTGCTTTGGGGAAAGTCACAGACAATTATTTCAGCCAAAATATATTCGTCAAAACAGAAGAAAAATATCAAGCAACCATTATTAAAATTCAAGATAAAATTATATAGCTGCAACCACAAACATCTTCATCAACTCCTATGATGCCCTTCAATCATGGAGAAAAAGGTAATATAAAACTACCGAACATAGTCATACTACAATTTTCAGGTGATTACTTGCAATGGAAAGCATTTAGAGATTTATTCATTGAACTAATTCATAATAATCAATCCATTGGAAAAACACAAAAACTGTTTTATCTAAAAGCTAACCTAAGCGGTGAACTACATGAGCTAATATAACACTTACAAGTAACAGCAACCAATTATGATACAGCCTGGGAAGTTTTATATAAAAGATACAATAACAAAAGAACATTAGTTGAAACACAGATTAAAACCTTATTTAATCAACCAGTCATCTTAAAAGAATCAGCAAATACTCTGAAAAAATTACACGACATTTCTAATGAATGTTTACTATCTATAAAAAATTTAGATATACAAACTGATAATTGGGATCCAATTTTAATCTATTTACTTATACAAAAACTAGATAAAGGGAGTCATCGTTTATATGATGTCGCCACGGGAAACTCAAACATTGAAACATTTTTTCGAATTCTTGGAAAATCGCTTCCAATCGTTAGAATCTCTTGAAAATAAAAATAAGGCCATCATAGGGAACAAACAAGCTGATAAAAACGTAAGAGCTCATTACGGTACAGTAATTTCATCTTGTCCTGTATGTAAGCAAGCACACAAAATATACAGCTGCGAGAAATTTTCAAAAATGAACTCCAGACAGAAATCAGAAGCTGTAAGAAACTATAAACTGTGTGAAAACTGCCTGGTGGCAGGGCACTTTGCAAGCCAATGCAAAAGCTGGTCAAAATGCAAGGTCTGTCATAAGAAACACCACACTACTACATAAAAATCAAGCTGAACAAAACAAACAAGCACCCTTTAAAAACCGTACAGATACTCTTCAAGCCAATCAAAACGCTAATGGAAGCAAAGGCATTACCGAAATAGCATCGCACTTTGTGTCAAACATAGAACAACAGTTCTTATTGTCTACAGCAATTGTGTGTGCACAGCGAAAGGACGGAACATTTATGGAATTACGAGGGCTTACAGATCAAGGATCACAAGATACCTTCATATCAGAAGACGCCGTTCAACGTCTGCAATTATCAAAATCACAGGTACATGCTATATTTTATGGAGTAGGAGAAAGTAAAAGCAGCATCGCTCGAAGTGCTGTAGAATTAACATTAAAACCAAGATTTGCACCCTCATTCTTACTACATACCAAAGTATTGGTTCTTTCAAAATTAACCGGCCTTTTGCCAAACAATAAACTAATATCAAAAAATTGGAGACACATTAAGAATATAACCCTAGCTGATCCAACATATTATAAACCAGGTAAAATTGATATAATCATTGGTGTTGACGTATTCAGTCAAATTTTGAAAAGGGAACTCATCAAAGGACCTCCTAATACACCAATAGCACAACAAACTGAATTTTGATATATATTATCGGGTAAAATAAGAAAAACAACATCTAATGACATAAAGCAGGACACCATTCAATGCTTTCTTGGTGAAATTGACATCTGTAATGAATTTTCGAAATTCTAAGAAAGTGAAGAATTAGAGCCAGAACGAATAAACACTGCCGAAGAAATTGAATGCGAAATGCACTATAAGAACAATTACAAAAGAGATCAAAAAGGTCGATACATAGTCAGACTACCATTCAAAACAATTCCTTCTGCTGAACTACAAGCGTCAAGAGAATTAGCTCTTGCAAGACTATTCCAAATGGAACGTCGGTTCAAAACTAATAAATTATTAGAGGTTATGTAGAAGGACTTTATGAAGGAATACTTGGCATTGGGTCATATGGTACCAGCTACCGAAAATGCAGAGTTGAGCTACTATTTGCCACATCATGCAGTTTTTAAACATGATAGTACTACCACGAAGCTACGAGTGGTATTTGATGCCTCTGCAAAATGAACTTCAACTAAAAGCTAAAACGACTTCATGATGGTAGGACCGAATTTACAACAAAATCTACTAACTATTTTATTACGATGGCAAAAATACAAGGTAGTCTTCACTGCCGACATTGAAAAAATGTACAGGCAAATTAAGGTTGATTCAAGAGATCAAGATTTGCAAAGAATCTTATGGAGAAACTCACCCCAGCAACCTATCAAGGAATATAAGCTTACCACAGTTACTTATGGAACAGCAGCCGCACCTTTCATAGCACATTACGACAGCTAGCATCTGACGATAGTTCACGATATCCTATAGCATCCAAAATAATTCTCAAGGACACATATGTTGACGATGTAGTTTCAGGAGCGAACAGTTTTGAAGAAGCCTCCAAAGCATGTAAGCAGTTAATCGAACTACTGAAGGGCGGTGGTTTTAATTTAAGAAAATGGAACAGTAATGATAAAAACCTGCTTAAATACCATCGGAATTAAGAGATGTTTCAAACAGTCTAAAATTTGATGAAAGAGAAACAAAAAAAACTTTAGGGTTACACTGGGATCCACATACCGATACATTCAAGTTCAAGGTCAATGTTGGACTAGATCCAATCATTTTTACAAAAAGAACCATCTTTTCTGAAGCTGCTCGTATATTTGATCCCGTTGGCTATCTCTCTCCTGTAATCATGAAAATAAAATTACTTTTTCAAGAGATCTGGTTAACAGGTCATGAATGAGATGATGCTGTATCTGATTCGATACTTGAACAATGGACACAAATAAAGACCGAACTGCCAATTTTAGAACAAATTGAAATTAGAAGATGGTTTAATTATCCAGGAGAAAATTGTATATGTGAACATACATTTTGTGACGCATCTGAGAAAGCTTACAGTGCATCAGTGTATATTCGAATTGTAACAAGGGGGAAGGTTTTTATAAGACTGTTAGCAGCAAAAACAAAGGTAGCACCACTACGACCAAAATTGACCTTACTACGTCTAAAACATAATGGGGCCGTACTTTCAGCACAACTTTTGAGAGAAGTAAAAAAAGGTTTGGATATAGAACAACTACAATGCTTCGCCTGGACTGAATTATCTATTGTATTTGTATTATCCTGGTTAAAATCAAGCCCTCACAAATGGAAAACGTTTGTAGGAAATCGAGTTGCTGAAATTCAAACAGTTGTCAAGCCTGATCGCTGGTTCCATGTCAAGTCTGAAGATAATCCTGCTGATGTCGCTTCCAGAGGCATTTTTCCAAAGGAATTACCAACTCATAGCTTATGGTGGGAAGGACCCTATTGGCTAAAAAATGTCCATCTCAAATTTCCAACAACAAAAATAAATGAAATAAATCTTGAATTAAATACAAAGGTCAAGTTACATACTGCTATAAACGAACCAGATGAACTCATAGGAAACCTACTGCAAAATTACTCTTCTATCAAAAAACTACAGAGAATACTGGCTTACTGTATGCGATTTATAAACAACTCAAAGCCGTCTAGTGAAAAAATTACGGGGTGATTGACAGCTGTTGAGACAAATACCGCAACCATACTGTTAATAAAATTTACCCAGCATAAATTCTTTCAAGAAGAAATTCAAAGACTGTCTCATAAAAAACCTCTGAATAAAAACAGTCGTCTATACTGCCGTATAAGAGTGAATTAACAACTTTAATAATTAATAAAGTTCATCGCACTACACTGCACGGTGGACCCAGCAAAACTCTCGAGTATGTACGATAAGAATATTGGATACTTAACGGCTTAAAATCGGTTAAGGTCCACATACACAGATGCGTTTCATGTCACCACTTTAATGCCACCAAAACTGAGCAATTAATGGGTAAGATTTGATTTTGCAGGACCATTTTCGCTAAAATTCTCGAAAGGCAGAGGAAATAAAACATTTAAGGGTTACATCTCTCTCTTTATATGCTTAAGTACAAAGGCAAATGACTTAACTTCGAACGCCTTCTTGGCGGCGTTCAAGAGATTCGTTAACAGAAGAGGACCTGTAGCATTTATACAGTGACAATGCCACTAACTTCGTGGGTGCTATTAAAATTCTAGCGGAGGTGTTCAACTCACAACCCCATAAACAAGAAGTCCTAAGTGCATTGACGTCAGAAGGTGTTGAGTGGCATTTTATACCCCCAGCATCACCACATTTTGGGGGTCTCTGGGAGGCTGGTATTGAAGCAACCAAGTACCACATGAAGAGAATTTTAGGGGAAACAATTTTAGCATTTGAAGAAATGCACACTGATGACTATGATAGAAGCCTGTCTAAACTCGAGACCACTGTGTCCACTAACTAACGATCCTGAAAGCCTGGAAGTACTTACTCCTGGACACTTTCTGATTGGATCACCAATATTAACATTACCGCAAAGGCACCACCTAGATAAAAACCCAAATTTGCTAATTAGGTGGCAATTACTGAACCGCATGCATCATGACTTCTGGAAAAGGTGGTCATCAGAGTATCTAGCACGCCTACAGCAAAGACCAAAATGGGCACAACAACAATCTAATGTCAAAATTGGAAATATCGTGCTTATAAAGGAAGATAATTTGCCTCCAACAAGATGGTCATTAGCACGAATAAGCAGTTCATCCGGAGAAAGATGGTTTAGTGCGAGTTGTAACACTTAAAACAGGTACGTCGGTAATTAAACGGCCAGTGACAAAGATCGCCCTATTGCCAATCATTGATAATGAAGATCATATTACAACCAAAACCCAAGAGACCTTGGAGCAGGATACAGATACACATTCTACCAGTGGCGGCTCGTGGGAAAATCAAATGGTGGGGCTGCTTAAGGTTTCAAGGATGTTAGCACTCGAATCAATATTAACACGTTTTTTGAAAAATCCGTTTTTCAATTTAAAATAATCGGACTCTCCTATCTGATTGTTTTGAAATTTTTGCAAGGTATTTTTCTTATTACTCTCTACGAAACTACCTCTGACATGCAAAAGATTCTTTCAATAAGACGTGAGTTATAGAGCACCGAAAAAACTACGCGCATCAGTGCTTAGACTCCGAAAGTTGTAGAAAAAAATGCTCAAAACATCGTTTTTTGTAAGGACAGTTTATTTGGATTTCTGTTCGGTTTTCAACACTTTCAAATAGTCCGGTATGTCCTTTTATTTAGAATCCTTATATTTTTAGAAAAATATAAAAATTAAACAGTTTCTTAGACAAAAATCGCTTTTTTAAATTTTGTTTTTCAACTTTACGGTTGAAAATTTTTGTTATGTATTTTTGAAAGCCTAATAAATATTTTTGACTAAAAATATATTCTTTTTTGCCTAATTTAAACAAACAAATCTAAATACTAGATAATATCATTGCAAGACACAAAATTATGTTTTTCAAAAATATATATTGTACATATGTACATACCTATGTACATATGTACAGAGCTTAAAAAATTTGAATCCTTTTATACAATTTTGTTGGTAAATTTTATTCTACTAAATTAAAAAATTTATCCCCATTCCTCTTACTGACAACCCATTTATTTACATAGTGCTTCTTATTTGATTCAAATTAATACAACATAGCCCAAAATATAACATCTTAAAGTTGGTAAGTCATAATCCTTCCATATAAAAATTTAAAACAAAAAGAATGAGTGAATTTTGTGTGCAATGAATAAAATTTATACAAAAAAAAAAATAACAAAATTTAAACATTATGTTGGGTTGGATTAGAAAAAAATGAGATAATGAGAACGAACATTATTTTGTATGAATAGAAAAGAAGAAATGTACTTTATTTGTATGTTTACAACATTGGGCAATCAACCAGCAGCCCCGTGGTATAAACGAATCATACAGTTTGTATAGATGGAACGGAAGAAAAACGAACATGTATCATTAACACATTTATGTACATAGTAAAAAATTTTGTATAAATATTAATTCATCAGAAAATTGTAACAAAATTTATTGAAAATTGACTCAAAAAGTTTAAAAAATTTAACAAATTGTTCCAAATTAATATAAAATATGGAATGAATTTCATAAATGGTGTAAAATTGATAATTTATAATGGAAAACAAAGTATTAATTATAAAAAATAATATAATTATAATAAAATAAATATCATGAATGAATAAAAATAATATGAATATCTATTGTTTTTAAAATTCATAACAATTTTTACAAATATAATTTTAAGATGAAAAATTTATAATGAGATCGAAATTATTTACTATGTAAATCCTATGAGAAAGAAAATTATGAGACAAATTTGTGTTGTATTGTTACTTGGTAAGACGCAACATTTTCTCAATTTAAGGGCAGAACTGAAATTGCCCCATCAACACAAATTTCTTCTGAACAAAAATGAATAAAGAGAGAGAATGATTCATACACGAATATATGGAATAATACTCATTTTTAGGGCTATTGTTAAACTGCCCCATAGAGTATGATCACTATGATATTATTGATCATACAAAAAGAATAAAATTATTCAAAGAGAATTGAAATATGTTGAACCATGTATTGTAATTTGTGTGTATACATATATGTATATTGTATTTCAATTCTTTTTGCAAATACTTGCATTAGTACACATGTACTTTGAAAAACAATTTACACCAAATTATTTTTAAGTTTTCTCTATTTTTTTTACAAAAAAATTTCAAATTTATTTTGATGAAATTCTGCAATTTTATGCAATTTAAGGTGAAATTCTTTATGGGGCACTGCCCTATTTGCCCTTAAGGTAGAGCCGCGTCTGCATTCTACACATCAAGGGCATGAGGATACAACAATTAGTTCGAAAAGAAGAAATGTGAACCTACCTGATGATAAAGGAACAAAACGAACTAAGAAGGAACTATCTTCTCAGCATTCAAAACCATATAGTCATAATATACTAATATACACACTCGTTTTCAGTATGCTTCTTGCATTAACATGTGCAAAGGAGACAACCAAAAGATTCACTGTAACTTCTTTCAATAATAATCAAGGAATGTATTTTGAAAATATCGCAAATGCTAATATCTACAGTAATGAATGGTTACTTATAGTGCACTTCAATCTCACAAACTACAAGAATCAATTGAATATGCTAAAACAAGCAATATCACAACTCGACTCAGCTTCCGAAACTATCACAAGGGAGGAACAATTCAGGCATCATTGTACTTCGTCAATCGGACAATTAACACATCAACTACGTGAAGTTGAAGACGCCAACAAATTATTATACCGACAAAATGAACATGAAACTATCAGGGCGAAACGAGAACCGTTTGAATTCGTAGGTAGTACCGCCAACGCCTTGTTCGGAATTCTAGACCATGACTTTGCTGAAAAATATGTATGAACAACAAATAATCAAAACAAATGAAAATGAAGGTCATCTAAAGGAACTACTGCAGCAGCAAATAACAATAACTGATTCCACTCTAAACATCATAAAGAGAGGGCAACAATTCTTAGCAATCAGAAAACACGTCACCTTCTTACAAAAAGAACTTAATCCCACCAAGCAAGGACAGCAACTACAACAAGGATTCAACGCCGCCACACCGTTAGTAGCTTTAGATCTGGGAAGTGTACGTCACATACAACAGGCCATATTATCAGTTCTAACAGATGCCCGATCTGGGAAAATAAACACCTTATTGCTTACACCAGCTCAGCCAACCTCACAACTTCAACTCATACGTCAATATTTACCACATGACTTGAAGGTTCCGGAGACCGAAAACGGAAATTTACTACTAACTCTATACAATCTAATCCAAGTGAAGGCACGCGTTACAAATAACAATGTAATATTTGAAATAAAACTACCGTTGGTGGAAGCAGAATACTACAAAATGTATCATTTAATACCAGTTCCTATGTTTCAATCAAAAAAACTCGTATATTCATCCAACCAGTAAATATCTATTAGTTAATATACGCCGTGATAGATACAGTCCATTGATGAACAAGGATAGTTGAATCATGAACATCTCATCTGCAAAACAAATTCACCATTGGATAATTTAAGAGCCAATATAAGTAGATGTGAGATGAAATTACTTACCCTTACAACGGTGTGGATCAAAGTGCACACCGTCAATAGTTGGATTTATATTTTAGAACAGGAAACTTCTTTCGATGTCTTTTGCAATTCACAGATTGAACAAATTAAACTGAATGGGAGTGGTATATTTCAGCTTCAAGAAGATTGCATAGTAAAACACGCTACAAACATAACAACAAACAACAAATTAACTGGAAACATTAATTCTTCATTCCTAATAGAAACAAACATACTCAATGATATTCTTCAACCCACGAACAAACTCAAACCAAATAATGACACTGAAACCTTACCTATAAAAATTAACAACGATATTTCACTAAAGGATTTAGAAAACTTACAATCAATAATAGATAATCAGCAAAATGAACTCAAGAATTTTAGAACTATAAATGTTCATGATATACACCATTACACGAGCATCTACGTTATAATCAGCATCATAATAATAGTCATCATTTGGTACACTTGTAAAAATCGTCAAAAAATAATTCTACGTTTAAACAAATTAAATGTAACTACACGAGCATCTTCAGAAAATATCGAAACAACAAGCCCTCCACAGCAAAAGCCACGTCAGGACTTTGGATATAAGATTATGTTACTGCACTAACCGGTCGCGGAGTATGTACAGTTTGTACAGATTTCGGAAGAATTTTTATACTTAATTTATTTTTACCTTTATTTTGCATATTCAGCAGAATAAACAATTCACTTTATTAAATGCAATATCGAGGCAGTTTATTAGTATTTATATTATTTATAATTTGATGACTTTAGCAATTTAAGTTTCTTTAAATTTATGCTACTTCAAATCACCCTTTGCACACTTGGTGGTTAAACCGGTTATTGTTTCGCTGGGAGTAACAAAAGGGTATAATTTTTTCCAATTTGGTATAGTAAGAAATCATCCAAAATAATTTCAGCTTCACGGTGTAATACACTCATACTCTCGTTACAACTGGTCGTGACACCTTCAGATGTAGTTTGAGCAGTTGTAAAAACAGGTTTTATAACCGGTTTGCGTCGTTGTAACAACAACCTAATGTGTTCATGCTCAATTATGTTCACATTATAACAATACAATTTTTAATTACTGTGCAAATTACATATTACATGCATTATAATAAGAATATTATGTTATTTTTTATCCATATTATTCAATTTATTTGTATTTGTAATTATGCCTATAAAAGAAGGAAATTTATTATTGAAAATTTAGAATTGAATAAAGTTCAGTTCAGATAACACAAATCCGTGTTTTATTTGGTATACCCAAACATAACTTAATAACTTAAGGATTTGCAGCTAACAGCGAACGGTACCAAAGAGCAACGAATGCCTTCGTTTGCGTTTGCTTTACCGTACACACTTTGCAAACAAACTTCGTTTGCTGCCATTCGTTCGCTTTCGTTTGCTAGGATTTACAATGCCGTCCAAATAGTAAGCACAGCTGAACGAACGTTTGTTTGCATTCGTTCGCTAAATCTGGACCCACCTTGAAATAATTTATATAAAAAATTCGTTTTTAAAGGGCTGTTTGAAGATTGCCTAGAATAGAAGTTTTCAGAAAAAAATTAAATTACATTAAAATATATAATAAAATATTTTCCAATCATTTTTTTAATACTTAATACATAGGTCATTTCAATTGTTTTTTCTTTTTCAAATCCTATTGCACATCAGGATGCACTTCTGTATCTTGGGTATGTATAAACGTAAAAAACATCTTACATCTTACATTTACATTGTTGCAAGTTTAATGAAATGTTATTCTGGTTGTGCTTCAAAATACATGGCATAAAACTGTTATTTGATAACAATAATATATTTTTTATTACACTTTAAATATTTTACAAATTTTATGTACGTAAAATAATTTGTATGGAAAATTTGTCATTTAAGGGCTGTTTGAAAAAAGAATTTTTCAGAAAATACCAGAATATTTAATAAATATTTTCCAATCGTATTTTTTTAGTAATACATAAGTACATAGGTATTACAGATTTTTTTTTTTATATTGTAATTTTCATCAAAAATGTAATTTCTATTGTTTTTCGCACATTAGCTGACTTTTGTTTTCTTTTTCGAATTAAAGAAAAAAAGACAATGCGAGCAAGAAATTTGAAGAAAGAATAAAGAAGGAATATGATAATTTATGATAATGTATTGTATTGTATTGTATAGTATACTACAGTATACCTAATTGCTGAATTACCAATGATCAGTACATATTGTGCTATTGTACATTGACAATATAATTACACAATATGTACATATATTGTATGTATACAATAAAAAATTTCTAATTAATCGAATTTTATGTAAACAGGCTGATCAAATAGCATTAACATATGTTTGTGACTTGCAGTTCTGCATTTTACACCTTATTCTATTGGCTGAATAAATAGGGAAGTGATCAATGTTGTCTTTTCGAACATCAACTGATGGTATTGCCTGAGTTGGACCTCTTCTCCTTTTTGCTATATGCAACTGAGAAACTGATGGTGGAAGGCTGGGTCGACCTCTATAGAAATTCGATGCACTTGCACTATCTATTTTGCAAAGCGTAATTGCGATTTCTTTTCTAAAATCTGAAAGCTTCATATCAGATTTTATTGTTTATATAAAATCCATAAATTAACAACTGCTACATCCAAAAGGTGGTAAGAAAAGGCGCATGTACCATTTCTTCGATTTCATTGTAACTTTATAGCGTCCAATCAGGTCGACCCCTCCCATATGCTTGTTATAAATCTTTACCACGGCGGGATAATCTATTTCGATGTTAGCCTTAACTTTTCTATCATATCGAATAATTTTGCTTATAGGCTCTATAGCAACAAACGATGATAGAAACGTAACTGATTTATTGACCTTACACAGCACGTTTGAAAGTTTGATATTATCGATCTCAGTAACAAATTCAAAAGACTTTCCTCGAAATTCCTTTCTTAACTCATCCTCTTTGGGTAGTTTGCAATTAGGGATTCTATTTCTTCTAACAGTTCCCAAGTTTTGGATGCCTGATTAAAAAAATATTATATTATATAATATGAATATGCATGTACATATATATAATACTGACCTTGCTTTGCTAAGTATATTTATAATTGAATTGAGGTGTAATAATTACCAAAATATATTTTGTAATTACATCCTCTTGGTACATCTCGAGTTAACCTAACGACAACATTGCTAGAGGCTCCAAGATCAGGTCATCTGCCAGTCGTTTATGGGCCATATTTTCCATTCCAGTATATATTTCGAATTTATATGCGAAGTCAGAAACCCCGCACAAAATAAACAATTTGTATCCCCATTTATGAGGCTTCGCTGGCATGTATTATTTTAAATGATGAGAATGTTTTGATGAACATATTTGTTCATCAACGGACAATGACTCTTCCATTGGGATAGATTTATATTTTTCATTTAAATGATCGATAATTGGTCTCAGCTTGAACAGTTTATCGTAATTTTGTTTTGATTTATCAGCAATAAAATTTTCGTTATTGTTAAAATGAAGCACTGATCGTATTTTTTCAAATTGTTTCTGAGGCATCGTCTCTGATACAATAGGAATACCGGTTGCAGCATCCTAAAGCATTCTTATATTTGCAAAATTTGCAAAAGATGATAAAACTATTATTCCCATAAATTTATTTAAATCTGTTGACTTGATTATAAACGGATTTTCTATTTTTTTTTAGTAGAATACACATTTGATCCTCGATTAATTTTTTCAATTAGTTCATCAGAAAAAAAAAATTTAAAAAACTGATACGGAGATTCTAAATCTACAGTGTTTGGTAAATCAGTGCTGCCTAGAAATTTAAATTGATCTTCTGGAACACATAAATTTTCTTTCTTCCAAATCACATTTCTTTTGTTCATTGAAAAATTTAAATTATCTGTTACACTAGCACTATTATTCGGAGGAATATTTTCTACGTCTTCAGCGAATTTTAATTAATCTTCATTTTTAGAAATATGTTGGAGATCTTTTTGAGACAAAAAAACATTGCTTTCTTCGCAGTTGTACACGAATTTTATCGGCTCATCCTCAGTTAATCCTTCGACATTTGACATTTTGATATGTAGTTATTATAATATAAACTTTATATTCTAATTACTGTATTTAATCAATGAAAGGAACCAGTAGTGTATGAGTATACATATATAGTCTGAATTTTAAGAGTTGAGGTTTTTTTGCGCATGTTTTACATGTATTTGTGATCTTTTTTGTGTATATTTACGAAAGAAGAAACGTGTTACAACAACAAAAACGCATCTGTGTAAGTATCTTTTTTTCTGCGCATGTTTTTCTAGTATAATACGAAACCTCAACTTTTAAAATTTTGACTATATTTCTTTGCATTTTAAAATTAAAATAAGAATAACATTCATGTTTTGGGTTTTTTCAAGTAGGTACTTACCGACAAAGAATTGTGAGCTACAAAATATATTGTTCATTTATGTGTTACTTAATTATATTTTCTATTCTTTTATTATTATTATTTTTTTTTAAATAGCTACAATATATATGTACATATATACTACACATGCCACTAATATTTTCCTTACAATCTAAAACAAATGCTCATATTACTATTTTTTTGTTGTGTAATATATCTGCATTAAAAATAAAAAATAAAGCGACGGTTAATTTTTGAATATTTGGGCTGTTTTATGGTACACGCAATGTACCATATATGAATCATACAGTTTTTTGAATATATTTCAAATAAAATAAAATTTTTTTATCAAATAACCAATTTATTCTACTTAAAATTGTTTAACAATTATGAAAATAATTTTTTACTTACCAAAGTCACACAATTATTTAAAAAAAACACTTTTAAAAATAGCTATTACACAAAATATACAAGCACTTCACATTCACTTTTCAGGTTGAAAAAACCAGTGTATTACTACTTCAAAGATCAGTGACTTGTATATTAACAAAAAGAGCGATTGAATAAAATTTGAAATAAAGATTCATAAATCACAAAATTAAATTAAGTGATGAATAAAGTCGAAAAATTGGGAATGATTCATATATGCATCAGTGCGCACATCTACATACCAACCTACAACAAAAAATCGAAAGAAATCCGTCTATTCAGAATGAAAATAAGTCAAAAAAAAAACAAAAAGACTTGAAATTTGACAAAAAAGAAAAAAAATCATAAAAATCATAAATTATTGATGACCCTTGGACCTTGGCCTATCATTTTTGTAATTTTTCGATTGGACTGGTTTTCGCCTTTATTTTTCTAATATTTTCAATCTCGGTTTTATTTAACAGCTTGCCCTGCGCTGCGCCATATTTGTTTTAAAAATTTTGAAAACTTGTCACAGAATATAGAAAAAAAAAAAAGAATACTCGAAAACCTTTAAACACTTTTAAAAATTCACTTTGAATGATAGTGAGGCTATATTTTGAAACGGAGTGTATGAGTTATAGCTCGCGGCATCCCTGATGGAGATTCTTTTTGTACCATGTTCCACTTTTCTAACCAGTTGTCAAACTAAGATGTCATAAGTCATTGCCAATTGTTTGTTTGTACATTTCTTTTCTTTTAAAGTTGTGTACTGTGTGGATGGAAGGTGTTATATTTCAAAAAAGTATGTAGAGCTAATCTCACAGTTTTCTTTATAACTTTTCACATTAAGCTAGTGATATTTGAATGTATTCCGATTCTGAAAAAGTTCAATACTATAGTTTTTATAAAATGGTGAAAATTAATTATAATTTCACTTAATTGAACATAAAATTTCTACGTAATCTATTACTCGACCAGAGATGACCATGATAGAATTTCATTAATTATGTAGTTTGTCAGTTTTGTTGAATAATACCATTGGTTCGGCCAAGAACTTTTGTATAGCAAAACTATGTTCGTTGCTGATTAGTACTAGCGTAATTGTAATGTTTTATACGAACAACAAAATTATTTTGCCTTATAAATTTTTATATTTTTGTTTATAAATGCATGAAAAATGCGCATTTATTCCAACTTTTTTACATTTATTTTTCTATGTATAAGGTTTATATGGACATATGAAGTATTATTGTGAAGAGGACACCTTTTATGATATCAAAAAACATATATGTATGTATGTCCTTTTTCATGTTTCAGAGATATATATGTATATCGTTATCAAAAGCAGTTGAAAAATCGATTTTTAAAAAACGAAATTTTGACTTTAGGTTCCTATATCTCAAGCACTTTCAATCCGATCGAAATGAAATAAAATGTGTTAGAAAGAAGTTCTTTTTAAAACCTATTATTAAGTGTTATCTTAGAATATCCTGAAACGGAGAAATAATGGTTTTTGTAAAACATGTCAATTTTGTGACAACATTTTTAACGGTATTTTCTGCTATAAAATGCAATTTGTGCCAATAAGGACATGACACGTTAAAGAGGACACTCGAAAGTTTTAATATCAAATGGTTTTATTTCGATATCTTACGTTCGCTAATCGGAAATTTAGCCAAAATTTTAAAATAACGTTTTTATAAGATATTTTAGTTTTGTTTGTTATTTTCATACCTTTTATTTGCAGTGAAAACCATTATCACAATACTCATTTTACATTTCTTCGGATTTGTTACCTTATTAAATACATGTGATTTGAAAACATATTTTGATGCAATTACAACAAAAAAAATTTGCGTTAATTCAGAAAATTTAGTTAAAAATACGATATATATATTATATGATGTAAATCCAGTTGAAGGATTCAATTTAAGACGCGATGTATACATTCGAATGGCAGTATTCATAAATAATCTAAAAAAGAAATCAATATTTCGCAATGTAAAACTTGTTTTACCACCATTTCCTCATCTTTATCATTGGAGATCGTCTCATATAGATCAAGATAAAGTATTTTGGAATCATTTTTTTGATATGAATAGCTTAAGAACTTTTGCAACTGTTTTAGATTTTTATGAGTTTGTGAATGAATTCCACCAACAAGAAAATTCAATATTGCCATCAAATAGAATAGAAATAGAAAATGTAATTCAGCTTCAACATTTCGAAAATATGTTTGCCAATGGAGTTTTTACAGATAAGTTTGAATTTAATGATAAATGTTCGAGGAAGGAATTAAATCATAGACAATTATTCGGATATGATAATGTAACAGAATGTAACTTCTTTTGTTTAAAATTTCAAGGAAGCTCAGTATTACTAGAAAATGTTTTAAAAATCATGCTAAAGAGGTAAAATTCAAACTATATTTTTAAAATATAGTTGAGTATCTTTCTTTTTCTTTATTAGAAATATTCGACAACCAGTTTCAGTACTATTTCTCAATGCTGAAATTGTACTTCATGATCAATGGGGAAACAAACAATATTGGCAAGCAAGACGATCAATGAGATTTAATTCAGATTTAGTTGCAATTGCTGATTTATACAGGAAAAACAATTTCAATTCAACAAATGAGTTTGATTTAGTGCAACGTCCAAATAATTGGATTCATGAGAAAGTATTTAAAGTCATTTAATATTAAAATATAGTTTTTTAAACTTTCAATAACTTTTTGTTCAATATTTATAGAAATATCGGGCTGCTAAAGGTGGTGAATACTTATGTGGGCATATAAGACGAGCCGATTTTGTTTATGGACGTGAAAATACTACACCCTCATTAAAATCTGTCGCAAATCAAATTCGCTCAAAATTGAATGAACTGAAATTGAATAAAGTTTTTATTTCAAGTGATTGTTCAAAATTTGGTGATTTATTTTTTTATTTCTAAATATTCTCTTATTAATTGTGATAATTTTCCCGCAGAATTTAAAAACTTAAAATCATATTTAGGCAGAACAAAAGTTTATAGATTTTTCCCAGAATCAATTGAACAGAAAAATGAAATTAAAGATGGTGGTCAAGCGATAATTGATCAGATCATTTGCTCAAATGCAAGGTAAAGTTTATAAAGATTAAATTAAAACCAAATATATTCAACTTGAATATCATTGCTATAGGTATTTTATTGGAACTTATGAAAGTACATTTACCTATAGAATTTATGAGGAACGTGAAATATTAGGTTTCCCAATGGAAAGTACTTTTAACACATTTTGTAAAAATGAAGATTTGTCTAACTGTGAAAGGAATTCTATTTGGCCAATTGTATATTAAAAAAGGAAATGTAAGAATATTTCTTATATTTTAAAATTACTGCAAAGTAGTATACTTATTTCAGTTCTTAAACGCCAGTATATTTATTATAGAAATTACAATTCAACAATAAAAATATGATCATAACTATGAAGATGTTACTTCGACCTAACTAACAAATTGGGTATTAATTTAATTTACAGTAAACAATTAGCTTTTGGAATAAAACCTTTGAAAACCTTTGTCATCAGACGCAAATTACACTTTAGACATCACAAATGTGCATTTTTTTCATTTATTTTTCTATATAGCCATATAAAGTATCATCATAGAAAAAGAAGATATAGAAGAACAGTCCTTATGAGCGAATGTGGGTATATGAAACAAAAATAATTGCTGTGAATTATTGGAACTGAGGAAGTAAGAATTAAAAAACATCTTTTACTATCACCTTTAAAAAATACATGAAAAGTGACACCTATTTTGCTGTCACCTCTGGTGATGAGATTTGGTGATTTTTGAAGGTGATTGTTACCATAAAGGAACAAATATTAATGGTAATAGTCACCAATCACCATACAAGAACCCACCCCTGTATTTTTGAAAAATCTTGATTTTAAAGATTCTGTATTTCAGAACTTCAAATTACTGTATTTTAATATAGTAAAAAAATTCCGAATTTTTGAAAAACCTCATAGAATCACATGCCCCAGTAGATAGACAATTTTAACAGAGGAAGGGCAAATTTTCGGCAATTTTTTTAAGTAAAAGAAATATTTTATAGGTATACATGGGTACCTAGTTTTTTATTGATAAACAAGTTATTTGACAATGCAAAAAATTTTCTAAGCAAGCCTTATATATTGAGCTATACGCTTTGGAAAATCAAGTTTTTTCAAACTTACTCTTTTTTGATAATGGTTTTTTATTTTTTGATATCTGTTCAAATTAGATTTTTTAATTGAAAGAGGAATTGTTGTTCTTATTTTTTCTAATGTCTTTGATAAGGTTAATTCGCTAGATAAGTCTTCTATTCATTTATATATAAATAAAAATTGTAGAGGACCCCTGTTTCTTTCCAACAACATCTCACATGCCTTTGAACCTCCTACCGTTCAAAAGTTATAACGCCTCAAATCCAAAATTTTGTTGTTTTTTTTACCCACTTTTTGTCTTTAAACTCATTTTTATCGAAAACATACTTTAGTGTGTGTGCGAATACTACTTAAATTATACCTAAATTGCATACTAAATTGCTTCCAGAAAATTTCCAATTTCAAAATTTAGTGTTTGTGCTATGCGAATTGTAATCCATCCTAAATATATGACAGCGGTGATATATTGTTTTATTATTATTATTATTATTTGATAAAAATTAAACTTAATTATTATTAATTATTATTACAAACAATTATTATGGACGTCACTAACAACGAAATTGCAGCTATATTATTTTCACATCCTTAGCTAGTGTTCGCCTATACATACTCGTAGATAAGAAAAACCGAAACAAATTACAAAATAAACATCGCATTTCAAACGATATAAGTAGTCTTTTTTATATTTTTTAAATTAAAATTTAGATGGCTTCCAAATCTATACATAATTTTCACCTAAAATATCTTTTGTATCCATAATGGCATTAATAGTTTTAAGTGAATTTCGTATCTTACTTTTAATTAAATTCAATCGAGGAAAAACTTGTTTTCAGTGCTATACTGTGCGGTAAGCTTGAGCTAAGCTGGCTAGTGAGTCAACAAAGAGAATACAATTTATACAATAGAAGTTTAATCTTGAGCTTATTTCAAAAATCCAGAACATGCAAAAATACATAAATATTTGGCTTCGAATAAGCAATAAATATAGCTTTTGAAACATTCGAACTAAATTTGAATGTTTTCCGTTTTTACATATTTGAATTTTATAATATAAATAATCTGTTATGTTTATTTTTGAAGTACACAGCAGAAGCACAAATAATACAATAATAAAGATGTATAAAAACCATTGCCCAGAATATTGTATATGAATCGCGATTATCCGACAAAATGTGATATGAATAGCAAAGACATAATAAACCTATGAATGATCAAGACATGATGTACCTATATGTACATATAAACTGACAAAGCTTTCAGTTTTTTGTTTCTTACTTTTTTTCTTACTCAATTATTAACCGACTACAAAAAAAAAAAACCTGTAACCTGCAAATAAAAGTACATACATATGTAGTGTATACTGTATATCACTTTTTTTTGACGCACAAGTAGATAACTTCAACTAAAAGTGCATGGTTTATACTTTATAGAAGAATAGAAGAGGATTAGGTATTTTATATTTACTCACTTTTTTGGTGGTTTTTGATGAGTATAGACGTGTCCGTGTGTTTTTGATTTAAAGGTCTTATATTTCACTTAAAGCAAAATTAATATTTTTAATATCAATCTGTATTTTTCAATACAAACTCACTGATTTTAATTTTTGTTTCTCTTAAACTTAAATTGTTTAAATAGAAAATGTCTTGGCGAAGACACAAATGTGTGATAAGTTCTTGCCAACCAACTTTGCAGTCTTTTCCGGAAAGGAGATTTTTCGAATTTCCAAAAAGAGATACAGAGAGGTATTTTCAATGGCTTAGCGCAATTGAAGATGTTGATAAAAATAACATAAGGACAAGAAAACGTCCTTATATTTGCAACATTCATTTTGAAGGCTTTGATTTCGGAAAAAAGAAATTAAAAAATTCTGCTGTACCGACATTGTATTTAGATTCTGAAGTTGAAAACACTCCGGAAAATTATGGGGTTAATTTCGATTTTTCTGCAGAAAGAAAAACATATGGAAGAAAGAAAATGAACATTGATTTTTAAGTTGAAGAATTTAATAATGCTTCTTTAATGTTGTCAAAGGAAAAAAAATATTATTAAGAATGATGAAATTTATTGTAATCAATGTCTAAAACAAGCGAAAAAAATAAAAAGCTATATGAAAAATGAGTCTTTTTTAAGGAAAAGAATGCAAGATTTGACATTGAAAAATAGATTGCTTTTGAGAAAAAATATAAACTTGAGAGCAAAAGTATTACGCCTTCAAAAAACAAAACAAAATTTTACAAAAATTACTTTAAATGACCATATTGATTGTTTAGAAAACGTTAGCAACAATTCAAAAACGTTCGCTAAAATGATACTCTCAAAGGAGACTACTAGACCATATAGCGAAGAAGAAAAAACACTAAGTCAATGTATTTACTTTAGATCTTCAGCGGGCTATAAATTTTTGAGAGAAACTCTTGAAATGCGGCTTTCTTGTGTTTCCTCCTTACAAAAATGGATCAAAATTAAAAATATTCAACCTGGTCCAAATAGTTTTATTTTACAGGAACTATCAAATCAGGTTTCTAAACTTTCTGATCGTAAAAAAGAAGTAGTTTTAATTTTTGATGAAATGTCTATCCAAGAAAATTGGACTTATGATAAACATGCAGACCAAATAGATGGATTTGTTGATTACGGAGAAGGAAAAAGAACAGATGAGAGCGCTAAATCTGTTTGTGTTTTTATGACGCGCAGCATTGCAGGAAAATTTAAACAAATTTTATATTATGTTGCTTGCCCTAATTCTATTCCAGCAGATGTCCTAAAATTGGAAGTAGAAAAGTGCCTGAAAATATGTAAATCGATGCAGCTAACTGTTAAGTCTATTTGTTGTGATCAAGGGCCTACAAATCGTAAATATTTTAGTTTGTTGGAAATATCTCCCGAAAAACACTTTTTACGCCAAATGACGAAAACGGCAAAATTTTTGTAGAATATGATTATCGTCATTTGTTTAAAAGTGTGAGGAATAATTTCCATGATAAAGATCTTGAAACTCCTGATGGAATTGTGAGTTGGCGTGTAGTTGATTTTTTACAGCAAAATGAAAAAAATGAAGTTACAAAAATTTGTTCAAAGTTAATTTACTCAAACATTCATCCCACTAATTTTGAAAGAATGAGTGTGAAACTAGCTGTGCAAATTTTAAGTCATAGTGTTGCAGCAGGAATAACAACTTTGCTAGCACTTAATATATTTCCCGATGAAATAGCTAAATTTGCTTCTTCAACTGCAAATTTTATTGAAAAAATGAACAAGCTTTTTGATATTCTTAATGGCCGACCACCAATAAAAAGGAATTCCGCAGAAATCATACAATTTAAAAAAAAAATGAAGTCTTATATTGCAGATATTAGACCTAATAGAGCATATTGTTTTGAAGGTTTAATAATAACTATATATTCGATCCTGGCCTTAACAGACGACTTATTTTCGTGTCACAATAATATGTTTTACTTTTATCCTAAAAAACTCAATCAAGACCCGCTCGAGAACTTTTTTTCAAAAGTTCGAGCACGTAATGCGAATAAAAGTAATCCTTCTTTGTTAGAATTTAAAACTATATTTGCAAAATTGTTGGCAATAAATTTCCTTTTTTCTTCTAATCAATCTAATTGTGAAAGTGATGATGATGAATAAATAGATATAGATTGGAGTACAGTCTTACAAAAACAGGATACCATTGAGAATGACAGTATGGAGGAAAATTCATTTTTCCAATATGAAAATGATGACGAAGAACTAGATAACGAAAACGTCACTTTGAAAATTAATACTTCGGTAAATGATGCTTCTATTAGCTATTTTTCTGGATATTGTGTTTTCAAATGCATAAAATCTTTGAAAAATCCATGTGCAGACTGTAACACTACAATGATCCAAGTCCAAGATCAATCGTGTCATACGAATCCTTCATCTATTTTGATTGATTTGAAACAGTACAAGGAACTACAGAGTAATAAAGGATTAGTTGAACCAACTAATAAGTTTTTAACCATCTTTAAGAAGCACACTGAAATTTTCATGAAAGATTTCAAAAAATTTGCTCATAAAAAATATTTAAGGAAAGTGATAATAAAAAAATGCATTGAAAAAACAAAAACTATTGATAATGAGTGGTTCAATGAAGAACATGGATGTTATAATCATCATTACAGTCTTCTAGACTTTATGATTACAGTGCTTATACGTAAAAATTGTAAATGGATTAAAGATTCAGAAAAAGCTGATAAACCCAGGCCATTTTCAAAAAATAAAATCACCCGAAAATTTTTTTAATTAAATTTTCAAATTTTTTCTCTAAAATTTGATAATAATTTAACATACAAAACATGTTTATTCAAAAACAATAAGTGAAGTGTCAACCACGAGTCAGAAATGAAAAATTCAAAAAATCATAATGATTGATTCCTATTTTTTAAATAACTACAAGTACAAACATAACTAAAAAAAATCAAATTTTGTCCGGTAATGTTGTTGTTGTTTTAAATTTTTAAAAAAGCTCGAATAAAAATTTTTTTGTTCAAGTGTGTGTGTGGTGTGTGTTGCAAAACTTAGTTTTCTTTCATTTGAATTTGAAATTTAAAGCTATAGTTAAGATGCAAACACAAAAACCGTTTGTTCTTCTTCTTTATTATCACTGAATAACATTTCAGTTCATTTACAATACCCATCTGTATTATTGTATTGTTTGTGGCAGAAGTATGTAAGAATAAAGGAAATGTTCAAAAAGAATAATACAAATTATAAATGCATATCGTTTATTTGAAGATAAACAAAGATAGAAGATCAATATTTATCAATTACTTATAATTCCATGAATGTTTTTTGTAATAATAAATTATTTTTGTTTATTTTTTTTCCACTTTAACTTTTTTTTCGGCTCTTCTACACTTTACCGCGAACACAAGATACTTGTCCAAATGTCACCAAATTTAGTTTAGCAGTAAATATGACGAATCTGGAGTCCTTTTAGTCCTATCTTCAATGGTTTTTGAGAAATAGGACTCAAGTTACGAATTTTAAACACGTATTTTACCTATTTCTAATGCTTTTTATGTACAAAATTATAATAAAATTATTAACTTAATCAATTTAAATATGATTTTTATTGATAATTTCACAAAACAATGCGAAAAACTCGGAAAATTACGCTTTAAAAAATACATATTATTGTTTTAACAGTTGCTTTTCTTGATATGCTGAAAATAAAATGAAATTTTCACCTTAAAACACAATCTCCATCCATTTTATAATATAAAAATATTTTTAAACGAGAGATTTAGTTCATTTTATTTAATATAAGTTTTTCCCAATTTGTATAGACATTAGGCCTGTTCTATGAAAGTCCAGGATTTAATAAATTGTTATATTATTTTATTCGCCTTTTACAAAAAGTTTACATAATAATTTATGTAAATGTGAATATTATTCCCCTTTTACAAAGTTTTTATAAAAATTTCTGTGAAGCGAATATAATAATTTTGGACATTTGGACAAGTATCTTGTATTCGCGGTAAAGTATAGCAGTTCCTTTTTTTTTCAAATATTTTATCAATTTTATTTACACATATTATGTAAAATAATTTTCGCGAAAAATTGTTTGAGGATCACCTAGAAAAGATTTTTTCAGAAAAAATTAAATTATATAAAATACCCATAGAAGAAAATATTTTCCAATCATTTTTTTAATACTTAATACGTATTTATTAGAGAATCTTCTTTTTATAATTTTATTTTCATCAAAAATGCAATTTCAATTGTTTTTTTTTAAATATCCTAATGCACATCAGCTGACTTTTATTTATTTTCGAAGTGAAGAACAGAAGTAATTATACTCTTTACAAAGTTTTTTCAGTACAGGTTGAGGATTGAGCCTGATGTTACATAAATGTGTTTCTGATTTTCGTCACCGACAGTGTTATCCTTCAGTTTAATTTTTGTATCTAAAATCAGATGGACTTTTTGATAAGTGCTGCCGACTATACCTTTGTTCTAAAATTTTATAAAATTTCATACTTTGTAAAAATTGTTTCCTAATAAAGGAAAATTATTATTTGAGATTCAGTACAAGCTCGTTAATTTGAACCTCTTTATTTTCAAAGCCTGAATTTCTAACATTAACTAAAAATATTCTGTAATTTTGTAAAGGGGTTTTTTGTGATTTTTACTTTATGAAATAGAATGAAGTAAAAACAAGTTAAATATATGGGGTGTATTTTTTCTACGTACATTAATTTGTACCACGATATTCTCTGGACTATTTTATGAAAAAAATTGTACTAGTAAAAATTTCTATCGTGTCTATTTTCGCCGCTAGAGGGCATCGAAATTACCTTTCATTTTATGCATTTTATTGTATGTAAGAATTCCATTTTCAAGAAAAAGGACCATAAATTTGAAATTTATGATTTTTTTTTTCAAAAATTTTGTCAATTAATTGGGTTCCTGGAAAAAAAATCACTACCGAAAAAAATTTTTATATTTATTTTGAAAGCCAATTACGTGTAAAATAAAACAACAAAAAATCCGAGTTCAATAACGTCATCCGTTATCACGTAATTAAGGATCACAGGTGTGCTGAAAGGGTCAAAAATGTACCTGTATTAAAATGCAAACGATTTATTATGGGCAAAACTTAAATATAAATAAAAGAATTATAAAATTCAATATGAAAATGAATAAGAAGCAGAATATTTTAAAAAACATGAAAATTAAAAATATTTTTTCATTTCATACATATCACAAGATAACGTCATCGTCGTGATCATTAATATTATCAAATCGATTTTATTATTTTTTTTTTGTTTTTCGAAAAAAAATCGAAATATCCAAAAATGTATAGGTACAATCAGAATCAAAACAAAATTAAAAAATGGTATACAGAAGCAATTAAAGCATTTATAATGAATATTAGAATATTATGGGCGTGTTCTTCATTATTATTTATTTCTTCAATTTACTTTATATATTATATGCTTCTATTGTATAGCGTATCACCTCATGAGCTTACTCGAAGCTAAATATTCTCCTTATAACATTATTTTATTTATTATTTAACGGCTACATTAAACCTCTATTGTATAAATTTTATTCTCTTTGGAGTCAAGCAAACTTCATAAAGGGTGAGTTGACTGTTTACTTTTCAGTTGGGTTGGGAGTTCAGTTCAGAGTTGTTGAATAAAAAAATAAAGGAAAGACACAAGATTGATAAGTATTTCAAATTGGAAACAAAAATAGTTGTGTTCCATTTGTCTTAAGTATCTGATAATTCCCAGTTCAGCTATATTTGGTCTCTGTTTCTTTTCTTCTTCTTTAAGTGAGAAAAAATATGACAAATGGAACGTCTCAAATTTATAAAAGGTTACAGTTACACAATCGACAAAACACTTCTTTGTTTTACATATTCTGATTTAATGACAGTTTCTTACTACACTGTGCGTATATGATATCAACTGATTTCATAATTTTCGTTTTTTTTTCTAGATAACCTTAAGTGAGGCAACTGAGAAAAAATTTATTTTCACTTGGCTCAATTGCAATTCACTCTCAGTCTAACAAACCTGACATTTGTCGACGAATAGAATCCAAACAACCAAACTCGCCAATGGATGGAATGGAACGTACATCTCACTGAGAAACTGAGAATTATCAGATACTTAAGACAAATGGAACACAGCTAATATGACACTTTTAGGAAAATATGTAAATCCATTTTTTTTTTTTAAAAAGGAGTAAAAAATAAAAATTGGGTAGATTGATGGCGGAGTAAATATATTCGAAAGGAACAAAAAAAACGTGAATGTACTTGCCATTAAAAAATGCTTATGTTTTCCATTAAATTTCAAAATCAAAATTCATAAATGTGTATTTAAACTAATAATTTTATTATTATGCGATTGGAAAATTTCATCAGTAAAAATGTATGTGTATACATTTTTTATTTTAAAAGTAGGTAGTTTTTGTCAACTATCAAAAACTACAATTTTGATTTACAACTACATATTACTATCTAGTCATGATGAAACAGTTTTAACATCTCCAGTTAATGCAATACATTCGATTTCAACAAGAGCATCCATAGGCAAACGTGCTACTTGAATGCACGATCGAGCAGGAAAATCATGAGTAAACACTAAAATCATTGAAAAATCAACAACAAAATAGTAATGAAATATGTATATATGATACAATCAAATAAAAATAAAAGAATTTGTGGAAATTCTACATACATACCTATAAATAAAGTTATAAATAATCTATACATATACATATTATGTACATAATAAGAAACTATGCACCATACATATTTGTATGTATTTATGTATGTGCAGATACAAAAGTAATAAGTATGCACTTGTCGAACATATTTTTTAGAAATTTGGAAATAAAATATATAATAAATATCTGCAATTCTTATTTTGATTTTTAGTTACGGATAGTTTTAAAAATTATAAATAAAAATCTTTTGTTTTGCATTTCTTATTGCTTTTGTTTAAATTTTAAAGTGACTAGCTATTTACCTTTTTTGTATATTTCGTTTACAGTCCCAAAATCGTTCAAATCTTTAACAAAAACTGTATTTTTGATAACTTTTTCAATGTTTGACCCTGAAGCATCTAAAACTGCTATTAAATTTTTAAGTGCTTGTTCAGTTTGTTCAGCAACTCCACCAATAACTAATTGATTAGTATATTTATCAAGGCCAATGCATCCTGATACATACACTGTTCGATCGGCAACAACTGCCTGGCTATTTGAAAAGAAATTATAGATAAGGCTTGCAGCTTTAAAAAATGAATTTTCTTACTTGTAAGGAGCAACTGGCTTTGCTGCGTTTGAAGTGCTTATTAATTTTCTAATTAAAGTAGCCATTTTTTATTCGAATTGAAATATTGAAAACTAAATATGTAATGTTGATTAAATTATTTTCAACTGTGAAAAATTACTGTGTTCTGACTGAAATAAGGTGCAAGATCAGAAAGTTTATAAACAAAAAATGACATATTGAACTATTGACGATGATAAAGTGATAACAGATAAGCTTATCTTTTATTTTTATTTTTCAAATTTTCGTCTCCTAGTTAAAAACATGCTTATGCGAGAACTAGAACCTAGAACCTCGTAGCAACAGCAACAGCATTGCAAATGCTGCTTTAGCAAATTAAACCTCATAGAAAGAACAGCAACTAGGGACGTCACGATACCAACGATACTATCGAGGTATCGATACTTTTCATCCGATACCACGATACCAAGTACTCGATACTCTCTCTCCGATACTTTTACCGGTATCGATACTTTTGGTTCGATACCGATACCCGATACCAATAGGTTATTTGCTTATATTATACCCCGGGGAAAAGTGAGAAAGAATATAATTTTACCTCTTCTTTTAAGTAGCGTGGCGTGACCTTCATTTTTATCTTTGCTTATTATAATAATATTCTTCAAACATTAGAACAAATTACTTTTATAAACAAAAAAAAATAATATTTTCAATTTTTAATTATTCTTTTTTGACATGTATGGTTTTTTTAAATTTTTTAGTATGGGATTTTAATTTTTATAGTATCGGCCGATACTATCGGGTATCGATGCTTTTGTCTCGATACTATCGAGGTATCGATACCACAGATCCGATACCGATACCGATACTTTTTAAAATTTTGATGTCCCTAACAGCAACAGAATTTTTGATTTTTTTCGAATATTTGACTATTTTTTTAACAGCTGTCACTTTTAATTTTCATTTAAGTGTCAAGTGCTGGTTATTTTAAAGTTCCGTTTGTTTTTATTAATTTATTTTATTAAAATGATTGTGAAATATAATTTTCTCAAAACTTTTATTGATTTAATTAAGGTCTATCTAGACTTCATTGATTTTATAGATTAGTAATGAAAACAAGAAAAAGCCGTTATTGGACGAGAGAAATATTTACAAAGTTGAGGGAATACAGAATCATCGTTTCTTTTTAGGTTTATTTAAAAAAATTAGTAGCAATGACCCTGAACAATTTCATCCCATTTTAATTTCTATTTTAAACCATTGTTATATGCAAAAAATGTTTTGTTATGCAAAAATGGGTAATTTTGAATCTCATTTATTATTTTCTCTTAGATTTTATTTTATTTTTTATTGTAAAATGTTTTACTTGAATTTTTTCAGTTTAACGTTAAAACAGTATTTAAATTTATAGACAATCACGCAATTTCCACGATACGTCAATTGCTCTATCCATCAACCATCAAGCAACGATTTCTTGGCTATCGGGGTGAGGCAAATTGAGGGGTAGCACATCACTTGTGTACCAAAAATTTCATCAAGCAATTTGACATTTCCTCTATTTTTTTTCGTAATTTTTTCAACTCTGCTTTATTTCTTTTTCGATTTTGTGAAAGCAGTATTAAAAATCGTTACTTTATAAAGAGAAAAAGTAAATTCAAAAAGTGAAAAAAATTTATTTTTTTCGAAAGTGATGAAACATTGAAATAGGTGAATAAAATTCTTTTTTTAATTTTAAAATTAAATAATTTTTTTATATTTTTTATTTTTCAAATGAAAAAAAAATATTTTAAGTTACCTTTTTTTTTTCAAATTACTTAACGTTTATTTAAATGTAAATATAAGAATATTCGAACAAAATAAAAATTTTAAAGAAGAAGCATTGGCTGTCATTTTGCTGCATGGATGATTGCTGGACTGTGTAAATCACGCAATTTCCACGATACGTCAATTGCTCTATCCATCAACCATCAAGCAACGATTTCTTGGCTATCGGGGTGAGGCAAATTGAGGGGTAGCACATCACTTGTGTACCAAAAATTTCATCGAGCAATTTGACATTTCCTCTATTTTTTTTCGTAATTTTTTCAACTCTGCTTTATTTCTTTTTCGATTTTGTGAAAGCAGTATTAAAAATCGTTACTTTATAAAGAGAAAAAGTAAATTCAAAAAGTGAAAAAAATTTATTTTTTTCGAAAGTGATGAAACATTGAAATAGGTGAATAAAATTCTTTTTTTAATTTTAAAATTAAATAATTTTTTTATATTTTTTATTTTTCAAATGAAAAAAAAATATTTTAAGTTACCTTTTTTTTTTCAAATTATTTAACGTTTATTTAAATGTAAATATAAGAATATTCGAACAAAAGAAAATTTTAAAGAAGAAGAATGTCTGTCATTTTGCTGCATGGATGATTGCTGGACTGTGTAAATGCAAGAGTACATCACGCAGCAAGTTCAAAGCAAAACACCAAAAACTCGTCCAGCAATTGCTGTATCGTATAAATTACCCCAATGCCTACAAACTCAGGAATCAAAACACAAAAACTTAATTTTATAATGTATCTTGACAGCGGCGACAGCATTTTTAAAATTTGATTCAAAAAATGAGGTTGCTGTTGCTGCGGAGTTTAGGCGCAAAGTCCTAATGAGCGTGTTTCCTAACCACTTTCACTGTTGCTGTCGCTGCGAGGTTTTATTTCCCGGGTTAAGGTTAAGCAGAAAAAACAAACAAAAAAGTAGTGATGGTAGCTTGTAAAAACATTAAAAGAAGTACTTTTTCAAATGCTTTATTTAATTGGAATCCTGAGATTTCTCACTTCCTAACATGGAAAAAGCGCTTGGGATCGATATTTCAAAAATACAGATTGGACAAATTTCATACTTATTTAAAAAAATACAGAAAGACGAAATTCAGACAAGACAAAATCCAAATAAGACAGAACCCAGAGTAGATAGGATACAGATTTGTCAAATGAATTTAAAAAGTATTCAAGAAAAAAATTATTTAATATTTCACAACATTTTAGAAGTTAACAAATATAAAAATGCAACGATTTTTCTACAAAAAAAATAATACTTTGAATATACAAATACGAAACACAAATACAGTCAAATTCCTCTAAGTCGAATCGTCAGCTGCCATCAAAATAACTTCGAGTTAAAGGGATTTTAGAAGAAATTCGAGTTATAGAGATTGAAAAAAAAAATTAATTTTTTTGCTAACTACATAATATAAGAAACACATACATATCTAAATATGTAATATATGCTAATTTTATAGGTTGAAAAATTTTAAAATATTTTTTTCTTTTCTTTTTAAACTTATTATTAATAAACTCTACATACTCGTATTTAACCTTTCTTTCCACCGCTCTTGTGTTCGTTTTTCTTTAATGATGCAATTATAGTTTGTCGATCCTAAATACATATACTAAATATCGTTTAAAAAGAAATAACTATATTTTCTTTATCAATATATTGAATTATGTTTTGGACTGTGTATATTAAAAAAAAACTACGTTGTCGCCTTATTTAAAGGATTTGCATATAACAAAAGTAAAGATTTTGTTAGAAATAAAAGGATAGGAATTCCATTATATTAGATGTAATTTATTATTCAAAAATCTTAAAAATATATTTAAATGATACATACTTGAAAATATTTATAAAATATGAAAGAGAACATTTTCTTATTTTTTTGTGTTTTAAAAAAAAAATTAGAACAATAGGAAATGTGTACACAAAAATAAAATGAAATAGAAGCCCTTTTTATTTTTGTCTTACAATTTTTTGCTGTGCATAATTTCGAGTTAGAGAAATTACAGGTCTCTAGAACGTTGAAAAAAATGTTGACTTAGAGGAATTTTCGTCTTAGAGGATATTTTTTATATAGAAATTTGAAGGGAGCGCAAAAAAAGGCCTAAAAAATTCGAGTTAAAGGAAAATCCGAGTTATAGAGATTTCGAGTTAGAGGACTTTGACTGTAAATAAAAATGGAATTCAAATACAATAATGTGGAAAAAGACAATCGGGGCTATTCTATTCTTGAAAACAGCGTAAATGAGATTCAATTCGAATTCGAAGTTTCGTATTCTGTATTTTCGGGTTATTCCTGAAAACGGTCGAAGTAAACCACAACTGTCATTTTCATACATTTGATATCGATGCATTAACGATAATAATGCATTTCTTCGATCGTTTTCCAGCATACTAAATTTCCACTAAGGTGAAATTCGGACTTAAATCGAATCTGACTCGTTCAGTATCAGTTTACAAGCTTTTTAGGTGAGAAAGTTTCATATGAAACTGAAGTTTTGGGTTATGACGTGATTTTGTTATTTGTATTTTGTATTTCTTTTTGATTTGTTTTTTAAAGTTTGATTTTTTAATGAAATTTTCAAGAAGAAGATAAATGAGTTGACCAACTGAAGTGAGCACATCTCTCTTCCTCAGTTCCAATAAAACAAGACTATTTTCTACGAAAAAACACTTGAACCCGATTTTCAGATTGTGTATGCATGATATGAAACGTAAGCGTCGAGTCAATCACCCTTTGCACACTTGATGGTTAAACCGGTTATTGTTGCGCTGGGAGTAACAAAAGGGTATAATTTTTTCCAACTTCGTATAGTAAGAAATCATTCTAATAAATTTAGCTTCACGGTTGTAATACACTCATACTCTCGTTACAACTGGTCGTGCCACCTTCATATGTAGTTTGAGCAGTTGTAAAAACAGGTTTTATAACCGGTTTGCGTCGTTGTAACAACAACCTAATGTGTTCATGAAATGTCCCTTTTTGTCGATGGAGACGTCAAAATTCTACTAGAAAAACAATGAATAAAAAACTATAGGAATGGGCATGTGTGTGTACATACAATATATGCAAGTGTTGCTAAAAATAAAATACATGTGTTGGTATTATGGTTGTTAAGTGTCAAAAAATATAAACAAGAGAAAAACCAAATTTTTAAAAGTTGAATAAAAATATCTAAACGAAATAATTAATTAAGTGATAAAATAAAAAGACTAGAAGACATTGTGAAGTTTCTGTGAAGTGAAGTGAAAAAAGACATTTATTAGATAAAAATAATAAAATTTTAGAAATGAAGTGCTTTATTGTAGGTTAGTAAATTGGGTAAAATATTTCTTAAAATATTTAATAATGAGTTTCTGTGAAAGCAAATGTGATTAAGTACTATATAATTTTATTTTGGTAGTTTAAATTCCTTTATTTTATTGTCTTTTTTTACATGTTCTTAAATGTCAAAATTAAAAAAACAGAAGAATGTGTCGCCCGAAATTTTGATTTGTAATAGGGGCAAGTGGGTTTGAAGACCCAGCTTAATTCAATGTTAAATATGTAAATGCCTAAATATTTTTGTATATATACGTACACTTAGATCTAATTAAAAGCATATATTATGTTTTCAGATTTCTTACGGTAGAAACTATGAGATTGCAATGGATTGAAATAATTGGTACAGATGTTCAACCTACAAGAAATACCCAATTATGTTCTGAGCATTTTCTACCCAGTGATATAATAGCATTACAAGGAAAAAGGCAACCGCTGTACCACAACTAAATTTAGTTTTAAATCAAGAAACTAATCCATATGTATATTCGATACGTATGCTATTAACGTAATTCAGCAAAATTTCGATTTATCGTTTCAGGTGTTTCAAAGACTTGAAAATATTTTTTTAAGTTAATCCGAAAATAAACAAAACATAATTTCTCAAAAGACTACAAAAATTTTTCTAACTTTTTTTAACGCCTGCCATGGGACATTTTTGAAGTATTTTTAATGTATTTGTTAATCACATTCACCATTCAAAATTAGTTACGTTTTTTGATTCATATGTCCATTCCTTTAGTTCTTTATTCATTGCATTAAAAGGAATAGCTATTCAGCAATTAGCATATCTTATTATTCTATTTACTAATGTTTACTATTTACCATGTGCAATATGCTGTCAAAACAATTTTTTTTATAGTGATTGCAATTATGTAAATACATTAGTGTTAATAAAGATGCATAATATTTTAGCTTTTACAAAATATAAATGCAGGTTTAGAAATTTACTTCTGATTTAAAAAATTAAAGATTTAAAAAATGTTTATTTTAGCGTCAGTTCTACATTAAATAAGGATGTGAAACAGAATGGGAAAAAATTTATGTTAGATGGTAAAGATGATACAGCGTGGAGCTCAGAACAGGTTCAAAATTATATAAATTATTAATTAATTATTGGAAAGTGATGTAATAGTATTTTATATATTTAAATGCTTTTTAGGGTTTGCCACAATGGATAATTATTGAATTTGGAACTCCTCAAACGATATCATCATTTAGTTTTCAATTTCAAGGTGGTTTTGCTGGAAAGGATTGTAAAGTTTATATTGAAAATGAATTGCGGAAAATTGTTCACGATGAAAAATTTTATCCTGAAGATATTAATTCTGTGCAAAATTTCAAATTAAAGAATGCGTTAGATAATGTTTCAAAAGTAAAGTACACATTTGAGACAAGTACCGACTTTTTTGGAAGAATTATTGTATATAATTTAGAGATTTATAAGTAACAATTGTTAAAATTAAAATTATAAAGATTTTTGTACTTTAATTCCTTTCTAATACCTATATTTAAAACTGCGGCCAACTAAATAGATACATCAAGCAAAATAAGAAATAACATAAGTTTGCATTGTATATGCATATCTACCCGAAAATTAACTATATACATAAATTTTGAAGAATTTAGGGAAAAACTACTGAAATTCAACTAAAAAACAAAATTTACTATATAAAAACCACATGGTAAACAAAACGCTTATAGTACTACACGACACAAATCACTATTCAATAGTTTTCGAAGAGTCATGATTTACTTACATGGGAAATAATCAAGGGAGCACATATGTTAAAAAAATAAAATTCAAACAAATCCGATAGCTGTATTTTATTGGAACTGATGAAGTGATACGTCATCATTTAAGTTTTGCTCAGTTCACTAATCTTCTTCTTGAAAATATCTTCACTGTAAGTGTCCAAAAAACATGTTAAAAATATTAAATTACATTCTTGAACAAATTTCAATGAAAAAATCTAACATTATGAAACAAATCAAAAAGAAATTCAATATACAAATTACAAAATCAAGTCATAACTCCAAACTTCAATTCATATGATACTTTTCCACCGAAACAGCTGCTAAACTGATACTGTGGAAATGAGGTTATATTCTTTGAGCTTGTACACATTAGGTTGTAACAACGACGCAAACCGGTTATAAGACCTGTAGCCTTATCGTTGAAAACGAAAACGAAAACGATTGATCGAAACGAGAGGAAGTGTTATTGTTATAAACGAAACGTTTCGAAAATAAAACATTTCGCTTCGTTTTTTCATTCGATGACATTTTACTCATCGTTTTGCTGTCGTTGAAATCGTTTATTGAGTTTATGTTCGATTGTTTGCGGTCGAAGAAATCTTTTTAAATTAAAATGTAAGTATTAATTTGAATTAAATTTTATTTTCAATATTGATTTTGTTTTTACATATTCTGTTCTGAAAATAAATATTTACTTAAAGGGTAAAACAAACGAAAATAAAACAATATGAAATTATGATAAGTTTCATGGAAACAAATTTAGATGTAGCCAGAGGGAGTACAAACTCTGCAAATGGTAAAATAAGAAGGACCACCAGTAAAAACTGTCGATGGATGGAAAAAAGTTAGTAATATATATCATTTAAGATTGTATACTTCATTATACAATTATTTTTTATTATTTCAGGTATGATCAGATTATAAATTTTTTTTAAAAAAGAAGTTGAGGCAAAATGTATGATACAAGAGCAACAGGCAACAGGTGGTTGTATCGCAAAAATGTACAGCTTCTCTCCGTTGCAAGAGAAAGTTATTGATATTTATAATTTAAGAGGAGCTGTATTTGGAATAACAAATACAAAATCATTTGGAACAATTTTCTTCTTCATCAGAACTACTAAAATATAACTGCAGATAACATTTTGTCACAGTTTTAAAAAAAACATAAATCTCTACTTGCAAATATAACCACTATTTTTAAATAAGTATTCAAATTTGACATATCCGCAACGTTTTTTCATTCGCATTATATTGGTACACATGCGTTTAGTACTACTTTCATGTGGTAATGCTATCCAATCGAAACGATGGAGATAGACAATACCGAATTGGGAACGTTTCGTTTCTTCATATCGAATGGTTCTCGTTTCGTTTTCGTTTTCAACGATAAGGCTTCTGCTTTTACAACTGCTCAAACTACATCTGAAGGTGGCACGACCAGTTGTAACGAGAGTATAAGTGTATTACAACCGTGAAGCTAAAATTATTTTGGATGATTCTTATTATACCAAGTTGGAAAAAATTATACCATTATTGTTACTCTCAGTGCAAAATAACCGGTTTAACCACCTAATGTGTACAGGCAGATAGATTATATAAGTACACAAAATATCCATATTGATTCATACGGCAATTTACAAATACAATCATATCATTGCTATCGTTATATATTTATTAATCACTTATTTCATCATCAACGTATGTTTTTCATATCCCAATTCATTCTATTGAATTCGAAAGAGCTTCAGAATAAAGCTTTCTCAAGTGTGTTTTTGAGCTTTCTCAGATAAATTTTAATAAACAAGTGAAAAATGTAAATTTTTCCGTTCCTCATGAAGGAATCTCTTAATACTTAATACTTTTTGCAAAGCGAGAAATCTGCTCGTTATACTTTTTCTTAAAGCAGTCATATGTGTGTATACTATGGGTATACATGCGTTTGCGCTCTGCGTTTACATATACACACAGAGTCGTTTATATGACGTAGCCCAGTAAACAATTCCTATCTTCCGCGATATGGAATACGATTCACCTCGGAAGATATCTCTATCTTCTACGATATCGTATTCTTATTGCGGAAGTTACTTCCTTCGGGAGAAGATGGTTATCGCCGGCGATATGTCAAGAAAAGATTTAGAAGAAACGAGTAGAAAATAAAAATTCGAATCGCTAGGAAGATAAAAAAGCGAATTGAAGAAGTATCGCGGAGGAGTATTGATCTCCTATCAATGAAACGTTACGCATTCTTATCCCCAATGCGATTCGCATTCTTATCGTTGGTACGAGAGAAATTCTTTATTTCAAAAAGTCGAATTTTTTCCATATTCAAAAAGATTGAAAATACAAAACAAAGAAATTTGTAATTTAAATTTTATAAGTTTATTTCCATATTGAAACTTAAAAACTAATCTTAATCATACTAAAGAAAAAAAAACAAGGATAAATATATAAAGTTTTTAGTTAGAGCTAATATTAATCATACTTAAGAAAAAAAAAAAGAAGGATAAATATATAAAGTTTTTACTTAGAGCTACACTTATAGAAAAATTAGATAAGAAAGTAAAATAAAATTTAAATCACTTCTGCAGCAAATGATGTAGATGGTTTTGTTGGGTTACTACTTTTATTTCTTTTTCTTATCCGATCTCCAGCATGCAGATAATGTTGTTGAACTGCATGCTCTATGGTGTACTCTGTACATGATGAAAAAACTTGAAGACATGCCGCTACAGAAATTAGAAATAAAATTAATTAGTAAAACTGTGAACAAGAAATTAATAAAATATGTACATAAAAAATCCGTTACTTACAAGCTGAGTCCTCGCATGTCCTTCGAAGCTCACGTAGTTCATTCAATTGGTAGTCCGTCTATATTATGGGCAACATTTTTTTACAAAAATAAGAAACTTTTTGAAGCTATTAAATAAATATTTCACTTACCTTGAATTTATGTTTATCGTGATTTAATATATTTATAGATCTGTCAAATAATTTTCTAATTTAATTTTTAAAAATTTGCACTATAAATTTTAAAACTTTAACTTCAACGATTTAAAACGAAATGACCAAATTTTGAATTTTATATTATTTTCAAAATATGTATAGTAGGTATGTATATATACCACGTTATCGCTTACCTGTCGTCCTAAAGAAGAAAGGAAGGTATATTTGTCGCCAATTTATCGTAAAGAAGATGAAAGTAACATTTATCGTCTTTCTTACATATCTGCGATACTACTTTATTGCTTTTTTATCTGAAGGAAGAGAAAAGGAAGATACATATCTTCCGTTTCTTCTTATTATCAGCAAGATGAATTGAATTTATATCGCATTTTTCTCGTCCATATAATATCGCTTAAGCAATAAAAATACGAGAAAAAGACGATAAAAATATCGCATGGAAGATATCGCTTTCTTTTCGTCTAGAAGATTATCGTCCAAATTGCATATTGGGAGTGATTTTCTTTGTGTACATATGTATATACGAAAGAACCCAGCGGCTAAAGGAGCGCTGAAACAGCGGTGTTTCAGCGCTTCTTTTGATGCAGTAAGCGCTTCCTCTTTGTATCCTTCTTCATTTCTTTTTTAACATTGGATGTCCGCAGAAGGCAGCGCTTCATTTTTGCTTCCATAGAAGCGCTTCAGAAGCGCTTCAGATGGAAGCGTTCTAGAAGCACCACATTTTTATAAGCTTTTAAAGCTTTTATGGAATTTATATGATATTTTAATTAAAGTGGTTTTTATTCTTTTCGAAATCAATATTGATTTTTCAACTTATAATATAAGTTAATAAATTTTTAATCTTTAATTAATTTTTAATAGTTCATTTTTTTAACTTTATTAAAAATTCATTAAAGATTAAAAATTTAATTATTTAGATTAGACTTTGAAAAATCAACTGAAGTTGGTTTAGGTTATGCAAAAAATCGTTTTCAAAAAAAAAAATACTAAGTTATTTTAATGAACTAATCACTTCACACAAAAGAATGAGACTATTTCGTAATAGCTTTTAGCGTCTACGTAATAAAAAAATTCAAATATTCTTAATCAGAATCGTCATTTTAGTAGCGTAACGGGTGTGACGCTGAAGATTTTGAATTTCACGGATTTTCGTCTATTTCACTGAATATCATAAAATTTTCATATAAACAATTCCAAAAATTATTTTTAATTATATTGTAGAAACTTGAAAGAATCTTTTGGAAAAATTTGACGAGGAACAATGCAATACTTTTTTCATAATTAAAAAAAAGAAATGTAACGGGTGTGACATATTTTGTAACGGGTGTGACAGCGAAACGAATTTCTACTGATAAGTAGCAAACATTTTGTTTTTAATACTGTTCCTCATCGTGATATCGTAAATAATTTAATACTAGATACACCAAAAATTGATATATACTTATCTCTACCAGCTTTATTAATATTAATTTTAAGGAAAAAAGTGGTCGATTTGCGTGGAATTCTCCATATGTAATTGCGTATTTAGTGTACAAATTATAAGAGCTCCAAAAGAGCTCCTAAAAACTATGACGACGAAGCGCTTCCAATGCGCTTCTTTTGGAAGCGCTTCTATTTTAGGCCGTTGGGAAGGAACCTTACAAAAACAAAAACGCATGTGGTGTATAAGTATCTTTCTTTCTATTATAATACGATGCCTCCACTTTTATTATTTTACCTATAAGTACAAAAACATAATGCTCAATTTTATTTTATTATTTGGACATACCAAATTAATATGACAAATTATGTTCTAATGAAATGTAGAGAAGATCCTAAACTTTGAAAACGTGATAAATATTAAGTAACATGAAACTGAGAATCAATTTTCCCTGATATCTCCCAAAGTACTAAAAATATCAAATTATATTGCTTTACAAATTTGTAGATTTTTATCAAATCAACATTTTTCCCAAACATTATTATATCATAAAATTAATAGAAATTTAGTTATTAAGAAGAAATGATAATTTCTAATAATTACCACAATTATCTCTCTCATGTCTCAGTTTATGTAATTTTTTACAGTGACAATTTTTTCGTAGTTATAACGCCACCTGAAACTTAAGATTTTCTGGAAACCATTGAGTTTAAGTTGGCACGATGTTCGAAAAAAATGATAAGAATGATAAATAGAAACCTGTTATCATTATATGGAAAATCGTTTTATTACCTAGTTAAGTGAAGGAGAATAAAGGTGATTTTTCACTGTTTCATATTTATATTTATATATATAATAATTAAAGTATCCTACATGTTAAATTTCGAATTTTATATGACACGGAACCAGTGTTTTGATTATAATAATAATTATTGTTTAAAAATAATTTAATTTTTTGTTGATTTTATTGTAGATGTTCTATTTAATGATGGATAATTTTTTGTTGGGTTCACCCAATTATTATAAACATAAAATACAATTTTTTGTAAATATAAACAAACTGATTGAAGAAATATTAATACTGCTACAATCATAAATATTGTATTATAATTCTTTTACTTTTTATAAAAATATTTTTAAAAGATAAAAAACATGAATTTTCTATATTCATTTTTTATACAACGTTTTTCATTTTTTTTTATTTTGAAAATTAATTTCACAGAGAAATAATAAAATTGTGTTTTTCGTCGAAAAATATTGTTCTTGAACTAGGTTTATCCAAAATTCACAAGAATCAGATATTTCTGCCGGCAATAGACAATCTTTTATCCTACCAACACCTTTACACCGAATGTTTGTGATGAAGCGACGTATATACGCTGTCACACGACTTACTTTTTTAATTTTTCACTCCAAATAAAAAAATATGTTAAATAAAACAAGTTTGGAATTTTTATATAAAGTTACACTGTTTATTATCATATAATTATAGGAATACAAAAAGATGTTTTATTTTTTATATTAAGAACAACCGACCTCTTCGACAGTTTAAAATCAACTCCAACTCTTTTTCATTCTTAATTCTTAATTTTTAATTGTAATTACATTTTTACATAAAAGTGGAAATTTCCATAGACAAGTATGCTTCATCAGCATATTTCATGAGAATAGAAAAATTGAAGTAAATAAGTAATATAATATATATGATAAACATAAGACTTATGTCATGTTCATTCTTGTCGTGAGAAAATTTACCATGACATTGGTTTGGGCTTTATATTTTGTTTTTCTGGAAATTTTGCTATTTCCGTTATTTTTGCATTTTCATCATTTTGAACATCAATATATGTAACTCCTCCCCGGTTTAGGTCAGAAGTCTCCGGCTTCACACTATTTATTATCTCAATTTTTCCATTCTCATTTTTAAAATACAAATACAATGCTATGCCACTTACAATTATAATTAATATTGTAGTTATACTAATATTTGTGCCATACATTATTTGTTTTTGATACTTTACTTCTTTTATTTCTTCAATGTTTTTCCCATATTCTATTTGTATTTTTTTTAAGTCAATGATACTTTCATTTATGTTTTGTACCTTTTCTGATTGATAAAAATATTTGTCTAAAATTATTACTTTATTGTTATAAAATTTCATATTATTTATTTCTATACTATAATTATTAAAATTAAGCATAAAATTTCCAGTTAAATTATATTTTCTTTTATCGCAATTTTGTATTAGACTATCATTATGCATATTTTTTAAAAAAATGGTTTCACCGTCTATCTCTTCTACACTAGTTATATTATTATATCTGAATGAGCATTTCTTACTTACTATACAATGTTTACTTGGCTTTAACTTTTTTAGACTATTGGTTTCATCATAACTATATATCTGATTATTTATTTCAACTATAAACTCATCCTGTTCATTGATTTCTAAATTGTCTTTATTTGGCACTGCTTTAATAATTTGTAATTCAGTTATAATATAATCTTTGGGAATTTTTATGGCAAAAATCAATAATTTATTTTTATATTCCATTACTCCTGCTTTTAAGAGTTTTAATTTATGTACATCTATTTTGTATAAATCTAATTCTTTTGATGTTAGCATACTAGAGTGTATAATATTATTTTTTGTAGATACTATATTATCTAAAATTTGATCAATTTTATTTTCTAAACGATTTAATTTTGTTTCTTGATCTAAAAATGTAATTTTATCACTTATGTCTTTTATATGTGCATTTGTTTTATTTAAAGATTGTAAAATTATTTTTCTATCATCTTCTATTGTTTCTTTTAAATATAAAAATGTTTTATTAAAATGATCATTGATTTTTACTTGTCCGTTTAAGTTTTGTATACTGTTATGGTTGTTTTCGTCTAAGTCTTTTAAATGTTCTAGTATCTCTTCCCTGTCATTGTTGTCCATAGTTCCGAATAACCATTTAGATACGGTACCTATTACATTTACTAGACCTCTTTTTTGTCGATTTGGATTCTGTATTGTTCTAAGTTTACTCCTAATTATGTTTATTTCAGTGTCTAATATTTGTCTTTCCCTAATATCTGAACTTTTTATATTCTCAGCTAATTGTTCTAAAATTTGTGCTATTTCATTTGGATCAATCATATGTAAAATTATATCTGTGTTATTGGCTATTTCCACATCCTTTATTCGTATCCTTACATACCCACTATTCTCTTGTATTTGATGTACTTGCAGTAACCCTTGTGCTGTACTGGTCATCATCAGTATTGTCATTATTATGGTAACTTGAAAATTTATAAGGTCTTTTAATGTTAGAAATGTGAACATTTCCTATAATATGGAGCATCTTTATGTCTAACTCTCCAATAATTTTTAATATATCCCTCATTTCTTTTTTCTACATACTCTTCTCTTTTTGTATTTAATTTTTGGATGTATTGTGTTTTCTTTCTTTTTAATTTGTTAATTATTGGTGTCATATCGCTTAACATATTGGCTTGCATTGGTGTCATTTCAATTGTTGAATGATATCGATTATTATAATTTCCTATGAATCTATATATTTTTTGTTCAACTGTTATACCCTCTTCTATCGCTTGCATTCTTTCAATTATTGTCGAATGTAACCTCTCAACGTCAGCGTTTCCAGTATGGCTATTGGGCTTTGTCCAATGTACCTCTATGTCTTTTTCTTGTAAAAATCTCTTCATATGTTCAGATTTGAACTCATTATCCATAATGATTTTTCTTGGCTTTCCAAAAGTTGATATATATCCCTCAATTATTGTAATTTTCTTAGTCCAATTTCTATCATTTATCAAATATGCTGTAGCAAATTTTGTTAATTTATCTATGATAATAACAAAAGTTTGTTTTTTATAGTGGAAAATATTTAAATGAATAATATCGTTTTTATTATCTGGTGTTTCAGAAATGTTTAATTTGGGCTTTATAGGGTTTCTATCATATTTCATCGCTTGACATTTTGAACAGTTGTTTATTATTAATTGTATATGTTCTATTAATTTTGAATAATAAATTTTATTTTTCAGAGTTTGATAACTTTCATTTATACCACTATGTAGTGATTCTCTAGTGTGATACAGCGAAATTTGCTTATGACATTCTTCTTCTGTTTTTATTTCTTGTGTTTTTTTTTGTAGCTTTGATAAACTTTATTGCTTTATTATTAGAAAATAACTATAATACATTGCTTCACTTTATTTTAATCCCTATCGTTTACTTCAGAATATATGCCAATACGTCCGTTTTGTATATATCTTTTTAAAATGTCTTTTATTATTTTTTCATCATTTTGTAGATTAATTTGTATTAATCGTCGTTTATGTAATATTTCTAGTTCGTCAGTAGGACTATAAGTCAATATAATTTGTGTTTTATATTTGTTTACAATTTCTTCTCTAATACCTATATGGTCAAGTAATTGTTCGTCTACCGAATGCTTTGTGTCAGACAGGTCCATATTGGATTCACTGCTATTTTCACAATTTATTGGGGGACTATTATCTATCCTACTGAGAAAATCTGCTACTTTGTTTTCTTTACCCTGTAAATGATCAATTTCAAAATTATATTCCTGTAATTTTAAAATCCATCTTTGGTTTCTTTGCGAGAATTCTTTGCCTTTATACTTTGAATTTAAATATTTTATTGGTGCATGGTCCGTAATAATTTTAAATTTTCTCCCATATACAGCTAGCGACATAGAAAAGTGCGGTCTGATAATTTTTATACATTTTCAAAAACAAATGTCCTTTGTGTTTATTTTATGACTCCTAATGTTGGGTTTTTTATTTCTATGATAAGACTGATCTAGTAAGAGGTAAAACCTATAATAAAGAGAAGGCTAGTCTACCTGCAAATATTTTTTTTTTTACTTTCTAAACCCTTTCCCTATAAATGTGTAAAAATGTGTAATAATTTGTAAGAACATAAAGAAGAATAAATTGTTTTTTAAATTTTTAAATGAAATTTATTGGCTGGATTTGTTTTTTCGAACATCGTCATAAACCGTATAACTATTTTGCTTAACCTAAATTTTCTATTTATAATTATTTACATTTTTTTTGAAGTTTTTAATTAAAGTTAACATTTTATAGCTCCTCCTATTTCCTTAATGACCAAATCGACTCTCTGCGGAATTGATTTTTATAATAATGATATAATTTAATAAGGATAAGCAGTATATCAAATATTTAATATAGAATTTTTCAATTCTTCCACTGTTTTCGGTTTATTTTCATTGAGTCTCATGTCAGTGGAACCCTAGAAATTCTGCATTATGTTCATGTCAGGAATTTTTTCTGGCCAGGACAATGAATATAACCAGAAATTTTCTTTTTAATTTGTTATATGCAGTAGAAATAACAATTTTAAAAATAATTAAGAATTCTAGTTCAAAGGAATACCTACGAGCTTTGTTCTGTAACATGGAACCGAATCATCCTGAAATATCGAATCCTCTATATATTGAGCCATGTCCTCAAATGTTGGAAAAACATAATTTGAGATGATTTTCTTATATTTTTCTTAATTCATTATTCCATCTATTATTTTTAATGGGCAAACTCCATAGTCTGTGATGCACCCACAAACCATAACACACGGTGAATGTTGTACAGTTGTCAATATGCAATGAGGCCCAATTTTTCTTTTTGTTTTCGACGAGCGCTCTGCTTTCCTTCATGTCCAAATAAATTGAAGTTGTGTTTGTCGGAGAGAGTCACTCGCGGCCAATCATCAAATGTCCATTTCTAATGGTTTTCAGCCTATTGAAGCCGATTAGCCTTCAATTTCTCACTTCAGAGTGGTTTTTCTTCGGGCCTCTTACACCTGAAACATTGTTTATTTTATTTTTTTTCAACTGTACGAACACTTAAGTTAGTATAGTTTGTAGTTTTTTACTCCCTCTTCAATTTTGTAGCAAAAAAAAAAAGGTTTATAATACCTTAAATTTTAATTCCCGGTCCTCTTTTTCTGTGGTTTTTCTTTTAGCACCAGTACCTTTTTTCCTCTCCAAATTCCCTAAATTTTAAAAATTTTTCAAAAATTTCATTACGGAAGATTCTGCGTACCCTACCCGTCCTGATATTTCTTTTATAGAAATATTTTCCTTATACAAAGTGAGAACCGAACTTTTTACCGCCACTGACATTTGTTTTTTTCCACTCATTTTACTTCATTTTTTTTTTATATTAAAAATTACTCTTCAAATTTCACTAGCTAAATAATAAAGAATAAATCTTTCGGGACTTTATATAGGGTGCAGAGGGACAGATCCTATTATAGATGCAAAAAAACCCAACATTATGAATCATAAAATAAACGCAAAGGACATTTGTTTTTGAAAATGTATAAAAATTATCAGACCGCTCTTTTCTATGTCGCTAGCTGTATGTATACATATATGGCCTGAAGTAGTTTACTGCATAAACTATAGCGAGAAATTCTTTGTCCGTTACACTATAATTTCTTTCATGATTATTTAGTGTTCGTGAAACATAGCATACTGGGTGACTGTCTTGTGAAAGAACAGCTCCAATAGCATATTCACTAGCGTCCGTTGTTTTTACGAACTGCTTTTCATAATCAGGAAATTTTAAAATAGGATGTGCACCAATCATTAATTTCAGCTTATCGAAGGCTTCTACATATTGTGGATCATTGACATTTATTTTTATATCTTTCTTTAGGTATTTTATTAGAGGTTTTGCAACTTTAGCATAATCTTTTATAAATTTGCGATAGAATCCTGTCATTCCCAGGAAGCTTTTGCGTTGCTTTTCAGTTCTAGGTAATTCGACTCGTTTTATATCTTCTACCTTATTTGGGTTAGGTTTTATACCTTCTTTGGTTAGCAGATGACCTAAAAATTCGGTTTCCCTATTCATAAAACTGCATTTATCTGCCTGAATTTTTAAATTATTTTCAACTAATTTTTTGAAAATTTTTTCTAATGATGCTAAATGTTCTTCTAATGTAGTTGAAAAAATCAAGATATCGTCTAAATAAACGACACATATCTTGTTAATATACTCTCTCAAAATTTCATTTATTAAACGTTGAAAAGTAGCAGGAGCATTCTTGAGCCCGAATGGCATCCTGACATACTCATACAAGCCTAATGGGGTTACAAACGCTGTCTTTTCTATATCCTGCTCTTTAACTAAAATTTGATGATACCCTTTTGCTAGGTCCAAAGAGCTAAAATATTGTGCCTTTCCTAATTTATCAAGTATACTATCAATATTTGGCAATGGGTATTTATCGTCAATAGTTACTTGATTTAATTTTCTATAATCTACTACGATTCTAAACTTTTGTTTGCCTGAATTATCTTTTTTCTTTGGGATGACTATAATAGGAGAACTATACCTACTTTTGCTTTTTCTAATTATTCCCTGAGCCTCCATCTCTTTCATTTGCTTCCTAAATTCTTCCTCATGCTGCGGTGGGTATCGATATAATTTAGAGTTTATTTGCTCATTTGTTGTAGTTCTAATTTCATGTACTATACTACTGGTATTGGTCAATGCATCTCCTTCTTTGAAAAACAGCTTTTGATATCTTTTTAATAATTGTGAAATTGCAAATTTTTCATTTTCTAATAAATGATCTAATTTAATATTTGCTAATTCGCTTTCTTCTAACATATTTACGTCTTCTTCTATTATTTTATTAAAAAATGGAATTTTGAGGTTATTATTCAAAATTATTTCTTTATTTTCCATATTTATTAATTTTACGTTGTTTTCAATTCAATCCATTCCAATTAAAAGATCGTATGGTTTATCTAATCCTATTTTTACACATTTCATCCTAGCATTTTGTGGTAATTTAAATTCTTCAGGGCATGTTGTTTTAACATATTCTGTGTGTTTTTTTACTCGTCCCTCAATTGTACTAAGCGTAATATTATCACCTAATATTTTTTCATATATTTTATTTGTAACTTTATTTGAGTTTAGCAAACTAATCGTCGAACCGGTGTCTATCATAGCAACTAATTTTTCTTTTTGAATGGTTAGAATAATATAAATTTTTCTTTTTATATCCGAGGCTAATTGATAAAAAACTCGGACTCACCTAATTGATTTACTTCATTATTATTATTTAAATTATCTACTTCCATCAGTAGTAGGGATATGTACCTTCTGGCGCATGGCTCTGGCTCAATGACGTCATCGGGTTCGCCTGAAAGTATGCAAAATTTTTGTGTGAGAATGACGTCACCGCCTGAAAGTATGCAAAATTTTTGTGTGAAAATGACGTCACCGCCTGAAAGTATGCAAATTTTTGTGTGAAAATGACGTCACCGCCTGAAGGTGTGCAAATTATTTGTTTCAAAATGGCGTCATAAGCTGTAAGTATGCAAAGTTTGTTTTGAAAATAACCGAAAAGAATTCAAAAATATTGGCTGTGGCCCGGTTCAATGACATCATTATTAGACCTTGAAATAAATGGAAAATTTTTGGTACAGTTCTGATTCGCGTGTGCTTTATCAGCGCTAATCATGTTGAGACATGTTTAATATTGTTTATATTGTTTAATTAACAAAAAAAACTTACCATATTGTCAGAACCCGGATTTGAACCGGAGACCTTTAGAGTTTCAGTCTAACGCTCTCCCAACTGAGCTATTCTGACGATTGTTTTTAAGCGTATTATATGATGTTTTAATGTTTTTATTTCATGATAAAGATTTCATCATATTGTGAAATTCTCGTTGTGTATGTGTGTGTATTTTGTTAGCACTTGTAAGCAGTAGAAAAAGAGTGGGGATAAGATTTAGTTAGCACTTATAAACAGTTGAAAAAGGGTGGGGATAAGATTTTTTGCTTATAAATTGAGACAATTTCTTCAAACGACATCAGTTCATCGTAGAATTTTAAAGTGTTTATTAAATTTTGTCTTAAAGTTTGTAAAATGAGTGAAGTACAGAAACCTGAAAAAGTAAGTTCAAAGAAAGCGCTGAAGACATCAAAAGTAGTTAAACGGAAACAAGAAGATAATCTTATAAGAGATGAACTACCTAACAAAGTATTTGCTTCTGAGCTGGAGGAGTTAAAGTCATTCCGAAGCATTATATACTTAAACTTGGGAAATATGGTAAAAAACCATCCATATAAAATCATCAGTGCAGAAAAAGTTAACACAATATTTGGTGATCGAATTTCGCTTGAATTTGAAGGAAATCAACGATTGAATTTGCCTGAAAAGTATAATAAATTATCAGATAATGTGATAGCAGGTTTGAACAAGGGAAAATATCACTTAATCAACTATGGTCAAGTAGGAAAAGCTTACAGTATAGACTTTAGTGAATTTCAAGACCAACAACAAGAACAACAACAAGTAGTTCAAATACCAGTGAATGAGCAGCAACCTATACAATCAGAAGCAGATGAGCAATATTCAACAGAAACAGAAGCTAATATGAATTATGATGATGAATATTCACAACAATTTAATATAAGTTTACCTGGTTTTTATAATGTAATATAAAATCAATAAAAAAACAATTTTTTAAATGAATATCAAGTGTTTTTATTTATTAACTAATAATCAGCAAAATAATTATAATATATTGTTCCAAGAAATTCCTGTAAAAGTCTAATAGCTTCTTTAGCTCTATCAGTTTTTTCTCTTTGTTTTTCTTCTATTAAATCACATTCACAAATATTTTCATTGTCTCCAGGATAAGAACATGCAAGATAATGGCCGTTTGATGTATATTCTTCACTTTTGCTGTTGTTTAAATATTCTCGAATATTTTCAATTTCTTTTTCGTTAAAAATAACTTGTCCATATGATTTTGTGTTAAAAAAAAATGTATCGAATTCATTTAGAAAAAATGAAATATTATCTATTATATCCAGATTTCCTTCTTCTAAGTACTCAATCACTTTCTTGTAAAGTTTCAATAATTTTTCAAATTCATTTTTAAATTTGATAACTTTATTTTGTCTATAACTACAAACACATGTATCTGGTCCGGTAGTTGTATCATCTTTAGCCCAACAACAATCAACGTAATGAGATCCATGAACTGATGTTATTATTTCCATGTTTTCATATTTTTGTATATATTTTCGATAGTAGACAAGAGTTCTCCTATCTTCGTGTGATAAATAATCTGTGTAAAACTCGCTTTCAAAATCCATCTTAACACTCTGAATAATGCTGCTTAACTGTTAATAATTTTGTGGAGGAGTTGACTTTTATTAATGATTATTTATGAAATGTTCATTTTGTATATTTGTTTGACATTGCGAGCATCAATATACTCGAGATCGCTTTTGTAGTTATAATCTTGAAGTTTTACTAGTTCTACTTCACCATTGCTTAGAATTCGCTCTGTTTCAAATTCATGATATTCATAACATGATATGTTGAGTGTACGTTTTGTATAGTTGCTATCATAAGTACAACGTATAGTTAAAGTAACATCTTCAGTAAATTGGAGTTTGAAATGTCTATAAAATGGATGAGGGCTTTCAATAATTCCTGCAATATCCATTTCTTTTTTAATTAAATCTTGCCTAAAACTTTCAATTGCTTCTTCAACTGTAACATATTTTGATTCTATTATAGAATCTTCTGTAGTCGGTATTTCAGTTGTAGTTGTTGTTGTTGTTGTAAAATCTGAATCATTCAGAGTTAAGTTTTTAGTAGGAATGTTCGGTAATTTTTCACTAAAAGTTAATAAGTGAAAGGATAAATCAATCTGTACAGTATCATTATTGGGTAATTGTAACGCAAATTCCAGATTCCCTTTGTTTCCCTGATTAGAATCAAGTCTTATTGGTATAGATCCAGCATTTATATATGTTATTAATAAAATAATAAGATTAATTATTGTAAATTTAAACATTTTGTTGTTGTTGCTGCAATACGATGTTCACTCAACAGTAATATCTCTATTAATAAAGAATTTTTTCTGATGAAGACCCTTTTATTTATTTTTGATCTGGTTTTTGTAATCTACTTTCTTGTATTTCTGCATGTTCAGCTTCTTTTTCTATAAGTTGAAGAATCTCTTCCGTGTTAAACTGTTTTTTAGGATCTTGATATAATATTTTTTGACTTAAATTCCAAGATTCTTCATCTCCAAAAGGACAGTTGCTTGGAAAACGATTCATATTTCGTTGTCTATGTGTTCCATCATAGGCTTGACCAACAATACAAATTTCACCTCCATAAACTTCAAATTTTACATGTTGATGTGGTTTAAAATTAAATTCAATATTTGATGAAGATGGAATAGGTTCTCCACTTCTCATTCTAAGAATTAAACATCTACTACCATCTTCAGGTGTAACATAGACTTCAAGTAAATCTGAACATGAAGCGATTACATTTACAATTAGATTAAAATAAGTCTTAATTTTAAGTATAAATTGTAAAAATTTTTAAAAATAAAATACATTTTTTATTGAAAATATCAATTATGTATGTATATAATTTGTTTTTAATTTTAATACAAAATATCATCATTGTTTTTTAATAAATTTTGTAAAATCAAATTTTTTTTTTTTTCAATAATTCCTTCTCGTCTATCCACGAATTATGTTGATTAGAAAATCCTAGCCATTTCACAAAAACTTTTCTTCCTTTTTTTCTTAATATTTTTTCCACTAAATAAAGATCTGGATGTTTGGTTTTAATTATTTCTTTTTCGTAAAAACCTCCTTCAATTGGTTGTCCCTCATAATCCTCTAAAAGATACGTTATGGGGTTTGTGTTTTGAACTTTTGTAATCGTGAAAATCTCGGTGGTCCAGTTGGGTGTATATCCCTTCTCAAAAATATGTTTATATTTGCTTATTCGTACTTTATCCCCCACTTTGTATTTTGGTTTATGAAAAATTTTTAAGTTATTGTAAACTGTTTTTAATAAAAATTTTTCATTGTTCTTATTAACATCTTTTGGACGCATTTTTATTGTTCGATGAGTAGTGTTATTGTACTTGGTAACTAACGCTTTTACATTATCAATCCATTTATATGATCCATTCATACTGAATTCTTTCCACATCATCTCCTTTAATGTTCTATTAAAACGTTCAACAATCGATGCTTTCAATATGCTATATGTTGAATAATGATTAACATTGTATTTTTTCATAAGTTGATTAAATTGTGAATTATAAAATTCTTTTCCTAAATCTGTTTGTAAATTTGTAGGTGATGTTTGTGTTGTGTTAAATATGTTATCCATTGCTTTAGTAACATCTACAGCATTTTTTGTTTTAACAGGGTATACCCAGGCGTATTTTGAGAAAGTATCAATTACGGTTAATAAATATTTATAATTTTTGTTAAATGAAGAATAATTTCCCATTTCAACTAAATCAGCTTGCCACAAATCATTAATTCCTTTTACTATAACATGCCGCCGTTTAAAATTTCTCCTAGCAGGTTTATGAAGTTCTTCTACAAGTTGTTGTTTTTGCATAATTTATTTTGGTACACTTTCTAATGGGAAAATCGATTGCTCAGGTTTATGTTTTCTCTTTATTTCATCAAATACAAATTTTTGAATATTTTCAATGTTATAATTTAAACCATATAGTTTTTCACGGTGACTTATTAACATGTCCTGGTTCTTTGCAAGGTCCTGACGAAATGTTTCTAATTCTTTTTCTAAATACTCTTTTGTAAGAGAATCCTGAACGGGTGGTGACGAATTTTTCAAATTATTCAACATCTTATCATAATTTTCAGTAAAGACTTCTTGTTTTTTTATAAGTTTAGTATGTAAAGCATTAATTTCATTATCAACATACTTTTTTGTTACTGCATCATTATCATTCAAAGGATTTTCAAGATTTTCCATTCGTTTTGAATTTATATTAAAGTTTCCTTCATTTGTTAAAATAAATCCTATTCCTGGTGGACCAGAAGGCCCCCGTTCAGAAGAAATTGTAGCATGATGATGTCTCCGAATAGAGAAACGTCCAAACTTGTCAACGCTCATAATGTAAATAATAAATTTCATGATGTAGAATATAAATTTATACTATAATATCTGCTTCTCTGAGTTCCTCAATTATTGAAACTATCTCATTGTTATGATTATTATGTCCTGCATGTGCAGATGCTAGTAGTAATTTCAATCTATTCACTAATTCGTTTGGATCATCCCAGTATACATAATTAGGTTTTTCTTTAAGTAAATGCATTAATCCAGAGCCAGTATGAGACTCGAACAATTCCTTAATAAGTTTATACTTGTTACTTCTGTTTCCAGATATTTGTCCACTTTCATCATAAGCACGTTTATGTGCATTTGTTTGTATTATAATTTTTTTATAATTTTCAAAGTCCACGTTAGTACATTTCCTTTTATTAGGATTTTTTAAAAACAATAATTGGATCAAACCAGGTGTTAGAGAATAAAACTTTCCATCGATAACAATAGTATTATCGTCAATAGAAAACGGAGAGTTTCCTATTTTCCAAATATTCATATCATGATCTAAATGTGGTCCGTATTTGTTATCAATATCATCTTCGTTTAATTTCATTTCTTTCAAAAATCGATTTGGTGAAATTGAAAATGTTGACTGTTGTTGTTGTGATTCATCATCATCAAAACTTTTATCGAATGATTTATGAGAAAAATTAGGTTGTTTAATTGTTTGAGGTGTTTCAAAGTTCTCCTCTAATTTTTTTGAATATTCATGTGGTGTACTTGAAAACTCAGTTTTTAGTCGTTTAGACTTAAACGGAGTCTCACATTCTTCTTTTACTTCAGTTTTAATGTTCGGATAATGAGTTTTATCTACTATTTTTTTCAAAGGTTGCGTAATTGGTTTAAAAACAATTTCCAATTGTATTTCTTCTTCTGCTTTACCAGTTTTCAAAGCTTGATATTTCTTACGAATAACATTTCTTGTTTTTATAATATTCTTAATTAACTCACTTTCCATAATGATGTTCTTTTAAAAACAGCTTAAACAGGTCTTTAAACAGCTCTAAAACAGCTTAAACAGGTCTTTGAACAGCTCTAAAACATCTTAAGCAGGTCTTTGAACAGCTCTAAAACAGCTCAAACAGGTCTTTAAACAGCTCTGAAACAGCTCAAACAGGTCTTTAAACAGCTCTGAAACAGCTCTGAAACAGCTCAAACAGGTCTTTAAACAGCTCAAACAGGTCTGCAAACAGCTCTAAAACAGCTTGAACAGGTCTAAAAACAGCTCTGAAACAGCTTAAACAGGTCTTTGAACAGCTCTGAAACAGCTTAAACAGGTCTTTGAGCAGCTCAGTAGATGAAATAATAATGATATACAACTCTTACACACGTATCTATTTATAATAATATAAAAGTATCAAATCTTTTTCTGTATCGTCTACATTCTAATGAACTATCTTTGTTTATTACTAAAAATCCGTAATTATCTTTCCAACATTTTGAACACATATCTCAAAATTTTTCATATGACATGTCTGTGTTGACATGATCATTATAAATATGCTTCAAATTCATCTCATCTTGTTTAAAAATTACAATAAAGTTTGAGTTATCACGTATCAAGTGTTTTGGAATATGTGTATAAGTTTGACACAAGTAAAAGCTATCGATATCCTTATGACGTCCCATACAAAAATATGAGCGTATATTATTTTGTTTTTCGCATGCAACATCATCAAATATGAAAATGGAGTTTCGTTTAGCCTGTTCTGGTGACATTATTTCAGTATTTTCAGAAAATGTGTTGTATCCTAGCCCTTTAATAGGCGAAATCAGTTTCTTAAGATACTCATATTTTGGTTGATATAAAGATTTTGAGTATATGTAAATATTTTCAAATTTAAGACCATTCGGGTGTTCAAGTAAACTCATCATTACATTTTTTTTTCCGCAATTCGACGGACCCACAATAATGGCACGTAAATTGTTAGGTAATAGCTTACTATGTTTAATTTTATTATTTGAAGTATTTGTTACAAAATCTGCATTTTTTACATTTAATGTATCACGTTGTTTTATGAACCGCATACTGATAAGAACTAAAGAAAAAACAACTATAAATACCTAATTTATAGGTTTTTAACATCATTCTATTCATCTTTCTATGTAAGGAAACATATAAAATGATTAAATATAATCGAAAAACATTTAGTCGATCTCAAACTCGCAAAGGTAAAGGATTAGTGAATACATTAATCAATAAGTTACCAGTAGAGCTTCATCTTCCTGGTTATCAATATTGTGGACCTGGTACAAAACTACAGCAACGTCTTGCTAGAGGTGATCAAGGAATCAACCAGTTAGATCAAGCTTGCAAACAACACGATATATTTTACTCTCAACATAAGGACAAAAATCAACGTCATACAGCTGACAGAATATTAGTAGAAAAAGCTTGGGAAAGGGTAAAGGCAAAAGATTCAAGTATTGGTGAACGTATAAACTCTTGGTTTGTTACAAACGCAATGAAAGCTAAAGTGAAATTTGGTATGGGACTCAAGAAGAAGAAATCAACAAATAAGAAGAAGAAGAATAAAGTGAAAACACGTAAAGTGTTCCGAAAAGCTATTCAAAATGCTCGTAAGATATTAAAAACACAAAAACCAGAAGAAATGAACAGTGCTATTAGAATAGCATTAAATGCAGCCAAGAACACTATAAAAGGAAAAAAATCATCAATTGAACTACCTCGCATCATACCTATTCCAAAAACAGGCGGTATTTTACCATTCTTAGTTCCACTTTTTGCTGGACTCTCAGCAGTAGGAGCATTATCTGGTGGTGCAGCAAAAATAGCAAAGGTAATCAAAGATGCAAAACAAGCTAGTGAACAACTAGCTGAAAACCAACGACATAATAAAACTATGGAAGCAGTAGCAATGGGAAAAGGATTACAACTTAAACCATATAGGAAAGGTCTTGGTCTTTTTTTAAATCCAAATCCAAAAAACTTTTAAGTAAGCTACCCAATAAACCACTAAGTGAAATTGATTTAATGAGATATGGTAAAAGTATACCGCACTTTAGAGCTGTATTCATGAAAGATAAACTACCACCAAAACCTTATAAAAATGAGTGTGGTATAGTAAATCTAGATGATTCAAGTGGTCCTGGTACACATTGGGTAGCATATCAGAAAAAAGGAAATCGTGTTGAATGCTTTGACAGTTATGGTAATTTGCAACCACCTCTAGAAATTGTTAGATATTTAGGAAATAATATAGAATACAATTATAATAGATATCAAAATTTCAATTCATTTAAATGTGGACACTTATGTTTAAAGTTTCTGTATAATTTTATTGATGTAAATTAGTATAAATAAATGTGTAAACATAAAACTATTATTCATTTCACTTAAAACCTTCAACATGTCAGTAACATTAACTTTAAGTTCCTAAGTTCCTAAGAATGTTATATATTTACCTGTAAATGTCAAACGAATTAGTTCTGTTGAAGTAAAAATTGTAGATCAAGATGGAGATTTGATTAATTTCAGAGGCGAAATAATTACAGTTAGATTACATTTGAAACCGCAATTATAGATTATACTTAAAGTATAAAATAAGTAGTCTGATTACTAAAGCTATTATTTCTTATGTAAGTGTCAACTGGATAAGAACTAGATATGCTGATATACAACAAACATAATAATAAAAACTCATCCAAAAGTGATAATATCATTAGTACACCATTTCCTATTGAACAAACAACAACACAAAGAGACTTCATTTCTAAAAAACCATCATCATTAACAATTGAAAATAGAAAATTTTTAGAGTCATTGGGATTTGTTTTGAAAAGCAAACAACATGCATGATATATTAGACATTTTAGAAGAACCACACTTTGATGAAAGTATTACTAAAAAAGAATATCATACTTATTTACTATTTGTAGAATCTTATAACAATAGCGATGAAATACGAATATCTATTCAAAACCAAGATTTATATTTACTGCCAAACGAAAGTTTTATATATATTGAAGGAACTCTAACTAAAGGCGATGGAACTGTAATACCTGATTATAAACTGAATAATAATTTTGGAGCCTTCTTATTTGATGAAATACGATATGAATTGAATGGTGTCGAAATTGATCGTTGTCGGAATGTGGGAATCAGCAGTGCTTTAAAAAATTACATTTCATTAAGTGAAAGCGAAAGTACAATGTTGTATAATGCAGGATGGACAGGAGATAGTACTATATCACCTACATCAGGATATTTCAATTTTTGTATACCTCTAAAAATGCTATTGGGATTTGCTGAAGATTATAAAAAAATAGTTGTAAATGTAAGACATGATCTAGTTTTAATTAGAGCAAGAAGTGATGTAAATGCGATTCAAGTACCAGCTGCATCTACAGACTATAAAATTACATTCACAAAAGTCTTATGGAAAGTACCTCATATAAATGTAGACGATAAAGAAAGACTAAAACTTCTCAAAATTACTCAAAATGCGAAACTAATTCGTATTAGTTTCCGTAGCTGGGATTTATATGAATATCCGAATATTCCAAAGACAAATCATACCATATGGACTGTTAAAACATCTACACAACTAGAAAAACCTCGTTTTTTGATATTTGCACTACAAACCAATCGACAAAACCAAAAAGAAGCCGATGCTAGTAAATTTGATCACTGTAAACTAGCTAACGTTAAAGCTCATTTAAACTCCGAGACGTATCCATATGATAATTTAAATATACTTTTTGAACGTAATCGATATGCGTTGTTATATGATATGTATACAAAATTTCAAGAAACTTATTATGGAAGGAATTGTCAACCGTTGTTGAAATGGGATAGTTTCAAGAGTATAGCACCAATTGTTGTTATTGATTGTGCTCATCAAAATGAAACAATAAAAACAGGACCTGTTGATATTAGAATAGAGTTTGAGTTAGCAAGCAACGTCAATATTCCTAACAATACTGCAGGATTTTGTTTACTACTACATGATCGAATAATTGAGTACAATCCACTGAATGGAGAAGTTAGAAAACTGATATAAATTAGGTTATAATATAGAAATTTATTTAGTATTTCAAAGAACTTGAAAGAGAGAATACATATATATCACAAAATGTTTAATAAAATTATTATCGATGTTCAAGGTTTCAAAGACTATAATAATAAGTTTATTGTCAAAGAACTTGCTATTTCTTTCAATACACGTGAATTTCAAGTGTTTATTATAAAATCACCGTTTGATTTTTCGCGTTTAACAACAAAAGAGAAGAAACAAGTGAATTGGTTATATAAAAATCATCATGGTTTAACTTGGAACGAAGGATCAATATCTTTTCATAGTGTTAAAAAATTTCTTCGATCAAATCTGAGAAATTCTGAAGTATATGTGAAGGGTAATGAAAAACGAAAATGGATTAGTAATATACTTGAGAATAAGATTGAAGTATACGATTTAGAAGAAGAAGAAGAATGTCCGAATTTCGCAACACTGCTTCAAAACTATCCGCATGTTCTACGTTGTAATATACATAGAGGATACTGTGCTTTAGAAAATGTATGTCTTCTAAGAAATTATCTTGATGTAAAATTGAATGAAAAAGTGTTAATTTTTTAGATAAATAAAACAAATTTTTTTTTTAAAATGAATGTTTATCAATTTTATTTTATATATATATGTATTTATTTTTCAGTTTTCTTATTCTAAACTTATTCTAAAATGACCCCATGCATAGGTGCTAACACCATCTTCTCTAATGTGTCTCTTATCATCTAAATAACTTAAACTTACTTTATTTACATTTTGTGTGTATATTTTATGTATGTATGACCTAAATACTAACATATTACCATAGAATAATTTTTTCTTATATAAACAGTCTCTATAATTTTCTAAACTTAAATTATCTACAGCTGTTTTCTTTACACCTTTAGCTTTTTTTATTAATTTACTATCTTCTACATCTATAGAATACATTTTTGATTTTAAACCTATGAATTCTTTCATTATCCGACCATTGTTCTCATCTTTCATTAAACCTAATACTTTTTTGTTTTTAAGCGGAATATTATAAGGGTTATCAGGTAAGTATTCGGAAGTATCAAATTTAGTATCAATATCATTTATAATGTCACTATAGAAATCTTCAGTTTCTATTGAATATATAAAGGAATCTGTATCCATGTAAGCAAGAAGTACTTTTTCACTATACTTGGGTTTTATATAATCATAGTGAAAGTCGTACATCTTCCACTTTGACAGTTCTAATACAACGAAACCCAGGTATATTGGTTTATTATAGTAAGTCTGAACTCTTTCAAGTTGTATAGCTGTCATATTTTCTGTAAATTGAGCTAAACTGTGGAAATTAGGTTTAGCTATTAAAGCCCTAGCACCTAAATGTCTTCTACTACTTTCCCAGTCAGTAACGATTTTCACATCTTTTCGTTTATCTACATTTTCCATTGTTTTACCGTACACAGCATTGTTCAACAACTTGAAAAAGTTCTTTTCAAAAGTATTTTTTGCAATAGTACGATAATATGTATTCAAATCAATATATTTTTTCAACCAACATGATTGTTTAAACTGTAACGCTCTATGAATTGTTACTAAATTTAAACCGTGTTTTAAACATTGCTGAAGATTTCTATAGTGAGTTATATAATTCTTTTTTACTGTTAAATCGGTAATTAATTTGTTGAATTTTGATCCCGGACTTTTTTTATTTTGAGCACAAAACGGTAAATCATTGTGTAAATCATGAAGAGTTTCAGGATAATCTAAATCTACTTCTAAAATGTAACCCGTATCTGAGTTCTCAGGAATATTAAGAATATCTATGTTTTCAACGTTTTCTATCCATTGAAAATCAGAATACGGTAAAGGCTGTGACATAGCCCAACCGTATAAATTATTTGCATCAACATACATTAAATATGATGATGATTTATTTTCATCGAAATTACTCATATATTTGTTATTCGCTTTAGAATGTCTATGCGAACATTGAGTAATTCCACCGCGGATACCTTTTTTGATAAAATTATACATATTTATATCAGTGAATAATTCAAGATTTATTTCGGTATATTTTAACATCGCGTCCCATGATAACCCCGGGGTTGTATAGTACTGACAGGGATCCAACGTATAAATATTTTTACAAACTTTTCTGAAATTTTCGAAGACATCTGTTAAAAGTAATACATCTGTTTTTAAATATAACTCTAAATAATCCCAAATGTTTTTACAATAAAATTTTTCCCAAACTTTTTTAGCATGAGTGTAATCTTTATCAGAACATTTGCTATTTGTTAGTTTGCTATCAAAATGTTTTTGTGCAGGTAAACACGTTTCATCTAAACGTTCGAAAGAATTAATATATTCGTATGGAAATACTCCTTTACGTGTTAATAATTTGAAATTTTCTTCTTCTGGATATAAAGACTTTACAGTTTTCAAATCTTCCGGAGAAAGATTTCCAACTAATGAATCTAGACTAGACTGCATAAATCTCACGGAATCTAGAAATCTGAGATCAATAGTATCAGTTTCATTAACGAAAATTCGTTTTGAAAGTGATACATAAAGTTCTTTATTCAATGGAATTAAATTTATATCACCATCAATATTTGCTAATTCTTTAACAAATAAATGGCAATCATAACCCGAAAAATTATGAAAGAAGATTGGGAAAAACTTTGGGACTTGATACCGCAAATTACATTCGTTATGCGCTGGACCCCTGTACTTTCCTGTTAAGTGACAATGGTCGGCTACTCTTACATTACCTAAATATTTCTTACATATATGACAAATCTTACTACTAAATTGTCTCCTCTCTTCAAAAGCTGTGAGTGGTTCCATCGTCTTCGGATTCATGATTATATTATTATGAATATCTAATATATCTTCAACCAGTGATTGTACAAATTTAGATGGTGAGTCCTTTCCTTTATACACTCTTAGTTTACTTAAGCTGTTATCATAAGAACATTTGATATAGTAAGAGAATGCACAAGGAACGTGCTGTTGTATATTTGTTGTAGAAGAAATATCTGGATTTGGAAGGCACGTATCTAATCCTTGTAAAATACATTCAAAGTCTGCATATATAACAAATGGGACCTCTAATTGACGTTCGTATTTCTCAAATTTCAATTCATTTTTTTCTGGTGATGGCATAAGTGTAACAATCTTACTGCATTCATTTTTATGTATATTGTACGCCTCTTCAGTATAAAAGTGCTGTAAACACCCATTACACAAAAATATTTTTCTACGATGTTGTGTTATTTGACTTTTTATTAATCTAGATATGTTCTTGATCCAGACATAATGATTCTTTTCTCCTTCTTGAATCAACAATAAATTTATATGTATTTTCTTCTCATTCCTTGTACAGTAGTATGGTCCCACTATTTTACATGTATTATGCTGCATCTCTTCGTAACCATATACATTTATACTGATTTCTGGATTATTATCTTCAAACTTTGCTATATCCGTCACTTTCATTGGAAATTCTAGATCATCAAATTCTAATATCACATTGTTTTTTAGAAGAATTGAATTTGCAGCAATATTTTCTATATTATATGATGAAACTCTATCAGAACTCTTCTCTACAGGATCTAGAGCTGAAATAATTGCCCATTTGAAGCAGTATTCATCCGTATTTTTCACATTAATGCAAGCATGTTTACGCGCTATTGATGTTGGTAATGGTATATATTGAGAACCTCTTATTGGTCTGTACTGATTCATGTTGATTTCAAGGTGTATTATTCTTATAAGTGTCCAGCCACTGTCTCGTTCTTGAAACTCTTGCATCTTAGTATGAATCTTATCAATCATATCTTCGTATGCAGACGATAACTCAGTTGCGTTTCTAATAATTATCATTTTTGATTGAAATGATTTAACTGAAGTTGTTATTTCATCATCATCATCATTTCCTTTTGTTATTTTCATATATTCTGCAAATAGTTCTATGTTGAATTTAAAAGATGAGTGTTTAACCAATTGTTTATTCAATACTTCTATAATAACATCTTTTCCTATTTTTAAAAAGTTAAGAGGATCCAGATTTCCTTCATCCTTGTTCTCATAAATCAGAGTTTCAATACGTTCCTCAAAGCTGCTTTTCACAACTTTCAACTCATCATTGATTGGTTCAGCCGATTTTATTTTATGTGAATTTGTTCTAATATGATAACTCCAATCCTTGTTTAGAATTTCTTTATTACATGTTTGACATAAAATTTTATTTTGTGATGATGATGACGATGTAGAAGACTGATTGCGAATATTCTCGGAAATAACTTCTACAGAAGACACTTTATGTTGAGTCCTCATGTGTGCTAGTAGATTTTCTTTGCGTGTAAAGCTTTTCTTGCAAATGCTGCAAATTTCAGGATCTCCATGAGCTGCTTGAATATGTCTTTTTAACGAATTTTTAAATGCAAATCCATCTCCACAAATTTCACAAATAAAGTTTTTCATTTTGTAGTCTATGTAAATTATTTAATAAAAAATTTGAACTGAATAAATTTTAATATTCTTTTAGTAGAAGGTTTTAAAACACAATTTTGAACTTTAAGATAAAATTTATTAAACACTTTGAAATTCCACGACGAACTGATACCGTATGAAGAAATTGTCTTCATTTATAGTTCGAATTTCTTACCCCCACCCTTTTTTACTGTTTAAACTTGAAAAACACATCTCAATAAGATCATTCGTAAAAAGTTAATTAAAAACAATGACATAGCATAAACAATATTAAACATGTCTCAACATGATTAGCGCTGATAAAGCACACGCGAATCAGAACTGTACCAAAAATTTTCCATTTATTTCAAGGTCTAATAATGATGTCATTGAACCGGGCCACAGCCAATATTTTTGAATTCTTTTCGGTTATTTTCAAAACAAACTTTGCATACTTACAGGTTATGACGCCATTTTGAAACAAATAATTTGCACACCTTCAGGCGGTGACGTCATTTTCACACAAAAATTTTGCATACTTTCAGGCGGTGACGTCATTTTCACACAAAAATTTTGCATACTTTCAGGCGGTGGCGTCATTCTCACACAAAAATTTTGCATACTTTCAGGCGAACCCGATGACGTCATTGAGCCAGAGCCATGCGCCAGAAGGTACATATCCCTACTACTTCCATCGGCTGGACTTAACTAAAATTTTTATTTTGAGATTGATTTTTGGATTGTTCACTTCCATTATTATAATTATTATTTTGGGAACTATTTCGTTACTGTCTAGAATTATTATTGTTATAATTGTTTTGTCGTATCTGTCCTGAACTATTATTAGCATAATGGTTTTGTCGTATCTGTCCTGCACTATTAAGTTGTCTGTTTTGACTTGTTTGTTGTTTCGGTATATGTGTTTGTATATTCGAATGTTTTTCTTTGACAAAATTATTTGTTTTTGCAATCTTTAAATTGTAATGATCTTGACCTTTAAACTTATTTATGACTATTCTTATTTCTTCTAAGCTATACTTATTACAAATTTCTGCGGCTAAAGCCCCTGCAGTTATTTTTATTATTTTTAAGACTAAAACACTACTTAAATTATTAATAATTTCATTTTGGTATTCGCTAAATAATGCACACTCAGATATATCATCAACAATTAATCTTATTTTATCTAGTAATTCCGAAATTGTACTTACTTTCAAATGATTAATATCCTGTACGATTCGTCCCTGGTCCTTCGTTGATTTGTACTGCAACTTTAATTTTTGTTTACATTCTTCCCAAGTTGCTGGAGTTGTAGTCTCTAAATAATTTTTTGCTGGTCCTGTAATTTTTTCGTTGTAGATGACACTATAAACTTGATTACGTTGATCTCCATAGTCAGCTAATGCCCTTTCAACTGAAGTTATAAATGCTGGTAATGTTCCAGGTCGTCCTTCAAATGTGGGTAGGTATCGAATTTTCTTTTTTATTCGACTTCGTAATGATTGGGGTTGATTTTGTCGGCTTAAAATTTCCGTTAATACGGCTAAACATTGTTCCATTACATTTGGTTGTTGTTGAGCCATTCTTCTATTCTGATCAATTATATTTTGTCGTCTTATATTTCTCTCCAGATTGTGTTGTTTCTTCACAGTTTACTAAATTTTTCTTTAAACTATTTCGTTTCTCACTACTCTGGAATTTTTTTATTTTATTTGATTTTTTTTTTTTTTTTTTTCAAATCAAATCTTCACTGTCTTTTTATTGAACACAACTTAACAATATATATTTATTATATTGTTTATTTGTGTCTTTTATTTTTATTTATATTTTTTTTTTTTTTTTTTTATCACTGGATCCTAATTCTTCTGAACAGGATCCTACCGACTGCGCCACTTACGTTTTTAATTTTTCACTCCAAATAAAAAAATATGTTAAATAAAACAAGTTTGGAATTTTTATATAAAGTTACACTGTTTATTATCATATAATTATAGGAATACAAAAAGATGTTTTATTTTTTATATTAAGAACAACCGACCTCTTCGACAGTTTAAAATCAACTCCAACTCTTTTTCATTCTTAATTCTTAATTTTTAACTGTAATTACATTTTTACATAAAAGTGGAAATTTCCATAGACAAATATGCTTCATCAGCATATTTCATGAGAATAGAAAAATTGAAGTAAATAAGTAATATAATATATATGATAAGCATAAGACTTATGTCATGTTCATTCTTGTCGTGAGAAAATTTACCATGACATTGGTTTGGGCTTTATATTTTGTTTTTCTGGAAATTTTGCTATTTCCGTTATTTTTGCATTTTCATCATTTTGAACATCAATATATGTAACTCACGCAACAACCTTGGTAGGGATGAAAACCTTTCAAGTACGTCATTCTCTGGTAGTGTCGTGGCCTCACATATATGTCATAGCTATTTTACGTACTTCGTCATGTGTCTCCAGTTGCTCTGAAACAAAATTTTCGAAACGGTTAAAATTAAGTAATTTTAAAAATTCCGGGTCACTCCAATACAACTCGTGGTTCCTTAGAATTGATGCATTTATATCCCGTAAAGTAGAATCGACTGGATTAAGTGTTGCGGTTTTCAAAGGCGCTACTTTAGTCTTGGCATTTATTCAGATTGTATAAATTTTCCCTTCTGTCTGAATTATCCTGATATAGATAGCTGCAGCGTAAGCTACGATAGAAGCAACAGCGAAAGCGTGTATTTCAATGCGAGTAGTGTCTAACGCAGTATGAAGCCATAGTGATTTAGTCGAATCGTTTCTACTTCCATTGCCTGAGTTCGAATCTCATTCCATCGACAAACTAATTCACCTGAAAGCGCATCATCCCATCGGAGTGATGAAAGCCACAGTTGCTGAATGAAGATTTTTGCCTGAATTATAACAGGAGCCAGCCAACCCAAAGGATCAAAACTTAGAAATGTCAGATAGGATTGTCCGTTTGGTTACCTTTTCACGATATTGGATAAATGGACATCTGAAGACAAATTGGTCCGTTGATGGTTCCCACAATATGCCAAGTGTTTTTATTGTGCTGGTAGTACTGAATCCTAACAATGTACTACGCTCTCCAAATTCTTCAGGTAAATGGTCAATTAAGCTCAAGTTATTTGCGTACCATTTCCTCAATGTGAAATCTCCTGACTTTAGAAGCTGGATCAGTTCTATTTGCAGTACTTTAGTAGTACATAGGTCGTCGGAACCTCATAAGATATCATCAACATATGTACTCGTACGTAATATGTGCGCTGCACGTGAAAATTTACTTTCTTCGTCATGTGCCAATTGCTTTAGGACTCTTAGCAAGGTAAGGAGCCGAAGAAGTACCATACGTGACCGCTCGAAGCCTATATTCTTTAATAGGTTCATGTTCAGTGGATTTCCACAATATTCGTTTATAAATGCGGAATATTCCTGATGAAGTTTAGAATGAGATAAGAATTTTCGATACATTGCCTTCAGTCATTTTATTGCCATATTTTTTGAGTTACCTAGAGTAATATGATCATTATACTGCTTGGAAATAGAAAGGCGAACGATATAACGACCTGTAGAATCTCTACTATGTATTGTCTTGAAAAGTTCTTCACAATAATTTTCATCGGATGAACAGGGGGAAATATTTGTATCTACCTCCTCCACTTCCCAAAAACGTCGAAGTTGCAGCATTAAGCCGTCTTCTACTTGAATGGCATATGTATTTTAGTAGGAGACCTATCGAGGGTTAGATTAGATTAGATTAGATATCTAGGGCTTATAATGAATCCTAAAATTCTATGAGAAGGTGCACACCAAACTTCTTGTTTTAGAAAAAGTTGATGCATATGACGCACTCTTTTAGAAGGCAATGCCTCACATTTACATAGGATGTGCTTCGAGGTTTTCTTGGATTCTTTGCAGAATCTGCATTTGTCATTCTTTTTGAGCCCCATCTTACTCAAAGGGTAGTTGAGCGGACAGTGCTCAGTGATAAGTCCCGTAATTGTCCTTAATTCATTCCTGCTGAGGTTGACTAGTTTCCTAGAAATACCAGTTGAAGGCCTGATGAATTCCTTCACCTGTATGTTTCCTGGGGTTTTTTTCCAGTAGAAGATACATTTCTTTCTCTCCCATTCTTTTATGTAGTTTTATATAGCCTCCATCTCGTCAGTCACTTAACTGATTTGGAAATCCTTAAATTCTTCTAGGATCTTAAGGTTATGTGTCAGATTCCTGGTTTAAGTTTTTTACTTTCCTGATATTTTAAGGCAAAATTAAGTGCTTTTTTCTTAATTTGTATACTAAGAGGTGGCAAGCTGAGCATGGCTTCTAGTGCTGCCGTTGAGGTTGTTCTAAGAGCTCCTGTAATACTGAGACAGGCTAGTCTCTGCATTTTGTTGAGTCTATTTTGAACTGTTATTTGATTTGTCTTTGGCCACCATATGGCTGAAGCATATGTAAGTATGAGTCTTATGATGGCCGTATATGACTAATACACCATTTTTGGTTTTAGTCCTCATGTCTCTCCAAAGAGTCTGTTGCAATTCCATAGAGCAAGGGTGGCTTTATGAATGGAGTTGTTTATTTGTTTGTTCCAAGTGAGTTTGCTATCTAGTATAACTCCTAGATATTTGACTTCACTTGAGAAATTTAACAGCGTGCCTTTTAAAAAAGGTTCCTTTATGTTGGTTTTTCTTCTTTTTGTAAAGGGCACTATGGTCGTCTTGTGTGAATTAATAAGAAGTCCTTCAGCAAGACACCAGTTGTTTATAAAGGTTAGGGCGTGTTGTAGTTGCATAGAGATAACTCCTCCATCTATGCCTCTAGTTATTACTACTAGGTCATCTGCGTAACCCTGTACTTCGAATCCTAGAGAGTCGAGCTTGCATAGGAGATCATCAATGACCATAGACCATAGTTAAGGTAATAGTACCCCTCCTTGAGGGCAGCCTTTTATGGCTTTGACCGTCATTGATTTGTTTCCTATGGTTGCTTCGATTTCTCTTTGGTTTAGCTTGCCTTAATCCACTTAATTGTTGGGAGTTCACACCCTTTGGCAAAGGCAGCCCTCTCAATAGAGTCAAATGAGGTGTTGTCGAAAGCTCCCTCAATATCAATAAATGAGCCTAGCGCTATCCTTTTTTATCCATAGTTCTATTTAGCTTGTAAACTAGGCTATGGAGAGCAGTTAAAGTTCATTTAACTGCTTGATAGGCGTGTTGATACGCATTTAGAGGCTTTTTTGCAAGTATGCTGTCTCTAATGTGCTGATCAATTATTTTCTTCATTGGCTTAAGTAAAAGGAGGATGGACTTATCGGTCTGTAGGATTTTGGCTGGGCATCGGGGTATGAAGACTACTTTTGTCTTCCTCCATGGTTCGGAAATGTATCCCAACCTGAATCTTGCTTTAAATAGGTTTGTCAGGTTCGCAGAGATCCGGCGTTCAGATCCTTGTTGTAGGAGTATTGGGTAGATACGATCTCCTCCTGGCGTTTCGTATGGTTTGAAGTTATTTATAGCCCATAGGGATTTTTCTTTTGTGAATAGTTTGTTGGCTAGACTGTATGTTGTACTAGAGACTCTTGTGTGAGTTTCTTGTAGAATAATCTCGCACACTGGGTTTGTTGAACCTGGGAAGTGTGTACTTAGTAATAGTTCTAAGGTTTCTTCCTGGTTCAGAGTGTATTCCCCATTAGGTTTTTCTAGTAAACCTATTCAGTTGGAGTGTACTTTTGAGAGAACTTTGTGAAGTCTTGCTGTTTGAGGTAACTCTGTAACACTCTCACAGAAGCTTCTCCAAGTTTTTCTTTTGGATTTTCTTAGTTCTTTATTGTATGCCGTTAAAGCTTTTTTGTACTCGGACCACTCTCCAGTACGTTTAGCTTTATTGAATAGTCTTCTGACTGAAGACCTTAATCTGCTTAGCTCCCGGTTCCACCAGGGAACATCTCTAGCGATCTGCTTTGGCTTTACCGGGCAGCTGTCATTAAAAGAACTTTGCAGGGATTGTTGTAGTCTAGCCGCTGCTAGATCAAGTTCATCCTTGGTATCTATTATATGTTCCTGATCTATGCGATATCTCAGGAGTTCATCATATAAAGTCCAGTTAGTACATTTAGGGTTTTGATTGAATTGGATGTGTGAAACGTTTGCTTTTATGTCAAATCTAATGTGCATATGATCTGACGTAGAAGTCTCATCCGACACATGCCAATCAACAATTTTTTCACAAATACTTGGTGTAGACAGGGTTAGGTCAAGGACTTCCTGCCTAATGACATTTCTAAAGGTGGGTTTATTGCCTACGTTATTAACTATAATATTATTACAATTAATATATTCTAAAAGGCACTCACCTCTTTTGTTAGTGTCTGAGCTTCCCCATAAGACATGATGAGCATTGGCATCACAGCTCAAAATCAGCTGCGTGTTGTTCTCCTTACAGTACTGTACTAGTTTGTGAGTTGAGCTAGGTGGAGGTTCTGCTTCTGTGCTGTCGAAGTAAGCGGAGGCTATTATAGCCTTTTGCTTACCCGACTCTGTGGGCACCTCCAACAGTATTGCCACCAGGTCTTGTGAGATAAATCCTGGAATTGGAGAAAAGTTTATATTGTTTTTTATTAACAAGGATGTTCTGGACCTGTTGGACTTATTGTCATAAATTAACTTACAGTATGGTGTGTTGAGTCCTTTAATTTGTCCTCTCAATGTCCATTGTTCTTGTATTAGTCCCATGTCCATATTGTCCTTTATAAACCTTCGGCAAAGCACATGTAAGGCTGCCTTACAGTGATGAAGGTTTATTTGTATACATTTTATGTTATTGGACATCTAGGTTTACTTTTGGATGGTACTAGGACTGCCGTCTTTTGCCCTTTCCTTGGGTTTGCCTAGGTGGCCTTTAACCACCTGATCTGCCTTGGCTTTCTTTGAAGAAGTTTTCGAGGTTGAGGCCACCGGTTTGGCGGGTATTTTATTGTCCCTACCTTCCTTTGGTTTCCTCTTACTTGCCTCGCTTCTACGTCGGAGTTTGACTTCTCCGAATTTAAAGCTGATTTTATAGTCATCTTTCTTCAACTCAGCTATGATCAACTAACAGAGTGAACAAGGCGGACGTTTTGTCATTTGATTTTCTCACGATTCTCTAATCATCCACTCTATACTCATTCTGTCATTTGATGAGTCCCATAATGTCCTCATTTTTGTCCTTAGCACTTTTGAGAAAATTGCCGACCAGTATTTGCGATCGAGGAATGTCATTTTCCTCGACTAGAGCTAGTTCAGCTCAACCCCATGGTTTCAAGTCACTGATTGACTCTTGAAGCCATTTTATTGTGCTTTCATTCGCACATCTTAATACTAGCCACCCTGGTTTATACGTGGCTCCCAAGAATTTTGGCTTAGTAGCGCTATTCTTAAGCTCAATAATCCTTTTCATAATCTAATCCTGAATGGCACTTATTTGTTCCGTAGACAGGAGAGATTCTGGAAAGGATTTTGCCAGGATGCCTACTTGTATGCTTTCAACAGCTTGTTTAAAACTTACCGTTGAAGGCACATTTTCGGTTTTTCTAAGAGAGACAGCTTTATCCTTCTGTGGTTGTTTGGCTTTTTTAGAGGCAGCAGCCTCAGTTGGAGAGTCGTCTGAGCGTCCTCTTTTGAGTTTGTCTCTCCTGTTGTGCTTAGCTGGTTGTAAAGCCTGCAGCTGAGCTTCATCTATGCCCAGCCCTTGTTGCAGGAGTTTCTTCAACCTCTTTCTTGCAGCTCCGCTGAGTTTTATCCTCTTGTCGGAGTCTTTGAGTTTCAGCTTCTGTAACTGTTCTTGCACCAACTTGGGGTCGCAAGATGAAATTTTAAATGTATGTTTAAATATTCTTGCACCGACTTGGGGTCGCGAGAATGATTGTTGTATACAAAATGAAAATTAAATAGATTAAAAAATTGTACCGACTGAGGGTATTCGAGAAACCTTTATTGTGTAATGAACTCATTGACAATACAAAAGCAACTGACTTTACAATTCAAAGAAAAACTTAATAGCTATAAACTGCATTGCCGTGATTGCAGACTTTTTCGCTGGAAGATGTTTTATCATCAACATTCCGGCCGCCTTGGAATGCTCAATTTCAAAACATCTGGTGTTCTTGCAGAATTGGTAATAATTTACAAACTGGTCGTTTTAATATTCCAGATTTAGTTTTCAAAGTACAAACTCGAACCAAATTGTCTCGACCTGGATGTACTTGTAGAACGCGTGCTAACAACCATGTAGCTGGTGGCATATTATCATCTTTCACCAATACAATATCATCAGGTTTCATATTTGCTGATGTAGTTTTCCATTTTACCCGTTTCTGCTGCAAATTGATATACCTTTTGTTGATGGATCTGTGATTTAAGCAACGATTCGAGTTCTCGAAAATTACGATCTGCACCAACGAAAGCGGTTCCATTGTCGGAATAAATGTTCGTACACAGTCCACGTCGAGATGTAAAACGTTTGAAAGCTGCAATAAAATCATTAGTTGTTAATCCGCTGACTAATTCCAGATGGAAAGCTTTAGTTGACATGCAGATAAATAAAGCAATGTACGCTTTAAAAAGTTTGCCACCTCGACCCTTCCAACTGCGAACCTGTATTGGACCTGCAAAGTCAAGGCCTGTATTTTGAAAAGGTCTCGCTGGAGTGACTCTGACGCTGGGTAGTTGACCCATCTGTTGTTGCTGTATCTGAGCTTTCTGACGTTTACAAGTGATGCTCTGGTAAACTACTTGTTTAATCAGTTGTCGACTTCCGATTATCCAAAATTGTTGATTAATAATACTGTTTAATAATCTTTGACCAGCATGTAAATAAACTCGATGTAATTCTTCGACTATTATTTTACTAAGATGATGTGATTTTGCCAAAATAGGAGGATGCTGCTGTTCATAAGTTAAATTAGATTGCTCGAGTCTGCCTCCAACTCTCATTATTCCAAAATCATCAATAAAAGGTGTCAATGATAATAATTTACTTTTAGCAGGTAATTGCTTCCTTTGATGTAATAAACTTATTTCAACATTGAAAACTTCCCTTTGTGCTGTACGAATCAATATTAGTTGAGCTACTTTAAGTTCTTGAACTGATAACTGTGGTGATCTGCTTTCTTTCATCAGCTGTAGATGTTGCCAAACATATTTGCTTACGTGCTTCTAATGACGTCTGCAAGAGTTCGTTTTTTTAATTGAATTTTGCCAATTTGCCTGTTTCAAAAATTGTGGGCCTTGCCACCAAATGTTCATTGATAATAATTCTTCTGGCATTATTCCTCTTGAAGAACAATCTGCAGAATTTGACTTTGACGTTACATGATGCCATTTGTCACGTGGAATGATTGTTAAAATTTCAGATGTTCTATTTGCAATAAATGTAGACCATCGTTTAGGATGATCTGACAACCAAGCTAATACAATGTTGGAATCAGTCCAACCATATACTTCTACCTGTTCAAGATGTAGGGCTTGCTTAAGTTTTGTAATTAATTTGCATGCTAAATGAGCGCCACATAATTCTAATCGTGGTAGAGATATCTGTTTGATTGGAGCTACACGAGTTTTGGCTGCAAGTAGATGAATTGAAATGTTGTTTGCATGGTTAATACGAAGATATGCTACGGCTGCATATGCTCTCTCCGATGCATCGGAAAAAACATGCATTTCTAAATTTTCTGATGCCGCTGGAATATAACGAGGAATTTTAATCTCGTGTAAAAAAGATAAATCATTGTACAGTTTTGACCAAAGACGTTCTATTGCATCAGGAAGTGATTGATCCCAAGTAACGCCTGAAATCCATAATTGTTGCATCAGAATTTTCATTTTGACAACGCAAGGTGCCAACCATCCCATAGGATCATAAATCTTTGAGATTGCTGATAAAATATGACGTTTGGTAGGGTTTTGAATACTTGAAACATTCACCTTGAAGAAGAAATGATCACTAGCTATATTCCAATTTAAACCTAAAGTTTTTATGCTAGCACCTGCAGGTTCATCGATTGGTCGTATTGTTTGAATTTCTCGATCTGTTTTTGGTATCTCGTTTAATACTGTTTCTGAGTTTGATGTCCATTTACGAAGTTCAAAACCACCAGTACTCAATAATCCTTTTAATTGTCTAATTAATTCAATTGCATCTTCTTCTGTTTCAGCACCACTCATAAGGTCGTCAATGTAAAAGCTGTTTTGTAGAATCTTTGCTGCTAATGGAAATTTATCACCTTCATCGAGCAGCAATTGATGCAACGTTCTTGTTGCTAAGTACGGGGCTGATGTTGTTCCATACGTAACTGTGCAAAGTTCGTACTCATGAGCAGGTTCACAGTCTGAATCTCTCCATAATATTCTTTGAAATCTTATGTCTTGATCATGCATTTGTATTTGTCTATACATTTTTGCAATGTCAGCTGTTATAGCAATCCTATTTAATCTAAATCTGAGTAGAATCGAAACAAGATCATCTTGTATAACAGGACCAGTCAAAAGTATGTCATTTAAAGAAACGTTCGTTGATGAAGTCTTTGATGCATTGAACACGACTAGTAATTTTGTTGTACTACTTGATTCTTTAATGACTGCATGATGAGGAATGTAATATGATTCTGATACGTCACGCTGTGGTGAACTCAATACAGGTCTCATATGTTGTAATTTAATGTATTCATTCATAAATGATACATATTGATTTTTGAATGATGAATCTCTTCTGAATCTGCTTTCCATCATGTATAATGATGCTAATGCTGCTCGTCGCGATTCTCCTAATTTAGATATTTCTTTTTTGAACGGAAGTCGTACAATGTAGCGTCCATTAGAATCTCTTGACGTATTTTGAATGAAGTGTTCTTGACATTGAGTTTCTTCTTCAGTCAAATGTTGTTGATTAATATTTAAATCTTCTACTTCCCAGAACCTTTGTAGCAAATGATCTACATCAATATTAGCATGAAATGCATGTATTGGTGTTTTATTGTTATTTGACTGTCGTCCAGTTATAACATACCCAAATATAGTGTTTTGAGCGATAATGCCACTGTCATATTGAATTTTACCATCGAGAAGAATGTTAAAGAAGCAATCTGAGCCAACTAAAATATCTATTGACTGTGGTTTATAAAAATATTTATCTGCTAAATTTAAAGTCTGGTACTGTTTCAAATCTTCAAAATTAATTTTGTGAGTAGGTATATGATTTGATAATTTGTTTAAAATTAAAGCGTTAGTTTCAATCATTTTTAAATTTATATAGCCTCGACTGTAATCAGATTGTTGACCACCAATACCGCATATAGGTATGTTTGAATGAAATCTTTGTAGTTTTAATCGTTGAACGCACGATTCTGTAATCAATGTGGCCTGAGCACCAGAATCTAACATGATTCGACACGATTGAAAATTACCAAGGAAATCTTGAACTAAAACAACTGCTGTAGGCAATATTGTTGTCATGTCACAAAATTTCGCATATAATGCAACAATTGGAACATTTACTGCTGACTGTAATACAGGTTCTGTATTAGATTTCTGTGTGTGTACATCATGCAGCAAAGTGTTGTGTTTTTTCTTGCATACACGACATAATGATGATGTACAATCTTTGACTTGATGTGTTGGACTTAATTAATTTATGCATAATTTATTTTGTATGACGAATTCTTGTTTTTCTTGTGTGGATAAATTTTTGAATTTGAAACATTTAAATAACGCATGATCTTTATTACAATGTATACAAGTATTTACTGATACCGTATGAATTTGTTTAGTTTCATTTAATTTTGGTTTAAAATTATTCCTTTTATATACTGAAGCTACAGCTTGTAGTTCGAATTCTCTCAAATCCAGAAACTGTAATAGTTCTTCAAATTTTGGACGAATTGTTGAAGATATTTGTCGGGCCCATAATTGGCGAGACTCAGAATCGAGTTTATTTTTGACGACATAGATCAGCCAACAATCCCAAGAATCAACTGGTAATTTTAAAGCACGTAAAGCTCGAAATGATTCTCGTATGGAATTTGTCAATTTTCGTAAAGCATTAGGTGTTGGATTTGCTGATAACGCTGTTTGATCAACAATATTCTTTAAATGAGCATCAATAATGTATTGTTCTTTATCATACTTTGATATCAATTCTTCCCATGCTTCTTTATAATTAGCATTGCTAATTGATAAATGCTTTAACGAAGATGATGCTTCATCCTTTATACTTGACTTTAAAAATTGAAGTTTTTGAGCGTCAGACAAATTTTCATTTTCATGAACCAATGCTACAAAAAGATCATGATAAGCAGGCCAATCTTCATACTGTCCAGTGAATATAGGTAAGGTTATTTTTGGTAATTGAACATCAATCTTTTGTGGTGTAGCTTTTATTGCTTTTGGATCTTTATTTAATGACAAGAGTATTGCTTTAGTATCAGTTTGAGTTTTCGACATTAGTGTCAATATGTCTGATATATAATTAAGACTGGATTCATCACCCTTTGACTGTGTATCATCAGAACGTTCATTTACTTTAATTAAGTCCAGACATTTAGATTTGATTTTAAAATATTTATCTTCAATTTCTTGACAATATGTATTTTCAGTATCTTTTTCTGTATCCGTGATGAGGTCTTGTATTTTACACTGAATTAATTCGAAATTTGCAAATTCTTTTTCTAATTTTTCTAATCTTACCTTGATTTCTGTTGGATTTTGATCTGAAGAATCTTTAATACTACTTACGAAAGTTTCAATACGCGTGATGTTCGCTTTGATGTATGATCTTTGTTTTTTTAAATCCTGCATGATTAAATTAATTTCGAATTTATTGAACGTTAATTAAATTGAATCACTATTAAATTTTACTTGAAAATACGAAAACAAAATGAATGTTAAATGTTAGAAAAATCACTCCCGAAATATGCACGATACATTTATTTAAAGTTTGAGAATCAATGATTATACATTTATTACTCCCGAAAATGTGCACATTAAATTTATTTAAAGTTTGAGAATCAATGATTATACATTTATTACTCCCGAAAATATGCACATTAAATTTATTTTTAAATTTAAGTTTAAAAAGCACTGATTATATATTTTTATTACCACTGATATCTGTATATTTTTATTTAAATATGAAATTATGAATTTCACAATATCTCACCAATATTGATACACTGTACTAATACGTTGCACACTTTTTTTTTTATTTACAAAAAGTTGACTGATGTTTATGGATGACGTGTACTCTATCATATATATATCACTGTATATGTATGTGAATAACGCAATAATATATCCGCACGTTTATTATATTTTTTGCACTTCGCGTATATATAATATATGCGATACAAAATAACGAATAAATATTTATGTTGTGGACTTGCTATATAATATCTTGTTATATGTATATAGAAATACGCTTCTAGAAAAATTCTTTGTTGCACTCAACTTTATATTATAAAATGGCGCACACTAAAATGATGATTTTAATTGTTTTCTGGTTATCCGGCTCGATTAGGACCAAAATGTTCTTGCACCGACTTGGGGTCGCAAGATGAAATTTTAAATGTATGTTTAAATATTCTTGCACCGACTTGGGGTCGCGAGAATGATTGTTGTATACAAAATGAAAATTAAATAGATTAAAAAATTGTACCGACTGAGGGTATTCGAGAAACCTTTATTGTATAATGAACTCATTGACAATACAAAAGCAACTGACTTTACAATTCAAAGAAAAACTTAATAACTATAAACTGCATTGCCGTGATTGCAGACTTTTTCGCTGGAAGCTGTTTTATCATCGACAGTAACGAAGTGTCAACTTCAGCCTCTTGACTTCGGAAGGACTCAGCTTCGCTGTCTAGCAAGGACGACATGTTTGTTATTGTGTCATTTTCGCTATCATGAGATTCGCTTGAACTATTGTAGCCCTTAGCTTCCCTTATAATTTTGTCAACCTGAGGAACATGTCCCTCGGTTGAAGGTGTTGTGGTTGATGCTTTTGGAAGTGCATCTTCCTCTTTATGTTTTTTGTTTTCGTTTGTGTTCATAAGTGGTCCCACGAGTGTTAGGGAAATAAACGGTCACTCAAGGCAGAGCCCTTGTATCTTGAGAAGGCTTTCTATTTAAAACTGAAGGTCGCCTGGTATCCAGAATTCGCATATTAGCGACTAGGCACTCCCCTAGCCACGCATCCCTGGGCATATGCTGTTCCACTCTTGTATTGGATGCCCAGGCTACTGTTGGCCAGATCTTTAGCAGAGACGTGATCGTACTGAAGCTGTTACCAGTGACAGGATGAGGATGTCGTAGCCGGACTTCCGACAATTCAATAGTTACGGCATGCTCCATCGGTCTTGTACGATTTCGCATGTTGATCCCCCTATTAAAAGATCAGCAGCCACCTATCAAGGATTAAAGATGATATACTCCCAGAAAGAACCCATACTAACGATGTTCTTTGAGCTACTGGTTAACCAATTTGCCCTTTGACTAAACCATCAAGAAGTATCCGTCTATACACATCAGCTCCAAAAATAACAATAATGCGGTGAGAAACTAATTAGTCAGGGTCGGCTAATTCAAGATTTTTGATATGTGGCCAATTTGTTTAAACACCTATGCATGCTTTGTTTGAGTCAATAAGTTTTTTCAAAACGAGTGCTTCGCAGAAAAGTTCGAAGTTCGAATCAACAACCGATCTCAAATGCACTTTGACAGCACCAATTGTTGTACCAGGAGTTGTTCCCCCAATACCGTAAATGGAGACATTGCAATTTTGCTTTGCACGCAGTATTCTGAAACGAAGGAAGCTTAAGTTCCTTGTTCCAGTAATGCTCTAAATCGAATGACAAAACCGTCAGAGGAAATGAGATCAACTAAGGCTGTAGCCAAAAGTACTTGGTTGCCGGGCGTTATTTTGCAGCTCACCAATCCAGTGACAGAAGTGGCTGGCTGATCGATGCTCGAAAAATGATGGTGAAGTGAATGATGTAGACCATTAAAAATTCGACATTTATAGGAAGACGTGCAGGTGTTAGCAGTATGTCCTTGATGTAGGCAGTTCAAGCATAATTTCTCTTTGTCAGCAAATTCCTTTCGCTTTGGAACCGACAGTAGTTTAAATTTGAAGCAAAACCCAATTGAATGATTATGAGATGACACTAATGTTTTGGTTTGGAGCGGAATTATCAACACCGGATCTTTCGAAGTTTTCAATACATTCATTTATGTACGTTAAAGCATCAATATAATACGTGGTTTCAGTCTCGCCATAAATATCACGTTTTATATATGTATTCACAATCTGAATCAAATTCAGGGCTTACTATAATATTGTCACGTGTAACACTAAATTTATGCCAATATTTGAATGAAATAAAATATTTTGCTTGAATTACGTGTTTGGAAATTTTTCACACAAAAATAAAAAAAACTTTTATTGATTGCTGTTTTAGTATAGCTAGATCTTAATTTGAAAATGATATAAACTGTAATGATAAATAAACTTGGAGTGATAATTAAATATTGTATTTTGTTTTCAAAATGTTTAGTTCTTATCTTCAATGTTTCAATATTATTAGTATTTTCTATTGCCCAGTCATTTAGTTTTTGGAGACTTAAATTTTTTGTTATGCTGGTATTTACTATTTGAGTTTGTATTGTAGATATCATTTCGATAGAATCCCAGTACATGTGTTTCTTATCAGAATACTCCATGCCATTAATTTTTATGACACAATCTCTGAAGTTTAATAATAAAATACATTTGATACTTTTGTTGTTGAAGTTCGGATTGCAGGTTGTTTCTATTAAGCTTTCGCTTTTACTTATAAAAAGCAAATGGTTTGGTGTAATTGCCTCGATGGTTTCTTCAATCTTTTCTTCAAAAAGTTTGCATTTTGCTTTCTCGTTTCTTATTATGTTTAGTACTCACGATTCTTCGTTAATATTTTTTAATTGCTTTTTGTGGCAATATATGGTATTTTCGAATACTGGACATGGTTCGTTTGTAAATTGATACATTTTATCATTTGTTAAAAGGCAAGGTGCTTCAATATCAATTGTGTAACTTTGGTTAATTGGAAGTTTTGTGAGGTGGAAAAAGGAGAAGTTTTGTGGAATGAAATTGGGAATTTGTATAACAAATATTAGGTTGGAATCTTTGTAATATGTACTCAGCCTTAAAAACTCGTAGATATTTTCATACGATACTATTTCGATATTTTGGTTAAGTAGAAAATTTCGGATATAATGCATTTCTTCAGAGTGTAATATGTGTTTAGAAATTATATTTAATTTAGCAAGTATTATTGATTCCGATATGTCTTTCAAATGTTCATTCAATAAATCAATGTTGAATATTATCTGCTCAAGACATTGATATAATTCGATCTGCAAGTTGAAGTTGTTTATCTTACTATTCAAATTATTTTGATACTCAGATAAATATTTTTCTAAATTTTGTTGCTGCGTATTTATGTGGTTCGAGATATTCTGAAATCGTTTGATCATGTTTTCATTTATAATAACTTGTTTATTTATATTTTTGGTTATGTCATTTTGGTTGTCTTTGATTTTGTCTAATTCGTCTGTTATTTGAATGTATCTAGTCATTATAATCTAAATTTCCAATTATACTTTTAATTATTGTCCCTAGTCCATTAATAAGTCTACGTTTGGTTCTATGTTTAGGTATAAGATACTTTAAATTGTCTAAATATTCTTGATATTTTCTTTGTATTATATTTAATTTTATGTCGTATGTTTTGTTATCTTTTATATTATTATACAGAGTTTCTATGTTTTGTTTAATTAGTTGGGCGTTTTGTTTGTATGTTGTAATATTTATGATGTACACTAAATTAGCATAATTTTGGATGATCTTTGCATTTCTTAATTTAAACGCTAAAATTCCTTGATTGTGGTTCAGATTTTGTATTGTCAATTTTTGTCCTCTGCTTTGTGTCGTGTACCTGAAAAATTTTGTTTTCTTTTTATTTTTTGTTTGTGAACTTTGTGCTTGTTAGATATTACAGTAAATTTCTTATTTGCTACGACTTTATGTTTAGTGAATTGTTTTGCTAGTTTGTTTCTTCTATTGTCGGCCTCGTAAAAAGTTTCGTTTGTCTCTAGATTTGGGGGTTCAACTTGGTTCTCGTTTAATTTATTGATTGTATTTTCTTTAGTTTTGAGGTTTTGCTGGTAGATTATTTAACAAACTTTCTCGTAATTTTTTATGTGTTGTTGTAAGAAGTCATGTTTTGTATTGTGGGAAGAAATCTGAGGAAATGGTGCATTCTTGTGGTAATGGCCAGTTAGTAATTCGAATGGAGTTAATTTGGTTGTTGAATGAATAGAATTATTATACATTATATATAATTTTAACAATTTCGGTCAAAGTTGAATGGAATCTTTCTACAGGAGAGTTTCCAGTTGAATTTTTTGCGGAGGTGAAATGAAGTTCAATGTCATATAATCTAGCGAAATCTTTAAAAAGAGTTGATACAAATTCGGTTCCATTAACACTAACGATTTTTTTTGGTATACCATGGTGGGAAAAGAAATTTTTTAAGGATTTAATTACATTAATACTATTTCTATTCGGTATGAGATAAACACTAGCGAATTTGGTAAACTTATCGATGATAGTGAAGAAGTTGATGCATATGTTGCACTCTTTTAGAGGCCAACGTCTCACATTCGCATAAAATGTGTTTTGAGGTCTCCTTGGCCTCCTTGCAGAATCTGCATTTGTCATCCTCTTGTAGCCCAATCCCACTTAAATGATAATTAAGTGGACAGTGCCCGGTGAGAAGACCCGTGATGGTTCTTAACTCATTCCTATTGAGGTTGAGTAGTTTTTTGGAGATGTTAGCTGAAGGTTTAATAAACTCCTTCGCTTGTTGATTACCGGGAGTTTTTTCCCAGTGGGAGATACATTTCTTCATTTCCCATTCCCTAATATTATGTTTTGTGTGGCTTCGTGGTAGTCCACAGAAGGGTTCTGGTCCGAGGAAATTTGAGTTGGCACCTTTCTTAGCCAGAGAGTCTGCCAGCTCATTACCTCTGATACCTTCATGTCCTGGGACCCATATAAGGTAGACTTTGTTTGTTTTAGCAAGTCTTTTAACAGTCGTTAGGCAGTCCCATACTAGCCTCGATACAACTTTATGTGAATTGAGAGCTTTAAGTGCTGCCTGACTGTCCGAGATTATGTAGACTGTGGCCTTATTGAATCCTTTTTTTAGGCATTCAGTGGCGCACATGTCTATCGCATGTATTTCAGCTTGGAAAACCGATGCATGTTTGCCTAGGGATTTAAAAAGGATTCTTTTTGGGCCTGTTACCCCTGCTCCTACACCTTGCTCGGTTTTTGAGCCATCTGTGTACCATATTGAGGCACCTTTTTCAAGGGTTATTTGGTTTTCGCGCCATGATTTGCGATCTGGAAATAGTACTTTGAACGGCTTCTCAAAGTTTAATGTTGTTTCCATCTCGTCAGTCACTTGACTGATTTGGTAGTTCTTAAATTCTTCAAGAATTTTAAGATTGTGTGTGAGATTACCCGGTTTGAGTTCTCTCTCTCTCTCTGAAGTTTTAAGGCCCAATTAAGTGCTTTTTTCTTAATTTGTATATTAAGAGGAGGCAGATTGAGCATGGCTTCTAGCGCTGCCGTTGAAGTAGTTCTTAGAGCTCCTGTGATACTGAGACACGCTAGTCTTTGTACTTTATTGAGTCTATTTTGAACTGTTATTTGATTTGTCTTTGGCCACCATATGGCTGAAGCATATGTAAGTATGAGTCTTATGATGGCCGTGTATGACCAATAAACCATTTTTGGTTTTAGTCCCCATGTTTTGCCAAAGAGTCTGTTGCAGTTCCATAGTGCAAAGGTGGCCTTTTCAATGGACTTGTTGATTTGTTTATTCCATGTGAGTTTGCTGTCTAGAATGATTCCTAGATATTTAACTTCATCTGAGAATTTTATTTGTGTTCCTTTAAGGGAAGGTTTCTTTACTTGTATTTTCCTTCTTCTAGTGAAGGGTACAATGGTAGTTTTGTGAGGATTTATGGATAGATTTTCCTCACAACACCATTTGTTAATAAGGTTTAGAGCCTTTTGGATTTGCATAGATATTGTATCATCATCTATGCCTCTAACTGTTATTACTAGGTCATCTGCGTAACCTTGTGCTTCAAATGCTAGAGAATCAAGCCTGTATAGTAGATCATCAATTACTATAGACCATAGCAAAGGTGATAGAACCCCTCCTTGAGGGCAACTTTTGACGGCTTTAATCGTCATTGATTTTTCTCCTAACGTAGCTTCGATTTCTCTTTGACTAAGCATTGCTTTAATCCAGTTAATTGTTGGGAGTTCACATCCCTTATTTAGGGCTGCCCTCGCAATTGATTCAAATGAGGTGTTGTCAAATGCTCCCTCAGTGTCAATAAATGCGCTTAGCGCAATTTGTTTTGTGTCCATAGCTCTGTTTAACTTGTAAACTAAGCTGTGGAGAGCAGTTATAGTAGATTTGCCTGCTTGGTAAGCATGTTGATTAGCATTTAGAGGCTTTTTCTCAAGAACGCTGTCTCTAATATGCTGATCAATCATTTTCTCCATTGTCTTTAGGAGAAGAGAGGACAGGCTGATAGGTCTATATGACTTTGGCTGAGCAACAAGACTTTTGCCCGCTTTGGGTATGAAGATTACTTTCGTTTTTCCCCACAGTTTGGGAATATAACCTAGTCTAAAGCTTGCTTTAAACAAGTTAGTTAGGTTCGAAGAGATCCGTTCAGCTCCCTTTTGCAAGAGTGCTGGGTAGATTCCGTCTCCCCCTGGTGCTTTGTATGGTTTGAAGCTATTTATCACCCATAAGACTTTTTCTTTTGTAAAAATTTTATTGGCTAGACTATGAGTTCTATTTGAAACCCTTGTACGAGTTTCTTGTAGAACAATCTCGCTCTTTAGGTTTGTTGAGCCTGGGAAGTGTGTACTTAGTAATAGTTCTAAGGTTTCTTCCTGGTTCAGAGTGTATTCCCAATTAGGTTTTTCTAGTAAACCTATTCAGTTGGAGTGTACTTTTGAGAGAACTTTGTGAAGTCTTGCTGTTTGAGGTAACTCTGTAACACTCTCACAGAAGCTTCTCCAAGTTTTTCTTTTGGATTTTCTTAGTTCTTTATTGTATGCCGTTAAAGCTTTTTTGTACTCGGACCACTCTCCAGTACGTTTAGCTTTATTGAATAGTCTTCTGACTGAAGACCTTAATCTGCTTAGCTCCCGGTTCCACCAGGGAACATCTCTAGCGATCTGCTTTGGCTTTACCGGGCAGCTGTCATTAAAAGAACTTTGCAGGGATTGTTGTAGTCTAGCCGCTGCTAGATCAAGTTCATCCTTGGTATCTATTATATGTTCCTGATCTATGCGATATCTCAGGAGTTCATCATATAAAGTCCAGTTAGTACATTTAGGGTTTTGATTGAATTGGATGTGTGAAACGTTTGCTTTTATGTCAAATCTAATGTGCATATGATCTGACGTAGAAGTCTCATCCGACACATGCCAATCAACAATTTTTTCACAAATACTTGGTGTAGACAGGGTTAGGTCAAGGACTTCCTGCCTAATGACATTTCTAAAGGTGGGTTTATTGCCTACGTTATTAACTATAATATTATTACAATTAATATATTCTAAAAGGCACTCACCTCTTTTGTTAGTGTCTGAGCTTCCCCATAAGACATGATGAGTATTGGCATCACAGCTCAGAATCAGCTGGGTGTTGTTCTACTTGCAGTACTGTACTAGTTTGTGAGTTGAGCTAGGTGGAGGTTCTGCTTCTGTGCTGTCGAAGTAAGCGGAGGCTATTATAGCCTTTTGCTTACCCGACTCTGTGGGCACCTCCAACAGTACTGCCACCAGGTCTTGTGAGATAAATCCTGGAATTGGAGAAAAGTTTATATTGTTTTTTATCAACAAGGCTGTTCTGGGCCTGTTGGATTTATTATCGTAAATTAGCTTACAATTTGGTGTGTTGAATCCTTTTATTTGTCCTCTCAATGTCCATGGTTCTTGTACTAGTCCCATGTCCATGTTGTCCTTGATAAACCTTCGGCAAAGCACATCTGATGCAGCTTTGGAATGGTGAAGGTTTATCTGTAGGCATTTGATGTTGGTAGACATCTAAGGTTTGCCTCGATTGGAGTTGGGACTTTCGTCCTTTGCCCTTTTCTTGGGTTTACCTTGATGTTTACCATATTTCTTGGCTGCTATTTTGGCCTTTTCTGTAGAGGTTTTGGAGGTTGAGGCTGCTGGTTCTGTGAGGACTTTCTTGCCCTCACTTTCTTCCAGCTTTCTCTTTCCTCCTTCACCTTTACGACGAAGTCTGACTTCTCCGAATTTGAAACTAACTTTGAAGTCATTCTTCTTCAAGGCTTCCATAGACTTATGATCCACGGACAGAGTGACCAAGTCGGACGTTTTTTCATTGGCCCTTCTAATGATACGCCAATCGTCCACGTTGTACTCATTCTGGCCTTTAATGAGTCCTAATATGTCCTCACTTTTATCTTTTGCACTATTAGGGAAGTGACCAACCAGTATCTGAGTGCGAGGAATATCTTTTTCCTCGACTATCACCAGGTTTGCCCCTTCCCATGGCTTCAAGTCTCCAATTAGCTCTTGAAGCGATTTATTCGTGCTTTCGTTAGCGCACCTCAAAACCAGCCATCCAAGTTTATAGGTGGCACCAAGGAATTTTGGTTTCGTTTCACATCAACTTTTTCTAAAACCAGAAGAAGTTTGGTGTGCACCTTCTCATAGAATTTTAGGATTCATTAAAAGCCTAAACCTATGAGAAGCACGGGCTGTACAAAAGATCTATAAAGGTCGAAGTGCAACAATAGCCCCTAAATATCTATCTATCTATCTAGTCAAGAAGTTTTCTTTGTGAATTGCATATATATCGATGTGTATTATATCTAGTGTTTGCAAGGAGTTTCTGTAATTGCAAATTTAATTTTTTCTCGGTTTCGTTGATATTTGTTTTCGGCACAACGAATGAGTTTAATATTATGGAAATATTTAGAGGAGACATTCTGAATGGTTCTAAATGTTTCATCGTCAGTATATATTGCTGTTAACCTTAAGTGGTTGTTCAATCATAAAGTTTTGTAGGAAAATTTCGAAATTTATTACCTCTATAAACGCATACCAATTAGTAGCCTGATATATACCCTCTGGTATTAAAAGGTTTTGTTTTATAAAAAAGGAGTTGATATATATACTACCTTCTTTAATATCAACCAGTAAACAAGCGACCATTTTACTACGTGGTTCTATAGTATAATTTTTTGACATAAGGTTTGGTTTATAAATTAAGGGTATACTAACTTTATCAGTCTCAAGAATAGAGTTCTTGAAATCTAATTTAATCTTTAATTGTTCCATGAGTTCGAGTCCTATTAAGCCATCAAAATAGTTATGAAATTTGAATAGGAGAAATTGTAATTTCTCTTTTGTTTTAAATTCATCAAGTCCGTTTAATCTTATCTGTTTATTTAAAACGTGTGTATTAAAAATTGTTTTTACCTCAACTGGATTTATTTTTTCTATTTGAGTTTGTTTGATAAGATTGGGATTTATAAAAGACATAATACTACCTGTATCAATTAAAAATTTAAACTGTGTATTGTCTTGTGCTTTAATATGTACATATATACGGTAAAAGAAATGACTGATGACTGTTGATATCTAAATACTCAGTTCGTTGTCCGAGGCTGTTTAGTGAAAATTTGTATCATCTGGTTCGTAGTAAGCTTCTTGATTATTTTCATTGTAGCTATCTAAACTTTGGAGATAATTAATTACGTACTCATTTTTGTCTTCACGAGGTTCCGGTTCTTGAATTTCTTCTTGAGGCATGAAATTTTGAGCCTGAGGTAGTACCTCGTCAGTTTGTACGTTAAAAAGTTCTTCTGATGTAAATTTTGGTTGAAATACGTTATTTGGTTGTTGTGCAGGTCTAAAAGGTCTCAAACTGGTGTTGCCACTAGATGTATCCATTGGTTCGGGTAGATTTTTTTGGTTAAATTTATTAGCTTGAAAATTGGGGTGAGAGTTATTGAATCTAAAATTGTTTTGGGGCTGGATTTTGCTGATTTGTGGTGGTTTTTAAATTCTGCGGCTGTATATTATTAAATCTTGGATTAATTGTATGGTTCGTTTTAGAAGACGGTTGTAAATTATATAAGGTTTTTGGATTGAAGTTTGAAATGGCCGGGGTTGTTTTTATTATACTGTTTTTGTTCGATACTGTGCTGTTTGTTATTGACATATTATTTTTCACATAATATATTTTTTTTTTCGGTTAAGCAACAGTTAAGAGCTTCTGCTAAAGTTTTTGGTCGCATTGCCCTTATAGTTGAGCCAAGGGGTTCTTTAAGACCAGATAAAAATATATTCAAACACATTTCATTATATAGGGTTTGTTTTATGAATATAACACTGCTATTTGTTTCGTGAACTTTAATATGATTTAAAATTGTGGATAAAATTTCGATTACCTTTGAATAAAAAATTTCTACAGTTTCTGGTCCTTGTTTTAAACGATGAAGGTCGCGAATAAGGCTTATTTCGTTTCTTTTGTCTGAATAGTGTATAATAAGATTTGTTTTTATTTCTTCCCATTTAGTCGTCGTACCATACATATTCAAAACTTCATTTGCTTGACCCGTAATTTTATTTCGTATAGCTCTTAAAATAATTCTAGCATAATTTATACCGTCAATACCTTGTAATAAAGATAAAATTTCCTCCACATGCTGATAAAATCGTATAAGGTAAGAGGGTTACCATCAAAATTAGGTAAATCTTTTACAGTATCTGGAATTTTTAGTTGGGTAAAAATTTCACTGAACCCAGGGATAATTGGAGTGGTTAAATTAGTATGTATGTACATTGTTTGTGTTAACCTTAGTATTCGTATTATTTGTAGTCTCCATTTTTGTATTTGTAGTCGAGTTATTTCTTAAATATCCAGAATTTCCCGAATCACAATTAGTTGTCGGATTGGTTAAACTTAGATTACTAGAATCGCTTTTAATAATACCGGAATCAATAACCTCGTTTTCTTCTGGTATACTTTCCGATAACAATTCTAATCTAGGAGTCTTGTACGGCGAAATTCTTTGGGTTTTGGAATAGTTTATGCGAAAAGGGAATGGCATAAAGAGAAGGGAAAAAAATATATCAAATTACAACTTACCAGACCAGTAGTACTGTAATTTTCCAGTATACATTGTGTCTAAAAAGTATCGGGACTGGTTTATTTAAAACTATTTGCGCCAAGAAAAATTGTACTAAATTTTGTTTTTTAAGTTGGCAGTACTGTTATCTGACATTTGTTGAAAACCGTATGTCATTTGATTGTGTCATTACGAAATAAACGCTTGCTTTGTTATTGTGTTAAATTCCTTTTGGCGATTTTTATAATGTCTAATTCGGTTGAACAAAGAATTAGCATTAAATTTTGTTTAAAAAATAAAAATTTCTGCTACGAAAACGTTTGAAATGATGCAGAAGTGTTATGGTGATAATTGTTTATCAAGAACAAGAGTTTTCGAGTGGTATAAAATGTTCAAAGATGGCAGAGAAAGTGTTGAAGACGAAGAGCGTTCTGGTAGGCCATCTACGTCAACAACTGATGAAAACATCGATAAAATCAAGGAGTTAGTGCTTGCAAATCGTCGATTATCAATTAGAGACATTGCAGAGATTATTGGTATTTCAAAAGATTCAGTTAACAGAATTTTAAAAGATCATTTGGGTTTGAAACGTGTTGCAGCTCGTCTTGTTCCAAAAACACTGGATTTTTTGCAAAAACATCGTCGTGTTCAAGTTGCTGAAGAGATGATTTCTTTGAGTATGACGTCCTGAAACGCATAATTACTGGTGATGAAACGTGGATTTATGCATACGACGTTGAAACAGCTCAACAATCTAGTGAATATCGTCTCAACGGTGAAGGAAAACCAAAAAAAAAAACAAAATTCGCTGCGTGAACTGAAAAGCTATACCAGAAATCGGCTATAAAAAATGTTTCGATGATTGGAAAAAAAGCTGGCATAAGTGTATTGCAATGGGAGGGAAGTACTTTTAAGGTGATGAAATAAATTTTGATGAATAAATAAAAAAATTGTGTTTTATTCAAGCAGTCCCGATACTTTTTAGACACAAGGTATGTTATGCATTCCTTTTTTCAAATGTAGGTCACTATGAAGCTAAGAGATTAAAATCTGCCAAGTCCAATGTTCTCTTGGTTCTTGTGCTTCCACCACCTTTCGTTGAATGTATATTTGTAAATTCAATATTCACTTGAATTGTAGTAAAAATTCAAACACCAGGAATCCACTGATTTTCTTGAAATTTTTATATTATTAATCTATCACACAACGTATAATAAAATAACACAGGGATACCTTGAATTTGGTATCCTACCAACTGCGCCGATTACATGTTTGGAAATTTTGGACACAAAAATAAAAAAAACTTTTATTTAACCTTTTAATTTTAAAATTTTATTGTGAACATTTGTCTGTTATAAATTTATTTGTTTATGTAAACTTTAAAAAAAATGTTATTTAAATATTTTATTATTAGTAATTTTACAACTAGTTATAAGAGATTTAGTTGCTTATGACTGTAAAAATGTTGTTTTAAATATTTTAAATTTAATGATTTTACAACTGATTTCCAAATTTGATGGTAGTTCTCCGACAATTAGTACAAGACTAAAATTTAATAATTAACTTAAGTTTAATTTGAGTTTACAAAAATGCATAATTCAATATCAAACTACAATTTTACATTTTACATATCTAGTATGGAATTTTTAGTTCTCATGGGAATGGAGATAAATTCTGCGTTACACGGAATCAGCGGTTTATGTTTTCTATGTTTTCCTCTAATGTGAATTAAGAATTTATGGATTATTTTAATTATGATAGAATAAAATGAAAAGTCAGCAGTTTATGACTTCTATGATAAATGAATTATATATTATATGAATATTATTATTATTTCTTAGGCTGGTGTATTTTGTGACGTAACTCTTGCCTACAATACAACTACGATCGATCAACAAATCAACGACAATTACACATTGTTGTTGTGTTTTTTTTATTGTTTACTCCATATCATATGAAGTATGCATCAGTGTTTCGCTTGAAACACAGTAACAGTAACTCATGTTAACTTTCCTTTCATTTTTAAAAAAATTTGAAATTTAACTGAAAAAATGACGTTAAAATGACAATTGGTTCACAATAACCAATTATTTTTCTATTTCGATTCGATTGCCTTAGATAATACCAAAATATTTTTTCGTCGAAATTTTTAATCAAAATTCGATCGATCGAATTATGATATTCATAATTGTACCCATTATTTCAGTCTGCAAAAACCTAAAAATAACCGAACAGTTTTTATGATTATTTAGAGCATATTTTTTAAACTAGCAACCCAAAAGCGGTTGAAAACAAGTTGCTCATATGGTAAAAAAAAGTAAAACAAAATAAAAATATAGGAAAACTTTTATAAACATATTTTTATCGAAAAATATGAGGTAAAATTGTCGATTTTGCAAAGAGACATAATAAAAAATATTCGGCTATTTTCAACTAATAACTTTTATAAATAAAATGCACTAAAAATTAAAAAAAAAATAATTTTTCTTTCTCAGTGATATAAAAAGTTTGGGCATCCATAATTATAATCACAATTGTCTAACTACAACTCATGCCCAAACTTTTATTATATCACTGAGAAAGAAAAATAATAATATTTTTTAGTGCATTTTATTTATAAAAGTTATTTATTTTAAAAGGTTTTTTAACATATTTTATTTTCTACTTTTTAGTCATAATTATAAATAATTTACAAATTTTTAAATTGATGAATTTTAAAATGCACGAGATATTAAATATGCCATTTAATAGCACACAGCAAGAGCTTTAATTTGATATCACACACGGCCAAATTGGGCAATCCCAAGGAGGGTATAGTTTTCACCCAATCCCCACCCAAAAAAACGTGAATTTTTTTTTACTTTATTGGAAAAGCTCATTTATTCCATTCACTCATTTTAAATCAAAAAACCTGAATCATATTTGATTTAAAATATCTATAGTAGTCTATGCTTTTTAATGTTTTAATAAAATATCTAGTAGTCTATGCGTCGTCTTTAGTCCCAAAGTTATTTAATATTTAGTCAATGGTTAGTAAGTTGGTTAAAAATGTTTTTGATTAATTCCTTCATAAATTAAAATATTATTGTCTATATAATAAATATTATGTATTTATACGTATGTATGTATAATAATAATACTAAAAAAAAAAAACATTTTATAATTTAAAAAAAATTTTTTTTTATCAAAGCAAATATGTACGAGTATATACCTACATACCTATGTATGTTGTATATTTTTGTTCAAAACAAAAAAGAAATTAAAAAGTATAAATTACGGCAACAACGCATATGTAAAAAATGAAGATTTTGAACAGAAATCTGCCAAAGCATGATCAAAGTAATCATAAATCATAATGTATAACGCAGTGTTGGGGGATGCTCTTGAACAAAAATCTCCTGAATTTGAGCTAACACAACTCATTTTTCCCTCAATATTTTTCAAATTTCCCAGAAAATTCCCTATCGCTATTTTAATAAAAAAATAAGTACATTTTCAATATTTTTATTTGAAAAACTATTCCACAAGACAAAAAAAAAAACAATTATAAACAAATAACAAAAAATATTCCATAATATAAACAAAAAAAAACAAATAATAATAATAATTGTAAATAAATAACAAAAACATTTCGTAATATAAACAAACAAAATTAAAAGTAAGAAAATAAAATAAACTAAAAACAAATATGAATTAATAAATTTCTGAGTTGAATAATTTTAAATGTTCATTATCAATTTCGAAATCAAAACAAGTTTTTTCAGAAGTAAGAAAATAAAATAAACTAAAAACAAATATGAATTAATAAATTTCTGAGTTGAATAATTTTAAATGTTCATTATCAATTTCGAAATCAAAACAAGTTTTTTCAGATGAATGTAAGTAAGATCGCATCAAGCACATGGCATTTAAATTTACATCAGAAAGTTTATTTCGTTTTTTTGTTTTGATATCAGTTACACAACTGAAAATCCGTTCTGCTTCAGCATTTGAATGTGGGAATGTGGGAATGTTAAAGCGTACTTCACCAATTTTTGAAGATTAGGGAATTGTGGCTCATCCATAAGATTCTTGGACTCCAAAACTAGTTTCCAGAAATTTTCAGTTGTTAAATTTTTTAAATTTTCTTTTTCTTCCTTTGTAAAACTATACGGTAAACATCTCCACTCTTGAGTTAATTCATTCAAATCACAGTCAATAAAATTTGAAATTAGTTTAAATTCAAAATCTTTTCGGTTTTCAACTTTTAAGGCTACATCTGATTTTAAAAATTTCAGTTCTTCTAATATTTGAATATCATATCATTATCATATCATCATATCATTAAAATGATTGAAATATTCCAGTGCATATTTTAAAAACATAAAATAAGCTTTAAATTTTTTATTTAAAAGTAAATCTTTAATTTTTTCAGCTCTGGATCTTTTATCTTCACAAGCAGCAAGTAAGAAGAAATGCTGTATTACAGACCAATTTTCCAATAACCGTTTTACACACGAATGCAGAACTAACCATCTAGTTCTTGCTGGTTTTAATATTTTCTGTCTTTCCATATTAAAATATTCTTGTAATTCAGCAAAAATAGCTGAACTTTCGTTCATATAACTTGCGATATTCCTCATTAGCCATTCACACTTATCTGGCAATTCATTGCAAGCGGCACTTGCTATCAGCGAAGAAGTGTGGCATATACATTTAAGAAGTAAAGCATTTGGCACTTCATCTTTCAATTTTTTGAAAAATGAATTGTGTTTTCCAACCATTACTGAGGCACCGTCACATGCTAAGCCGGTTATATTTTTTAATGGAATATCTTTACTTGACAAGCAATTATAAAAAGATTCATACAGAGCACTAGCTGTGCAATCAACTGCATTAATTGTTAGTAGTTCCAACAGTCTTGTTCTAATATTGTAAGTATCGTCAACATAGCGAACCAAAATACATAAATGTTTTGTGTTTGAAATATCTGTACTTTCATCCACTAATATAGAAAACAAATTTGTTTTCAAAAAGTCAGTTAGAGAATTCACTTCTTTCTTACTCAGTACATTCGTTAAAAGAGATGTACATTTTCTTCTAGATAGAGTGAGATCTTTCAAAATTTTGGAATCAGGTGCTATGTTTTTCATCAGTGGAATTAAATGGTCCACAATATTCAATGCAACATTATATTCATTATTCAGAAAAAAATCCAGCGAGTTTCAATTCTGCTTTTTTTACTGATATGGTATGAGAATCATCTTTGGCTTTAAAGGTGTTTGTTATCAAATTAACATTCTTGACACTTCTTACATTAAAACAGTGTTTATTACTTTTAGAGTGTTTAATCAATTCACTTTTACCTGGTTTTAAAAGCACGTTACAAACACGGCAAAAGGCTTTCACGTCATTTCCATCTACTTGTTTGGATAACCATCCTTTAAACTCGTCTGATTCTAACCAAACTTCGTTAAAATGTTTTTCATATTTAGAATTTTTTTTTTCTTCGCTAGAATTCATTTTTGGCATTTTGAATATTTATTACCTAGATAGAATAGATATTAGATAATACACAATGTAGAAGACAATATAGAACTAAATAATTGACCAAAAATACCTTTTCCAAACAAGGATTGCACAAAATAAAATCTAGATTTTCAACTAGAAATTTTCATCGAATTCGTAGATTTTTGCTACTTTTATTCTTAATTTTTTTCTTGATTTCTCTTTTAATGTGCTTTCTGCTACAACATATGGAATAGATTTACTACATTTTTTTAACTTTTTACTAAACATTAACTCATGCTTTTTTATATAACATAAATATGTATGCTATTATCTTTTTCCAAATACTAAATCTTGGAAACAATCAAAACATGGAATTTCCGTTCCTACTTATTTTTCCCTTAAAAATAGATATTATTAGTATTTTTTCCCTCTTTCCCTTTTTTCTAAATTTGAGATGAAAATTCCCCAAAAACGGGAATTTTCCTTCAATCCCCCAACACTGGTAAACGTCATAAAATACTCTCAAAAAATCAATGAGGTCAAAGTTTAAAGAAACTTTATTAAAGCTTTGTTATCCAGTTTTGATGGAAAAGCTTTTTCTGTAAATCTTGTCGGTTAATCTAAAAAAAATAAGCACACAATTTTGTTCTACGTTTCTTATATTATTATTTTATGAGTATATGCTTTTAGTTATGTTAAAATTTATTAAATTTTAAATTTTGTGTTTCTTCTGCCGTACTTATGTTATTATTAGCTGTGTTTTATTGGAACTGATAAAGAAATTGTTCTGGTATTTCTCACTTCCTCACTGAAGAAGCACGTTTTTTTGGCAGTTAGTTTCATTTTTCGATAATAGAGATCGATACGAAAAATATCAGTTCTTCAGTAAAGAAGTGATGAAAAATTTTATTTCATCAGTTCATCAGTTTTATTGTCAAAGAATTATATAAATTGAAGTCTGGGGTTGTTACGTGAATTTTGAATTTCTTTTGATTTATTTCGTAGTTTTGGATTTTTTCAGTGAAGTTTGTTCAAGCATGTATAGTAATTTAATTTTTTAACATGTTTTATTGGACACAAAGTCCTCACTTTTGAAGATGATTATAAGTGAGCTGAGCAAAACTGAAGTGATGACACATCACTTCATCAGTTCGTATAAAACACAACTATAGACCCATGTTTATCTATAAAATCTATGAAGACGAGACAGACCATATTATAATCAAGAAAAATGCTTATTAATATTTCACAATCATTTTAAAAATTGCTATTAATAAAATCGAACGAAATTAAACTTTAAAATAAACAGCTTTTGTTTAACGACAACTAGAACTGACAGCTTTTGAATTCATATTCAGATAATCAAAAAATGATGTTGAGGCAAAAGCATCGATACCCGATAGTATCGGCCGATATTATAAAAATTAAAATACCATACTAAAAAATTAAAAAAAACTATACATGTCAAAAAAGAATAAATAAAAATTGAAAATGTTATTTTTTTTCTGTTTATAAAAGTAATTTATTCTAATGTTTGAAGAATATTATTATAATAAACAAAGATAAAAATGAAGGTGACGCCAAGCTACTTGAAAAAAGAGGTAAAATTATATTCTTTCTCACTTTTCCCCGGGCTATAATATAAGCAAATAACCTGTTGGTATCGGGTATCGGTATCGACCCAAAAGTATCGATACCGGTAAAAGTATCGAGTACTTGGTATCGTGGTATCGGATAAAAAGTATCGATACCTCGATAGTATCGTTGGTATCGAGACGTCCCTACTAGTTCTCGCATTTTAATTAAATGCCGGGAATTTTGACGACTTTTCAGTCATTTTTTGTTTTTATAGAGTTTGTAGGCTTAGTTTGTGTTGTTTGTAAGTAAACTATAAAGTTTAATTTTTAAAATTATATTATATGATAAGAAAAAAATTAATTAATACAGCCAATAAAGAAGAATACTTTTTTATTTTGAATATGACGATGTGAATTAAAAAACCTGTTTTTTAAATATCCACAGAACAGTAATGTCTTTGAAACGTGGAGCAACTACAGAACTTAATCACGAGAATTGGAACCAGGAAGAAAAGCCGGAAGAAAAGGGAAATTTTGCCCATGCATCTTCTGAGGAACTCCAAAATCGTGTAATTAAAAAAGCCAAGAGGAAATTGTCGGAAGAAGAAACTACAAATAAATCTGTTTTCAGTGGTTTTAAAGGTATAGATTCATCAATACATATACATATGCATTTAAAATACGAGGAAATTTTCTAATCATTTCAATTATTGAAAAACATAGCAACATTGTTTAAATTTTCCAGAGATTCTTAATTAAGATTTTAGTAAAATTTTATTTATAGGATTTGGTTCAATTGCTTCGGCCTCAACAGTCAGTTCAACTAGCTCACCATTTTCATTCCTGTCAAAATTATCATCATCCTCAACTGCTACAGTAAATTCAACACAAAAGGAGTCCACAAAGCAAGGAATATCTGCAACTAGTGATGATGACAAATCTGAACATTTTCAGTTTGATCATTCGGCTACATATTATGCAAATCTTAAAGCCTTGAATCAAGCTGTTTCGAAGTGGATAAAACAACATGTAGATGAGAATCCTTTATGTATATTGAGTCCAATATTTCAGGATTATGAAAAGTACCTCACGGAAATAAACGATAAGCAAAAAAATGGAAATACATTCGGCCGAACAAATAGTTCCACTGAAGCTGTAACAGGTTTTAAATTGCCTCCTATATTTACAACTAATATTGCTGGTACTTCAGTTAGCAGTTCATCGAGCACATTCACATTTTCAACAGTGAAACCTACTGATAATAAATTACCTGGAGCTTCAGTTTCTACACCAGCAACTACAACGCCAAATATTGGTATTGCTGAATCTGATACACCATTTTCATTTAGCGTTTCGAAAACTGATGAAGCGACAAAACCAACTGGTTTTAGTGGTTTTACATTTTCTTCAACGACAAATAAACCTTTCTCATTTGCTAATCAATCAAATCAACAATCTTCTAGCGCATTATCAACGAATAAGCAAGACAAAGATATTACAACGGGAGAAGAAGATGATACTGATGATCAACCTCCAAAAGTTGAATTTACGCCAGTTACTGAAGAAGGTAGTGTTTATTCAAAAAGATGTAAAGTTTTTATAAAAGATGACAATAACTACAAAGATCTCGGAGTTGGTACATTGCACTTGAAACCTTTGAAAGATAAAGATAAAACACAATTAATTGTTCGGGCTGACACAAGTATTGGTAAAATTCTACTAAATTTAATTCTAAATGATGGGATTCCAACACAAAGGATGGGGAAAAATAATGTAATGATGGTGTGTGTACCAACACCTGAAGTTAGTGAACAAAAAGCAGTTGCTGTGTTGTTACGCGTGAAAACTGGAGAAGAAGCTGATGAATTATTGGAAACAATAAACAAATACAAAAAATAAAATTGTGTTGAAAAAAAATACAAATTCAATATTTAAAAACCAAGCTATTTTCTTGTTTTTAAATCAATCTAAAGTCTAAATGATGCAGAAATTTTGAGTTTAATTATTTAAATGTTTGAAAACTAAATACAAACTTTTATTAAAAACAGTAAACAATATATTGTTACTTCTTTAAAACTAATTTTATAGACATTTAATATTTTAGGGTATAATCATTCACAAATGTAGCATAAAACGTTAAAATTTTCTTTTTTAACAGTTCGTTCTATTTTATACCATTTAAATATCTCGAGATATTGTGAACCGATAAACCGATTTCTGCACGATATTTTACTCGTCATTCTCTAATCTCTACAAAACTTCCTTGAAACCAAAACGATCCCTCACGCGAATCAACTAACGTAAAATATTACATACATATTTTGCTTTATTAGAAAAGTATGTTCCCGTGGGAGTAGTAAGTTGAAATTTTGCTAGAATATTCTTTAAAGGTCTCTTACTGAATATACTTTGAAAGGTAAAAATCCGTTCACTAAGGCAAAAGTTGTAGGGTAAAATGCACACAAATTGATTTTTTTGACAAATTTCTTTGTCTATGGCGTCCTTTGTTTATAATCATATCCTTAAAAAAAGTGTGTATTTCAATCCTTGAATTCTTTTCTGATCTACTGGTTAAATTTACACTCATATTTCATGTTTTCACTTATAATCCATAAAAGCTCAAGCAATTTTAATGTTTAATGTCACTGAAAAATGAAATGTACACATACTCAACAACAAATTTCATGTTGAGCTTATAAAATAGAATTTTCATATCATACATTTATGATATAAAAAATTAGAAAATTGTTTTACATTAAAATAGTAGAAACTATCTAATAAAAATTACATATTAGAAAATTAAATAAATTACTAATTTCTTGTATTTAATCATCAAAAAATTGCCCACGAAGAGCAAATCGATTTAAAAATGGTTGTGCTTTACAATAAAATAATTCATTATTTTGTGTTTTATTTAAATAAAGGCCTTTTTCACGTATTCTTGCTAGAAGTTCATCTGTATTGAATTGTTGTCTTGATGGCATAGTTGTTTTTAAAATTGTTCGAACAAACTCTTTAAGAATTGAATTATTGTTATTTTCAGTTTCTTTAATAAATTCTGTTGACGATAATGATGCCGGTGGGGTGATTTCATGATTATTATTAAGTTCTTTGTGTAATAATGATGATTTTGATAACTCTTCTAAATTAATTGGTTCAACTGAACCAATACCAGTCTCTTTTTCATTATCATCATTGTATTCTTCAATTTCCATTTGACCCTGAACATCATTATTTCTAACATTATTTTCTGCAAGTATTATATCATCAATTGGTATTTTATTCTTGTTTTTATTTAAATTTTTATCAATTTCTTCTTCTAAATTTTTTTCTGATGTTACACTATCTTCCTGTCTTTCAACAAATATCAATCGTTCATTTTTTTCTATTTTTTTCTTTTGTGAAAATAAATTATAATCATTTTCATGTTTTGAAATTTTTGACGATGTTATAGCAATTAAATCTTTATAACCTTTCAATAATTTTACTTTACCCTCAAGAAAACTAAATAATTCAATTTTTAATAAAATATTTTCTTTCTCATATTCATTTTCATCAGCTATAATTTGTAGTCTTAAGATTTCAGCTTGTTTTAATCGTTTTGCTAATCTTTCAATATCTTTTATATAATCATTATTTTCCAAATTATTTAGAAGTTTATATAATTGTGTGTCAATCGTTTTAATTGCAATTCGTATATCATGTTTTTTTTGTGCTTTTAGCATAGTTTCATAAATCTTACGATCTATATCATCATCAATTCCTATTATATCATCAATTTTTGTTATATTCAATCTATTATAACGTACATTATTTAAAAATTTTAAAATTTTATCTAATATATAATCAGTTTTTAATTCTTTTGACGTCATTTTAAAATATTTTTCTTGTAATTTTGATAAATTATCTATTACATTTTTATAAATATCTAATTGCCCATTATATTTTGATTTTTCAAGTAAATCATCTAAAAATAAATCGGATGTTGCTGGATCGGTATTATTCCAGAAGTCTGATGTGTCGAATGAATTTGTAGAATTATTGTCTCCGTTAAAATGGTTTGTAATTAATTCTGTAAATACTTTTAATACATTTTGTAATTGATTTTCCTTCAATTTTATTGATTCATTCGTATCATATATTTTTTTTAATGGTTCATCTTCTAATAATTTAAATTCTTCTAGAATATTATCAATTTGTTTCTCAGTTTTAATAATTTTTTCTATTTTTTGTAGTTTTTCACCACTTTTATGTTTCTTATCAATAACACGTGATAAGCTGCTTTCGTTAATTAAATTATCATTAGCAGTATTAATAGTTTTAAAATTCTTTTTAGATACTTTTTGAATTCCATTTTCATTTTGAATTTCAACATCGATTCTTTCAAGATTTCTCATAACTTCCATAGCAATTTTACGTGCAGCATCTTCTGAACTACTTTCACTTGTGTGATGTTCCTCCATAAATTTTGAATTTAATTTTTTTATTATTTTTTTATCAATTTCTATTTCTGGTATACTGTTTATATTACATTTAATTTGTTCATATTTTTCATTATTGATATTATTCCAATAATTATCTTCATTACTAATTCCTTCTATTTGTTTTATTTTTATACTTTCGCCAATAAAATCTTCATCATTGAAATTTTCGAAAAAATTTTGTTCTCTTGATTTATCATAGCAGCAATCCAATGCTGATGGATCAATTGCATGTGCTTCTGTATTAAAAATATAACCACCAGCATCAATAACACATTCATGTTTTTGTGTTACTTTTGATGGTAGAATTGTACCATATTCACCTTCATTATGAAGAAAATTTGATTCATCAAATAATAAATATAAATATTTTGTCGTTTCAGCCAAGAAAAATGACTCCATACGATCTTCTTTTCTGTGGTCACGAACATTTTTTATCTATAAAATGAATAAAAAAATAATTAAATAAATAATTTTGAGCTCAACCGATAATTACGTATATATATTTTTTTAGCTATAGTAAAATAAATTTTTTTTTTTTTCAGATCTAAAACAATTTACCGTTGCATATCCACACGATGTTCTGGCACTATACTGGATACTTTTTAAAATATCTTCACCAACTTCTAAAAGATACGGATCTTTTGTTGCTCGATACAAATACATTACCGACTCAATTAATTCTGGTCGTAATGGATAATTTTCTCGATTGGCTGATGCCTCTCCATTTGGTATATTGTAAAATTCTGGTAAAAATCCGTATTGTCTCCATACTGAGTGATAATTGTGTAATGTACGCATCGCCAATGATGTTTCACCAACTAAACTCAGAACACCAGGCCAATATGCTTCTAACGATTGAAAAACAGGCAATGTAACTTGTCCCTTACTCATGCTAACCCAAACATGCCAATCATCTTTTCTTAAATATTTATCAATTGCTCTACGACCTTCATGAAATAATTCAAGTAACTCTGGTCGATTTAATAATAAAGCTCCTTTTACCAAATATTCATAAAATGAATCAACTCCTGCACCAATTCCTGAATCTTGTGCAGTCCATCGACCTGTTTGCACATCAATGTGATTTCCAAAAAGACCAATTGGAGATCTATAATTCCATAATGCGTATAATGCATTCAATGCAACCTCTTCGTATATTGGATTACCGGTTAATCGACTTAGTGTTCCAAATTCGACTATAAATGTTCCTACACCAGCAGTACAGGTTACAGAAGTTTCTCCTGATGGAACACCATATCGTAAATTTACTGTACCGTATGGCATTCCAGTTTTTGTATCAAAAGCTGGTAATAATCTTTTTGCAACATCTTCAGCTAATTTTAATAGTGGACCATTACATGGCCAACCAACTTCAAGTTCTACGCCAGCTTTATCAGATATTAAATGTGCACTTAATAAACCACCAACAATACGAATATTAGTTTCAAAAACTGATACATTAATATCAGCATCAAAATTTGATTTATCTTGTATAAGTTTAACAACACGTCGAAATTCCGTATAATTACCCATCACAGCCAATGTATCTAAAGCATCAATTAAAGTTAAGGAATAACTTCCCCAAGTATTAATTCCATCACACGACAATGGGCGTAATTCATCATAACCACTAGCATAATTTAAATAACCATTATAAGCATGTTGAAACATTTCTCGTACTTCTTCACTAAGAGAAATAAAACGTTATTTGAATTAGACATATGAATATTGAATAATTTAGTTCAATCTAATAACTTACCGCAGTCTTCTTAAATCCTGTTTTGAATACTCTCTAAAAGAGTACACATAATTAAAAAATATAACTACTAATATAAAAAAATATTTGCAAATAAAAAATATTCTATTTTTCATTTTATTTTTTTGAAAATGTATTTGACAAAATTACACGTACTTAAAGTAGTATTAATAGCAATTAGCAAATACAATACAAATATAGTGTCTAAACTAAACTCTAAACTCTACGTAAACAATAGAAAAGTATGATCAGTAAACTAAAGGTTAGCTATATAAATGACAGCTTAATTTTATGACGTCAGTTTTAGACGAGTGAAGTAATGCAGTGTAAGGAGTAAGGACTATAATAATAGATCTATTCTAATAAAAGAGACAATGATGAACACATCAAATTTCATGAATTTTCGAAGGACTTGAACTTATGTAAAGAGTTCAAAATAAAATCAGTAAAAAAGTTTGAGGTTTAACAAAAGAATAATGAAAAAAGAAGTGAAGTAAGAGTTAGTATAATTTTTAACAATTTCATATTATAATATTAATTATCTATTTATTTATTCTTGTTTTTAAAGGTCTCATGAGATCAGGAAACAGATAATTTACCTAGTTGTTCACTACAAGAATGCGGTTTGGCCGCTAGAGGGCGTTAAAGTTTTTTTGCACTTTTTTCACAAAACACCCCATAATTTTCTACAGAGGCACTCCAGGTATATTTTATAATTACGATACTAAAATGGCAAAAAATGTTTTAAAAAATATAAGTGAATTATAATTAATAGATAAGATTAACTTCACTGTTGTTGCAATAGTGTGTGATATGGATGGAAACAATCAAGGATTATGGCAAGGGCTTTCTATTGAAATCACGAAAACATGGTTCACTAATCCAGTTGATTCTAATAAAAAAAATTTCTTTTAGTTGTTTAGGAATCATTTTATCGACGATGGATTTATTCTTCATGGAAAGTATATTACTCCTGAGTCTATCAAAGAATTGATTATTCTAGATGTTAATGACTTAAAAATAATGCACAATATTTCTGAAAGCCATTTTTCTAAAGATGGTCTTGTAAGGCAGAAAGTAAAGTTAGCAGCACAATTATTATCTCATTCAATTCTGTTTCTCCTTGTTTGAAACGTTGTTTTCAGTTAGGAAAATTGAAAAGTTTTAGAATGTAGGTACAGATTTTATAAAAAAAAAAGTGAATGATTGGTTCGATATATTTAATTCGAAAACAATTCACATTGATAGCAGAGACAGAGTAAAAGCATATGACATTTTCAAAAAGGAATTTTTAATTCTTTAAAAGCATTATTTAATTATTTGAAGGAAAAATATCAGGATGTTCTTGAAAACTATTTTAGTTCAATTTGAGGTAACAATGGTTTTCATGATCATCCTACAAGTTTAGACTATCAATATCGTTTAAAGTCATATGCATTAGGTAAGTCAATTTAAAATCAAAACTTGAGAACTTCCTAGTTTACGGTGGTAGTTTTAAAGTTTTAATTCTTTTATTCAAAAGTAAGTATACTAACAAACAATTTTAAAATTAAATTATTATATGTACCTACGTAATTAAACGATTTATGTTGTAAAAACTTTAGGACGAAATGAAACAATATTAAATTCAACTAATATTGAATAAGATAAAGAAACAACACCGATGTTAATAGAGGACGTGTTTATTAATATTCAGAGCTATTCTGTATTCATTCTTTAGTTAGCGAATTTTTCTGCTAAAAAAGTTAGCAGGTTGAGATGGTAGCAGATTCTTAAAAATTCGTATTCTGGTCACAAGTATTTTTCGAAATCTTTAAGAAGCTGTCAACAGAAATTCGAAATCTGCTAACAAATGTCACTTTAAAGAAAGTTTTTGCTTTTCTACACTAGGTAGTTAAACCAGTTCTTTTTTTTTTTGATCGTTTTAAAATATTGGAATATTTTTTTCCCAGCTCGGTATAAGAATCATCTAAAATAACTTTACCAAGAGGATAATACACTCACACTATAGTTACAATTGGTAGAGTCAACTTCCGATGTAATTTTAACCGTTATAAAAATATGTAAATAAACATGTTTACAGAAGTTGTTACAACCACCAATGCTTATACACTATCTGTTGTTTACATTTTGTAATTGAATAAATTTGTAAATAAAAATGAAAAAAAAATGAAAATCAAGTTAATTACTTCATATTTATTTATATAGATTTGTGTAATTAACATTAAAAAAATAATCCATTTTATTATATTTAGTATTTATGTACCAAAACTTAAAAATGGCAGAAGTTAGCAGAAAACTTAAACGATAACGAACTCGAAAATAGCACCTGCTAGTTAGCAGAAAAGTTAGCAGGTTTTTCTGTTAATTTTTTGATACAGAATACCAATTTTTGTCTTAGCAGATTTTTTTAAGAGCTGTCAAAATTTTGTATGAAAGTTAGCAGAATGTCAAATTAGCAGAAACTGCTAAATACACACAGAATAGCTACCATTATTTGTTATTGATATATTCTAAAAAAATTAAAAAACAACTTATTTATAACAATGTACTTAAATATTATTTTATTCAAATATATTTTTTTAAAATTAAAATATCGCCTATATTATGATTTATTAACATAAAACACAAAAAATCAAAAGAAAAAAATATTCAAATGTATGATCGCAGTTCACAAAAAGCGAATTGTGGAACACCCATAATTCGTTTTCGAAAATGCAATACGCGAAGTGAATTGTGGAACATCAAAATTCACTTTTGAGAATTCAAATCGGAAAACGTTAGAGAAAGTGTATTCTGCCACAAGAGCATAATGTTGATTTAAAAAACTCAACTGATTTAAATAATAGTAGTAATAGTGCAATAAATAAATTATAAATAATATTTGTTGAATTAAAAAATGAATTTTTTGCTAAGAAAAAAATTATAAAATCATTATTAGATTTAAGTAAAAATGTAGATTTAGATGATAAAGTTAAAACATTATTTTTTAAGTGTAGAATTTATTTTTTAGTAAGAAAAGAAAATATAAATATTTTAAATGATAAATTATTAAAAACAAAAACTTTTAACAATAAGAAATAAAGAAGTGTTGAACTTGAAATTTAAAAAATATTTTTATTTTATTATCTTAACTGCCTACAATCCACAAGCGTCTAAAAGTGACGTCACATAAATGTGATGGCGATTCAAGAAGAAGAAAAAGCTCACCTATAGTTCTTCAGCCATGAATATTAGTATGCAGTCAGGACTGTAGCCAACTTCATTCTATAAAAAACATGGCAGTTCTTAGTGTTGGTTGGTCCCTGATACAGGTGAAGAAGAAGGTGTACTGATAGACTACAAAAACCTAAAAGACCAAATTCAAATGTCAAATCAGCAGGAAATTTGACGGTTTTGAGTTTTCATCGTTGAGATATTTTATGTACAAAAAGGCTGTTATGTTATGTCAAATACATAACAATTCTTATATCCAGTTTTTACGATTTGTTTTTCACCTTTTGTAATGCATATGAACACATAATACACAAAAGTACAATAACACATAATTAGGTAATTATCATAGTGCATAGTGTGTATTTCACCATATAACACTAAAGCACATTCCACTTGGTAATATGAGAATTTACAAAAACTCATTGAATAAACTATAGAATAATAACACATATGTTAACCTTATGTTATGAAAATATATATCGCATGCAATTAATAGATATGAAATACTTAATTACAATGCTTTATACTTATAGAAGTATGATACGTACTTTGACCTCCAAATAAAAGTAAAATCATAAACTAATTAAATTCTTTTAAAATTAACAAATTAAATTCTTTAAAAGAATGTTAAACAATTTGATTTATTGAGGTAATTTGAGAATGTGAGATTATGCAGAATATTAATTTGTGTAAATCGTTTCAAGTGCATTCCCCAACAAGTTGTAATCTAATAAGTGTCAATGAATTTTTGACTATCAATAATCAAATATTTGTAATTTTAGATTTAATTTTAATTTTATTGTATTTCTAGGAAATATTATATTTTAGGATTTTATGTAAAAAATTTAGTATATAAGCACTGATATTTTTCAATAAATTTCACTCTTGATTTGAAGCTCAAAACTTAATAGTGGTTCAAAGTATGCGCAAGGTTTTTTAAGTCTTATAACTCCAAGAAATCAAAAATGCGAAAGCAATTTAAATACATATATCCACGGACATTTAGCTTCAAGTGATAAAAAATATTTTTTCAATTATGTTTATTTGTGAAACATTTTAATTCTAAATTTGCAAACACCGAATCCTTCACATGAAATTTAAATGAAGGTCCAGATCTTCAATCGTCAGCAACTAAGCAAATTGCATACATAGTTAATATAATTGCAGGAAAAGTGAAAGAATAATCAAGTGCCAATTTCAAATTTTAATAAGCTGAATACTTAACTGTACATAACATTAATCTGACACAAAAAGTATTAAGTATTAAGAAATAGGAGATTCCTTCATGAGGAACGGAAAAATTCACACTAAAAATTGTAATTATTAAATTAGACTATAGAACAGTACGGTAAGAGAAGGAAGGAAGTGAAAGCTTTTTTAACTATGCTTTAAAGCGCTTTGAAATTTAAGTTTTGTTTTTAACATGATCAAGATGAACGAAAAATAAAAAAAAAATTTTACTCTTGTGTGTTGAATAGAATATAAAAAAATTTCAAATGGTGAAACATATGTGAATAAAATGTTAAATGAGTCACACCGACACCATCAATTGTCGTATTCGCATGTACATATGTATTTCTATGCAGAAGTAAAAGCTTTTTAAACAAAACTGAAATATGCTGATGTACATCAAAAAGCATCAAATATAGAGGTTTATTGTAGCCGTTAAATTCAAATTTTTGAATTTTCATGTCTGTATGTTTGCAAAAATAATATAAAAAGGGGAATAATTTTGCTTCGAATAAGCTCATGATATGATTGGCTGTATAAGATTTCAAGAGGAGAAATGTGAAAAGAAGAAGCATGTAAAGTAAATTGAAGAAATAAAGAATAATGAAAAACACGCCCATAATTATAATATTCATTATAAATGCTTTATTTGTTTTTGTATACCATATGATATTTTTAAATTTTGTTTTGATGCTGATTGTATACATTTTTGGATATTTATATTTTGTTTCGAAAAACAAAAATATAATAATACAACTGTGTACAATTATTGTTGATGATATTAATTATCACGTTTTTTTGTGATATGTGAGAAATGAAAAAATATTTTTAATTTTCATGTTTTTTAAAATATACTGCTTCTTGTTCATTTTCATATTGCATTTTATAGTTCTTATTAAATAATGATAATTCATTCATTCGCATGATGATTTTTTTTTCTTTTTTGTCAAATTTCAAGATTTTTAGTTATTTGGTAACAATAAAATCTTTTTTATTTCACTTAAAATTTTTTTTTTTAAATATTTTACAAATTTTATTTACGTAAAATAATTTGTATGGAAAATTTGTCATATTACCCTGGGATTGGCTGATCGTATACAAATGTATACATTCGGACTTTGAGTCTTAATTTAAATATGATCCCTTCGAGCTAGGAAAACTTGAAACTTCACCAATTCCTTCATTGGAAGGTCCTCACTATACACCCCAATTTTCAACGTCCTAGCTCAAAATTGGTAGAACAAAATATTTCTTTTTACCTATGCAAAAACAAGAATTTGGTCGTGCGTATACAAATGTATACCATACATTTTATATGGAGATTTTGAAATTTTCATACATTTACAAATTCAAACATAATTAAGACTTCAATTAGACTTTGAAGGTCTGTATCTCAGCATCCTCTGAATCAAAAACTATTATTTTTGGATTAAAATATTCAATGTGAAAATATTAGTTTTTTGTCCACGGGATGCTGAGATATCGTTTTTTGAAAAAAAAATTTCAAAATCTCCATATAAAATGTATGGTATACATTTGTATACGCACGACCAAATTCGTGTTTCTGCATTTAAGACTCAAAGTCCGAATGTATACATTTGTATACGATCAGCCAATCCCAGGGTTACATGACAAATTTTCCATACAAATTATTTTACGTACATAAAATTTGTAAAATATTTTAAAAAAATTTAAAGTGAAACAAAAAAGATTTTATTGTTACCAAATAACATTTTTATGTCATGTATTTTGAAGCACAACCAGAATAACATTTCATAAAACTTGCAACAATGATTTTCAATATTCATTCAATAGAAAATAAGTAGAAATTATACCTAACAGTGTAAACTCGATAATTTGAACTAATTTAAACTGACCTTGTTAAAATTTTAGAACAGTTGAAAAAATTGCACACAAAACCACATTTACACTTTCAACACTATTTTAAACAAAAATACTAAATAGTGTTGTAATAAATTCATTTGTATTTTTAAAAAAATAATTACATAATTGATTATGACGATTATAAAATGAATTTTAAATTAGGTAATATGTACATATTTAACTTGTTTTTATTTCATCCTATTTCGAAAAGTAAAAATCAGAAAAAAGGCCTTTACAAAATTACATAACATTATTAGCTAATTTTAGAAATTTAGGCGTTGAAAATAAAGAGGTTCAAATTACCGAGCTTATACTGTATCTATATTTAAGTTAAAAAAAAAAAAAATTAAAAAAAAGAATAAACATTATTTCAAAAAACATTCATACAATTATAATTCATATTGATCTTCTGTCTTTGTCTATCTTCAAATGATCGATATGCGTTTATAATTTGTATTATTCTTTTTGCGTATTTTCTTAATCCTTCCTACTTTTGTTATCTACTTCGAAAATAAACCAAAGTCAGCTGATGTGCATTAGCGTATTCAAAAACAAAAACAATAGAAATGAAATTTTTAAGAAAAATACAATTTAAAAAGAACTAGGGTAGAATACCCAGTAACGAGCACTCCGGCAGTAACGAGCCCTTGGCTTTATTTTATTCTATAACTAAGATATTTTTATAAAAATACAGGTGAATATTTGCTATATATGTACTTAGAAAAATATATTATCCTTGCAATGCGTGGATGGTTTATCATTACAAACTCTTATTTTAAATATAATTCTAATAAATATAAAGTGCTACTCAAAATGGCATTTTTCTTAACATTTTCGTTAAGGAGATGAATATTACGTTTTCGTTAAGGAGATGAATATTTATTTCCTTTATATTTTACTAAAAAAAAGCGATAAATAGCTAATATTTTTGAAATTACATTTTAAATTAGTTAAAACTTAATTTCTAGCACTTTATAACACTTTTATTATTAAAATATTTTATTTTTGGCACTGCTCGTTACTAACTCTTTTCATGGGCTCGTTACTGGCGAAAAGGGGGCTCGTTACTGGTCTTCACGAATTTTGAGTTTTTTTCATAATTTTAATAATTTTACTGAAATAAAAACATATTTTTTGCGTTAAATTGCAAATCTAGACCCTTCAGAAAATTTATTTTACTCTTGATTGGAATTATTTATCAAATACTTTAACCGTGGTATAAGGAAAAAGTCCAAAATTTTCCTTAAGGGTGCTCGTTACTGGGTATTTTCCCCTATTCATAATTAGTAAACAAAAACTATGGGGAAAATTAATTGTTGTATGAAAAAAACGCTTATAATATTAAATATTTTAGTTTTCTAAAAAAAATTTTCTAGGCGATCCTCAAATAATTTTTATTTTTCATATAAATAAATAAATTAATAAAATATTTGAAAAAAAAAGTAAACAAAAATAATTCATCATTACAAAAAAAAACATTCATACAATTATAATTCATATTGATCCTCTGTCTTTGTCTTTCTTCAAATAATCGCTATGTATTTATAATTTTTATTATTCTTTTTGAGGATTTATTCTTATAGTCTACTTCGAAAATAAACAAAACAGCTGATTTATAGTACAAAATTCAAATAAAAACGGAAAATATTTAAATTGAGTTCGAATGTTTCAAAAGCTATATTTAAAAATTTTTCGAAGCAAAATATTTATGTATGTTTGCATGTTCTTGATTTTTGAAAGAGCTTGAGATTAATTCTCTATTGTATAAATTGATGCTTTTTGTGTACATTCAAAGCTATTTCACTAATGGGGTTCCAATGTTCGAACCCCAGAACAAAAATTTTTGTATGAGACATTTTTATACTACATAAGAATTCTTTCTGTCTATATATTTTTTGGTTTTATTTAAATTTCGCTTTTAAGTTCCTATTTTCATTTTATTTAAATATAATGTTACATTGTTTTCTTGAAGAAATTTCCTTATAAATTTTTTTGTTGTTGAAATAATCATTTTGTTTTAGTATTATTTTGTAATGTAAAATAACAAGTTATAAAGCAAATAAAAACTTAAAAAATAACACTTTTATCTTTTTGGATACTTTTTTCTTGGATTGGATACTCTTTTGGTCTCCATTTGGATACGGAAAAAATTGACGAGTGGAAGCACTGGAGACAAGAGCTGTGTTTTATAAGTACTGAAAAGAGAATTCAGAGATTCATTTGATAAGTATTCAAAACAGAGTTTTGGTGGAAAAGTATCATATGGAATTAAAGTTTTAGATTATGATGGGATTTCATTGTTTGTATTTTATATTCTTCTTGGTATGTTTCGTAATATTGAATTTTTTTAGTAAAATTTGTTCCAGTATGCAATTCAAATTGTCAGCTTGTTTTTTTGGCACTTAAAGTGAGCCTATTTTGAGCAGCTGGTAAACTAATCTGAGGAAATGGACAAATAAAATGTTGGAGCATTTTCTCACTGAGCTTACGCTTATCAAATAAGAAAGTGAGAAATCTCAGGATTCTCACTTCCTCAGTTCCAATAAAATAAAACACAGCAACTTCCTCACGCGATAAGATTGATAATAAAAGTCGCTACGAAAAATATCACTTGCTCAGTGAACAAATGAGCGAAAATAATAAAAGCTAATTTGCTCAGTTCCAATTTAACAAAAGTTCAATTTCCGGTACCAATTTTGCAATTGCAGCTTTTATTTTTTGACAGCTAATTTATTTTATTTCGCTTGCTAGGAGAACGAGGGTAATACCCCTATAATTTTTCTCATTTAAAACACCGGTAAAGTTTTATTTACACTTTTTTAAAGTTTTATTTCTAGTTCTTAAATTAAAATGAATCTTTTATCGTATGCATTTTCACTTTTCAATTTCAAATATTATTGCCTTTTTTCTCGGCTATGATTTTAATATCATTTGACATGGCATCACTAAAATATATCAAAGACGTCACAAACGTCAACCATCTTTAAAGCATTTTCAAGGAAATTTGAATTCAAATTTTAAATTTTCAAATTTTTAAATAAAAATTCTAAAAAAATTTTTTAGAATATCGATTTATTCTAATATAACAAATAATTAAGGTAAAATTTACCAATTAATAACAAGAATAAAAATAATTACCGTATTTGTCATTTTTAATCTGTAGGAGATCAACAAATAAGGTGAAATCAACAATGTCTGACTTAGAGATGGTTGAAATCAAGGAAGAACCTCATGAAGATATTGATAGAGAAGATAATGTCGAACCTCCAACACTTGGTCCAGCAGCTCTAGGTTTACATAGAGTTGGTACAGCTTTGCCACCCAAGCCACAATCACAACCAAAACAAGTTTTAAATGCTAGGGGAATGCCAGCAAGAATTCGTAAAAAAAATAAATTGTTTTTTGATGATGAATTAATTAATGATCACAGAGCATTAGGCTCTCCACGAAAAAGTATAAAATCAAATCCATCATCAATTTCTACTAAAACTCTACCAGTGACTCCGACAAAAATTTTAAAAAAACGAAAAGGAGTTGTTTCAAAATACATGAAAGTGAAAGATGAAGAGGAAACTCAAAATTCTAATACATCGCCTGCTCGTACACCAACGCCTGCAGTCACACCAAAATTGATAATTCCTGTTGATAAAAAAATGGGCCATCAAATTGGACTTTGTTTACGTAATTTACTTAAATTACCAAAAGCTCATAAATGGGTCAGTTTTGAATGGTTTTATTCATATATCGATAAACCACTTTTTGATGAAATGAATGATTTTCAAGTTTGTCTTAAAGAATCATTTCCACAATTAAGATCAAAAATGCTCACACGAAAAGAATGGACAAAAATACGTTCAATGTTTGGTAAGCCAAGAAGATGTTCATCAGCATTTTTCAATGAAGAACGGTGTGAATTAGAGAGACGTCGTCAGAAGATACGTTATTTACAAAATCGAAAATCAGCTGATTTGAATTTTGTTAAAGATTTACCAAATGAAATTCCTTTACCACTACCAGTTGGAACAAAAGTTACAGCACGTCTTCGTCATCCACAGGATGGTATATTTAGCGGTACTGTTGATGCAGTTGATTCACTAACTAGTAAATATCGCATAAAATTCGATCGTAATGGCTTAGGGACTCATTCAATACCAGATTATGAAATTGTTGCACTTGATTTTCATGAAACAATATCTATATCAAGTTTAGTATCAGATTTTAGACCACGATTAGGTTTAAATGGTAATTTATTATCATCGCCATCGTCAAGAGCACGTAATGCATTAAATAAAAGTGACCCACTTTTAGGGCAAAATTTATATCAGAATCAATTCAAAAATCCAGTTTTAGCTAGAGAAACAATTGGTGGCTATCCTGTAAAATTACTTGAATTAATTGTTCGCACTAAGAAAACATTATCTGCAAAACATACAAAAATTGAACGTTTAAAAGAAATGAATAATGAAGCAGAAATGCAAAAATCATTAACTGATGATTTTAAACGTCGTTATGCAGCTGTTTTAATATCATTAGAAAAACTAAATCGAGATTTAAAAGATTATTTACAACAATTACATGAACTTTCATTTGAAATAACAAAAGAACCTCATATTCAAGCAATGTTAATGCCATCATATTTACGTGAATTATGCCGTGAAAAAGCTGAAGAAATGGTTCATCGTAATAATCATAGTCAAATAGATGATGAGAAAATTTTAAATTTAATTACAAATCTTGCGACGATTATGTTAGTCGCTAGTAATTTATCATCATCTTCACAAGAACTAAATCAACATACATTAAAAGTACTTGATGGTTGTATTGAAGAAGTTAAACAACATTTACATCCAGATAATATTGAAGTTTTCCAGAAAAGTGTACAAATTCATTTACATCATATTCAACTTGGTTTAGGTCAAATGGCATCAAAATTTAATAATAATAATAATAATAGTAGTAATGGTAATAATGGCAATTGTAACAGAAACATCGAAACATCGATTGATGATGATGAAGATGATAATGACCATGACGATGATTTGTGAATAAAAAATAGATTGATTTTTAATTTAAAGGCAAATTAGCTTAGGAAGAATGTATATTATTACTTTTTATTTTTGAGTCTTTGTATGTTGATGCAATATTCTATGATTTATTTAAAAAGGACAACATATAAAGTGTAAAAACTGTGATGAAATATTTTTCAAAAACTCATCACTCATCATACTTTGATATGCAAAAAGTTTCCATAGTATGTTGTTAGTTATTAATCAAATAAAGAAGGGAAACATAAAATTTTATCTTCCATTGCAAAAATTTTTTAGAAAGGAATACATATGGTATATGATCTTTCTATTATTATTTACAGAAAATTTTACGATAGAAAAGAGTTAATATCTTGAATTTTGTAATAAATTTATTACTTAAAAATGATTTAAATTCAACACTTAATTTTTAGAATTATTTTTATATTAAGTAAAAAAAAAGTAATGTAAGTTAAATTAAATACGACTCTTTTACAAAGACTCTAGAAATTATTTATAATAGAAATTAATAATAAATACAAATGTTTACAAATTATGTATTAAGAAGACATAAATTAAGAAAATGAATTAAAATGTGTGCTTGTAGGTTAATAACTATATGAAATTTTCATAATTCTTCAGGAATTTGTATATTTTTATCAATAAAATTAGAATCCAAACAAAAAAACATATAAATAAAATTCCTAAAATATTATAAAAATATTGTCTTGCTTCTGCAAAAATAATTTATTCAAAGTATTATCAAGAAATTATTTAGTACTTTATTGACCGGTAATGTACCTATTAACTCGTTATTTGTTCAATATTTATTAATTTTTGAAGTTAGTCATAAAAACTCATACAATAAATATTTTATTCATGTAATTATGAGGTTTTATGTCATTAATACACGAATATGTATATTTTTTTCAATGTTTTTATTTATATCGAAACTGAATTTATAAGAAAGTTGCTGTCAATGAAAGTTACATAACCGGATCAAAAAAGTAATAATTTGTCATAAAATTTACCTTCAAGGTTAAATATTGATCCTTTAATTACAAAAATATCAAATATTTTCATTGGAATATTATCAACAATACATGAATATGAACCTGTGTTATTCAGTTTTACTTCATTTAAATGTAAATCATTTTGAGTATCAATTTCTATAGTCATTTTTCTTATTTCATTGAATTTAGTTATATCATCTGTTTTATTTAATAAAATTTCATTATTTAAAATCCATTGTACATTTGATGTCTTAGAAGAGCTTAAAAATACTTCAAATTAGTTAAACGGAAATTTTTTTTACTTACCTACTACTTACTTTGGACAAAATACATCAATGTTTTGACCTTCTTTTACATTAATAATTTCATAATTTTTAAATTCAATATTATTTTCAAGTATTTCATTGACACAATTCGTTACACAAAAATCATATTCTTTGAATATACTTATATTTGAAGTTAAATTTTTGATAAATGGATAGAATTCATAAATATTTTCGGACCAAATCGGAAATATTAAATTTTTATTATTCTCATAGATTCTTATAAAAGGATATATGAAACGGTACTTTTTCGTATTAAATTTATTTAAATCACATATGCATTTTCCCCAATTTGTCCAAAATAATCCTAATTGATAATTTTCTTCATCAATACTTTCCATTTCTAGTTTGATTTTAGTTTGTTTTATTTGGTGATCTCTATAATCAATCCAATCGGCTATTGTCCCATTAATAATTGGATCATTATTTCTAATAGATTGTATCATATATGAAATATTTTTTATTATAATTCGTTCTGTTGAGTTATCTTTATTTGAAAAATTTGAAACTTCACAATTTATAAAATAACTTTGTTTTATCGACTTGGCTTTTGTAATCAAAAGAGTTTTCGTATCTTTTTCAATTTTCATTTTACGTTTAGAAATTTTTGATTTGATTTTTCTTATAGATCTGTTTGATTGTTTCGATAGCATTATTTTGGACCATTTAACGATTTCATTTTCTGATAGACTTGGTTCATTACTAAAAAAAGATCATATTAAACTTAATTCACTCAATATATGCATATATTTTTGGCTTTTTATTAATTAATTATTTAATGGAACACATTCGAAAAATAAGTTCCCTACCATTTGTGACATTCTAATCTTATAAAATCATTTTCATTAACGTATGCAATTTGATATTCAAATCCTTTATAATTTCCAATTGGTTCTGTAATATTAAAACATTTTTTTTTAATATGTTCCAGAATTTTTGAACCAATAACACTTTTGGAAGTAAGCAAATAAATAATAAACACTCGAAACATGAATATTAATTCTTTTTTTAAATTTACAATAATAAATGAAAAAAAATATATAAATACATTTATATGAGTATGTATTTATTTATTACTTCTAAATACACAAGTAGACATTGAGTTTTCTTTAATAAACATATGTTAATCACTTTCTTCACTACTTTCTTCTTCGCTAGATGCCATCAACCATTCAATTAGTTTTGTTAAATTTTTTTTAAGTTCTTGTGATTCTTCAGATAATTCTTTATACCAAGAAATTATAACATCTTCACTTAGAAATTCTTTATCATAAAAATAATGAATTATTTGTGATGATTTCTCTCTAAGCTCTGGATGTTCATTTAAACATTCCTGAAAAAAAATGAATTCAAAATTAAATACACGTATGTAAGTATTCAATTTTTAAAGTGATAAAAATCCTTCTTACTTCAATTGCTTTGAGACAATCTGACATTGCATCCTTAGTTTTAATGTAGTTCGAAATTACTGGCTCAAAATACTTTAGAATTTGTAATAAATTTTGTAATATTCCAGATATTGTTAATGTATTATTTTGAATATTATATAGAGACAATATTGCTTTTATTACATTAAAATTAACTTCTTTTAAAGTCATATTGTATGCATAACGTGATGAATTAATTTCAAGAATTAAGCAATCTGGTTTTGATTTATCTTGAAAACCACGTGTTAATGAATCAATTATCTCAGATAAGAAAACTATGTAGAAAAAAATAATTAAAATTTCATATTGAAATTAATACACAAACAAATTTAAAAAAAAAAAAGAAATAAAAAAATATTTTATTAAAAATCATACTGTTTGTATCGTCTAACACTGGCGATGCTGCTTTACTGCATTCGTCTTCATCACTTGATGAATTGTAATGACTTTCTTCATAGCTAAATGAAATTTTTTTCATTTTTAGTATTCCTGTTTTAATTGGGCTCAATTGTTCATCATCATCTGAATCTGATGCATAGATATTTTCCTCATCATTTACCAAATATGCTTTGTCTCCAATTTTTTCACTTTCTATTGTAAATATAAAAATATAGTACATATATTATATTTTAGTATTAAATTTATTTATAATTAATTACATACGGTCATCTATAGAATTCTTTTGTAAAAGTTTTGCTATTAATTTTGAATTTTCAGGAATTACTACGTCAGATCCAACAACTGTTCCATCAGATAATTTTGAATTTTCGCCAATTAAAACATCTGATCCCACGACACAATACTCTAAAATACAATTGTCTTCTACAGTCACATTATCGAACAGAAATGAGTTCTTAAGTATGCAATTTTTTCCAATTTTACATTTTTTTCCTAGTACAACACATGAAATATCTGATCCATCATCAATTGATGATCCTGATTGAATTACAATATTATCTTGTAGATTAACTTTTAATATATTTGCTTTTGGACTTTTATAAATATTATTTTTCAAGAAGCAATAATTCTGCCATAGATTACATATGCCCATGTCTGGAACTAAAGGATATGCCCATCGATTTATAACATCATTACTGACAATTTGGTATGTAATCCAATTACTAATTTTTCTGGCATATTGTCCATGTGGTAGTAAATGAACATAAACACGGCTGTCTAAAATTTCTTCGTTAATAAGTAATTCTCGAATAAAATCATCACGATTTTGAAAATCGAAATTATCACTAAATAATGGAAGAAATGATGGCGAACATATAGCAATTTGCGGATCGATTAAATTATGGTGTACTGCAACATTTGAATTATTTAAAAAAATTTCTAACGGCATGTTAATGGTTCTTTCATTTAAACTTTGTTGTATAATTCTGTGATGATAATGAAGACGTTTATTTTCAGCATCCATTGCTATTATAATTTGATCACCGATTCGAAGTTTAGAAGAATCCTCTTTTAAGATTATTGTTAAACTTGCACCTTTATCGAATTTTGCAGTCTTTCTACAAATAGAAGAAAAAGAAAATCATATAATTTTTATAAAATTTATGTATTTCGTTTTCATACTTATGTTGTTCTAAAATTGGTAAAAGTTTCGCATTTGTTACAGTATCAGTGCCCATTAAAATAAAATATCCTCGAATTAGACCTTTTCCATCTAAATCACGTAACGCGTCACCTAATGTGCCTTCTGCACCAATTACATGCACCTTCATGTCTATTGACCAGGTACATCCTTCTTCTATTCTTTGCCTACAATTTTAAACTTCCTTTCATTATTAATTTCTTATCAAAATAAAAATCCTTTACTTTATATGTCTTCTCACGTCACTTGTAAACGAACTGGAAAATATAAAAACCTCTTCAATTCCACTTCGATTTAAAGATTCTAATGCATAATCCAAAAGTGGTACGTTAACTAAAGGTATTAGAGCCTGAAAACTTAAAATTACAATAAATGAATGTAATAATTTTGGTTACTTACCGTGGACATTTCATCAGAAAGAGGACGAAGATTAACATTGTTGTCAGCAACTAACACAGCTTGAATAACTTCTTTTTCTTTAAATTGACTCATTTTATTTTAATAAGAGGAACTAAAAACTTTCCTTAAACAAAAATCCACCTATAACTAAATTAAATCTAACACTGTATGCTGTGCTGTACTTACTACTTCTTACTGTAATATATATATTGTATTGTATGGAAGCATATGGGAAGTAAAGTAATTAAGTGACAAAGTGACAACTGTATAATAAAAATAAATCATGCTAGATAGAAATGATAGAATAGATCATACACCCTTTGCACACTTGGTGGTTAAACCGGTTATTGTTGCGCTGGGAGTAACAAAAGGGTATAATTTTTTCCAACTTGGTATAGTAAGAAATCATCCAAAATAATTTTAGCTTCACGGTTGTAATACACTCACACTCTCGTTACAATTGGTCGTGCCACATTCAGATGTAGTTTGAGCAGTTGTAAAAACAGGTTTTATAACCGGTTTGCGTCATTGTAACAACAACCTAATATGTTCATGCTCATAGAAGGTCTAACAAGCAGTGTTGCCAGAAGCTTTTGAGGATATTAAGATAAAAAGCAAATTTTATTATGCTAAAATTATACAGTTTTAAAAGGGAGCAAAAGTAATAAAAATTCCTTATTTTTTCTTCAAAAAATCACATATTTCTTTTTATTTCAATTCAAAGTTAATAGAATATGAAAAACAAAAAATAATCAAAACAAATTAATAATAAAAATATATATGAACACATATGTATGTTCCACGAAAAGAAGTATACAGGGTATTTCGTTTGGTTTGGTTCGAAATGATACCACAGATAGGTCTCATCGAGACGAACAAAAAATCGTATTGGTAAGGGCGGGGGAAATCCCAGCCGTTTGGCCGCTAGAGGGCGTTGAAGTTTTTTTGCACTTGTTTCACAAAAAACCCATAACTTTCTACAGGGGCACTCCAGGGTCACTTTGTGTTCAAAAAAAAATATGGAGTACACTTTGATCTTTCAAACAAAACCCTATTTGTCCCTCTACCCCGGACCCTACAAAAGTTATACTCGTTCAAATTCAAAATTTTGCGAATTCTTCTCAAATTTTCGTGTTTAACCCTGTTTTGCTCAAAAAAAGCTTAAATTAACCCCCACTTTTTATTGCAGAAAACGAAAGTTCAATTGATTTTGCATCAATGTGATTTCATTATTTTTTTCGAAAAATGCGTAGTTTTCGAGATATTTGCACTTTAACTGCTCTCCATAGCCTAGTTTACAAGATAAATAGAACCAAAAAATATATAGACAGAAAGAATTCTTATGTAGTATCAAAATGTCTCATACAAAAATTTTTGTTCTGGGGTTCCAACATTGGAACCCCATTAGTGAAATAGCTTTGAATGTACATCAGCATATTTCAGTTTTGTTAAAAAAGCTTTTACTTCTGCATAGAAATACATATGTACATGCGAATACGACAATTACCTTGTTTATGCACAAAAATTAAAACGTATTAACGATAAAACGTTTTGAACATCGTTTTGAGATAATACATTTTAATTGATGTTTATGCGTAGTACAACATTTCATTCTCACTTAAAACGTTTTGAGTAATAAACTAATACTACTCTAAAAGTTCATATTGATGTTTAGTATGTTACCAACACCATTTTGAAAGGTCAAATATGACAATTCATTTAAAACGAAGAAAGTGTACATGCACATTTTAAAAACGCATTGAAATTTTAAATTCGGATTTTATAGTGTATTCACTCAAAACGAAATAAAGTTTCAATGCGTTTTAAAATTTGGTTTATGCATCCGTATTTAGTCAAAACGGCATGAGTTAATGCGAATTAAAGCTTCGCATAAACAAGGTAATTGATGGTGTCGGTGTGACTCATTTTATTCACATATGTTTCACCATTTGAAATTTTTTTTATATTCTATTTAACACACAAGATTAAATTTTTTTTTTTCATTTTTCATTCATCTTGATCATATTAAAAACAAAACTTAAATTTCAAAGCGCTTTAAAGCATAGTTAAAAAAGCTTTCACCTTCTTCCTTCTCTTACCGTACTGTTCTATAGTCTAATTTAATAATTACAATTTTTAGTCGATACTACATAAGAATTCTTTCTGTCTATATATTTTTTGATAGAACTATGGATACAAAAGAGATAGCGCTAGGCTCATTTATTGATATTGAGGGAGCTTTCGACAACACCTCATTTAATTCTATTGAGCGAGCTGCTCTTGCCAAAGGGTGTGAACTCCCAACATAGGAAACAAATCAATGACGGTCAAAGCCATAAAAGGCTGCCCTCAAGGAGGGGTACTATTACCTTAACTATGGTCTATGGTCATTGATGATCTCCTATGCAAGCTCGACTCTCTAGGATTCGAAGTACAGGGTTACGCAGATGACCTAGTAGTAATAACTAGAGGCATAGATGGGGGAATTATCTCTATTCAACTTCAACACGCCTTAACCTTTATTAACAACTGGTGTCTTGCTGAAGGACTTCTTATTAATTCACACAAGACGACCATAGTGCCCTTTACAAAAAGAAGAAAAACCAACATAAAGGAACCTTTTTTAAAAGGCACGCTGTTAAATTTCTCAAGTGAAGTCAAATATCTAGGAGTTATACTAGATAGCAAACTCACTTGGAACAAACAAATAAACAACTCCATTCATAAAGCCACACTTGCTCTATGGAATTGCAACAGACTCTTTGGAAAGACATGGGGACTGAAACCAAAAATGGTGTATTAGTCATACACGGTCATCATAAGACCCATACTTACATATGCTTCAGCCATATGGTGGCCAAAGACAAATCAAATAACAGTTCAAAATAGACTCAACAAAATGCAGAGACTAGCCTGTCTCAGTATTACAGGAGCTCTTAGAACAACCTCAACGGCAGCACTAGAAGCCATGCTCAGCTTGCTACCTCTTAGTATACAATTCAAGAAAGAAGCACTGAATTGGGCCTTAAAATATCAGGAAAGTAAGAAACTTGAACCACGTAATCTGATACATAACCTTAAGATCCTAGAAGAATTTAAGGATTTCCAAATCAGTTAAGTGACTGACGAGATGGAGGCTATATAAAACTTTGAGAAGCCGTTCAAAGTACTGTTTCCGAATGGTGAATCTTGGCGCGATAAAAAAATAACCTTTGAAGAAGGAGCCTCTATATGGTACACGGATGACTCGAAAATTGTGGCGAGAGTAGGAGCAGGGGTAGCAGGCCCAAAGAGAATCCTCTTAAAATCTGTGGGTAAACTCTCATCGGTCTTTCAAGCTGAAATCTATGCCATAGACATGTGTGCTACCGAATGCCTTAAAAAAGGCTTCAATAGAGCCACAGTCTACATAATCACAGACAGTCAGGCAGCACTTAAAGCCCTCAACGCGCATAAAATTGTGTCGAGGCTAGTATTAGAATGCCTTAAGACTGTGACAACACTCGCCAGAACCAACAAAGTTTACCTTATGTGGGTTCCGGGACACGAAGGAATCAAGGGTAACGAGCTGGCGGATTCCCTTGCAAAAAAAGGCGCCAACTCCAAACTGATTGGACCTGAACCCTTCTGTGGCTTGCCTAAAAGCTACACAAAAAACTACATAAGAGAATGGGAGAGAAAGAAATGTATCTTCTACTGGAAAAAAAACCCCAGGAAACATACAGGTGAAGGAATTCATCAGGCCTTCAACTGGTATTTCTAGGAAACTAGTCAACCTCAGCAGGAATGAATTAAGGACAATTACGGGACTTATCAGTGAGCACTGTCCGCTAAACTACCCTTTGAGTAAGATGGGGCTCAAAAAGAATGACAAATGCAGATTCTGCAAAGAATCCAAGAAAACCTCGAAGCACATCCTATGTAAATGTGAGGCATTGCCTTCTAAAAGAGTGCGTCATATGCATCAACTTTTTCTAAAACAAGAAGTTTGGTGTGCACCTTCTCATAGAATTTTAGGATTCATTATAAGCCCAAACCTATAAAAAGCAAGGGCTGTAAAAAAGACCACTAAAGGTCGAAGTACAACAATAGCCCTTAAATATCTTATCTTATATACAAAATACTGTCAAAAAAATTTTTTTGCCGAATTTGAAATTCAAATATTAAAATTATTTTAGATGATTTCTTATTATACCAACAAATAAGAAATGTTCCAAAAATTTATTGTAAAAATTGTCATAAAACTATTATATTGTTATACCTATATTGTCATAATTATTTTTTTGTGTACATCAAATGAATAAATAAATAAATCAGTTATCAGTTAAGCGTAGTATTCAGATGAAAATAAGATATTTTGCCTATACAAAACCTATGTAAAAAAAACCAAAATAAATGGAACCGAAAAAATTTTTTGTTTCGATTTCGTAAGTGGTACTCAGCTGAAAATAAGAAAATAAAAATAAAAACTCTTCCACAGATGGCGTTGGCTGTCAGTGTGGAGACCTTTTATTTTCATATCCAACCGAAATAAATGAAGTTCCATTTATTCCGTACGGAAAATGAAAATAAATTGATTGTTTGACATTTGTAAGTTCGGTTATTTTATATATTAAAGTTTTTTTAAAGACAATTTATATTAAAGACAATTAAGTGAGAAAATAAAAAAATTTTGAAAATGAGTTCTCCATCTACACCATTAGATGTTGTCGATGTTGAGTATTTAGAATTTGATGATGAAGAAATGTTCATAGAGGATTTCATCAATTCAAATGATGAAAAATATATTTTCGATTTCTTTTGCGTCGTGCTTCTTCTTCATTAATTGTTTCAATTAATATTTCACTTGCAGCGATCAAAATATCATTTATTAATTTTTTATCCATTTTGTACAACAAAACAACTTATTCAATTTTATAACCTCTGTACAAATGTCAATTGGATGTAAAAAGATTTCTCCAAAAACATATGTAAAGTTTTTTTCATCTATGTAGATTTCTTTTCAATTTTGTAGATTTTTATTTCGTTCCGAAATAAATAGACTTTTTCCAACATAAAATTTATGTTCAGCTGAGTACTACGCTTTAATCAGGAAACAAAAATATAGCTAAAACACACGAGTCATTTCAGCTTTTCCAGTCAATAGCGATGAATGGTGATTGATGTTGAATGAAGAGAATTGTAGGATTTTCTACAAGAAAACATAACAAATACTGATTTGCAGAGTCTGTATGTATAAAACGTGTGCTACGAGTCAATATAGTGCTAACCTTACAGACTTTGTAAAACTTAACAAACTCGAAAAGTTCGTTAAGTCTCAGCGAAATCTTAGTGAAATGTCATAGTAACCATACAGACTTTTATAGACTTTTGAAAATTTATAAATTATAGAAATAATTAATTTGAAAATTTAAACTCCACAGTTCAAATTCACATATTTTTGACAAGTTCCAAGATTTGACAGCTAACTCTAAGTTTCATTAAGTTTTGTACGACAATTGTCGTACCTTTCAAAAGTCAGCGAAAGTTCAGTGAAAAGTTTTGAAAGTTTTGAAAAGTCTGTATGGTTACTCAATAGAGAAACCATGTTGTCGTTCAGAAACCTAACCTTCCTTAAGGCAGTGAAAGTCTGTATGGTAATGAAGCGTCCCACTTTGTCGACGGTGGCTTCAACATTCCACTAAAAAACAAACATGAAAAAACGGAAAAACATTCACGCAATTTCCACGATACGTCAATTGCTCTATCCATCAACCATCAAGCAACGATTTCTTGGTGATCGGGGTGAGGCAAATTGAGGGGTAGCACATCACTTGTGTACCAAAATTTCCATCGAGCAATTTGACATTTGCTCTATTCCTTTTTCGTAATTTTTTCAACTCTGCTTTATTTCTTCTTCGATTTTATGAAAGCAGTATTAAAAATCGTTACTTTATAAAGAGAAAAAGTAAATTCAAAAAGTGAAAAAAATTTATTTTTTTCGAAAGTGATGAAACATTGAAATAGGTGAATAAAATTCTTTTTTTAATTTTAAAATTAAATAATTTTTTTATATTTTTTATTTTTCAAATAAAAAAACAATATTTTAAGTAATTTTTTTTTTCAAATTACTTAACGTTTATTTAAATGTAAATATAAGAATATTCGAACAAAAGAAAATTTTAAAGAAGAAGCATTGTCTGTCATTTTGCTGCATGGATGATTGCTGGACTGTGTAAATGCAAGAGTACATCACGCAGCAAGTTCAAAGCAAAACGCCAAAAACTCGTCCAGCAATTGCTGTATCGTAGAAATTACCCCATTGCTGTCATTCAGCAATCAGCATACGTTATTATTCTATTCACCATGGTGATGGTTGACGCGACGCCAGACGATTATTATCTATTTACACCATGGGTTGACGGTTGTTCAATGTTTAGTAAATCAGTAATCAGTTCGATAATCGGTTCGATTCGAGGTAATTTTTTATAACAGTTTAGTTAAATTTCAGTTAATGTCGTTGTTGGTTGTATGGGAATGACTGTGGAAGTGATCGTAGTGTATTTGGTTTTATTTTTTACAGTTTAATTCATTTATTACTTTATATTCAATTATTTTTAAAAACCAAATCAGTGTTCAACATATGTGTGTGTACATTTCTCAAGTGTTGAATTGAATAAACGTAGATTAAAGAACTACTTGCAAATTTTCGCATTATTTTGGTTTCTTAACATAGATTTGAAGTTTAACACAAATTTGAGAAAAATGTTTTTGTAGTGTACATCAGTTCAAAAAGATTATTTATCTTTTAATTATTGTGAATATCAATTCAACATAAATTTTCTGCAAAGGAAGAAAATAACAAAGTTGAAAGTTGAAAAAAAGGTAACAAATCCATACTTGGCACCTCTTGAATTGTACAAGTTCATTTTCTTGAATCTTGCTGATGATATGATTAACCTTTTATTTTTTATTATTTTTATCGTCCTACCTTTGTACATATGTATGTATATATACGTATATATAGGCTTGTTTGTATAGCGCTATAAATAAAATTTTATAAAAGCATACCCAGCCGCGACTTTTAGGATTGATGAGATTTTCCTCAGTGTTTTCAGCAAGAAAAGTACGGAAAACGGAATAAATAAAAATCTCATGTAAACAGTCAGCGCTTAAAATATTCTGAGCGAAAATAATGCGTAAAATAAAATAGAGAATATATCATTATGTCTACTATATATCATCATCACTGGAGATTTTAATATGAAATTGTTAACAGCAAACAACAACATAATTTCCTAAATTTCGTAAATAGTCATAATAATCTTCATATTGTCAACTCTGCTCCCACGCATTTCACTGGTACATCCTCTACTGAAAAACATGAAAAACGACATTCGACTCGGCCGGGAATTGAACCAAGGACCTTTTTCCTTTCCGTGGTAATGCTCAAACCATTAAGCTACCGAATGCCATGTCGCTTGTTGTTCCCAGTTACTACCTAATCATTGATAAAGAATACTCAAACCTCCTACAATATTGATACCGCTACGTTTTTTAAAAATTCGTTTATAATTTATGTATGTATGTATCAAACAGTGCCTAAATACAACAAATTTATATACATACTCATACATACTGTATGTACATACATACATATGTTATATATGTATGTATGTAATGTACCAATAAAATCTTTAAATGTAGCCTAATTATTTTTTAACATAGAGTACTGGCTGAGTACCTCATTAGACATCGGCTTATCTCTTCGTCAGCGTAACAGCGTCCTTTGAGACTCACCGCCAGCATATTGTCTATGGAATTACATACGTCTTAAATTAGTACGATCTTTAGTTATTCCACATTTTTTTTATGGTAGTTTTATTTTTCCTTTGTTAGACTCTGCCTGCTCAAAAAAACTAGAGACTGCATTTAATGACTGTACTCGTTTCGTTTTTTAGTTCCCTAGATACACGTTTCGCCATATAATAGAATTAATTTTGAAAGATTTAGTTCGTTATTTTATTTAATATTAGCATATACTAATAAAATAATAACATAAACAACAAATATACAAAAATATGTTTATATAATAATAATCTAAATATGTAATCATAAAAACAGTTCGGTTATTTTTAGCAGACTGAAATGATTAAATTTCCCTCCATATTTTATCCAGACTTAGGACTGCAACCTGCTGCTCAAAATAAAATACTTGCGAGAGAGAAAGATAAACTTTTCTCACTATGTACACTGAATGCAGTGTTGTTAGATCGTGGGATTTTTCCATGTTTTTGGGAATTTCGGCTACCGACAATTTAAAAAAGGGAAAAGGGAAACATTTTGCCTCCTTGAACAAAATCGTGAGAGAAGGCACGAGGGGAAAAATTTTTAAAAATTATATAAAATACCTTCTTGTACACATTTTATACCACGTACGAAATACGAACTGTTAAAAATCCCACGATTTAACAACACTGGTATATCTCTTTGAAAATAATTACAAGGAGAGAAAAGCTTTATTAAAAAGAAGCTTAATTTTTTTGTATACATTCTTCCCATTTGAGTGCAATATCTTTCTACGAACTTTAATAATCATATATTAAGCAAATTGTGTGTTTAATTTTTTTGGATTAACCGACAAGATTAACAGACAAAAGCTTTTCCATCAAAGCTGCATAGCAAAGTTTTAATAAAGTTTCTCCAAACTTTGACGTCATTGATTTTGTGAGAGTACTTTAAACTGTTAAAAATTTTCATTTTTTACATGTGTATGCATTGTTGCCGAAATTTATACCTTTGAATTTACTTTTTGTTTTGAACAAAAATATACATAGGTATATTATGTACATATTTGCTTTGAAAAATTTTTTTTTTTTTTAAATTATATAATGTTATTATGTAATTTTTATTATTATTATACATTTATACGTATAAATACATATATATATATAATATATTTATCATACAGACTCCGAGGTCGCTTTGTATTCAGAAAAAATATGGAGTACCCTTTGCCCTTTCAAACAACACCCAACTTGTCCCTCCATCTTGACTACCCTCTACCAACAATACAAAAGTTAGACGCGTTCAAATTCAAAATTTTGCGAATTTTCATCAAATTTTTGTGTTTACCCCATTTTTGCTCAAAAAAAGCTTTAATTAACCCCCACTTTTTATTGCAGAAAATAAAAGTTCAATTGATTTTGCATTTTTTTATCATTATTTTTCGAAAAATGCATAATTTTCGAGATATTTGCACTTGAAAAAAGTGAAAAAGACAAATCTTTGAAATTCATGGTTTCAATGTGCTTTTCTTACAGTATAAATTGAAAATAATTGCTAGAAATGCTAATTCTGCAAAATGTTGAGTAATTTTAAAATTCTTATGATCAACAAATTAAATTTAAAAAATAATGGAATATATATGTATGTGTACACTGACATACAAAAAAACTGCCGCACCTTGAAAATTTCATATTTTCTCAATAAAGTCCTTTTTTGTCGGATTTAGTAATTTAAATTGTGGTAATTGAACGTGATTATTAAAAATGGATCATTTTCAACCGATAACCATTTTTTCTTGAATGCAGTACGCTAAAAGTGAAGTTTGCTAATACCATGTTTCTTTTAGTTTTTTATTTTATTTTCAACCTTTTTAGTAAAAATAAAATGTTTTTTCATTAACAGATACAAATTATAAGGAAGAATTGGGCATTGTTTCCTTACCATGGCCTAGAAACGTTTGGCACAAAATGTGCAAGGAAATACAAAAAGAGAATCCGACTAGTATCTCAGATTTAAAGAATATTGTCGAAAAAGTATTTTTCCAAAAAATTAATAACAATTATATAAGAAAATTTTATGATTCCATGCTCAATCGTTTGAAATGCGTTATAGCTGCAAAATGAGGACATACGAAATATTGAAAAATTAAAAATTATTATTTTTTAGGGTAGAATTAAGTATAATTTTATGAAGAGTTAAAATTTGTCCATTTTATAACGTTTTAAATAAAAAAAAATCTAAAAATATCTTAACAAGACATTTTGTTATATTAATAAATGGAACATTTTTTGGATAAAATTTCTCTAAGATTTTGACATTGATTACCACAATTTAAATTACTAAATCCGACAAAAAAGGACTTTTTATTGAGAAAATATGAAATTTTCAAGGTGCGGCAGTTTTTTTGCATGTCAGTGTACATTAATATTGGTACTGATAAGGATAATGTAAATTATCTTTTCATTCATACGATCAGCTATAAAACAAAAAAGTAAAACCCGTAATCCCTTTCACTTTCAGTTACCTATTTGTAGGATATACACACATATGTGCATACAATGTTTTTGGGTTTTTACATTTTCTTATTTCATAGAAATAATTTAAATGTAATGTTACACATTCATAACATTTTCTATTTAATAAATAAAACCCTCCTATTTTCAATTTTCAAATTTTCAAATAATTAAAATTATTAATTTTTAATAATAATTAAATTAAAAAAAAAAAATATGTATTATAATTTTTCTTTATTATGAAACAATTTTTACAAAGTATAAAATTTGAAAACAAATGTATAATCGGGAACACTTATTAAAAAGTTCATCTGATTTTATATAAAAAATATAAACTAAAGGGTAACACTGTCGGTGACGAAAATAAGAAACACATTTATGTAATTACTCAAAGAAGAAACAAGACAAAATATGTCCATAAGACCTGTACTGAAAAAACTATGTGAACAGAGTAAACATATTTTCAATGTTTCTTGGCCACTACTCACATACGTAAAGTTGAAAATTTAAAAACAGGTCTGATTTTTATTTAACTTGTTTTAAAAATTTAACATACCTACATATGTATTAAATCTATGTAAAAAATAGGTACATATAACTTTTTTATCAAACTTTTCTTAAGTGTCATATTTAAATCATATACATACTTTATTTACAAGTAAAAAAATAAAACAAATTATTAAACAGTTTACAGTCTTCAAAGCCATTAAAATTTCATTCATACAAATACATATAAGGTAAATGTACCATTAGTGAACATAAAATCTTCATGTCAAGACTTTGAAATGTATTCTTTATAGTGAACATAAAACCAAATTATTTTAAAATAAAAAATAATTTTATTTCATTAAAGTGTAAATTCATTTTCATAATAAAAAAAGCATAAGATAACAAAATTAATTTCATATAAAACAAAAAAGAACAAAAAACAAAATTCATTTCATACCTATATTTAATAAAAAACCTAAAATAGGATAACACAGTAAAATATAAAAAAATCAGAATTAAACACTACATAAAAGTGCGGTATTTTTTAATTTCAGGAACATCATAAACTCCTCGAGCGTTAATAAGAAGAGGATCTTTTCTTTTACATCTTGCAAACGATACCACAATCTTTTTCGGACCACTTCCAATTATTTCCACACATTGTCATTACCTTAACTTTAATTTCTTTCTTTTTGACTTCTGCTACAATACCATACAATACAATGCTATACAATAATATTCATTTTCATATACAATGATCACATACTCTTGAACTTTTAAATTGAAATTTTCAGTCATATTTGTTTGTTTTAGTTTATTTATTAATTTTTTCTTTTTCCTCTCGATTTTTTCTTGTTTTAATTTTCCTTTAGCAGCTTTCCCGTAGTTATTTCTTCTAAGGCTCTTTGGAAGGTTTCCTTATTTTTTTTTTTTCTCTCGACATTTTTCTTTGAAGACAGAAAAATAATTGAAATACATTAATTACTTATGATGCGTTTTCGTTTGTCCTACTAAACAATTATGTACCAATAGAGAACACATATATTAAAATGAAAATTGTAAGGATATTAATATTTTAAAATTTAAGATTAAAATGTAATATCAATCAGTAATTCTGTATTATGTGATGATAAAAAATATATAATATTTTAAAACGTTTTTATTATGAAATATCAATATTTTCAATGCCTAGTTTTCACTGGTATAGTGAACATAGTCAATGCTCTTATACTGGACACATTTTTCTTTTCATGAATTCGGTCTAGAAAAAATATAATTTATAATACTAAACCATTATGTCCAATTTTGCTCTAAAGTTAAAGTACACACTAAACAACATTAATTGTACATTAACTTAAATTTTCATTACGTAGAAAATATAAATTTTTACATTTACTTAAGCACTACTATGCTCCCTTTGTGAACCTATTTGTTCAGTATTGGATATTTACCGTTATAAAAGTTCGTATAGTGAACACATTAATTTTATGTAATATAATTACAAAAAACAAGTTTAAAATAATAAATTTGTTTAATTTAAAGTATTATCAACTTAATATATCAAAATATAATAGAAAAATAATTCATATAATTTAGAAATTTACTCTTTATTGTCAATACTTACCTTAAATTCTTAAGAAATAACGACTTTTTTTCACACACTACCATACTACATGATTGCACTGAAACGAATGACAATTTTATCGCCAAATTTACTTCTTACTATTCCTCCTTTACACGAAAGAATGAGTACACTCTACAAAAACAATATTTTTCGTTTTAACATGTAAAACACGAGTCAAATGCTTATTTTTTCAAAAAATATACTGTTATGTTCACTATTTGGCCAACTGTTCACTATATGTACTTTTACCTTACATATACATACATACATACATATGTACATATCCACACAAAATTAATTTTTTAAAGGAAAATTCGCATTTTTCGTATATATAATCAGTAATCACATGAAAGTACTACGACTACTTTAAATATGTGAGTAAAGTTGTCTTAATTCAGGGTAATACAAGAGTGCAAGACGGGAGACGTGAAAAGGAGAAGCATGTAAAGGAAATTGAAGAAATAAAGAGTAATGAAAAATACGCCCATAATTCTAATATTTATCTTATAATGCGGTATTTGTTCTTGTACACCATATGATGATATTTTTTAATTTTGTTTTGATTCTGATTGTATACATTTTTAGATATTTATATTTTGTTTCGAAAAACAAACAAAAATACAATTGAGTATAATGATTGTTTATCATGATATTTAATGATCGCGTTGTCTTGTAATATGTGAATTTTGTATGAAATGAAAAAAAAAATTTTAATTTTCATGTTTGTATAACGACACCGGATATAACGTTATATCGGATACAACGTTCTTTTCGCAGCCATGGTCTGAGTACATCAACTGAACTTATAAGTATTGCTTATAACGTTATCGCTTACAACGACAAATCGCTTATTACGTTATAATTTTAAAAGATTTTTAAATGTACATACTTAATAAAGAATATAGATATTTTGTACCTAAAGATATAAAAAATGTTGTTTTATATTTATTTTTCCAAATTTAAGTGAATAACTTGGTAAGAGTGAAGTGACTTTATAATTTTGGTTTTTTTTCAACTTTCTTAACTATAATAATACAAATACATAGTAACTTTCTAAATTTGGATATAGCGAATATCGGATATAACGACTGTTTTTACTCGGTCCGTTGAAAAACGTTATTGTGACCTCTTTTGTCTAATAAATAAAATGAGCGGCAAAAAGACGCGCTTATCTAGTGAGGAAGTGAGAAATCTCAGAATGTCAGTTCCAATAAACACAGCTATTGTCTGATGCTTTTTCCTATAAGCTATAACCTAAAAAGCTTAATTCAATAAAAATTTCAATAGAAATAAGCTATTTAAGTTATAACAAAATTGAAGTCGAAATTAAATGTCTATTAGTAAGGCTCCCGTGTTAAGTAGAATAAGAGTAGTAATCAATTTGCATACTTATTTACGGAGTCATATTGGAAACAGATTGGTGTTATTTTATTGGTATTTTCAATTAAAATCAAGGCCTTATTACACAAGTAAGATTCTAATCGATATTAATATTTTCTTGAATCAGTAGTTCAATAGTTGGAAATTACAATAAAATATAATATGAGTAGTCGATTTGAAACATACACTACATTTTGCATATATTGTATATACTTAATATATTCTTGTTGTCACGTAATCTGTACAAGATTACATTTACATTTGTAAATCAATTTAATCAAAGCACTATTAATCCGATCGCAATAAAATAAATATGTTAGAAAGAAAAAGAAGTTCTCTTTAAAACCCACTATTAAGTAATATCCTAGAATATCCTGAAATGGAGAAATGACGGTTTTTGTAAAAAATTTTAATTTTGTGACAAAATTTTTAACAGTACTATTCGGCTATAAAATGGAATTTGCGCTAATAAGGACATATGAACTTCAAGGTTTTAATATCAAAAGGTGTTATGTCCATATCTCACGCTCGCTAATTGGAAGTTTAGCCCTGTTTATAATTGAAAATTCTATTATTTTTCATGGATTTAGATGTTAACATTGATGATATTCAATATAATTAATTGATAATACTTTTGTACAACAGATCAATAAGGACATGCATATGTATCTCGTTTGGCTACTTTCGTAACTTTATTGCTTATCTTTTGAATATCTTTATGATACTGGATTTTCTTGATAAAATTCAACATTTTAAAAAAATGTGGGTATATACATATTCATACACCAATTTAATTAAAATTTATGAAGCTTACGCTTATGGTATATTTGCACCTATGTATTTGATTTCAATTGTATGAAATTTTATATTGTTTGGTTTTTTTAAGCAAGGCACAGTGGTCCAATGTAAAACAAAAGGGTAACCATTGAGATCAAAATGAAAAGCTAAAAAAATAAACGGCGACCTATTAAAGGTGCATTTACTCGTACAGAAAATTCACTTGTAGCTATTTTGACAAATGAAAATGAGATTTTAGTTGAAGAAATTGAAAATAGATTGGTTCGTATAAAAGAATTGTTTAATAACTTTAATGAAATACAAGAACAAATTGAATTACTATTAACTGAAGATACACATCTTGAAAGTGAATCCGAAGAAAGAACAAATTTCGAAGAAAGATATTATTCGATATACTATATATATGTATGTATATGCTAACTGTAACGCGGCTATAAAACGTAAAAATAATTTGAACTTGAATACGAGGAATATTAATTCTTCATCCACCGATAAATGCAAATATGAATAGTGTTATTCATTAACTCTTAATCAAACACAATTAACTAATACATTACAAACTTTAACTACAAATCGAAACGAGAGAAATGTTCAAAATACTAATGAAAGTGAAATTGTTGCCAAAATACATTTGCCTACTTTCGTCGGAGATTATCGAAATTGGCCTGCGTTTTCTGATATATTCAAACCTGTTATCACAAAAAAGTCGCAAAAATATTAAACCCCCCGTACCCGGAAACCGTTTAGATTAGGACCCACCCAAACGATTTTTTGCTTTTCTCGGCGAGACCCATCTGTAGTTTCATTTTGTAATACTTTAATAAACAGGACACCCTGTATGTATGCTGTACATTTTGTTGAAAAAATGGAAATATATTAATATTATTCTAAATGAAACTTTAGAAATTTAGTTTTTTTTATTTATTTTTAAATAAATTTTCATTCTAAGTGCAAAAATTTGATTCAAAATAATTTTTTTTAACGATACAGAAATCGACCATTTTTAGACCACTAAGCAAAGTTAAAATAATCTATTGTCATCTGAGTTCAATAATATTAACTTTCTGATATAACTACATATACCTATAATTATAAATATTACTTTCACAAAAACTTAAAAAATTACAGAAAATATAAATTATTCAAAAAAAAAAACCATAAACAAGTGAATCATGATTCTAGTTAGTAAAAAATAATAATTTTTATCCAAACATTCATACATGTACGTATGTACTATACGTATTGTATATACTTAAATTTTTGCATTTTATAGTACACATCCAAATACACCTCACAACTAATCCATGTACATATGTATATATCTAATACTACATGTACATCGATGAGAAAATAGCATTTTCTTCTTTTGCCAGCATGTTTTTGTAGATTGTATAGTAAGAAAGTATTGTGTACTTATATTTTAAAATATAACATAAATTGAAAACAAATATGTATATCTAACCTTATATATCGTGCATGATGAAAAAACAACGAACAAGCTTTAAATAGATAAATACGAAGTATGAAGGAAATCATTCAGAGAACGCCTAAATTTTTCATATTGAAAAACCTGACCTACAGCTTGTCCTCATGACCATCTTCATTCAAGATTCTCTCATATTGTTTATTTTTCTTCTTCCTTTTTTCTTAATATACATAGATATATAATATGTACAACTTTTTACATCTTTATGTAAATAATTTAGGAAATTTTATATAGTAAAAAAAAGAAATGGGTACGATAAATTGGCGGTGAAAGCATTTTCATTTAATAAAAAATATTGCACTTTGTTGAAAAAAAAGACAGCTGCATAAGAGGAAAATATTCGACTGTCTTATTAATCTTACAAAATTCCACAATATTATGTACAAGTGGACATTATACTCATTGTAGCTTTGTTTTTTTAGAAAATTTAGTGTGATATTATCATATTACACTACTGAAAGTATGTACCTATATATATACATAAATATGTATGAACATATACAAATGTATGTATGTACATTTTCTCTATAATATCTTTAAAAATAATTTTCAACATAACGAACAAGTGAATTTCTTTACCAATAAATGGAAATTATTTTTTTGGATATCTTTTATCAGTCCATTATATAATAGGTACCTATATATTTTATACTTTAATTGTTATATGTACACATATAGTACATATTTGTACGGATGGCTTAAAAAAATTCGTGCATAAATAGGGAAGGGGTAATTCTTTTTTGTCTCTAACTTCACATATAAGTGGAACGTCTTCTTATTATCCTTATTACGTAGTTTCAAGTCAGTGAATAAACATGGAAACGAAAAAGAGAAAATTAAGTGAAACAAGTTCGTGTGTAATTCCACCACCAAGCAAAGAAGAAGTCAGGTACGCGATTTTCTTCGATTTTCGTCGGAAGCTAGATCCACAGCAAATATTCAGAGTGTGTTGCTGCATTTGGTGAATACACACCGTTCGTCCGCACTATACATATATAAGTGGTTTAACAGGTTTCAAACTAGTCATTTCAGTATAGGAGACGAGCCTCGTGAAGGATGATACCAATGTTGCAGCTGTAAAAAAAATTCTGGATGAAGATTCACGAATGAAGAGGAAACAATTTCCCGCACTCTGGGGACAAATGCCATGGCAATTTCCAGAATATTAAATGACGGTCTTGACTATACTAAGAAAATTGAGAGATGGATAATCGGCGAATTTCAGTAATGTCATAACGGGTGACGAGACTTGGATTTACAATAGCGAACCGGAAACAAAACTTCAGTCGTCTGTATGGAGTGAAAAAGGCCAAGCTTCTCCAATAAAAGCCTTTCGTCAAAAATCTGCTCGAAAAATCATGTTTGCAGTTTTCTTCAGCAGAAGTTAAATTATTGCTGCTGTACTCCTGGAACCAGGACATACCGTTACTGCACACTGATACTCAAATAATTGTGTTCGAAAATATTTTAGAAGGACGTCCTAAAACCAAGTTGCGAAGATATGTCCATCATTACCATAATGCACCATGTAACTTCTGGCTCTTCCCAAAAATTAAAAAACCCTTACGCGGGAGAACATAGAAAGACGAAGTAGAACTCATAAAAGCTGTGGAAGAGCAACTTGGCTTATTGAAAAAAGAGGATTTTGAAGCATGTTTTGGCAGATGGATTTATAGACTTAAGAAATGTGTAGAAATAAATGGCAATTATGTTGAAAAATGTTAAACAAATAAACTTTATAATGTTAAAAATAAATCTTTGTTTTTTTATTTTCTTTGCACTTTTGCAAGAACTTTTGTTAAGCCCTTCGTATTCATTAATTGTTTATTAAAAAAAATTAAACAAACTTGCATACATACATTATATATGATATATTAAAAAATTATAATGAAAAAGTGAAATTTTCGATTGTTAATATGAATTCTTGATTTGTGAGATTTATTATAGGTACATATTACCAAAAAGATTATAAATAGGAAGAGATAGCATGTAGTGTAAAAATGTGTATACCAGAAATTCAAATATGTATGTATATGTATGTATCGTACTTTGATGCGGAGGAAAAACGTGCGGATAGAACAATGTATGTTGTTAATTCTACGCCGCCAAGAGCTTTGACTTTATATTGGAGCTGTAGTATGCATACATAACAATTGCTTTCACAGCAGCAGTGTGTTATTAACAGAAAGATTTTTCCAACTTACTTTTTAATAAAGTGATGCGTTTGCAATTAATAATAATTTTCCTTTATAAGTTGCTAATTTCATGCAAATGTACATACATACCTACATATGCATGCAGTATATTTTATATGGAATTTCAAAATTGCAGCTATATTATTTTCAAGATTAATTTTTTTTCATGTAATACCTGGACAATGAAAAGAAAAAGGGAATTTTAATATAATAGGCTAGATTATTTCTAAATTAATTTAGGATCCTCGAAAAAATACTAAGTTGAACTGCACTATCGACATTCCAATAATTTAGTTTAGTTATAATTTATGTGGTATTCGCACACACCCTATATAAAAAAATTTCAATTTTTCACCTAAAATTTCGGGAAAACTCAACGATTTCTCGAAAAAACCTTTTATTAACTTACACCTTTTCTGCAATACATATTAGAATATTTAACACACACAAAGGCTTAAAATTGTAGTTGAATGATTTTTCAAATTTTATATGGAAAATTAGAACCAAATAACTATGCGTGACATCAGGCCCGGCTCTACCATAGGTGCGGCTGGAGCACTTGCTCTGGGCGCTAAAAATTAGGGGCGCTGAAAATAACTGCTGACTTATTTAAATTTTGTGTAATAAAAAATAACATAAAAGTGAAGAATTTTCAAAGTTCACTAATTTAAATATATGTACATACATATACAAATGTATGTATTATGTAATATGTATATTCATATTAGATTCTTATATGCATAACATTTCTAAAAAGTACCTTTTATTCGACGCACGAATATTCGATGTATATTCATTTAAAAATATTACTACATGTAGGAAATAATGTCAAAACAGAATTTTATATAGGCATTAGGCATCAGCTTCAACTCATGGAGCAGAAAAGTTTTTTGCTCCAGCGCTAACAAAATTTTATATGGTAAAATTTGTATCGTTCCTTATCCCACTCACATTTTCTTTAAATTTTGTGATGAAACTTGCGTTGAAATGGTGCAAGTAAAAAATTTGCACCATCGCATCTCTGGTTCTTGATTATGAAAAAAATTTAACGAGTTTCACGCATTCTCACTTTTCTTCTCTTTTACAATGAAACTTGCGTTGAAATGGTGCAAGTAAAAAATTTGCACCATTGCATCTCTAGTTCTTGATTATGAAAAACTTTTAACGAGTTTCACGCATTCTCACTTTTCTTCTCTTTTACAATGAAACTTGCGTTGAAATGGTGCAAGTAAAAAATTTACACCATAGCATCTCTAGTTTTTGATTATGAAAAAATTATAACGAATTTCTTCGCATACTCACAAAACATTATTATTATTATTTTATTTTATATTTTTTATTTCTTTTTAAGATACAATCACATATTTTTTCAAATGGAACAAAGTAAATAAATTTTTTAGTTTTTAAATAATTAAAAAGTCAAAATCAAAAAATTATTTTTAAATAATCGATTAATTTCAAATAACTTTGAAATATGATTTCATTTGAAAAAATATGTTGAACGAGAATAAGGCGTATAGGGGATACCTCTTTAAAAAAAACGCGTCTTTAATGTTCTACCTACTGGGTGGCGCGGAAATGAACATGCATTTATATACATGTACGTACATATCTAAAAAAATTTCATAACAAAGGGCGGCAAAAATTATAAGTGCACCGGGCGCAAAATCATTAGATCCCGCCCTGCGTGACATTGCCCATACAAATTTTATATAAGTTTGTTTGTTGTACTATATGGAAATATTAACAATACACAATATAAAAATATAATTTTTCTTTTAATTTTTCATTCTTCAAGTAGCCAAATTTACATTTTTTTAATATAGCGCATTGGAATTTTGAAACTGAAAATCGCATTATTCAAAACTTTTCATTTTTCTAAAAATAATTTCTATATTCAGCTGTATTACAGAAAAATGTATCGTTTTTTCTTTTCTCATAGTAGACACCTTGCAAAAGCACATAGTTCAAAAACAAGCCCCACCAAAATTTAAAGATAGTATCGAGAAAAGTTTCGAGAAATTATAATTGAGGCGACTTTCATGACCGCTACTATACAGTATACAGGGTGTTTCGTTTGAAATGATACCATTGATAGGTCTCATCGAGACGAACAAAAAATCGTATTGATGGGGGAGGGGGAAATCCCAGCCGTTTGGCCGCTAGAGGGCATTGCAGTTTTTTTGCACTTTTTTCACAAAACACCCCATAACTTTCTACAAGGGCACCTGGAGTCACTTTGTGTTCAAAAAAAATATGGAGTACCCTTTGCCCTGTCAAACAAAACCCTACTTGTCCCTCTACCCTGAACCCTACAAAAGTTAGACGAGTTCTATTTTCTCTTTAATTTTCTCGAAATTAACCCTCATTTTTTATTGCAAAAAATTAATGTTCAATTGATTCTACATCGATTTGCTATCTTCATTTTTTTCGATTCGATCCTTTAAAACAAATGTCCAAAGGGTATTATGTATTATATGTAGTATCTGTTCGATGTATAATGTGTTCGATCGTATAATATCGGAAAAAAGTTGACCCTAAAATCAGTGTTAACTATTATGTTATTTTAATTTTCCAATATTTTGAAAATTTTATTTGTGAAAAGTTGGTGGGTGCATCATTGTTTGTATTTTTTGCACTTTAAAATACAATTTTTATTATTTTGTCATTTTGAAAAACAATTTTATAAAAGCTACTTACATTTTCAAATTTAAGGAGACAATTTATTCAATTTAACACAAATGTGTAAAAATACTCTCCTTCAAAACACATTGGGCCTTAATCATAAACATTTTTTAATTTTAAAATTTAAAGTGTCAACTTGAAAATGAGAGTGTTAGTTCGTTACATTATTTAAAACGTTTTTTCCAATTTTAATAGACATTAGGTCTGTTCGATGTATCATTTTTTATATTTAGAATTTGGCATTAGATATTCAAGAAAATGTAATTTCATCGTAAGTGTATTTAATTTTGGTATCAAATTGTAAATTAAATCCGCAAATTTTTCATTATTTATAAAAAATGTAGTTCTTTCGACTTGCGAATAAATAATATAACGCTATTTTCAATATTCTCGTCAACACATTGTGTATTTTTATTCTCTGCATTTAATGACTGTACTCGTTTCGTTTTTTAGTTCCCTAGATACACGTTTCGCCATATCGTAATCGAATTTTAGGACGTACACTTTCCTCTTGTTTTCTGAATCACATGAGAAATGAGATAAACCTCATTCTCATATTTTTCTAATTGTATGTGTAACGGGCTCTGCTGTTGCTATACTTTACCGCGAACGCATGATACTTGTCCAAATGTCACCAAATTTAGTTTATCAGTGAATATTGATGTCCTGATGACGAGTCTGTAGTCCTTTTAGTTCAATCTTCATTAGTTTCATTTATTTCTTATTTTTTTATGTACAAAATTATAATAAAATTAATTTTGAAAGATTTAGTTCGTTATTTTATTTAATATTAGCATATACTAATAAAATAATAACATAAACAACAAATATACAAAAATATGTTTATATAATAATAATCTAAATATGTAATCATAAAAACAGTTCGGTTATTTTTTGAAATGATTAAATTTCCCTCCATATTTTATCCAGACTTAGGACTGCAACCTGCTGCTCAAAATAAAATACTTGCGAGAGAGAAAGATAAACTTTTCTCACTATTTATACTGAATGCAGTGTTGTTAGATCGTAGGATTTTTCCATGTTTTTGGAAATTTCGGTTACCGACAATTTAAAAAAGGGAAAAGGGAAACATTTTGCCTCCTTGAACAAAATCGTGAGAGAAGGCACGAGGGGAAAAATTTTTAAAAATTATATAAAATACCTTCTTGTACACATTTTATACCACGTACGAAATACGAACTGTTAAAAATCCCACGATTTAACAACACTGGTATATCTCTTTGAAAATAATTACAAAGAGAGAAAAGCTTTATTAAAAAGAAGCTTAATTTTTTTGTATACATTCTTCCCATTTGAGTGCAATATCTTTCTACGAACTTTAATAATCATATATTAAGCAAATTGTGTGCTTAATTTTTTTGGATTAACCGACAAGATTAACAGACAAAAGCTTTTCCATCAAAGCTGCATAGCAAAGTCAAGATAAATAGAATACTACTAGGTATAGTCGATAGTTGTTTTTGTTTTTGTCTGACGTCACAGGTAGACAATATATATTTTGTGTATATTGTATAACAGAAGTAGGAAATGTAGGTAATATGAAATGATATTTGCATTTATTTAAATTTTTTACTTGTTTATTAGGTATTCATACAAAATTAAAAATATTTTTAATAAATAAAACTTATTATAATAATATTTTTTTTTGCTTTTTGGTTTTATTTAATGGTAATGAAAATTTTTTATTTAACTCTCTAATTCTAAAATACATACGGCATTGAAAAAACAGATTTTTAATATTTTGATCTAATTCTACATGTTTTGACAAATTTGAAAGATTGGCTAAATAACCTCTCTAATACTAATTTCATTGTTATTCGTACTCAAGAAAACTGTTTCAAGGTCTTTTATTTTCTTCAAATAATTTGGTGTGGGTCTTTTCAATCCTCCTTCACTAACTTCTTCTACCCAAGTATAACTACACCTACTGCTAATCCCACCTTCATACACATATTCACTGCCAAGTTTTAATTTTTTTGTTATATAGTCTGCAATATATTCCAATGCATCTTGGTGAAAATCATATAGTTTAAAGTTTTCAATATCTTGATTATTATCAGGTAGTTGATCATCAGGAAATTTGTCAAATTCAGTTTCAGGCTGGAGAACAGCGGACAAAATATTTGTAGATAGTACATCTACACATACATCTTCTGTGTTGCTTGCGGTATTTGAGTTAAAACTCACTTGTAATGACGAATCTGATTTCCCTTTAAAAACAAATAATGTAGTTGTAATAAAAATACTATTTTTTAAAAATAATATTTAGGTATAAAAAAGTATTCATCACCAACTCCATTAATAAAAAAAAAACCCCTAGTATGTGTAGGACGGCACAAACATATACATGCAAAAACACAAATAAGTACTTATATGTTACCTAAAATAAACGATCTAATACGATACTTAAATTCTATTGGAGAGGGATGGTCGTTCAATCCCCCTTTAGCACGCATAATACCGAAAAAATTTTCCAAGACATCCTGGTTTAGACGGCCGGTAAGAATATATGTTACTTTATACTTTTCTTTTAAATATTGTAATAGTTGTGGAAGAACTGAATTATTGGTAATAATTGCCTGTTGGAAAAGAAGAAAAGTTTTTCTATTTCCGACTCTTAAATGTATAACAGTTTGTGTCATCTTGTCTAAGATTTCTTGCTGATCTTTAAGTTCAAGTCCATAAGCTTTTTTGGTAATTCGAGAATCAACAGTTGCAACTCGTGAATTAAAAATATCGAACCAGTCATTTGTAATTTTTATCAAATCTGCACATTCTAATTTAAACTGCTACATTTACCTAAAGCTACACAATACCTGATTGCACTTTTGTCCACAAGCACTTATCCACTTTTCTAATCTTTCTTTTTCTTGCGGAAATTTAAAACATTTAATTTTTGATGTGGTATTTTTTTTTTTGTATAGTTTTTGCACGTTTTTACTGCACAATACACCATTTTTCTTAATAAAAACTTTAAATTTTCACGATCAAAATATTCATTTTTATGTATGTATATTCACAAATAGAAATAACCATTCACATTTGTTTACTTCTACTGCTGCCAAAAATATTTGTCTACCTGTGACGTCACACAACAAAAGAAAACTCTCTTCCATATAAGTTACGAGTATACCTAGTAGTATTCTATTTATCTTGTAGCAAAGTTTTAATAAAGTTTCTCCAAACTTTGACGTCATTGATTTTGTGAGAGTATTTTATAACGTCATTTATTACATATGCATTGTTGCCGAAATTTATACTTTTGAATTTACTTTTTGTTTTGAACAAAAATATATATAGGTATATTATGTACATATTTGCTTTGAAAAAAAAAAATTGTTTTTTTAAATTATAAAATATTATTATGTATTTTTTTTTATTATTATTATACATTTATACGTATGAATACATATACATATATAATATATTATTTATACATGCTGTTCTAATTTATGAAGGAATTAATCAACAAAATTTTTAGACTTTGTAATTTGAGAGAAAATTATTAGTTAAGAATTTTTTTTAAAATTGACAATTTTACCTCATATTTTTCGATAAAAATATGTTTATAAAAGTTTTCTCTATTTTTATTTTGTGTTGCCAGTTATTATTATTCAAAAAATATGCTCTGAATAATCATAAAAACAGTTCGGTTATTTTTAGCAGACTGAAATGATTAAATTTCCCTCCATATTTTATCCAGACTTAGGACTGCAACCTGCAATGGTTGCCTTGTTTATATTATAAGAAAAGTCTGACACTTTCTAATTTAGAAATTTGTTCACTGTTGTAAAATTCCATAAGTTGTTTAAATATCTACTCCGGGCGGTATTGCATCATGGAAAATGATTGAGCACTTGTTTACTCTCGAAAAAAATGCATGTGTCAAGGTATGTACAAAGTTGACAGCATCACATATTTATGCAGCAGCTACACTTCTGCTTAATATTTGGACAACACATTTCACACTCATCTTCTGGAACTCTGTCGGATAAATATATGAGGCTGTTAATAATAAGGGATAACAAAAACAATTGAATAACAATTTCACAACCTTTTATTAAATTTTTTTTTTCGAATTTAGTCAAAGTACATAGTTTTAGTTCACATTCCAAATTCCGTTTGATGACTTATATTTTTTCCAAGCTAAATATTGTTTGTCACCGTCCTTAGTTAAATATTCATCTTTAATTCTGATATAACATCGTTCGCCATCAGGTGCTACCTCAAATACAACACTCTCAAGTTTTCTCAAGTTGTTAAATGATTGCAAGTCTTGAAGATTATATCCTTTTTTTCTATAATTTTCCAATGATATCTTGGTCCCGACTGTAATTAACAATTTTCTTCGAAAAGATAATACGGTATGTTCGGATACAAACCATTATAATACGTCGAAAGTGAATATTTTCCATTGTCGATACACAAATAATTTGTATTCAAGACAATCTTTTCAACACATTTTGGTAACTTAATATTAATTTTATATATATCATCATATACATATAAGTCTTTTGAAAATTTATCAAGAAATTTCTTACAGTTTTCAGCAAATTCGAAAATTTCACTTGAATTTTTCTCCTTCTTATCGACATATGTGAGTTTATATAAATATTCAATTGCAGAAATTTTTCTTTCCAATATTGGCAATTTATAAATAACATCATTGAATGTATTAGTAATTGAGCCTTTGTAATGAGGCTTTAATAACTTATTTTGCCAAATTTAGAGCAATAATTGGTTTTCTATCATAAAGATTGTCATACCAATCTATTGTTTTCTATTTGATAAAATATTTTACACCATAATTTACTATACTCAATCTAATACTTTCAATTATACTTTGAATTTTTTCTGTTTTTACTTCATTGTAAATCGGATTTTCTGCAAGCTTTTTAAAATGATCAAGCACATTCATTGTTCTGTCCACAACACTATCATTTTTTATATTTAGAATTTGGCATTAGATATTCAAGAAAATGTAATTTCATCGTAAGTGTATTTAATTTTGGTATCAAATTGTAAATTAAATCCGCAAATTTTTCATTATTTATAAAAAATGTAGTTCTTTCGACTTGCGAATAAATAATGTAACGCTATTTTCAATATTCTCGTCAACACATTGTGTATTTTTATTCTCTTTGTCTTGTTCATAAATCACATTCACCACCAAGTAAAGAATAGTTGAAATATGAGAATTTCCATCAACTTACTTTTCATTTCGTGAGCCAAAATATTTTACCAGAAAAAAATAATTCCCAATACTGGACTGTACCAGAATCTGCTTATTTTATAAAACCAATTCAATTTTGTTGTCTATTAATATTGAAACACGCGTTATTCGTTTTTCTTATCAAAAAAATAAATAATATTTGTTTTTTTTGGTTAAAACCGTTAACACAGGTACACGCGAAAAGGTGTTAAGAAAATTGAAAATTCAATAAAAAAAATTTCAGTTCTCATTGTTGTAGTCAAGATCAAAATTTGTTTGGTTGTTCCACATCACATTAGATAACCTAATTCTGAAATAATTGTCTGTTTTCAAAATATTTGTTGAAAAAGTGACGCACACAGATTGCCATTTGATAATTTTATGACGTGTGTACATGCGAAAATGTGCTACGAAAAATAAAATTCGAGAACACAAATAGTGAGAATTTTTGTTTCTATTGTTTAATTCTTCAAAAAAGAAGTGTGTAGGTAAGTCATCTTATTTTTCGTAACACATTTTCGAATGTTAGGTGTTTTGATGGTTCAGATCAAAAAAACAAATAACTTATTTCAATATAAATTGACGAAAAAATTAATTCAATTTTATAAGATAAGCAAATTCTGGTACAGTTGAGAATTGTGAATTATTTTTTTCTGGAAAAATAATTTGGCTAACAAAATGAAAAGTAAGTAAATGAATGAGTTGACAACCATCGTCATTCTTGTACTGTGAAAAACAGAAGTTTGATATTTTGTGGAAAAAAAAGTAATAAAAAATATTTTCCAAAAAACAAAAGAACGAAAGGTGTAATATTTTAGAACAAAAAAACTATAATTGAAATAATTTGTTTCCTTTTTTGTTTTTTTTTTTTTTCAAGGAAGTTTTGCGGAATATTTTCTTCTTACATTTTACATTTCTCTGAGTTTTAATAAAATCGGTACAAAAATCCAAATAACCAAAGATAATTTTGAAAAGCACAAAAACGAATATGTGGAAAAAAATAAAGAATTATTTGAAAATTTTAAAAATAAATTAAATTTTCAAAATAATCAAAAAATTCAAAGTTTTCAGGCAATTTATATGAATCACTCAAATGTAAATAATATTGCAAAAAATTTAATTAAAAAACATTATCCTGATAAATCTATGGAATATTTTATGATGAAATTATTCTTAAGATACCAAAATTAAAAGATAAAATTTATGGTATGGACTATTTATTTGAGATTTTAAATAAAAATAAAACTAAAAAAAATTTTTGAATATGGAAAATATTTGAAAAAATTTCATGATCATTTTAAAAATGAATTAGAAAAATTTAAATTATGTGTTAAAGTGAAATTACCAGAATGTGTCAATACAGTTATATTTAATCCAGAATTTATATGTATTGATAATAGAAAATATATACTTACAGCATATAAAAATATACTTTGGCTGAATACACCTTTTTATTTTTATGGAGGAAATTGTTAAAAACTTCCTTTATCATCAAGCACATATTGGAATATTAGAAGATAATTATAATTATGGAAATTTAATGTCATATGATCCACAAAGAACATTAGCAAATGTACATTTTCAATTAGCACCGGATGGACAAAGATGTTATATTCAAATTGATAATAAATATTTAACCAAAAGTGATGATTCAAGTTATTTGTTGTATGAAAAAGAAAAAAAACCAGGTAGTTTGTGCTATGTTAGACCACGTTTTTATCAGGTTAAAGATGATAAAGGTCATGTCAAAGTTCATATTAAAAAAGATTATGATTGCTAATCAAATTAATGATTTTTTTAATGAAATTAAAAAAAAAAAACTTCTTTTGCGTTATATTTTCCATTAGGTTCCTTCAAAATGTATTCCTAGTTGACTAAATCCGAAATTTACATTTTGGTGGTATTTAAATTTCATCGAATTATGCTACCCTACTTTTTCTAATCTCTACCACCACTTACTTTACGTTTTTTCAGTCAAATTATTTGTCCAAAAAGAAAGTAATTTCAATATTCGACAATACCAGAATTTGACTATCTTATAAAAATGAATTGATTTTTGTGACAATTTTATCGAAACATGTTATTTGTTCTTTTCATCAGAATTATTAACACATTATGACGCGAAAATGTGCCATTAAAAAAACATTAATATTAAAAAGAAACAAATAATGAAAATTTTTTTTTAATTGTATTTTTTTTTTCGAAAAAAGGTGAAAAGGTCAACATCTGTGTTTTCATTGTTTGTATATTTTGAAATAGAATCAAGATAATTTTTTACTCAAAATTTCTTCAGTTGTTCCATAATACAATAGAAAACGGAATTCTAAAACAATGATGTGTGCTTTCAAAATGCTTGTGTTAAAAAAATTAATGTAGTTGAATAATCCGGATTTTCCACTGCATTCTATAAAAAATAATGCTAGAAATGTATTATTCAATGTGAACTGTTCTACAGTGGAAGCATGATACAAGAATTCACGGAAACATATAGTGCTATCACGTCACGTATACCTACGAATCAGTGGCGTCTCGTCCAGGTGTTCAAGGTGTTCACAGAACACCCATATAATCTAAAGCAAATTAAAAAAAAATTGAGAACGCCAAAGTAATTTTCATAACTTCAATAGTAATGTCCATATAAAGCTAAAGTGTTCTATTATAATGTAGAACCCAGCCTCACATTCAGTGATGTTCATTTGAAGCCGTCTTCGTTTCGTATTCGTACTGTAACTGTAACAATATAAATATGTATGTAATATACAAATACAACCAGGGTGTGAAGCTCTGATGTAGAACCCAACCTCATTTAGTATTATTTCTATCAAAATGTATTGAAGTTCTACTCAAGAAAAACTTGAATACTTTTCAATCATATGCATTGACATTTGAGGCTTTGCTCTCGTACTGTAACAATACAGTTGTTATATAATCAGGGTGTTCAATTCTGAAGCAGAACCCAAGTTACAATTAGATTCAATGTTATTTTTAACAACCTTGCAACTTCAAAAAATGTACGCTTTTATATTATAAAGTTGGTTCTGTAAAAAGTTCTAACAAACTTCAAAATCAAAGTCACACCTATAGACAAAGCCAAGCCAAGTAAAATATTGAATTAAAAAATTGTTTGTATGAAACGTCACATATTTTTCACATATTGAATTATTTTATTTTTTTTTTTTGCCAACTTTAAACTTTAATTACTCGTGCTGTATTGCACCGATTCGAGTCAAATAAAATACAATAGGTCAGAAAATAGTTCAAGAATTGAAATGTACACTTTTTTTAAGGATCAAGATATTAATTAGGAGAAAAAAATAGAGAGAAAAAAAAGGATATTTGTCGAAAATATGACTTTTATTGTGTTTTACTCTATAACTTTTACCCTAGTAAACGGATTTTCACCGTTCAAAGTTTTTATAATATTAGATCCTTCAAGAAATATCTTGGCCAAATTTCAGCTTTCTAGTCCTACGAAAACATACATGTCTAAGGAATCAAAAAATGTAACATTTTGATACTAAAAATTGGTGCGTGGGTGTATAATTTAAAATATAACGAAGGGTTAAAGCTTGTTGAATAGACTCAAAGAAGTTAAAAAACATAAAGGAGGTTCAACAAAGTACCGATATTGACAAAAAGCACCTTATTTTTAAAAAATGTTCATACTGCCCAAATATTTTATTGGAATAAAAATTGAAGCTGAAATTTTTAATTGTTTGTTTTGTAATTTTTTTGATATTAATGTTGGTTGTTTGTTTCGTAAATATGTTGTTATAAGAATAAAGAATTATGTTTAGTATTTTGTTTCATACTTTTATTGTAATTTTTTTTTTATATTTAGGATAAATTAAAAATATTTGTACTGCCCGAATACTTTGTTGAGCTACTGTATATAACTACATATATGTATATTTAATTTCTTAAATTTTTTCAATTACCATGCAGCACACCCAGGTGAATAAGTCACGAGACGCCACTGCTACGAATGCTGTCACAGAACTATATATTCCAACATGATGGATCCGTTCTTTCGTGCGTATTATAATTTGCATAATTTGAGAAAACTTGAGAGTGTTGTATTTGAGGTAGCACCTGATGAACAAGGCAACCATTGCAGGTTGCAGTCCTAAGTCTGGATAAAATATGGAGGGAAATTTAATCATTTCAGTCTGCTAAAAATAACCGAACTGTTTTTATGATTATTCAGAGCATATTTTTTGAATAATAATAACTGGCAACACAAAATAAAAATAGAGAAAACTTTTATAAACATATTTTTATCGAAAAATATGAGGTAAAATTGTCAATTTTAAAAAAAATTCTTAACTAATAATTTTCTCTCAAATTACAAAGTCTAAAAATTTTGTTGATTAATTCCTTCATAAATTAGAACAGCATGTATGAATAATATATTATATATGTATGTATATGTATTCATACGTATAAATGTATAATAATAATAAAAAAAAATACATAATAATATTTTATAATTTAAAAAGCAATTTTTTTTTTCAAAGCAAATATGTACATAATATACGTATGTATATTTTTGTTCAAAACAAAAAGTAAATTCAAAAGTATAAATTTCGGCAACAATGCATATGTAATAAATGACGTTATAAAATACTCTCACAAAATCAATGACGTCAAAGTTTGGAGAAACTTTATTAAAACTTTTCTATGCAGCTTTGATGGAAAAGCTTATGTCTGTTAATCTTGTCGGTTAATCTAAAAAAATTAAGCACACAATTTGCTTAATATATGACAAAAAGCATCAATTTATACAATAGAGGATTAATCTCAAGCTCTTTCAAAAATCAAGAACATGCAAACATACATAAATATTTTGCTTCGAAAAATTTTTAAATATAGCTTTTGAAACATTCGAACTCAATTTAAATATTTTCCGTTTTTATTTGAATTTTCTACTATAAATCAGCTGTTTTGTTTATTTTCGAAGTAGACTATAAGAATAATAAAAATTATAAATGCATAGCGATTATTTGAAGAAAGACAAAGATGGAAGATCAATATGAATTATAATTGTATGAATGTTTTTTTTTTTTTGTAATGATGAATTATTTTTGTTTAGTTTTTTTTTTTTCAAATATTTTATCAATTTATTTAAAATAATTACATATATGAAAAATAAAAATTATTTGAGGATCGCCTAGAAAATTTTTTTTAGAAAACTAAAATATTTAATATTATAAGCGTTATTTTCATACAACAATTAATTTTCCCCATAGTTTTTGTTTACTAATTATGAATAGGGGAAAATACCCAGTAACGAGCACCCTTAAGGAAAATTTTGGACTTTTTCCTTATACCACGGTTAAAGTATTTGATAAATAATTCCAATCAAGAGTAAAATAAATTTTCTGAAGGGTCTAGATTTGCAATTTAACGCAAAAAATATGTTTTTATTTCAGTAAAATTATTAAAATTATGAAAAAAATCAAAATTCGTGAAGACCAGTAACGAGCCCCCTTTTCGCCAGTAACGAGCCCATGAAAAGAGCTAGTAACGAGCAGTGCCAAAAATAAAATATTTTAATAATAAAAGTGTTATAAAGTGCTAGAAATTAAGTTTTAACTAATTTAAAATGTAATTTCAAAAAAATTAGCTATTTATCGCTTTTTTTTAGTAAAATATAAAGGAAATAAATATTCATCTCCTTAACGAAAACGTAATATTCATCTCCTTAACGAAAATGTTAAGTAAAATGCCATTTTGAGTAGCACTTTATATTTATTAGAATTATATTTAAAATAAGAGTTTGTAATGATAAACCATCCACGCATTGCAAGGATAATATATTTTTCTAAGTAGATATATAGCAAATATTCACCTGTATTTTTATAAAAATATCTTAGTTATAGAATAAAATAAAGCCAAGGGCTCGTTACTGCCGGAGTGCTCGTTACTGGGTATTCTACCCTAGTTCTTTTTAAATTGTATTTTTCTTAAAAATTTCATTTCTATTGTTTTTTTTTTTGAATACACTAATGTACATCAGCTGACTTTGGTTTATTTTCGAAGTAGATAACAAAAGTAGGAAGGATTAAGAAAATACGCAAAAAGAATAATACAAATTATAAACGCATATCGATCATTTGAAGATAGACAAAGACAGAAGATCAATATGAATTATAATTGTATGAATGTTTTTTGAAATAATGTTTTTTCTTTTTTTTTAATTTTTTTTTTTACTTTAATTTTACTTAAATATAGATACAGTATAAGCTCAGTAATTTGAACCTCTTTATTTTCAACGCCTAAATTTCTAAAATTAGCTAATAATGTTATGTAATTTTGTAAAGGGGTTTTTCTGATTTATACTTTTCGAAATAGGATGAAATAAAAACAAGTTAAATATGTACATATTACCTGATTTAAAATTCACTTTATAATCGTCATATTCAATTTTGTAATTATTTTTTTAAAAATACAAATGAATTTATTACAACACTATTTGGTATTTTTGTTTAAAATAGTGTTGAAAGTGTAAATTTGTTTTTGTGTGCAATTTTTTCAACTGTTCTAAAATTTTAACAAGGTCAGTTTAAATTAGTTCAAATTATCGAGTTTACACTGTTAGGTATAATTTCTACTTATTTTCTATTGAATGAATATTGAAAATCATTGTTGCAAGTTTTATGAAATGTTATTGTGGTTGTGCTTCAAAATACATGACATAAAAATGTTATTTGGTAACAATAAAATCTTTTTTGTTTCACTTTAAATTTTTTTTAAATATTTTACAAATTTTATGTATGTAAAATAATTTGTATGGAAAATTTGTCATGTAACCCTGGGATTGGCTGATTCTATACAAATGTATACATTCGGACTTTGAGTCTTAAATGCAGAAACACGAATTTGGTCGTGCGAATACAAATGTATACCATATGTACATTTTATATGGAGATTTTGAAATTTTTTTTTCAAAAAACGATATCTCAGCATCCCGTGGACCAAAAACTAATATTTTCATATTGAATATTTTAATCCAAAAATAATAGTTTTTGATTCAGAGGATGCTGAGATACAGACCTTCAAAGTCAAATTGAAGTCTTAATTATGTTTGAATTTGTATATGTATGAAAATTTCGATAAGTAAAAATAGTACAAAATCGCATGGGTTGATTAAAAAGGACTTTTCAACAAATATTAGGGTAAAAAAATTACGGTTTTTGGTCCACGGGATGCTGAGATATCGTTTTTTGAAAAAAAATTTCAAAATCTCCATATAAAATGTATGGTATACATTTGTATACGCACGACCAAATTCGTGTTTTTGCATAGGTAAAAAGAAATATTTTGTTCTACCAATTTTGAGCTAGGACGTTGAAAATTGGGATGTATAGTGAGGACCTTCCAATGAAGGAATTGGTGAAGTTTCATGTTTTCCTAGCTCGAAGGGATCATATTTAAATTAAGACTCAAAGTCCGAATGTATACATTTGTATAAGATCAGCCAATCCCAGGGTTACATGACAAATTTTCCATACAAATTATTTTACGTATGTAAATAAAATTTGTAAAATATTTAAAAAAAAAATTTTAAGTGAAATAAAAAAGATTTTATTGTTACCAAATAACTAAAAATCTTGAAATTTGACAAAAAAGAAAAAAAAATCATCATGCGAATGAATGAATTATCATTATTTAATAAGAACTATAAAATGCAATATGAAAATGAACAAGAAGCAGTATATTTTAAAAAACATGAAAATTAAAAATATTTTTTCATTTCTCACATATCACAAAAAAACGTGATAATTAATATCATCAACAATAATTGTACACAGTTGTATTATTATATTTTTGTTTTTCGAAACAAAATATAAATATCCAAAAATGTATACAATAAGAATCAAAACAAAATTTAAAAATATATGGTATACAAAAACAAATAAAGCATTTATAATGAATATTATAATTATGGGCGTGTTTTTCATTATTTTTTATTTCTTAAATTTACTTTACATGCTTCTTCTTTTCACATTTCTCCTCTTGAAATCTTATACAGCCAATCATATCATGAGCTTATTCGAAGCAAAATTATTCCCCTTTTTATATTATTTTTGCAAACATACAGACATGAAAATTCAAAAATTTGAATTTAACGGCTACAATAAACCTCTATATACTTGATGCTTTTTGTATATGATTATTAAAGTTCGTAGAAAGATATTGCACTCAAATGGGAAGAATGTATACAAAAAAATTAAGCTTCTTTTTAATAAAGCTTTTCTCTCTTTGTAATTATTTTCAAAGAGATATACCAGTGTTGTTAAACCGTGGGATTTTTAACAGTTCGTATTTCGTACGTGGTATAAAATGTGTACAAGAAGGTATTTTATATAATTTTTAAAAATTTTTCCCCTCGTGCCTTCTCTCACGATTTTGTTCAAGGAGGCAAAATGTTTCCCTTTTCCCTTTTTTAAATTGTCGGTAGTCGAAATTCCCAAAAACATGGAAAAATCCTACGATCTAACAACACTGCATTCAGTATAAATAGTGAGAAAAGTTTATCTTTCTCTCTCGCAAGTATTTTGTTTTGAGCAGCAAACGTCAAAGCTTTCTAAAATGGATTAAGCGTAAATCCACCTAAAAATCTTACTAAAGACATTGAAATACACTGGAGTGCAATATCTTCCTATAGTTATTACGATCTTTGGTATAATCTTTCTATTTTGACTATTATTTGATTGAAAGTTTAAGATTATAATGCTCCATGAATATAATATAATTCAACAGAAAAATGACTTTTTGACATTTTATTTTCAAGTAATAATTATAAAGTGATCAGCTACACAAATATTCAACTTTACATGTTTTTAAATAATTTATTTTTCTGAGATAATACAACGTGTAAGATTGTTATTTGTATTAATTTCCAAAATTTCAGTTGAATTAAAAATCTTTACTGTCATACTGTTTTAAAAATACTTTTGTTATTAAATTTTTTGTTTAACTACAAATGTATGTGTATCTAGTGTAAATTAATTTTTATTACATATATGTATGCTATTGCTTTCTAAAAATCAAAAATTTTTTGTCTTATTTTCGAGAATATCTTTATTTTCAACCTGTTCGCTCTGCATTTGATGTTATTGTCATGCGTAGAAACTTATTTGTTGCTTCCAACTTTACAATAACTTCTGAAAAAAGTTGCAGTATCTAAGATATTTACTAATAATATTTGGTCATTCCTAATAGTAAAATCAGTTGATTTTTGTGTAACGTTTGATGTTTAATTTGAAAATTATAATTTTAATAGCCTAAAATGTATGTATGTAGGTTGTATTACTAATATGTATGTTCTGCAGTGATATAATACTAGAAGGAAAGTAAAGCTACTTCAAAAACAGTATGTACTTGAAAAATGAATCAAATGTAGGATTATCGTCACTTACTTATGTATGTATATCGTCACTAGTGTATTCTTTTCAGTCTGTCAGCAAATAGGTATGTATTTGCGTAGATTATACATATGTACATATTTATAATAATTATTAAAAGTTCAAAATTTTAAAAACAATCGAAGCAAATATTTTCTATCTTTAGAATAAGTTATTGTAATATTAGTAATTTATTTTTGTCTCAACAAATTATAAAATTTACATAATTAATTAATTAAGCAAAAAGATGTAAATGCAATATTATAAATTGTTTAATATTCGTATCTCACAAAAAAAATGATTAAAATAAAAAAAAAATAAAAACTGTTTACATATTTACAAAATTATAGGAGTAGTTTATAACTACTGTTTTTCGTTATGACCAATCAGTTTTTTTATTTTAAATAATTTTGTGAATGAAACTTTCACTTATTAGTTTAAAATGTTTATAATTTTAATAAATGCTTTTAGTTTCCAGGTGTGAAAGTGTTTAAAAAATTTGAAAAATGTATTATAAGCATAACCAAGTATATTAAATATAACAAACAAGAAAAGTATGTACCTATATAAATGCTATTTAAAAAAAATTATTATAAATGATAGAAATGCTAGAGTGTTTTATGATAGAAAATGCCTATTAAAAATGAAAGTAGAAATTTCTAAAGTTTCTCAGATACGCAGAATATTTTTGGATTTACTAGAATTCTTTCTTTGAATTTCATTGTATTGAATATAATAAAGTAATCCAAATTTGTTTTTTCATGGTACAATAATTTTTTTTGCTTAAAAAATTGCAATTCCATACCACTGAATTCGAGAGAAACTTTGAGGGTTGCAGATTTAGACACCTTTAAGGTATTGTTGAAACAAAAGATTTCTACGTATTTTATTTCTTGATGTTTACACATGTTTCATGTTTTTCCCACAATTTGAACTAAAAGTACAGAAATTAGATTCTGCATCATTTGGTAATTTTGTTAATTTTACATATAATGAATTAATTTTAATAAACATATGTACAAAATAATAAAAGCAATTATATTGTAATGAAAACTGGAGGTATATTTTAAAAAATTGAAACATTAAATTATTATACAGTATATTAGTAAAAAAGAAAGACAATATATGGTGAGAAATCTAAATAAGTTTTTCAAATGGTATTGAGAGATGGTCTTAAAAAGATGATTTAAGAATTTTTCTCCAAAATCGTTATAAATTGTTTGTTGTTAATACACAACTTAATTAACGTTAGAAAAATATATTAAAAAACTTTTAAAATAAATAACTTTTATAAATAAAATGCACCAAAAATTAAAAAATAATTTTTCTCTCTCAGTGATATACACAAGAAAAGTTTCATTGCAAAATAAAAAATGATAGAACTCAGATTAAATCCTTAAATTAAATGTATTAACAATATTTTAAAATTATATTATCTCGTTTGAATTTAAATGTTTGAACTATTATCAATGAATTGTGTAATTTTACAGCTTTTCAAGTGCATTAAGAGCCCAATTTAGTAAAATGGCCTGCAAAGTGACCACCTACAGCCTACATTTTTCAACCGATTTTCATGAAATTTCGAATATAGATAGGTGGAAGGGAATTGTGGTCCTTAAGTGGAACACATTTTTGAAAAAGTCCTTTATTTCAAAAATACAAGGATTCAAAGTGTGGCTGTTTTGCGATTTTGGGCCTGCAAAGTGACCACCTACAGCTTACAATTTTTAACCGATTTTCATGAAATTTTGAATATAGATAGGTGGAAGGGAATTGTGGTCCTTAAGTGGAACACATTTTTAAAATTTTGGTCCTTAAATTTTTTTATATTCGATTTTCGAAGGTACAGATAAAAAAAAAATCACTAAACTTTTCACACTTTTTTCATGTATTAAAACGTTTAGATACTATAATTTCTTTTTATAAGATTTAAATATAACCTTTTCCAAAAAGTTTAAAAGAAAATTCAGGGAAATTGGTTACGTAGTTTAATTATTATCAATAAAACAATTTGTTAATTTTTCATAAAATTTCATTACTAATTTTTCATTTCACATAAATTTTTTTGCATACTTATGGGTTTAAATAAGAATTACACAGATAGTATAAACTCTATAAACTCGGTGCAAATAAAATTGCAATTTTTGTAGTATGTGTGATGATTAAGTAACGTAAACAGCATATAAAAGTTATGTATAGTTAAGCTGCACATAGCTAGGTATATAGATATATTAGCAACACATTTTGTATGGGAATGGTGATCGGTGATGATGAATACGAAATAATAGAATTAGTATGTATATATACTACGCATAAGAGCATATTTTACTAACTGTTGTTGGATTCGAGCAAGTGAATTTTGGGTTTTAGTGCTAATTTTTTATATTCTAAATATTAGAAAAATTATAGTGTTACATAGAATTTAGATTTCAGTGATTATTTGATGATAAATCTAATATTTTACTAAAATTTCAGTATTTTTTAATACTCCTTTTTTTTAACCCTAGGATTGCCTGATCGTATATAAATGTATACATTCGGAATTTGAGTCTTAATTTAAATATGATCCCTTTGAGCTAGGACTTCGAAACTTCACCAATTCCTCCATTGGAGGATCCTCACCCCAATTTTCAAAGTCCTAGCTCAAAATCGGTAGAACAAAATATTCTTTTTTATGCAAAAACACAAATTTGACGGTACGTATACAAATGTATACCATACATTTTATATGGAAATTTTGAAATTTTTTTTTCAAAAACGATATCTCAGCATCCCGTAGACCAAAAACTAATATGTTTATACTAAAAGATTTATCCAAGTGTTCTCTTTAGTTTTGTTTTTACAGTGTTGTTGTACTTTTTTTTGTTTTCAAGATAAAATACAAAACAACATCAAAAACATGAATGTTTCATACATTTTTCTACATTCATAAATGCAAACATCTACTTTTGACTTTGAAGATCCATATCTCAGCATCCTCTGAACCAAAAACTAATATTTTTGGATTAAAATATTTGTTGAAGTGTTTCTATTGAGCTATCTTATACAGTAATTCTCTAAGTACTATTATTTTCAACCAAAAGGACAAAATACGCGAAAAATCATGAAGATTTTTAACATTTTTAACCTTATTTTCCATTTTATTTCAAAAAATGGAAAAAATATACATAGGACATTAATAGAAAGAACACTAAGAAGAACACTTCAATAAAGATTTTAATATAAAAATATTAGTTTTTGGTTCACCGGATGCTGAGATACATCTTTTTGAAAATAAAATTTCCATATAAAATGTATGGTATACATTTGTATACGTACGGCTAAAACTTTGACAATCTTGATCAGGCAATCCTAAGTTAAACTCGTCAATCATTCTACCTCCAAGGTAACGCCAAAAGAATGAATTGAATTGAAAAATAAAATGTACAATATTTAAAATTTCTACAAATTCTTCATATTTTGAAAACCTTATACCTATATTATACCGTATTATTTATTATTTTAACACTTCATTCAAATTTTGACCGTTTTGGTTTTTAAAGTTGAATATCTCAGGACTCTAAAAACCGATTGAATTGAAATTTCTGCACAATATTAATCTTGTCATTCTCTATAAAACTCTCTTTAGCACCAAAACGATTCCTGAACTGAGACGCGAGTTACAGGGCGCTAAACATAAAACTCACACGAATCAATTTTAAGTATCAAAATTTTACATTTTTTGACTCCTTATAAAAGTATGTTGCCGTGAGACTAAGGAGCTGAAATTTGGTCAGCATATTTTTTGAAGGGTCTAATATTATATGAAATTTTAACGGTGAATATCCGTTAACTAGGGCAAAAGGTATAGGATAAAATACAAAAAAAGTCATTTTTTTAAGATACAACTTTTTTTTCTTTCTATAAGGCCCTCCTTAGTTCATACCGTGATCCTTCAGAAAAGGATGCATTTCAATTTAGAACTATTTTCTGACCTAGTGCATTTTATTTGACTCAAATCGGTGCAACAAAGCCCGAGATATAAGAGTTCAAAGTTGAAAAGCCACATATCCTTCCATATAAAAATTTAAAAAATAAAATAATTCAGTATTTTTGAATTTTTACATAAAAAATTTGTTGTATGAAAAATTTGTGACCTTCAACTGAAATAATTTCAGCTATAACAGCTGCATGCTAGCTGTAGCCTGTACCTACATACACATTTTACAAACGTACATCCATGCAGTATGATCGCCATATACAGCTATAGCTATAGCTATAACTATAGCTATAACTATAGCTATAACTATGAAAATTTTTTAAATCATATACACCAACACTTAGACGAAATTTATTTGCTTGTGTTGGTGCAGACACAAATACATTTCAGACGATGTTATTGTTGTTTTCGAAAAAAATTTTTTACTAAATTTGGCTCTTAATAAAAGTTTGGGCATCCATAATTATAATCACAATTGTGTAACTGCAACTCATCAAAATTTACAAAAATCAAAATATCAAAAAATGAACTTAACTGTATTGGCTTCTGAGCGACTCATATAACAATTAACAATATTCTAATTCTTAATCTGTATAAATTTTTTACTTACGTCACGAACAGTCCAACGAGATAATATAATTTTAAAATATTGATTTAATTTAATTTTAATATTTTATTATAATATTTTATGCCTCTGTCAAAAAATTAGTAATAAATGCTATTTCATTTAAAATATCTAGTAGTCTACACTTTTTATTGTTTTAATAAAATATCTAGTAGTCTATAACGTCGCCCTCAGCCACAAAGTTATTTAGTTGAGGGTTAGTAAGTTAATAAAAGTTATTAAACTATTTAATAATAAAAACAAAAACATATACACACTTACATGTACAAAAAAAGCTGTACCTGCATTTTTTTTTCTTCAAAAACTGGGTTTTATGATTGGATTTTCTTAATTATTTTTAATCTGTAAACATAAATTTAAATTATGGAAAATTTTTTCGTTCATAGTTTTTAGATACGAAAATAAAATTCAAGGCGCCAGGTATTTTCATAGAATAAAGTTTCAGTGACAATATTTTTATTTGTAAATAAAAATAAACAATTTTTTTCAAATATTATTTGTATTCACATGCTTTTTTAATCTTAACTTATCCTAAAGCTATAGTTACTATCAAATATTAATTAAAGGTACATTATTATCAAATATAAAAATAAAATGACTTATACTTAGTATATTTTAATATTTGGTGTGACCGCCTTTTGCCGTAATGACATGCCATATTTTTTCTAAAAATCTTTTTAATTCTCCCATATTTCGGGGCTTTTTATTGGCTAGAACTTTTCCCATCTTGTGCCAATCGTGCTCGATTGGATTCAAATCAAGAATATTTTCGGACCATGGAAGAGATTTAATGTCCAGGCTTTCTTTATAATTGTGGACCTGTAAGAAAATGAATATTATTTGTAGAGTTAATGTTGGACTCGTATTCACTCAGTTCCTCGGTTGTTGGTAATAATCCTTGCAATAAAATTTCATTATATTTTTTTGTATTTACTACGCCATTTACAATAATTATCCGTCCAACTCCACGAGAAGTGATGCAGCCCAAAACCATAACACTTTCGGTTCTCTTCAATCTAGACGACACACAATCGTCATTTAAACGCTCTTTCACTCTTCGCCGAACTGTCGCCTTTCCATCTGTTCCTGATAAATTAAATTTCGATTCATCAGAAAATATTACTCTATTCAATTCCTCAGATGTTCAAATTTTCCTTAATTTTTCTCATGTCTGTTAGTTCGAAAGTACACCTCCTGCGTACGCTTCCTTGTTTGCGTTCGTTGAATTTACCTTGACTATACAATAGCACTATTTGAGATTTTTGTGTGCCACTCATTTGTGTCTTTTTCGACATTTTCAAAAATTTTAAAACACTGTATTTATATTATTTAAGTATAAAAACACTAGCTTAACGTTCTTAACACTTTATCCATTAAACAATAAATAAAATATCCTTTTTATTAACAGACATTTAAACCTTTAGTTTTGATATATGTATGTACATTATCCTTCACAGATTACAAATAATTGGGAAAATCCCGTCATAAAACCCAGTTTTTGAAAAAAATGCAGGTGCGGATGTTTTTTTGCATGTTAGTGTACATATCTAAAATAATAATAACATCGTATCGATATTTGCATTGATTCCTATAGCTTACTATGGCTACTTTTTCGGCGAAAACATCGATGACTTTTACATGATGATGGTATTGCTGGTATAATAACTATACTTTCTGCAATACCACAGCATCGATGTTTTCATCAATTACAAGGAACAGATGAAAACATCAACGAAATTAGCTTATTTTTCATTGATGTTTTCTTATACATATTCATTATTCACTCTGACTTTTTATTTTTTAACTTGTAATAAACAACATGAATGTGTACAAAATATTTTGAAATTTTATACATCCTCATAATTTCAGTTTTTTAAAATAAATGTAAAAAAATCGTTTAATTACAATTGCAATAAATTACACCTAACTAATCAAAAGACAAAATTACAATTAAAATTCATTTATTTGCCACATACATAATATATGTATGTATGTTCTTATGTACATTTTATGTCTTAATAGAATATCACGTAATTAAATACGCAGTTTGAAAATAAAGCTTTCACTACTTTTAAATGGAAAAATTTATATCACTTACACTTTGTATTACCGTTTGCATTACCTTTTCATCGTCGACATTTTTGTTCATAATAAGTATAACTGAAAACATTGATGGAAATTTCATTTATTACAATTTGCGCTGCTGGGATTTATTTTTACGCAAATATGTATTAAATCATACATTAATATCTATGTACCTATGTACATATTAAAACTATAGCAACTTTTATTTCTTATTTGTTGAATAATACAACTATGCAATTTTTATTTTCAAAATTAGCTTTGAACCCAAAGCTGATGTGTTTGAAATTTTTTGCAAAATAATTTTTTAAGTATGTAATTTTCAAAATTTTAAAACTCGCATTATGTCTTTAAATCACATGTTTTAAATTTAAATCACGGAAATACTCTTCAAAGTCACTATGTACATATTTGTTTTTTGATGATCTTTGGCATTTTTTCCCATAACTTTGACATAAACAAATAAAAATTATTTTCTCCATATTTATACTTTTCTTATTCTTTTTCTCGGTTTTCCTACTGAACGATTTCATTAACACAAAAAGATTAATTCACGCATTTTTTTTAATGAGTGAATATTTGATTTTTATTTTGCATATACACGCAAATACAAAAATACAAAGTATACAAAATATGTAATACATACAAAAAAAAAAGATTTTTTCAAAATTAGTGTGCAAATAATAACAGAAAAAAGTTGTAAGCTGTTAGTACAGCTTTTTCTTCTTTTTCAATTTTCAGTACGTACGTCGCATTCAGGTTACAGATAGACGACACTTACATAATTTTCTTTCACTGCAAAAGTTGAGATTTTCCCACAAATTCATTAACTGTGAGTGTTTATTTGGCTATATACCTATGTATATACATATATACATACATATGTATATACCTATTTATTTTTTTCAAGTGAAATTTAAAATTACATACATATGTATACTCTCATTAAACAAATCATTTATTTATGTGGCAATCATAATTTTTGTATTTATTTTTGATATTAACAGTATTTTGTAAAAAATTGTAACTTTTGGTATTACAGGAAAAAACTCATTAAAGAATATGACAGATTGTAGTAGCATTCACGGGTCAACAACATCTTCAAGTGATGTAATATCATCTAGAGGATGTACAACAAATCCGCGTATACGTATAATACGAATGGTTAGACCAAATTCAAGAAGAGTTCTCATTGGTCCAGATAATAATTCATCATTTGGCTTTGCAATTCGTGGTGGAAAAGAATTTGGTACTGGATTTTTCCTTTCAAAAATTGAAAAAGGTAGTGAAGCTGATATCAAAGGATTAAGAGTAAGTAAATAAAACTAAATCTTAAAAATAACAAACAAATTGTGCAATTTAAAAAAAAAAACATTTTTTGAAAGGTTGGAGACCAAATTATTAGAGCCAATGGTTATAGTGTTGATGATGCTATTCACAAAGAACTTACACAATACATATCAAGCCAAGACAGATTAACATTAAAAGTTAGAGGTAAGTTATATTTGGTCATATTTAGTACACATTTATTATTCAAATAGAATGTTTCAAAATTAAATTACTAAAAAAAAATTCTTGTTAATGCATAAATCGTAAGATAAGATAAAAACTTGAAGATATATTATTTAGATATAACTGGCAATCAAAAATGATATACATAACTAATTTGGTCAAATTTTTGCACAATATTTTAGATATTCACTCATGCTTGGGTAACAGAATAACTTGAAGTGTATATGCTATGATTTAAGTAAACGAATGAGAATTAATAAGTTATCGTGAATAAATATTGTTCGTTTGTCTTAAATAAGATGAACTAGCTAAGTTTTAAAAAAACTAGAATATTATTTAAACCAAATAACAAACTTTGTGGTATTTCATACAAAAAAAAATAATTTTTTTTATACAGCTGCTTTTTATTTTATAAAAATGCTTTTTGGAGAAAAAATTGTCAATTTAATAATAAAAACAGTGTTTATATCGTTCATATCACTAAACAAAGCTAAAATCATACACGTATGTATGTAAAATCTAAAAACATATTTCAGTTATTTATGAATTTTTTTCTTACTACCAAAATGTAAAATTACGGAAATTCATTCAAACTCAAAATAGATTCAATCGTTTCAGCCAAATTAGTAAAACTTACTGTAACATAGAACTTAATTAAGAATTAGTTTTATTGTATTTTTAATTATAATAATAAAAATAATAATAAATAATTTCTTTAGATAAAAACAATACTTATATAAGAAATATTATTTATCTTGTGTATATAACTGGAGCGTGTCATTAGAATATTAAGTGTGTAGTTATCTATTTGTATAATAGATGATATATGATGATAATTTACAATTAAATAATTTCCATTATTAAAATAATGCATAATTTTCTATTTTTACTTGTTTTTGTAGGTGTGGGTATGCTGCCAGTCAAAGAGTAAGTATTTTAATAAATTTTAAAAATAATATTGCATTTATATTCAATATTTATAAGAGTTTGAAAACTATTTACGCACATATGCTTTTTTTTTTTGTGATTAAAAAACTGTTAGGAAAACCATCGACCCACTTACTTGGCATATAATACCACGGCATATTTTAACAACATTAACAGATTTAGAGGAAACACGAGTGCCACAAAAAGATATACGTATAATATTGAAAGTGGCACCACGAGCTAAATTAGGTCTTGGAATTTGTAAAGGTCCTGAATGGAAACCAGGAATTTTTGTTCAATTTACAAAAGAATTTAGCGTTGCTAGGGACTCTGGTTTAGGACCTGGGGATCAAATTCTTAGTTGTAATAGCATTGATTTTTCTGATGTGCTATTTAGTGAAGCTGTTGCTGTAATGAAAAGTTCACAAACTCTTGAAATGGTTGTCCGTACTGGTGCAGGACTTGATTTGTTTCCTAATGAATCAAGCGGATATAATAGTTCAGCAAGCAGTGTAACTGGAGATCAAAGTCCTTGTTGGGGTGATCATTCTTCAAAACGTTTAAGTATTGTGCGAGAAGAAAATTCACTCGATAAATTAAGAATGCAATCAAAATACTGGTATGATGGAAATAGTCTGTATCAAAAAGAATGTTTGTCAACAAATGGCAGCGAATCAAATTATACGACTGAATCTAATGGAAATAAAACGATTATTCAATTATCAGAAAGTGGAACATTAATCAATAATACTTTGGTTTCTAACACAAACAATGAAATGCCAAAAATTCATCAAAATGTGGAAGAAACATTACCATTAACAGAAAATACACTTTCAAATCTATCGTACAATGACTTATCATCCACCTCTTCAACAATATCATCATTATCGACTGAAGAAAATATTAACAAGAAAAACATAATAGCATCTGAAGAAGTAACATCGAATAGTTTGATCAATACTAATTCTTTAGTTAATCATGATAAAGTTGATTCTAGTAAAGTGAATGACAAAATTGCTGATATTTGTTTCGTATCACGACAAAGTGAGACAAAAACGGTTATTGTTGAAGTTCACAGAAGTTCAACAACAGAAGAGGCGAATAGGTTGACATCGTCTTCTGCATTAGTAGCAACAGGAGCTCCAGCACCACCTCCAAGACCACCACTATCTTCATCACCATTCACCTCTAGTACAAGTAATGACAATATATCAGAAAGAAGTTCATCTGTAACTAGTTCTTGTGGAAAAAGTAGTCTGAACAGTGCAATCAGCGAAGAATTGAAAAAACGCCAAGAAGTGAGTTTAGATATTTAAAAAAACACACATTTACTTAGCCTAACAATACATATATGTATATTATTGTAATTCGATTATGCATTTATACATTTATAGCGACGATTTTCAAATCAAAATACAAACCAAGAAGCGATAAAAAACCAAGTTGAGTTAAGGCAACAACCACCGAAAAAGTTTCGAAATTCGTCGCTTGGTGGCAATGATGACGAGAAGAGGCATAGTGCTCTTATGGACGAGTTTAAACGAGCTCATCGAAAAATGTTTAAAAACGGTTTTCAAGAAGATGATTTACAGGTAAATCGTTTTTTTTTTCATATCAACTTTTCTAATTATATCTACATACAGTATATGGGGGCCTCTCTAAACCACTGACCACTCGTAACTTTACGTATACCCCCAGGTAATTACTTTTCCGAAAAAGGGAAAGTCCGGATTGTAAATTTTTAATAAGAATCTCTGAGACATTTGGAATTTTGAATCATGTAATGCCAGATTGGAAGAATATTTCGGATAATCCAAAAAATATGAAAATTTAAAAAATTGGTAATGGTCCTAATTCAATGGCCAGGGGGTTAGTTCTCGAAATCTATCGTAATTTCACGTATACGTATTTTTACGAGTACTTTTTTCAAATGGTTTATGTCAGATGTATTTTTGTAATCATTCGAATATTTTTTCACCATTCGAATAGAATTACAAGTGTGGTGCAATTTTTAAAGTTCAAAACTGGTTTTTTATCAGATGATTTAGATGAGTAAGATGAGAATTAATGAATAATGAGAGAAAAATTATTTTAAGATTTTCGAAGAGAAGTTTGTAAAATTATTCATGATGGATGAAATTATTGAAAAATTAAGCAAAGACAATTTTTTGAAAATTACAACTAAAAATGATTTAAATAATTATTCTTGTTTTTAATTAATAATTGTTATTTTTATTATTAATATTTTAAATTCATAATTTTAATTTTATAGTTTCTTATTATAATATACATATATATATATATAGTAAGAGTATATACATATGTACATTATATTAAACAGCCATATATACTTCTATAATATTTATTTTCAACAGTATCAACTTAGTAGTTGTAACAGTTACGAGTGCAAATAGGCACTTGTATCTTTTCAAATGGTTTTCATTCAATTATTTACATTTGCGAGTCTCTAGAATAAACCATATATCAAAACCACTTGGAAATGGTGATTTTGAGAATAGGTCCCCTGGACCCTTTTAAAATCCTTGATACAACATCATAAATTTATCACAAATAAGTGTATGACCTGTTAACAGATAACGATTACTATAAATTGTTGAAACTATTGAAGTTTCCGTATAGTTATTTTCTAGTTTGAAAGTGAAAGTAACAAAATGGAAGCTAAAGTGCAAATTTAAAATTTAAAAAATTCTAAAAGTTAGTTAGTGAAATATAGAAAAATTAACTAAAATAATATCGATGGGTAGAAGTAAAGACATTTCTTGTGCCAAGAAAGCTGCCATTACAGCTTCAATTAAAACAAAAAATTATTCCTTCCGTTAAATAATACGAATGGAGAAAGTTTCACATCAAACAGTGATAAGAATAAACAAAAATTTAAAGACAAACTCCACAGAAACTTCAAGAGGCCAACAAAACTGTAAGCGTAAAAGAAGAACCACACCACGAGACGATCGTATTATTCTTCAAAAGGCCATGGAAAATCGTTTTGCCACTTTCAAAAATATGCACAAAAGTTTAAATGACGAAGGAATTGAAATTTCGCTTCGGACATTGAGAAAACGTCTGCAAGAGTTTAACCTAATGGGACGACAACTAGCTAAGAAACCTAGGTTAACAACACAAATGAAAAGAAAGAAACTACGAATGGGCGAAAACTCACAACAAACATGGTATTTAATATTGGAAAAAGGTAATTGAACATGTTTAATAAAAAAAAATAATTTTTTATAAATAAGTTGGAGGAAAATATTGCTACATTCTATTGGGACATTCTTATACAAATTTATATTTTATTTCAGGTAGTATTTAGTGATAAATACAGGAGGCCTGGAGAGCGATATAGTGATGACTGCATAACAAGAAAAATGAAACATGCGCCAGCTTTGATGATCTGGGTTTGCATTCCAGAAAATGGGCCGGGTCCACTATATTTCGTTGAAAGCGTCATGGACAAGAAGCTAGCTGTACGAACAAGTTATTAGAAACGAACTACTGCCTTACTTCGATGATTTACTGCTTTCCGGAGACGAATATTATTTCATGCAAGACCTTGCACCATGTCATCCGGCAGGAAGCATAACAAAGTTGTTGAATGATTCAGGACTACCTATTCTAGCATGGTCTGGAAATTCTCCGGATATGAACCCCATTGAAAATGTATGGAGTATTTTCATGAATAAGGTATATTCTAGGAAAACCTCTACTTTTGAAATTTTAAAACAGAATATAGTCGAAATTTTGAACAACGACGAAGGTATCAGACAAATGATAGAAAGTTGTATTATGAATATGCCCGAAAGAATAAGTGCTTTAAAGTCTTTAAAAGGCAAATGTACTAGATATTAAAAAAAAGTTAATATGTAATGTTATGTTAAGTTAATATATAATATCTGTAAATATTATAAATAAAATCACTAAACAAAAAAACACAGCATTTTGTATGTATAATTTTTTTCACTTTAAGTAACTAACTTTGCTCTAAAAATGAAATTTATAGAAATTTAATAGCGGTCCTAATTCAATGGCTAGGTACTGTATGTAGACATACATACATAATGTTTTTCTTACCATTATCAAGAGCTTTAAATTTTGTTTTCAATACATTTTAGAAGTTATCTATAATGATATGATTCTATAACTTTATCTACCATGCGATATCAAAATAAAAAAATTTCGCAACAAACAAAGTTGAAACGTTGGGTGTAAAAATAATTCCCAATATTTTGTTAAACAAAAGCAAATTACTGTTCAAGATGAATTTGTTCAAATTGAATATTTTTTTTATTATTATTCAAAACAAAGTCACGTATGGCCGCATTTAATTGTACATAGTTAAATATTTATGTATTCCAAATTTTTTCAGAATAAATTCTTCTATTAAGAAGCTTGAGAAGACGTAGGGAGTTGTGTAATAGAAGGATATTTCTACGATGTGGCTCATAATGAAAAAAAAAATTATTCCAATAAAATCGCATAAATAAAAATGAATTTACTACTGTGATCAAAAAATATGGTGGATTGTTCATAAAATGAAAAATCTTTATTTATTCTTCTAAATCAATTTCATCGCCCTCAAAGTACTCCCCGTCCGACTCAATGCGCTTATGCCAACGTTTTTTCCAATCCTCGGAACAGTCAGAGAAGTCTTTTTCGGGATGGCCTTCAACACTTTCTTCGATTCGGCTTTTATATCAACAATCGAGTCGAAACGGTGTCCCCGGAGCGGTCTTTTGAGTTTGTTGAACAGCCATAAGTTGCACGGTGCTAAATCAGGCGAATACGGTGGTTGTAGAACAATATGGGTCTAATTTGTGGGGAAATGTTCTCGAAATTTTCAAAAAAATTGAGTGTTTTTGGAACCAATTGAGATTTGACGCATTTGAGGCACATAAACATCTTTTAAAATGGTTTGGGTTGATCCAAATGAAATGCCCGTAGCATCAGCAAGGTCTTTAATTGTCAATCGATGATTTTCGAACAGCAAATCTTTCATTTCTTTGACGTGGCTTTCATCAGTAGATGTTGATGATCGTCCGGGGCGCTGTTTTTAAACTCGTTCTCGGCCTTCTTTGAAGTCATTGTAAACATTTTTTTGCAACATAGCCTTAATAAGTTTTGTCAAATTACAAAAACCAAAATCAATAATATCATGGAATATCGAAGTTATACAAAGAAAATTAATCAAGATTATTATTTACAACCAAATTAATTATTTTTTTTTAACAAATTATGCCGAAAATTAATTTAATTTTGTTAAAAAATAGATACATTGACAAAAATAAACTCTTCAAAAAAAGGTAAAATCTTTTGTACGTTATAGAGGATATAAATTATTTACAATTGACCATTGCATGTGTTGGAAATTTTTTTAAATAATTTTTAATGAATTAATTTGATAAAAAAAATATATATACCATATAGGTACATATACTATAATTTTTCGTATGGACTGTAACCGTGAAATTAGTTTAAAAACAAAACATAAATATTTAGAATTAAATTTAACCGTTTACACCCTTTGTAAAACTTTTCTAAATAGTTTTGAGAGAATCCCCTATTTAAATTCATTAAAATCTGACTTTTATATGTAATACCATGAAAATATAGTTGTACAAAATTTATAATTTTTTATGTTTGCTTGCTTTAATAGACGATCAAGGATATACCCCTTTAAATCATGCTATCATAATTATTGTAAATATTGTTTTTGGACATATGATAGTTTTTGACGTAATTTTCTTGATATTTAATTCATTGCTACTTTTCCTATACATACATTTTTTTTTTGTATCGTTATCGATTCACCTCCGAGTTTCACCTTAGTGAAAATTTGGTATGCTGAAAAACGATCGAAGAACTGCTTTGTTAATGCAACGTTAACAAATGTATGAAAATGACAGTTCTGTTTCATTTCGATCGTTTTCAGGAATAACGCGAAAGTGAACCTGTTTAAGAAATGAATTTAAAATATTTAAAATTATTTTATTTTATTTTGATAAAGTAAAATAAAAGTAAAATCAATATTAAAAAAGCAAAATAACAAGAAACTTACTTATTCGTGTCCATTTTAATTATCCTTTAAAATAAAACTTTCTTCAAACTAATGAAAACGCAACTATTTTCAAGTTAATGACAAATATATTAAAATGAAAGTTGCGGTTCACTTCGAACGTTTTCAGAATACAAAACTTCGAATCGAATCTCATTCACCCTTTGCACACTTGGTGGTTAAACCGGTTATTGTTGCGCTGGTTCAAAAAGCATCAAGTATATAGAGGTTTATTGTAGCCGTTAAATTCAAATTTTTGAATTTTCATGTCTGTATGTTTGCAAAAATAATATAAAAAGGGGAATAATTTTGCTTCGAATAAGCTCATGATATGATTGGCTGTATAAGATTTCAAGAGGAGAAATGTGAAAAGAAGAAGCATGTAAAGTAAATTTAAGAAATAAAAAATAATGAAAAACACGCCCATAATTATAATATTCATTATAAATGCTTTATTTGTTTTTGTATACCATATGATATTTTTAAATTTTGTTTTGATTCTTATTGTATACATTTTTGGATATTTATATGTATTTTGTTTCGAAAAACAAAAATATAATAATACAACTGTGTACAATTATTGTTGATGATATTAATTATCACGTTTTTTGTGATATAAGAGAAATGAAAAAATATTTTTAATTTTCATGTTTTTTAAAATACATAAAGTGCTTCTTATTCATTTTAATATTGCATTTAATAGTTCTTATAAAATAATTATAATTCATTCATTCGGATTATGATTTTTTTTCTTTTTTGTCAAATTTCAAGATTTTTAGTTATTTGGTAACAATAATATGTTTTTTATTTCACTTTAAATTTTTTTTAAATATTTTACAAATTTTAATTACGTAAAATTATTTGTATGGAAAATTTGTCATGTAACCCTGGGATTGCCTGATCGTATACAAATGTATACATTCGGACTTTGAGTCTTAATTTAAATATGATCCCTTCGAGCTAGGAAAACTTGAAACTTTACCAATTCCTTCATTGGAGGATCCTCACTATACACCCCAATTTTCATAGTCCTAGCTCAAAATTGGTAGAACAAATATTTCTTTTTACCTATGCAAAAACACGAAATTTTTTTTTCAAAAAACGATATCTCAGCATCCCGTGGACCAAATTTCAAAATCTCCATGTAAAATGTATGGTATACATTTGTATACGCACGACCAAATTCGTGTTTTTGCATAGGTAAAAAGAAATATTTTGTTCTACCAATTTTGAGCTAGGACTATGAAAATTGGGGTGTATAGTGAGGATCCTCCAATGAAGGAATTGGTAAAGTTTCAAGTTTTCCTAGCTCGAAGGGATCATATTTAAATTAAGACTCAAAGTCCGAATGTATACATTTGTATACGATCAGGCAATCCCAGGGTTACATGACAAATTTTCCATACAAATAATTTTACGTAATTAAAATTTGTAAAATATTTAAAAAAAATTTAAAGTGAAACAAAAAAGATTTTATTGTTACCAAATAACATTTTTATGTCACGTATTTTGAAGCACAACCACAATAACATTTCATAAAACTTGCAACAATGATTTTCAATATTCATTCAATAGAAAATAAGTAGAAATTATACCTAACAGTGTAAACTCGATAATTTGAACTAATTTAAACTGACCTTGTTAAAATTTTAGAACAGTTGAAAAAATTGCACACAAAAACAAATTTACACTTTCAACACTATTTTAAACAAAAATACCAAATAGTGTTGTAATAAATTCATTTGTATTTTTAAAAAAATAATTACAAAATTGAATATGACGATTATAAAGTGAATTTTAAATCAGGTAATATGTACATATTTATCTTGTTTTCATTTCATCCTATTTCGAAAAGTATAAATCAGAAAAACCCCTTTACAAAATTACATAACATTATTAGCTAATTTTAGAAATTTAGGCGTTGAAAATAAAGAGGTTCAAATTACTGAGCTTATACTGTATCTATATTTAAGTAAAATTAAAGTAAAAAAAAAAATTAAAAAAAAAGAAAAAACATTATTTCAAAAAACATTTATACAATTATAATTCATATTGATCTTCTGTCTTTGTCTATCTTCAAATGATCGATATGCGTTTATAATTTGTATTATTCTTTTTGCGTATTTTCTTAATCCTTCCTACTTTTGTTATCTACTTCGAAAATAAACCAAAGTCAGCTGATGTACATTAGTGTATTCAAAAAAAAAAAAAAACAATAGAAATGAAATTTTTAAGAAAAATACAATTTAAAAAGAACTAGGGTAGAATACCCAGTAACGAGCACTCCGGCAGTAACGAGCCCTTGGCTTTATTTTATTCTATAACTAAGATATTTTTATAAAAATACAGGTGAATATTTGCTATATATTATGTACTTAGAAAAATATATTATCCTTGCAATGCGTGGATGGTTTATCATTACAAACTCTTATTTTAAATATAATTCTAATAAATATAAAGTGCTACTCAAAATGGCATTTTTCTTAACATTTTCGTTAAGGAGATGAATATTTATTTCCTTTATATTTTACTAAAAAAAAGCGATAAATAGCTAATTTTTTTGAAATTACATTTTAAATTAGTTAAAACTTAATTTCTAGCACTTTATAACACTTTTATTATTAAAATATTTTATTTTTGGCACTGCTCGTTACTATCTCTTTTCATGGGCTCGTTACTGGCGAAGAGGGGGCTCGTTACTGGTCTTCACGAATTTTGAGTTTTTTTCATAATTTTAATAATTTTACTGAAATAAAAACATATTTTTTGCGTTAAATTGCAAATCTAGACCCTTCAGAAAATTTATTTTACTCTTGATTGGAATTATTTATCAAATACTTTAACCGTGGTATAAGGAAAAAGTCCAAAATTTTCCTTAAGGGTGCTCGTTACTGGGTATTTTCCCCTATTCATAATTAGTAAACAAAAACTATGGGGAAAATTAATTGTTGTATGAAAAAAACGCTTATAATATTAAATATTTTAGTTTTCTAAAAAAAATTTTCTAGGCGATCCACAAATAATTTTTATTTTTCATATAATTATTTTAAATAAATTAATAAAATATTTGAAAAAAAAGTAAACAAAAATAATTCATCATTACAAAAAAAAATATTCATACAATTATAATTCATATTTATCTTCTGTCTTTGTCTTTCTTCAAATAATCGCTATGTATTTATAATTTTTATTATTCTTTTTGAGGATTTATTCTTATAGTCTACTTCGAAAATAAACAAAACAGCTGATTTATAGTACAAAATTCAAATAAAAACGGAAAATATTTAAATTGAGTTCGAATGTTTCAAAAGCTATATTTAAAAATTTTTCGAAGCAAAATATTTATGTATGTTTGCATGTTCTTGATTTTTGAAAGAGCTTGAGATTAATCCTCTATTGTATAAATTGATGCTTTTTGGCTGGTTGTAACATAAGGGTATAATTTTTTCCAACTTGGTATAGTAAGAAATCATCCAAAATAATTTCAGCTTCACGGTTATAATACACTCATACTCTCGTTACAACTGCTCGTGCCACCTTCAGATGTAGTTTGAGCAGTTGTAAAAACAGGTTTTATAACCGGTTTGCGTCGTTGTAACAACAACTTAATGTGTTCATGCTCATTTACGCCGTTTTCAAAAATAGCCTTGGAGTGGCAGCACGTAACTTGTAACCTTCACGCATTTTATATGTTCCTTATTGATGCTTAAACCTAGTTTTTACTTTCCCATTAAAAAACATTTAATTCAAAACATGTAATATATTTCAATTTCTTTTAAATACTTAAATTTTATGTGATAATTTACTTAATTAATTCACTAATTTTTAATCTAAAATAATCTTCGATAACACCTCTACTGTCGACTTCATTTTTTTGTTACGACTGCTAAAAACACTCGAAATAACATTTACGTGCTACCAACTTGGTCGAAACAACTTACGTGCTGTCAAATTAAAAAAAAAACTCTTTTCAAACCTTCTGTTACAAGTTACGTGCTGCCACTCCAGGTGACGCTAGAGTGCCCCTGTAAACAGTTCTAGGGTATAACGTTAGAAAAGAGCAAAAAAACTTCAACGCCTTCTAGCGACCAAACCGTTGAGATTTCCCTCCCCCCATACGAGTTTTTGTTTGTCTCGATGAGACCTATCACTGGTATCATTTCAAACGGAACTAAACGAAACACCCTTTATATATACTTACTCAATGTTTAAATTCGACTGGAGCCTTACCATGAGAATCGATTTCGTTCAATTAAGTTTTGTTTATATTCAATTTGTTCCTTTACAATTCATGTAAAAAGAAAACACAACATTAATAATTTTTTGCAAGAAAGTAAAAAAAAATATTATAAACACATTTGTGCAAACATTTAAATAAAATTGTACTTACATTTTTAAAAAATTTTTTATTATCACTATGAAAAAATCACTTAAATAATACAAGTTAAACTACCATATAAACAAAACAATGCTGTCAAATTAATAGATGTAAAAATTACGAAAATTGCGTTTGTTTCTCATTATCGTTTTTTATAGTAAGGTGTTCGTTCGTTAATTTTAACGACTTCGTAAGTGATGGTAGATAATATGAGATATAAACGCCTGTGTTACGAACGAAATCGATTCTCATGGTAAGGCTGCTGAACTTATCAGCTGGGTCTATTCAAACAAAATTTTTGTGGGCAATTTATGTCATGCAATCTCATTTGTGTGGAAAATGTCGAAGAATACACTTCAAAAAGCAATTTCTTTTCCTTCATCATTTTTACTGATTACATATTTAAAATTTTCAAACTAAAAGTTAATAATTATTTAAAAAAGAAAATAAAAAATACTTCACAAAACGATTTCTTAACTCTTGTAAACAAATAAAAAAAACCCACTTCAACTATCGCAAAGAAATTCATATTGACGAAATATTTGATTACTCAAACATCAGATTTCTTGCAACAAAACTTGCAATCGAAAATGTCTTGCAAGATTTGTTGCAAGCTGTCATGCAAGAATTTCTTGCAGACATTTTCGGTCCACACGAGAATTTCTCGTAAATATAGACCATAGTTATCAGAGCTGATTTCTGTAGTTGCTTGTTGTTTGTTTCGATCAGTAGTAGTCATCTATCTGCTAAGTTCTGCTAATGACTCAGTACTGCTAATGACTCAGTACAATGGAAAATTTAATAAGTGAAATATGTGTGCGATTCCCTTATGGACAAGGAAAATAAGTTACAAACATACAAGATATAATTAATTAAAAACAAGTTTTTAGTTCACGATTATTTTTTGTTCTGTCTGCGCACTCTAAATTTTACTTGCTGAGCTGATAAGTGCTAATTAGTTCAGTTTAGTTCAGCTCCGCTTTCTGTCTGCGTGCAGCCTACTGAAATACAATTTAGTGGCTTTTTTCCTTTTCTGTTTATATTAATAAAATTTAAAATTTGATATTTTTAATATGTTAAATCTTTAATGATGCATATGTATACATAATGTAGGTATATAAAAAGAAAGTTAATATAAATAATGTATTACAAGAGAATCAATAATATTTAACAAAAAAAAAAAAGAAATTTTCTAAAAATGTAAAAGTAACCTAACGGTTTAAATTTTGTTGAAATGATATGAGAAAATTTTGTGTTTACTTCGTTTTTTTTTTTTTTTTGCTTTGAAAAATACAGAAATATGTACATATGTATGTATGTATGTACATATAAAAATAATTATTTACATATTTATAAATTTTTTCCAAAAAAGATTGGAATGTTTTGTTTTAGTTTGGTCAGGAAAATTTTTTTTTCTTTTTTTATAAAAAAAAATAAAAATCACGATATCAAGACAACATGCTTGCTAATTATAAATTCGAAAAAACAACGTGATTTCGAATTGTATCTTTGATGATATGCAGTCGGTACTTTTGTTTAATAATAGCGAAAGTAGTCATGAATTTATGTATATTTTCCAAATTTAAAATTAATATAAAATTTATTTCCAAATAAGTTTTTTAACTTTCTGAATAATATGTTTACTTTTTTTACAATCTCAAAAATATATGGCTCATTTATCCACACAGAAAAAAAATTAATAAAAATAAAAACGTAACGTACGCATGATTTATCTCATAAAACTTGAATTACACGTGTATTGAGTAAAGTTGTAATTTTATTATTTATTTAATTTTGTCTATGCTTATTTAATAATCAATTATATGCACAAATTATGGATTATTCCGAAGAAAATATCGACATAAAACTTTCTCATCCTTGGGGCCAATTCTATATCTGTGTAAAAACGTTTTTTACATTATAACAGATATATTATAGAATTGTCCCCCTGGTATGTAAAAAATTTAATTTCGTAACATTTAATATTTTTTGTTTATATTATTTTAGTCTACTTCTATTTATTATTATTATTATTATTATTGTCTGTATAGTTTCGCTTAAAACGGAACAAGTTAACCGTGTAATAGTAGGGCTGAGGCTGACTGTAATACAAAAATAGGCGAATGCTCACTACAATAATACTTCTACTCTCTTTTGTAATGAATTCTACACTAGTTTTAATAAACATTATAGTACGGGCCACGAAAACTGCCCGTTGAAGTCAAAGGTAATTTTGGTAATTTTTAGCCAAAGGTTACATATTTGAGATTCTAGTTTTGCTTATAATATTAAAATTTTTAAAACTGGTCAGTAAATCAGTACGAGAAAAACGCTCTTATCAAGTGAGGAAGTGAAAAATCTCAGAATAAATCTCCAATAAAACACAGCTAAAGTGAACATTTGCTAAAAATTTTCTAAGATTTTAATCAAAATCAATTTGGAAATGTTACAAACCAATTTTCAATGTAAGTAAACATGATGATGTTAAGTTTGTGCATTGTTTAAGTTATGAGAATTAAAAATTCGTTTTAATTTTTCAAATTTACAAATTTCAAATCATAACCGAAATTATTTTGTTTATCATAAAATTTTTTTTTCAATTTGAATCTTTTTTTGGAGCCTCACTAACCAATTCTATCTCTTATAAGAAAAAAACTTTCAATTTACAACGATAACATAAGTATTTAGGTTTAAGTTTTTACTTTTTATAAGAAATTTGAGTGTGCTCTGTTAACTTAGTATACTTTACATCATACGATTTATCATATGATTTGTTTTATGACCAATGTAATTTGTTTTTGTAACAACAACAAAGTGCACTAGTCATATGGAAAGTCAAATGATAAATCGTATAGTATAAAGTAGGCTTCACTTGCGAGAGAAAAAACAATCGAGATAGCATTTCCATCGTTTCAGCTACCAAGGGTGCTATTCCTGAAACCACTTGTAACTTTACGTATACGTAAACTCACCATTTATGAGTGATTTTGATATATAGTTTATTCTCGAGATTCGCATACGTGAATATTCGAATGAAAACCATTCGAAAAGATACGAGTGGTTATTTACACTCGTAACTATTACAAGTACTAAGTTGGTACTGTTTAAAATAAATATTATAGAGGTATATATATATATAGTTATTTAAATCTAATGTACATACGTATGTATTTGTTCATATATACATATATATATATAAAAAACTATAAAATTAAAATTATTAATTTAAAATATTAATAATAAAAATAACAACTTTTAATTAAAAACAAGAAGTAGTCTTATGTTTTACTATGATTATTACTTTTTTGAATTAAAAAATATAAAACTCTTTAAAAAAACAATTATATACCTAAATAATTTTTAGTTATAACTTTCATAAAATTTCCTTTGCATAAATTTTCAATAATTTCATCCACCATACATTTTTTTAATCTGAATAATTTTACAAACATGACATATTTCTGTCATAATTCATTATTTCTCATCTTACTCATCTAAATTATCTGATAATAAAACCAGTTTTGAACTTTAAAACTTTCACCACACTCGTAATTCTATTCAAATAATGAAAAAATATTCGAATGATTTCAAGAATACGTCTGACATAAACCATTCGAAAAAAGTACTCGTAAAGATACGAATACGTAAATTTACGAATGATTTCGAAAATTGACTCCCAAGTCTTTATCAAGTAAATCATTTACATAAAATATTTAAAATTATGTAGATAAACTTTCTTGAGTAAGTAGTAAGTACAAGTCCTATGGTTATCATATGGTATGTTGAAAATATACCCAGCAGGAAAATGAATGCATTCAGAATTAGTTCAGAATGAATTCTTGTTATTAGTACTGGGGAGCTATTCCCGAAACCACTCGGTAACTTTACGCATACGTATCTTTACGAGTGGTTTGTTTCGAATGGTTTACGTTTGATGTATTCTTGAAATCAATCGAATATTTTTTCACCATTCGAATAGAATTATGAGTGTGGTGAAAGTTTCAAAGTTCAAATTGGTTTAATTATTAGATAATTTATATGAGTAAGATAAGAATTAATGAATTATGAGAGAAATATGTCATATATTGTAGTGATGATCAGTGTTGTTAGATCGTGAGATTTTTCCCTTTTTCTGGGATTTTAGGCCATCGAAAATTTGTAAAAGGGAAAAGGGAAAAACTGTGCCTGCTTGAACCAAATCGTGGGAAAAATCACGAGGGATAAAAATTCTCAAAATTGTAACTGTAAAAATTTTTAAAATAAATATATGTTTCCAAATTTATGCAAAATTGTGCATGGCATTGCCACATTCTAAAGCCGATTCGGAAACAATATTTTCAATAGTCACGGATGTTAAAACAGGAAAGCGTAACAGAATATGAGAAAAAACATTGAGCGCTGTATGCGCTATTCGTTCGAATTTTGGAACGGAAAATATAAGCTATGTCAATTTCGAACCATCTGCAAGGCATTATAAATTACATAACAGCAACAATTTATATGAAAATGAGAGGCTTATTTAAGACTTGTTAATAGTTTTGTTATTTTCTTTTTTTTTTTTTGTTCTTTTTGTTAAGTTTTTAAGAGAAAAATTTTATTTTTTACAATTTTTTTTTTCTTTGTAAAACTAATTTTTGAATTTTATTTATTTTATTTTTTCGAAATACAAATGTATTTATCTTTTAAAAAAAAAGTTAGTTTTATTCATTTTTAAAGGTTTTTTATGTGTGGAAAAACCGTGGGATTTTTGAATTAAGTTTATGGGAAAAATGGATGAAAATGGTATTTTTCGTGAGATTTTTCAACAAAGGGACCTAACAACACTGGTGATGATTCAAGATTTAATAATTATTTTGAGATTTCCGAAGAGAAGTTTGTAAAATTATTCAGATTAAAAAATGTATGGTGGTTGAAATTATTGAAAAATTATGCAAAAGAAGTTTAAAAAAATATATTAAAATATTCTAATAATTTTCCATATATTGTAAAATGTATGATTGATTGAGCTACATGCATATTGGTACAGCCGCTTTAATTATTTATTTTAAAATTATATTTAGTTAGGCTTCTTCCAAAAACAATTGTTATTTTTATTACATATTAATATTTTAAATTAATAATTTTAATTTAATAGTTTTTTGTTATAATACATATATATATACATAACATGTATATACATATATATGTAGTATGAGTAAATTCATACGTACATTATATTAAATAACTATATACATATATTATATCTCTAAAATATTTATTTTAAACAGTATCAACTTAGTACTCGTAATAGTTACGAGTGGAAATAACCACTCGTATCTTTTCGAATGGTTTTCATTCGAATATTTACGTATGCGAATCTCGAGAATACACTTTTTATCAAAACCACTCGTAAATGGTGAATTTACGTATGCGTAAAGTTACGAGTGGTTTCAGGAATAGCACCCCTGATTCCATTTTTGATTACCACACATAGAAATAATCAATTACTTTTACACAGGCATGTCATAGGCGGTAATGAATTAATTGCCATCTGCATTACTTTGAATCAATTCTGAATCGATTATATGGAAGGCATTCTGAATTGGTTGTTAAAAAATGTGTTCCAAATCGATTATATAGAAGGTATTCAGAATTGATGAAAAAGAATGTATTCTAAATTCAATTCTATTCAATACTAATAAAACAACATTTTTTAATTACAAGAAAAATAAAAAGTTTATTATAATTCATTCAATATTTGTTTAAAAAATAAAAAAAAAATTTTTAAATAAAAATTAAGTAATGGAATTTGCTGTTAGGCGCTCCATAAATACTCTTTTATGTCCTCTTGCCTTTATCCTGTGATTAATTCAATGAATGTTACTGAAAAAGCAAAATAAAAATAATTAAAAAAACACCTCTTATAATAAATTGTTTTTAGAATTACCTAAGTCAGATGAGTAAATACTCTCACCAATTTCCGCATTGCAGCGGCGAAGTTTCCTGGAAGATTATTGTCCTCTTCCATTGGTCTTTTATATGACATGTCTGAAAAATAATGTTGTCAATTTACACAATTTTAATTTAACTACATACATACGTATAATAAGATTTTCGAAAACTTATCTTTGAATTAGTTTTTTTAATTTAAAATTTTTAAATTTTCACTTTAATTTTTCCAATATGTTGTTCTAAATATGTATGCTTCAGAACTACACTATTTCACTTAACTTTACATAATAAATAGAACAAAGACGCAACAAATATTTCTTGATAACGAATGGAAAATTTCAATAAATTTAATTACGTTTTTCTAATAATTAGTTCTCTACATATTATTTTTCTGCATTCCTAAGATTCAATATGGAATCAATTTATTTTTTCTGCTTTTTAGGGAAACAAAAATGGAATCAATTTATTTTTTCTGCTTTTTAGGGAAACAAAAATGGAATCAATTTATTTTTTCTGCATTACTAAGAATCAAATGTGGAATGAATTTATTTTTTCTGCATTACACGGAATCAGAAATGGAATCAATTTATTCTTTCTGCATTACTGAGAATCATAAGTAGAATTAATTGATTACTTTGTAGTGCGTTCCGAATTGATTCTATTAGAATTGAATCCATTTTTCCTACTGAGTATAGACAAAAACACACATATGTATATTTACTTGGAAAATTCATATTACAAATGCATATTATAGTGAAGACTGACCAAAAGCTCTTTTGGGGTTTAAACTAGTTAAAAAAGAGCTTTTAGTTATGAATTTGTAGTGACAGACAGTTTATTTGCCTTTAAAACTCCAAAAATGCTTTTATATTTACTGGTATTTCATTTGTTATCCTATAAAAAAACAAATACTATTTTTTTTGTGTAGATGAATTTTAATTTCAAAAATGGAGAACAATTTCCAAAGTTTGAGAAATTAATTCCAATCTCAGTATTATATAAAAAGAGAATATTATTAGAAAATGTGTAAAATGTTTCTATTCAGTCAACGATCACAACGATATAGCAAAATTTATTTAACAACAGAGTAACTGCAAAATGTAAAACAGAATATATTCAGCGCTGTAAAGATATTTTTATTCTGACGCCTTTAATCTAGTTCTATGAGAAATGCTGATTATGAACGATTTACGTATGAACAGCACATTCTGTTTTAGGAAAAGAATTTTATTTAGAATAAGTTTACTTCGTTTATTTCTTTTCTCACAGATGGTGTTGTCTGTGCAAAAAAGCTTCAAACGAGTTAAACTACTATGTTAAGTGGTTCGGTCTTAACAACTTCTAAACGTTCTTATCCCAATCCATTGCTGACAGACCAAGGAATTTATCCATTTAAACGGGTTTAGACAGTTTCTAAACGCCGGTCTGTCATAAGTAAATTTATAAACCCTTTTTTCTGTAAAGTTCCAATAAATAGTGCGTAGCTTGAAAACATACCAAACCTAAGACCGGGTTTATACGGTCACTTTTTTACCCTTTATAGAACGTAAAAAAACCGGTTTTACACGGAAATAAGTAAAACTTCCCACCACATACTTCCTACAACTTTTCCATATAAAACCGGTTTTTTACGTTCTACAAAGGGTGAAAAAGTGACCGTATAAACCCGGTCTTAGACTGTACGGTTTTTTGCACGACCTTATCATCCATTACGCTTTGATAAATTACGAAAATGACGTACGTACGTTTACATGGTCACTTTTTTACCCTATCTAAAATTCTCTTCATTCTCTTTTATACTTATTTCTTGCTTGGTAATTTGTATGGTAATAAAGTCATATACTCATATGGTTAACTGAAGAAATTGCGATAATATGAGAAAAATATCAAAGTAACGAATATAGCACAAAAAGGAACAGCCGTGATCGAAGAAAAAGATTGATTAACCTGTGAGTGACTTCCCACCGCATACTTCCTACTTCTTTTCCATATAAAACCGGTTTTTACGTTCTACCAAAAAATATATAGACAGAAAGAAGTCTTAAGTAGTATCGACTAAAAATTGTAATTATTAAATTAGACTATAGAACAGTACGGTAAGAGAAGGAAGGAAGTGAAAGCTTTTTTAACTATGCTTTAAAGCGCTTTGAAATTTAAGTTTTGTTTTTAACATGATCAAGATGTATGAAAAATAAAAAAAAAATTTACTCTTGTGTGTTAAATAGAATATAAAAAAAATTTCAAATGGTGAAACATATGTGACCGTATAAACCCTGTCTAATGGTGTAAACTGTAGAGATAGTACGATAAAAATTCAATTACCTATCTATATCATCTTTTTGCGCCAATGGGAAAAAACCTTGAATACAAGTTTTCCATAGTCACGACGACTAAATTATAAACATGCATGCAAATATTTCACCACTAACATTTAATGTTTTGTTTTTTAATGGTGAGAATGAAAATTGGAATCATACCTGTAACTTTAATCATGATTGCACGTCATCATCATGTCGCCACATCCAAATAAAACAACAGGTGAGCCAACACAATTCAGAAACATATCAACCTGTTACAAATTTTTCCAGTTTACTTTCAAAGATTGCAACTGCAACAGGTGAATTAAGTGTTCGTAGAAGAAATAACGATAGTTAAAATTATAGTTGGTTACATAGACATATTTTGACCATATGTAATATATTTTTATGTAGTATATGTACGTACCTATAATATTGTATATTTGCAGTTTGTATAGTTTGTTATACTATATGCTATATCATTTGATGCTTCAACTAACATGATTTATTTTATTTATATTTTCAATACCTTATGAATAATACTTTGTGAAACAGTGATTATAATTTTTACGATAGAAAAATTAAAAAATAATATTATTTGCGATTGTGTATATTTTTTGTTTTTACCGGAAAAAAAAATAATAAAATAAATATACATACATGAAAAATATAATTAATGTTAGTTGAAATTATTATGTTATCAGTGAACAATTTGTAATACACATTTTTGATTTGAAATTATTTATTATTATTTACATATGAAATTTTCTATAATAGCTGTAACTATATGTATAAACTACAACAAACAACATCTCTGTGGTATTGTAAAAAAGATTAACTACTTATTTCAAGTTATGCATGATTAATTAATTTGTATTGAAAATTTCATGAATGTATAAAATTAGTGAATATAAGTGATTTCCTAGCAACGTTCATTTACAGAACCTAAGTATTTGTGATAAAATCGCATCAAAGTATCCTTTCTATTATTTTTGATCAGAAAATATGTTATAAAAATTTAAGCTTGTCTGATTATAATTACTTTTTTAAATTTTATTTCCATCAAACTTTGTTTGTTTTGAATTGCTTTGGAAATTCTTTATTGTTTTACAGCATTATGAAACCAACAAATGTAAAGCCACTAGTTACAATATCAACATATGAGGTAATTTTAATAAAATGTCTATATTTATTTTTACATATTATTTTCTTAATCGCATATGTTCCAGTAGCCACCTCATCGATAACTATAACTTTTTTGATGAGAACCTCGACAACTTTAACATTGCAAAGTGATATTAGGCGTCAGCGATGGTTATCTCTGATTAAAGCACCAATACTTTTATCAATGGCAAGAATGTATGAGAATATTGATGATATTTTCATTTTTGGTCGTTAACAAAAATGTATAAAAAGTAGTGAAAGTAGTGAAGAGATAATTTTGCAATTTTTTGTAAATTTTGCCGAAAATAAAAGATGAGAAAACATAAAAAATATTCAATTTCTTAGTTTTTCCAATATGAATACTTCGCACTTCACTTCAAACAAACTGAAATTTCATCACAAAAATAAATGAATTTAATAAAGTATTTTTAAGCATATGTTTTCCTATATTACTCATAATTCTCTATTTTACGCATTATCTCAGAATCTTTTTATAGCTGACTGTTTGCATGATATTTTCATCAATTCCATTTTTCATAAGTTTCTTGGTGAAAACATTGAAGAAAATCTCATCAATCCTAAAAGTCGCGGCTGGGTGATAAGCAAAAACTTTATAATATAATTATGAAGTCATAATGATTTTTGTTTCTCATTTTATTTACGTTAATATGTTAGTGATAGAAAAACTTTTATATGTGTTGTAATAAATCTAAAAAACAATCGGCAAAATACTTGTAGGTACATATTTAAAATTGAAATATATATTAATTATTTTTTTTAATTAACTATGAATCATTATTTACATACATGTTTTTGTGTATCTTTTGACTTAGGAATAATTGAATAATTTAATTCATTGTATTTTAATTGGGTTTTAATATAATATAATTATTATTATTATTATGCTTTAATCTTCGATGAAGCATATGGCTTCTTGCTTCTATAAGTTTCTTCTAACAAACTCTATTGCTGGCAGTCACTTTTGCTTCATTCTGTGAGTATTTCAATCTGTCAAGAATGTTCTTGTTCATGTATTTCTTGGGCGGCCTCTACTTCGAGATCCTTGCAGATTAAATTCCAAAGCTTATTTTGTGATGCTATTTCCAGAGCGTAGCATATATATCCGCCTATTCTCCATTTCCTTCTTCTAATTTCGTTTAGCATAGGTTCCAAGTTTGTTCTCTAGCAACTTTATATTATATATACGGTTCGGCCAAAATATCTTCAGTAATCTACGTAGGCAGTTGTTAATAAACGTTTGCAACTTTTTTTTTATATTAAAAGTGGCGGTTAATTTAAGCTTTTCTTGAGCAAAACAGGGTTAAACACAAAAATTTGGGAAAAATTCGCAAAATTTTGAATTTGAACGCGTCTAACTTTTGGAGGGTTCAGGGTAGAGAGACAAGTAGGGTTGAAAGGGCAAAGGGTACTTCATATTTTTTCTGAATACAAAGTAACCCTGGCGTGCCCCTGTAGAAAGTTATTGGGTGTTTTGTGAAAAAAGAGCAAAAAAACTTTAACGCCTTCTAGCGACCAAACCGTTGAGATTTCCCTCCCCCCATACGAGTTTTTGTTTGTCTCGATGAGACCTATCACTGGTATCATTTCAAACGGAACTAAACGAAACACCCTGTATATATATGAAATCATGAGGAAAAGGAATAATTTTTTTACTTTTTTATGATCTTTTTTTTAAACATAAATGGCTTATTGTTATGAGTTTTCTTTTTTTAACTTTTCTTTTTATTTCTAACCAACTTCAGTAAAATTTATCGAATTTTGTATGCTCTATTCTTTTCTTTTGTTTTTTTTTCTTTTTTTGGAAATTGGAAGTATAATTTGAACAAAAAAACATTTGTTATTGTGTACCTATAAATCTATTAAAGCAACACATGGACAATGAAATTAATTGAATATATTCTACTCACTGTTTTGTAGTTTTTTTAAAAATTTCGAAATTTTGTAAAACATTTTCTCATGAAAAAGTAATTAAATTAAATTACATAATCTTTTATTTTTAATTTATGCTTTATTATCAAATAATTGATTATAAAATTCTCATAAATGCACTTTTTTCTTCATGTGAAATTATTTAAAAAAGTTCAATGATCTACCTAGGAATTTCTTTTTATATCATAAATTATTTAAAAGAAAATTAAAACATATACATATCTATGTACGTGAATATATAGATAGCTACATATGTATGTGTATAGTTCGATGAGATGTAATCTACAAAAAATTTTAATTAATTTTCTTAATTTTTCTCAGGAAAGACAAGCAGAACTAAATAAAATTAACAGCATTGAAAAAAATGGAACAGAACATTCACAAAATAAAATTTCTAAGACTGAAAATTCTCCGCAGGTTCCAGTACCACCTCCACCTGTAAGTTAAATTTCAGATTGACGAAGTTTATATGTATATAATCACATGTAATACAAACATTTGTACATAAGAAAACTCAAAGCAATGATAACAAAGTAAACTGATAACTACAAAAATCACTAAAGCTAAAAACTATTAACTATTTTAAATCAATAAATTATAAAAAATTGTCTAACAATATTTCGTAACATTTTTTAGCAAAAGAATAATATAGTTGTCGTTTACCTTTTTTTTCTTCTTCTTCTATATATTTTTGCACCTGTATCTGAATTACTTTTCGAGCTATCTATGTACCAGATTTAACTGTTAGTTAGGTATGTATGCAAATATCTGTCTTCCCCAATGCCCTGGTTCTATTGGATGTTTTGGGTATAAAAGTGTTTCTCAAAGGACTCAAAGGAGAAAGTTGTGTTTTTATATCCATTTGCTATGTTGTTTATGGGATCTATGAATAAATCGTTAATATTGGGTGCTATTATGAATATCATAATTCGATCGATCGAATTTCGATTAAAAATTTCGACGAGAAAATACAAGGTGTTTCGTTTGGTTTCGTTTGAAATGATACCATTGATAGGTCTCATCGAGACAAACAAAAAATCATATTTGCACTTGAAAAAGCTGAAAATTAGCATTTCTAGCACTTATTTTCAATTTATACTGTAGTAAAAGCACATTGAAACCATGAATTTCAAAGATTTGCCTTTTTCACTTTTTTCTCGAAAACTATGCATATTTTGAAAAAAAAAATGATAAAAACAAATCAATTGAACTTTTATTTTCTGCAATAAAAAGTGGGGGTTAATCTAAGCTTTTTTTGAGCAAAAATGGGGTAAACACAAAAATTTGAGGAAAATTCGCAAAATTTTGAATTTGAACGCGTCTAACTTTTGTATTGTTGGTAGAGGGTAGTCAGGGTAGAGGGAAAAGTTGGGTGCTGTTTGAATAGGAAAAGGGTGTTCTACATTTTTCTTCAAAACAGGTGACGCTAGAATGCCCCTGTGAAAAGTTCTACGGTATAACGTGAGAAAAGAGCAAAAAAACTTCAACGCACTCTATCGGCCAAACCGTTGAGATTTCTCTCCCCCCATACGAGTTTTTGTTTGTCTCGATGAGACCTATCACTGGTATCAATCCAAAGCAAACCAAACGAAACACCCTGTAATTTTGTATCATGTAAGTCAATCGAATCGAAATTCGAAAATAATTGGTTATTGTGAACTAATTGTCATTTTGACGTAATTTTTTTCAGTTAAATTTCAAATTTTTAAAAATGAAAGGAAAGTTAACTAACTAAAGCTTTTTTTTAATTTTTTTTTTCAAACAAAATAAAAGATACAGAAGAGTTTATAGTTTAAAGAAAATTAAAAATTAATTTTTTTTTAAAAACAAAAATGGCTAATGTTCACAAGAAAAAAATGATCCATTATGAAAAATTACTTACATATATTAATTTTGTATTATTAATTTTTTTATTTTTTAATGATTTATAATAGATAATTTAACTAATACTATGTAATATAATATTAATACATACATTTTTACAAATAAATCAGCAATCAATTATCGGCAAACAAACATCAATTGATTTTAATTTCAAAATTCGTACATATTAAAAGTCATCGAATTTTAATTCGATCAAATGGAAAAGATTCGGACTTCATAAGCTTACATAATACCATTTTCGAAAATCGAACTACGATCGATCGAATTAAGATATTTATAATAATAGCACCCACTGGTGTGGTCTGTTTTCGAATTAGATTTCTAGATTGGAGTGGCAGCACGTAACTTGTTTCGACTTAGATGAAGTCGTTTCAACTTTGGCTTCATAGCACGTAAGTTGAAACGAGTTTGAATTGACGTTGCCACATGCAAAAAAATTTTTTTTTTTGCTGTCATTAACGTCAAAACGGTTTTGAATAGTTATAGCAAAAAATATATAGACAGAAAGAAGTCTTATGTAGTATCGACTAAAAATTGTAATTATTAAATTAGACTATAGAACAGTACGGTAAGAGAAGGAAGGAAGTGAACGCTTTTTCAACTATGCTTTAAAGCGCTTTGAAATTTAAGTTTTGTTTTTAACATGATCAAGATGAATGAAAAATAACAAAAAAAATTTTACTCTTGTGTGTTAAATACAATATAAAAAAAATTTCAAATGGTGAAACATATGTGAATAAAATGAGTCACACAGACACCATCAATTACCTTGTTTATGCGAAGCTTTAATTCGCATTAACTCATTCCGTTTTGACTAAATACGGATGCATAAACCAAATTGTAAAACGCATTGAAACTTTATTTCGTTTTCAGTAAATACACTATAAAATCCGAATTCAAAATTTCAATGCGTTTTTAAAATGTGCATGTACACTTTCTTCGTTTTAAATGAATTGTCATATTTGACCTTTCAAAATGGTGTTGGTAACATACTAAACATCAATATGAACTTTTAGAGTAGTATTAGTTTATTACTCAAAACGTTTTAAGTAAGAATGAAATGTTGTACTACGCATAAACACCAATTAAAATGTATTATCACAAGACAATTAATAACAGATACACAGTTTCATATAAGCAAATTGTTACATTTGCTTGGCTATTAGAAAATCTGATAGCCAAGTAAAAGCTTTTCTATTCTGTTACTTGCCGTTGTTCTTCACCTAAAAGTTTGAAAATTCAAAATTTATATGATTTCACCACACAACAAATAATTATAGCTTAAACCAAAAAAGTTGAAATTTAGTATTGTACTAGGAAGAAAAACATGCGCAAAAAAATATACTTACACACATGCATTTTTGTTGTTGTAAATATAACAAACAGATTTCTTTTTTCGTATATGTATGTTTCAGACTGCATTTTTTTTTTCATTTATATAAATCATATTATATATTTTTTTATAGCTCTGCTCGAGTCAAGAATATCACTGATATGGTTTGTGCTAGTATGAATGTATGTATATGTATGTACCTATACATATACATAATATGCGGTTATTTAGTTTTTGTTTTTGTCATTCATTTGTATTCAGTGTATCTTTTTCAGGTCTTCAGCAGGTTATATATTTCTTAGAGATGTTTTGGGTTTTCATATGCCCCATATTAATTCTTTACATAATTGGGTTTCCCTTAAAGCTCTTACTCCTGGATTAAATAATGATATCCTAAAAATGAAAATAGATTTTCAAGAGGATCTTGATTAAACTTTGATGTATTCATATAAATAAAGTTATTGAAATTCTCGAAGAGATTTTGTGTTACACAAATTATTGACTCAATAGTTTGTACAAGTCCTTTGAAACAGTAAATATTTTTAAAATTATTTGTTTGTTGAATTTGAGTTATATAATTTTTCATTTCAACCAAAAACTTGAAACTATCACAATTTCGTGTTAGTGCGGGCCTACTATTAAGTATATCAAAAAGTTTATTAAATTTATTCACAAAATTAGCAGTTGATATAGCAATGTTTTTCAATTCTGAAGGGAATTTTCCACGTTCCACAAATGTTTTTATAGATGCGGCAACAGTGTGGCTAAGCACTTGAACTGCATATCGAACTTTCATTCTTTGAAAGGTGTTAGGATATATATGAATGTATGTCAATTTAGGACAAGTTTTTGTTGTGTTGTTTTTCTCTTCTATGTAAATGAACTCAAAAATTCTCCAACTCACAATACCATCTGGAGTATTTATATCAACAGCATTTATCCTGTTTCTTACCGATTTTATTAAATGAGGAATATCATAACCACAATAAATTTTGCTATCATTATGTATAAAAAATGGTTTTTCCTCATTTACTTTCATCAATTTAAAAAATTTCCTGTTGTTTGGTCCTTGATCACAAGTTATAGTCTTCACTGTTAGACCAATTTGAAAACAAACATTCAAAGACTGAAATACTTCAAGTTTTATTGATTCGGCTGATAAAGTATTTGCGCATGCAACATAATGTAGAATGTGTTTGAAATTACCACAAAGACTTCTAATCATAAAAACACAAACACTTCCAGCACAAATATTTTGGCGATTATCATTTTCGAGATCAGCAAAGCCATCAATTTGATCATTAGTATGATCATAAACCATATTTTCCTGAATATACATTTCATCAAAAATCAACGCTATTTGTTTATCTTTCTTATCTAAAGTTTTCACTTGTTTTTGAATTTCTTTTAGGATATCATTATTTAATCCAGGAGTAAGAGCTTTAAGGGAAACCCAATTATGTAAAGAATTAATATGGGGCATATGAAAACCCAAAACATCTCTAAGAAATATATAACCTGCTGAAGACCTGAAAAAGATACACTGAATACAAATGAATGACAAAAACAAAAACTAAATAACCGCATATTATGTATATGTATAGGTACATACATATACATACATTCATACTAGCACAAACCATATCAGTGATATTCTTGACTCGAGCAGAGCTATAAAAAAATATATAATATGATTTATATAAATGAAAAAAAAAATGCAGTCTGAAACATACATATACGAAAAAAGAAATCTGTTTGTTATATTTACAACAACAAAAATGCATGTGTGTAAGTATATTTTTTTTGCGCATGTTTTTCTTCCTAGTACAATACTAAATTTCAACTTTTTTGGTTTAAGCTATAATTATTTGTTGTGTGGTGAAATCATATAAATTTTGAATTTTCAAACTTTTAGATGAAGAACAACGGCAAGTAACAGAATAGAAAAGCTTTTACTTGGCTATCAGATTTTCTAATAGCCAAGCAAATGTAACAATTTGCTTATATGAAACTGTGTATCTGTTATTAATTGTCTTGTGGTATAATCTCAAAACGATGTTCCAAACGTTTTATCGTTAATACGTTTTAATTTTTGTGCATAAACAAGGTAATTGTCGTATTCGCATGTACATACGTATTTCTATGCAGAAGTAAAAGCTTTTTTAACAAAACTGAAATATGCTGATGTACATTCAAAGCTATTTCACTAATGGGGTTCCAATGTTGGAACCCCAGAACAAAAATTTTTGTATGAGACATTTTTATACTACATAAGAATTCTTTCTGTCTATATATTTTTTGGTTATAGTTATAACTAATTTATTGATAGTTTTATAAAATATTAAATTTATTAATTAAAATGATATATTTAGAGGACGCTAGTGATTCTTTATCACTTTTTTCATATATGTATATATTTATAATTTTTTTTTTTTAAATTTCTAAATTTTCTCATCTACTTCATATTGTCGTTTGAAATATTTTTTAATATTCTCTACTTTCGCAGTGAGTGCTTTTACGTTATTATTCAACTGCTCTATTGACTGAACATATTGTTGCGTATAATGTCTTGTTTTGTTTGTTGATTTGTCCTCTTTCTAAATAAAATCAAAAGCTACTGGTGCAGGTACAGTATTTGTTTGAACATCAATCTTATTTTCTTCTGCATTTTCCTTATTAATTTCAAACTCATCAATAAATTCATCTTCTTCACTCATGATAACCTTCACGCATTTTATATGTTCCTTATTGATGCTTAAACCTAGTTTTTACTTTTCCCTTAAAAGACATTTAATTCAAAACATGTAATATATTACAATTTCTTTTAAATACTTAAATTTTATGTGATAATCTACTTAATTAATTCACTAATTTTTAATCTAAAATAATCTTCGATAACACCTCTACAGTCGACTAAATTTTTTTGTTACGACTGCTAAAAACACTCGAAATAACATTTACGTGCTACCAACTTGGTCGAAACAACTTACATGCTGTCAAATTAAAAAAAAAACTCTTTTCAAACCTTCTGTTACAAGTTACGTGCTGCCACTCCTGATTATCTTTATGAATCTATATATTCTCACATACTTTGGGTAAAGCTTTTTGTTTATATTTATTAATATTCAATATTTTCAACTTTTTTGATTGACGGTGGTTAATACATTTTAGAAAAACAATTATCATCTGTTTAATTGTCAATTCTATCATATTTTTTCAGACATACATATACATATATGTATATGTACTTACTACTTGTATAATATACGGAACGAATTTATCAATTTAATACTGTTAAAAATCCATTTTATAACATATTATAATACCTTTAACATTTAAGATTTTAATTACTTTTTTAAAATTTTCTTTATTTACACAGCCTCCACAGCTTACCAACTCTATTGGATCCCAAAAATTACAAGCACATTTGGTGTCACAATGTAAATTAGAATCTCCAGTATTAACTCCTACACCAGACTTTGATTCTACATCAACGTATGCTATTAAAAGAAATGGAATAAGTTCAACAAAACATAATAACGCTAATGAAACGAAAGCGAATACTATTGAATCTGTAGTCTCAATTGAAAGCGCTAATGAAGATACAGCTGAATTGGAATCAATTGAATCTTATCAATTTCAAAATCCATCATCAGCAATACCAAAACCACCTTCTTTGTACTTTGCTCTACAAAATTCTGGACCACCGACAATGAAAAAAATTAACAATAATAGAAATGTTGCTATTACAATTGGAGAATATGGTGGTCAAAAAATTCGAAAAGAACCAGCCAAATTAGATTTCATATCGAAATCAGATGAAATAAATAATGATAATAGTTATAAAAATTTACAGTTAAATGATAATTATAAAAATGATAGTGTATCAGAAAAATTACGTCATGAATTAGAAAAAACTTTATCAAGATCAAATTTAAGAAAACAAAATGAGTTTGCTACAAATTTACAAAATCAACAAAGCAACAACAGTAATACTAATAATAGTGTAATAGCAACATCAAATGGAAAAAATTCATCAAATTTGTTAAAATCATCACTATCACCAAATATTGAAAAATTAACAAATATGCTTCAAAGCAGATATCGTCTAAATAATGATAATGATATATTATCAAATCTAAATCAGAATAAGAATAATTCAGTAGAAAGTTCAAATAAAATTACAATTAATGTACCATTAAATAAACATCAAGAACTTCGAATGACTGAGAGTGCACCATCATTGTCATCTGCAATCCTACCAATAAATAGCATTTTAAAAAATTGTCACACAACAAAATCAAGTAACTTTGGTGAAAAAAGTATTACTTTTGGAAATTGAATATACATACATTACACATACTTATTTTGTTTGGTAATATGTACATATATGTACATATGTATTCCAAAGTAGTATATTTTGTCAATTAAAAATACTTTGGCTCTTTATCACAGATATATGAACCGTTATAAAAATAAAATAAAAAATCTATAAAATATGTGTATTTTCTCCTAAGTGGAACGCAAATTTAAAAAAAAATTTAATGTGATTTTTCAAATACCCCTACATAGGTCTTTTGGTACGCGGTAGATGGTAGATGCATACCGTGTTTGAAAAACTGCGCAAAAAAAATACGAAAAGTAACAAATTTGTGTTAAAGGCAAAGTATACAGTAGCCTTATTGCTTAAAACAAGAATGAAGCGTCTCCAATTCGCTATTTGTTTGTTTATGCCTATCGTTTCGAACAGATAGTACATACAATGCGAATAAAAATTTAAATACTTATTCAAAATTAGTTGCTGTAGCCTGTATTTCCAAATAGCGATTTGTATTTTTCAAAACTTTGAAATGTTATCTGCGGAGTTGATGTTATTTTAGCAATTCTGATGATGAAGGAAATTGTACGAAATTGTATGTGACTTTCTTGTTTCAATTATGGATTCGTCAAACTTTTTAGAATAAATGAAGAAGCTTTTATGTATATCGTACAGAAAACAGAAAATTCTTTTGAAAAAAAATTCCGGCCATATCTTAATTTGTATTTGTATAAATTGTTTAATTTAAAGATAATTCATCCATCGATTACATGAAAAAACTCATCAAGTGGAATTTTTCATTTACAAAAAAAAAGTAGAAATAGAGCAGATTTTTTTCATAAAAAAAAAGTTAAAAATTTCACTTGTTTAGCTTTGCCAATAAAATGTGTACAAATAAAAAAAATGTAGCATCAAAATAATGAATTAAATGTCATCGAATAAAAAAACGTAAAGAATTGCTTCATTTTCGAAACGTTTCAAATACCACAATAACACTTTCTCTAGTTTCGATCAATCGTTTTCGTTTTCAACGATAGGGCTACAGAAACTGAATTAGAATGTAAAATCTAAATTAAATGTTTTAAAAAGAAAACCGCGTAATAGTAAATTAATCTCAAAGAAAATGACCTCGTTATGTTTAATCGCATAAAATGAGACCTACGTATATTTATAACAATAAAATAAAAACATGTATAAAATAAACATAAATCAAATCATTGTTAAATCACATAACCAGCAGTTTTATTCATTAAAAAGTCCTGAATATTAAGAAACTGTATGTACATATACACATATTATTGAACTTAAATCACATTCAGACCAACCACATGCTTTTTTAAAAAACAAAGTTAATAATTTTGTAGAAATAATATATGTAATATATTTTCTGCCATTATTTTCATACTATAATATAAATGTATGTGTAATAATAACAATAATAAATTTTTGAATAAAATTATGTACATAAATGTTTATTAATATCAATATAAGTACATAGGTTTTATTATAATACATTTTTATAAATAAAGATTCAATTCATTAATTTAAAATTTTTATTAGAAAAAAAAAAACGTACACTCACAATTTAATTAGCTTTTCATTTTCATCCATAATGAATTTAGCTTATCATAAAATATGAGTTTATTATAGGTAAATTGCATTAAACATATTTCTATTAATATAGATAATTATTATTTATATAATAAAGTAAAATATATAAAATATTTATTTAAAACTTTTATTTTATCTTAGTTTTTAATTTTTCATACATACATATTCGAATCAAAAACTTACTGCCTTTCATGCCACTTCTACTGATTGAACCTTAGGTCGCGTTTTACTTATTGCATTATTTTACGCAAGATAAAAAAACCTATTATGTTATGTTGTACTTTATCAACTAATCGTCAACCATGATAAAAAGAATAGGAAGCCATGCTGAAAAGGGCTGCACAAGACAAACACCGTTGTCTCTGTTGTTGATTCCGTTCGAATCGAACGAATATGTATTCACAATATTTTGTTTTTATCAAATAAATGCTAACAAAAAAAAATATTTAGTAATCCTGACTTTGAGCTCTAATTTAAATATATAATTTTTGAGCTAGGATCTTGAAACTTCACCAACTCCTTCGTTGAAGGGTTTTACGTAACCAATTCTATTTTCAAAGTGCTAGCTCAAAATCGGTAGAAGAAAATCTCATTTTTTCTGAAAAAAAAAAAAAAAAAAAAAAAAAAAAAAAAAAAAAAAAAAAAAAAATATGGCGATGCGTACACAAATGTATACTATAAAACTGTATGTAAACAAAAAAAAATTCTTTTCAACAAAAAGCTATATTTCAGCATCCCGTGAACCAAAGACCGTAGTTTTTTGACTCAAATAATAAATAAAGTGTCCTCTTTGTTTTTTTCAGTGCGATTCTCTTTACTATTTTTACATTTTGAGATAAAGTGAAAAACAATGTAAAGATATGTACATGAATTCGACAAGCTTCAACTTCAAAGATATGTATCTCAGTATCCTGTAGATTGAAAACTAATCTTCGTATACCAAAATATGTAAGTATTTTTGTACTTTTTTTAGTTTTCAAGCTATGATAAATACAATATCAAAAACGTGAAAGCACTTTTATATTCATTAATATAAACAAAATGTAAACAAAAACACTTTCTTCGCAGATACGTGCATACCCTTTTTCAACATATTCTTTTTTTTTTAATATCAACATTTCTTGTATTCTACAAACATAAAATAAAATTAGGAAAAGGTTTGTCTATAAAAATCATGAAAACACGTAGTCTTATGTGCTGCAATGGCAAATGACTCACACATTTACCATTAAAAATTTTTAAAAACACTTTTGATTTGTTTTTATTTTTTTGAACTTTTTCATTTCAATGAGTTGACATTGTTGTGCGATAAGTCACTAACTTTTTTATTTTTACATTATGTGTTAATTTTTTATACTCTGAAATGTACACATACATATATTTATCCAATTTTTATAGAAAAGTTAAATAAGTTCTATGATCAATATGAGAATAAATTAACCTACTCTCTCAGGATAACTCAAATATTTCAAATAAACAAAAAAATTTTTTATTAGAAAAAAATTTAAATATTTGTTGATGACATTGGTAAACTTAAAACAGTTTTCATTGCTTCACTTTCTGTGAGACTTGGCGGTTCTCCACGATCATTTGGGTTACGAAGTAACAATTGGATTCTTTTAATTTTCCAGTTATTTTCGGCAAATGGATCTCTAGCTAAACTGAATACTGTTTCAAATACTCCAACACATTGTATTTCATCGTGTAAAGTTCCACATATTAATACAAGAGCCAGTCCATGAACATCTAATCTACCTTGAACACCATCATGAGATATACTAGGATTGAAATAAAGTTTATGTTGCATTTTAATTGCATATAATGCTTCTAAAACACAGTCTCTTGATTTACATTGATTTTCATTTACACAATTATCTGAAACCATTTTTAAATCTAATTCACTATCTAACCAAAAATCCTCTACAGTTATTAAACATTGATTATACTTTTCAAAAAACCATTCAGAAAATTGTCTGGCTAATATGTTTATAGGAAAATCTGATTCATTATTTGTAGATGGTGATATATTTATTGGTTCTAAAGCATTATTCGACGTTACTTTTATCTTTTCAAAATCTTTCTCGTTCCAATGTTTCCAATATTCTAAAATTTTTGATATTAAAGCAGCTTTCGTAAAGTCATTTCTAACAGGACATTTATTTTTATGTAAATATTTGAAAAGAATTTCTTTTGTGAATATTTTTTTAGATAAAACTGTGTGTATATTTGAAGAGTGTAGAAGAATTATATTATAAGCATCTGAAAATAAGATAGATTTAAACTAAATATAAAATTATTATTACATGCAACGCTTTCCTCAATTTTATTACCTTCTACATTTGATATTGTTATACTGTTATCCGTTATAAGTCTGGCTAAATGAAAAATTAAATTAGGATCCTCACATAATTTTAATAAATGTAGTAATCCACTTTTTTCTTGATTTGTTAAGCCATTCATTTTAGAAATATCGTTTTCTGAACTTAAATTAAAAATTTATTAATAAAATAACTAATTGTATTTAACGATTATAGTTGATAATAATAGGTATTTACTTGATTATTTCTTAATTCTTATTCAATTTGTTGTTTTTTTGGATTACCCGTAGCCCGTAAATTCCACTTGTCACCTTGTATAGTTGGACAATTTGACAATTGGTTGGTTACATAGATATGAAATAGAAAGATACACCCTTTGCACACTTGGTGGTTAAACCGGTTATTGTTGCGCTGGTTGTAACATAAGGGTATAATTTTTTCCAACTTGGTATAGTAAGAAATCATCCAAAATAATTTCAGCTTCACGGTTATAATACACTCATACTCTCGTTACAACTGCTCGTGCCACCTTCAGATGTAGTTTGAGCAGCTGTAAAAACAGGTTTTATAACCGGTTTGCGTTGTTGTAACAACAACCTAATGTGTTCATGCACATTGATAGCAATAGTCTATGAGCCTGTACACATTAGGTTGTTGTAACAACGACGCAAACCGGTTATAAAATCTGTTTTTACAACTGCTCAAACTACATCTGAAGGTGGCACGACCAGTTGTAACGAGAGTATGAGTGTATTACAACCTTAAAGCTAAAATTATTTTGGATGATTCTTATTATACCAAGTTGGAAAAAAATTATACCATTATTGTTACAACCAGCGCAAAATAGCCGGTATAACCATCTGATGTGCAAACAGTGTATCATGGTAAATAGATTAGGGAGGTATGCTGAAAAGCTAAAATGACGTCACCGTCGACAATTTAATGGCTATGAATATTTAACTTTGAAATTTAAAAATATTTTGACTATTACAATAATGACTGTTACAAAATTATATTCAAAATTGTAATATAACCGATATATTGCCATATATTGCCATAATTATTTTTTATTTGTACATAAAATGAGTAAATAAATAAATCAGATATAAGGTAATCAGCAAACAAGAATTTAATCACTACACTCGAGCCAGCTTTTTCCGTCAACACTGATGATTGTTGAAGAGAATTGTAGGATTTTCTCGAAAACATAACAACTAATCTGCAGAGTCTGTATGCGGCGATGTCGAAATTCCACCAGACCGAACAAAAAAATATTTCTGACATATTCAGCATACTTTATTGTTCTACTTACCTTACCATGGTCTATAGCTGTGTTTTATTGGAACTGAGGAAGTGATATGTCGTCACTTCAGTTTTGCTCAGCTCACTTATCTTCTTTTTGAGAATAGCCTTACTTTAATTAAGTTTCCAAAAGAACATGTGAAAAAATTAAATAACATACCTTAACAAATTTCACTAAAAAAATCCAACATCACAAGACAATTCAAGAAGAAATATAAAATACCAATTGCATAATCAAAACTTCAACTCCATGTGATATTTTCTAATCAAAAACAGCTGATAAACTGATCGAGCAAGTGAGCAAATAAATCACGCTTTTATCAAGTGAGAAAGTAATAAATGTCTCGATGAGACCTATCACTGGTATCAATCCAAAGCAAACCAAACGAAACACCCTGTATGTATACTTACTCAATGGTTAAATTCAACTGGGGCTTCTGTATAAGAAATTAAAATAAAACAAAATGATCAACCCAAACGCAAGGCGCGAGAACACAGATATTACTTGACATGACAATACCCAATAACGCTTGAAGTGAAGTAGATTTACCTATACTCTGTTCACAAAGTTTTTTCAGTACAGGTCTTATGGAAGAGTTCATTTTTATCCAGTGTCGTTACATTTAATAGGAGTATACTAAGCTACTCATACCCCCAATCTATTATATGTGCAACGAGACGCTTGAAAACAGAAAAAAACAATAACAGCCATCCCTTTGTTGCCGCCAGTAACACAGTTGTACTGCGACTGATTATTTTTCTTATATTTCAATTCTCTGGATGAACAAAAATTAACAAAATGAATTATGAAGAAGGTTAAAAATGATGAAAAAATTCATGCGCACACACGCTGATGAGCTAAAAGTTGGTTGATTGATATTCGAGATGTGTGTATAAAAAGCATGATACAATAAGGTGGAAAACCAAATGGCGGACTCAGGCATCAAGCATCAAGACTCATGATGCTGACTTCAAGACTCATGATACCAAGCAAGACCAAATGCTGACTTCAGCTTCAAAAGTGCTACCAACACTATAATTAGCTATCAGAAATGTCACTTTGTTAATTTGTTACATCTAAATAAATAAAAGTTTTTACACAGTTCGATAAATAACAAAACGTAAATCACTTCGATCTTTCAATCCGTGTCTATACGGTTATATTTAGTTCGATTTGAACCTACATGGAGATTTCAGTGTATTCAGTCCGAATTAAATTAAGATTCAATCCGTCATGTATACGTAGTAAATTGTCAACTTTCATATTTTTCATTATAATGTTGTCAACAATGTAGCATCAGACTCAAAATTTTAAAATTTTAAAACATCGGACTCAGACTCATTTGAGTCTTGATACCTGATGCTCTTATTTGGTGCAGTTACATGTATTTCCATATGCTAAAATTGATTTTGACATTTCGGATTTTGATGCTTGATGCCTGAGTCTGCCATTTGGTTTTGCGCCTAAAATAAAGATAACGACAGTTGAATGTGATTTCAATTTTCATTCAACAATTTTACGTCATACCGTGCCAAATAAAAAATGTTGTTCAACTTTTAATGAGGTTGTTGAGTTTGTGGAGTTCGTTTGTTAACATTATGAATTCTAAAATATGTATAGTCTGAATTTTAAGAGTTGAGGTTTTTTCGCGCATGTTTTACATGGCTTTGTGATCTTTTTTGTGTAGATATACGAAAGAAGAAACGTGTTACAACAACAAAAACGCATGTGTGTAAGTATCTTTTTTTCTGCGCATGTTTTTCTAGTATAATACGAAGCCTCAACTTTTAAAATTCTGACTATATATTCAATTGATTCAAGAGACAGAGTAAAAGAGTATGGTTTGGCTCTTGATGTTCAAAATAAAATTTTAAATGAAATGAACAATGTTATATTAAATTTAAAAATTCCTGGCAAAAAATCTATGCTTCCATTTCAAAAAGGAATATTAATAAGTAATACTTCATTAATAAACCTTTTAAAAAATTTGAAAGATAGATATAAAATAGAATTCATCACAACAAACCGTTTGAATCAGGATGCTTTGGAGAACTTCTTTAGCGTTATACGATATTCGGGAGGTCTTAATGATCATCCAACAACACTAGATTTTAAATATCGTCTAAGATCATATCTTCTAGGTACAATTAAAATTAAATAATCTTTAAATGTTCGTGCCGTTTTGTTTTGTCTTAGATATTTGGTTTGGAAATTGTATTTTGTCTGTGTAAGTACTTGTTTAAAATCATGGAATCGAATAACTTTTTATTTTGTAGGTCGTAACAATACAGTTTTAAATAGCTCAAATGTAGAGTGTGATGAAGATAAAACACTTTTTTTTAAACTGGAAATCAAATGACATAGAAAATACTGTATTAACCAAAGAAGTTTTGCAAGCTATTCCTCAAATAGAAGAACCCAATATAGATTTCAATTTTGACGATTTAAAATCAGATGCTCTTGAAGGCATTGCTGGATTCATACTCAGAAAATGTAAATATGAAATTGACACAAATGATTATGAATCCAAAGAAAATAACTATACATGGGTAGATGAATTGTCGGAAGGTGGACTTACTAAGCCTTCTGAATTCTTTTTAGTTGAAATTAGTAAAATGGAATCAATCTTCCAACAGGTAAATGGAGAAAAAATTTCAACTAAAAGTAATATAATTGATTATTTTATTGAGCTCACAATTCACAAATAATATTAAGATTCCAATAGAATGTAAAAAATTATTCTTTAGGTGTAGGATTTATTTTAGAATTAACGACTTAAACAAAAAACTTACAAAAACTTTGTTTGTAAAAAATAGCAAATTAAAAAAAATAATAACTTAGCTATTAATATATGAAGTTAATAAATTATGTATTATATTATAGATTAATTATTTACATATTGGGCCATAACAAAACATAATTTAGATTTTAATTTAGTTTCGAATTCGTGCCTTCATGCCTTTTGTAAAATTGTTGTTAGCTGGCACGACGTGACGTCACTATCAACTTGTTGAAATTGACTGTCGTTATCTTTATTTTATTGTATCATGATTTTATTGTATCACGTATAAAAAGTAGAATGAATAATAAGTAATCGCAAGTTAGTGTTGCTGTGTAACAATTATATTACTAAATAGTAGTACCGTTCTTAATAATAAAAAATTAAATTTTATTATTATAATTTACTGCATTTATTTATACATTTACAAGTATGCATATGATATGATGTAACATATAAAAACAATAAATTATGTTTTATTTGAAAAAATGTTTTTTACATATTTTTTTACATATTATTATAAATTTATACAATTGTATACATATATTCCTTTGCAATAGAAATGCATTTTGTAATAAATACTCATTCTATAGAAAAGAGGAATTTTTCTGATGGTTTTTAATAAAAATTTTAAAGTATTTCAAAATTTATATAATTGATACTTTTGTATTTTGTACAAAATGGGTAATTCTTTTCTTAAAATATGTGTAAAAAGAATAGCAAGATACCCTAATATTACAGCAAAAAATGTTTCTTAAAAATTCTGTAAAGTGTTGGGTAATTTTAAAATTCTTATGATCAACAAATTGAATTAAAAAAACAATGGTATACTCGTATATACACTAGTATTGGTACTGATAAGGATAATGTAAATTATCTTTTCATTCATACGATCAGCTATAAAACAAAAAAGTAAAACCCGTAATCCCTTTCACTTTCAGTTACCTATTTGTAGGATATACATATGTGCATACAAATGTTTTTGGGTTTTTACATTTTCTTATTTCATAGAAATAATTTAAATGTAATATTACACATTCATAACATTTTCTATTTAATAAATAAAACGCTCCTATTTTCAATTTTCAAATTTTCAAATAATTAAAATTATTAATTTTTAATAATAATTACATTTAAAAAAAAAATAAATATGTATTATAATTTTTCTTTATTGGGAAACAATTTTTACAAAGTATAAAATTTTATAAAATTTGAAAACAAATGTATAGTCGGTAACACTTATCAAATAGTTCATCTGATTTTAGATACAAAATATAAACTAAAGGGAAACACTGTCGGTGACGAGAAAAAGAAACACATTTATGTAATTATTCATAGAAGAAACAAGACAAAATATGTCCATAAGACCTGTACTGAAAAAACTTTGTGAACAGAGTATAAGTGCGAAGCATATTTTCTCTGACGAAATAATATCTATTTTATAATATAAAATATTTTTGAATTAGAATAATTTAGTTCGTTATTTTATTTAAACCGTTTTCCTCAATTTTAATAGACATTATGTCTTATAAAAATTTTGTAAATACGAATTTTATTGTCTCTTTACAAAAACTTTTTATAAAAATTTCTGTAAATGCAAATTTTTTTTCACTTTTACAAATAGTTTTCATAAAACTATAAATTTGTCTTTAAAAAAATATTCAAAAAATTCTAATAATATAATATTTTCGCTTTGGTATTCAGATGTTAACATTATTTTCATCTCGCATCTGTTTTTTTTACACATCATTAAAAATAAATAAAAAATTCAGATTGTTAATTGTTACTTCCTTATACTGGCAGCACAGGTAAAACATTATGTTACTGATAAAAGTAAGAAAAATAACATCATTCGCCGTAAAGTGTAGCAGTTCCACTGTTTTTCACGTTTTTACATATAAAAGATACAGAATTGGTCCCGTATTGCAAATTGTATTTGGTTGGATTGAAATATGTGAATAGAATGCAATTCGTTAGAAAAATATATTCCAATATTTTCAAATAATATAGAGTATCAAGCATGTAAGAGTAACCCTTAAACGACCAAAAGGGTCCATCGGATCCACTTGATTAATTGGACTTATGTAAAAGTTAAGAAAGTTACAGAATTTGATTTTTGTTTGCTTTATTATTAACTTATTCATAATAAAAAGAATATTTGATAATCAGAATCCAAAAAACTAAATTCGAATTTTGAAATTTTTAGACTTTTATTATTTTTAATGTAGAAGACCGCAGTGGGTCCATTGGACCCATGTATAATAATACATGAAATTTTAGAAATTGTTGATTATAAAATCCTTACTTTTTGAATACAGAAGAATTTTATATTCAGAAATTCATATTTTTGAAGATGAATTTTCAAAAATTTACCCAAAAACATTTAAACTTACTATTTACTTTGTGTATTGGGTAAAATTCAAAAATAGTGGGGAAGCTATTTTTTCAAAATTCCAGTTTTTGTAAACGATGCATTTTCAAAAATTTACCTAAAAACGGGTAAACTCACTATTTACTTCGTGTATTGGGTAGAATTCATGAATAGTAGATAAGAGTTATTTTTGGAAAACTCAAGAAGTTTCGTTGATAAAACTGCTGCCTTTTTTCGGAAAAAATAAGTGTCCAAAATATTTCTTCGCAGGAACTATTGATTTCTTACATTCTACTCCATAGGATCGAAAATCAGAGAATAAAAAAAAAATAAATCATGGCATACTATTTAGTATTTTTATATTTACATTTATTATTAAAATTATAATGTAAAGTTATAATTAAAAAAAGTCTTTTAAAATTTATTCAAATAATTGTCAGAATTATAATTTTTTGGTTCAATTTTCCCTGTTTTAAAATCTACGACTATTAATTTCCATGTTGAATCGTTTGATGTGAATGCAGCTTTTATTTTATACTCTTGTGCTTTTTCTGTACGTTTCTGGAATATTGTGGATGAATTTTCCGTTTGGTGACCATATTTCATTGTATTTCCGCTTTTCTTTCAAAATCTCGTTTTTATCTACATAAATTACTTTTATATTTTGACAAATCTATTTTGCACATTCTGAAAATTCTTTTGCTGACTGAGGATTAATTTGACGTGAAATAGTTGCTTCTCTTACTCTTCATTTGACAGTTCCACCCAATCCGCCAATTGGCCCTTTTCCATGACTAGTAGCTAAAAAATGCCATTCAACTTGTTCAAGCTTTAAGGTAATCAAACAGGAAGAGAATTTCTGTTTGAAATGTTGGGCACTTCCGTCTGAAAAATAAATTAATTTTTACACTTCAAGATCGTTCAAATACTCCTCCTTAATATTCTGTTCGATGACATTATTAAAGACAGCAACAGAATTGTAAATTTTTGTTTATCAATTGCTGAAACATATGCCATATATGTATAAATTGTACAAGATTGGGAGCACCAGTGAGCAGACTGTATCTCATCCTGATTCAAAAAGTTATAATTTTCGCTAAAGTCGAAATGAAGAATAAGCGTATTTGAGAGCGGATTTGTCTTTAAAATGTCCATATATTCGGATTGATGTCGTTTCACATATACATGTTGCAGAAAGAGCGGTAATTTTGATTTTAAAGTTTCAATAACTTCATGTAAATCAGCAACTACTCTGTTTTTAAAAGTATTTTCATTTATCCATTGCTGGTATATCATCTCATTATGGAGATCTTCTTCATTCAAATTATCAGCTAACTCATCGAGCTATCGCAAACTACTGCAGTTTTCACAGTCTTGCGTATACAAACAAGATTTAGATTTTTCATCACACACCATAAGTTTAAGCATGTCTGTTGTGTGGTGCGGGAGAAAGTCTATTCCTTCAAGAATTAATCTTATGTTCTCATGGTAAATGCACAAACACAGATTAGCAAGAGTTTCTTGACGGAGACAAACGAAAGAAGGTCGAAGTTTACAAAATTTGCTAAAACCTATTTTGATGTCTGGATATTCGGTTTTAAAATTTTCAAAGATTTCCCTAAGGGTCATAAATAAATATCGTTTCTGATTTTTTTCTGTGACTTCACCTTTCTTTATTCTTTTGATACCTGGAGCCTGATATGATATAAAGTCTTTTTGGTAATAATTCTCAACTATAATTTTTGTTTCTGCACTTAACCCAGAACTGGACATTTCTTTTGGTTTTTTTAAATATATTTAATATTTATTTCACTACAGCCTTTAATCTTCGTGGACTTTGTGGAAGATGTTTAACATTAGTCATTGCCTTTCCTTAACTTCGTGACCCAAAACTTTTTCTAGGCGACTGTAGCGCATTGGATGTACTCGGTGTAAGTAGTATGGATATGTACCTTCTGGCGCAGGTTCTAGGCTCAGGCTCAATAACGTCACCACCTGAAAGTATAAAAAGTTTTTCTGTGAAAATGACGTCACAACCTGAAAGTATGCAAAGTTTTTGTCTCGAAATGACGTCACAACCTGGAAGTATGCAAAGTTTTTGTGTAAAAATGACGTCATCATCTGGAAGTATGCAAAGTTTGTTTTGAAAATAACCGAGATTTCAAAAATATCGGCTGTGGTCCGGTTCAATGACATCATCATCAGACCTTGAAATAGAAAAAACCCGCGTGTGCTTTATCATCGCTAATCATGTTGAGACATGTTTAATATTGTGTATGCTGTCATTGTTTTTAATTAACTTTTCTAGGAATAATCATATTGAGATGTGTTTTTCAAGTTTAAACAGAAAAAAGGGTGGGGGTAAGAAATTCGAACTATAAATGGAGACAATTTCTTCAAACGGTATCAGTTCGTCGTGGAATTTCAAAGTGTTTATTAAGTTTTATCTTAAAATTAAAAATTGTGTTTTAAAACCTTCTACTAAAAGAATATTAAAATTTATTCAGTTCAAATTTTTTATTAAATAATTTACATAGACTACAAAATGAAAAACTTTATTTATGAAATTTATGGAAATGGATTTGCATTTAAAAGTTCGTTAAAAAACATATTCAATCAATTCATGGAGATCCTGGAATTTGTAGTATTTGCAAGAAGAGCTTTACACGCAAAGAATATCTACTAGCACACATGAGGACTCAGCATAATGTGTCTTCTGTAGAAGCTATTTCTTACGATATTCGCAATCAGCCTTCTACATCATCATCACAAAACAAAATTTTATGCCAAACATGTAATAAAGAAATTTCAAACAAGGATTGGAGTTATCATATTAGAACAAATTCATATAAAATGAAAGCAGTTGAGCCAATTAATGATGAGTTGAAAGTAGTAAAAAGTAGTTTTGAGGAACGTATTGAAACACTTATTTATGAGAACAAGGATGAAGGAAATCTGGATCCTCTTAACTTTTTAAAAATAGGAAAAGATGTTATTATAGAAGTATTGAATAAACAATTGGTTAAACACTCATCTTTTAAATTCAACATAGAATTATTTGCAGAATATATAAAAATAACAAAAGGAAATGATGATGATGATGAAATAACAACTTCAGTTAAATCATTTCAATCAAAAATGATAATCGTTAAAAATGAAACTGAGTTATCGTCTGCATACGAAGATATGATTGATAAGATTCATACAAAAATGCAAGAGTTTCAAGAACGAGGTGGTGGCTGGACACTTATAAGAATAATACACCTTGAAATCAACATCAATCAGTACAGACCAGTAAGAGGTTCTCAGTATTTACCATTACCAACATCAATAGCGCGTAAACATGCTTGCATTAATGTGAAAAATACGGATGAATACTGTTTTAAATGGGCAATTATTTCAGCTCTAGATCCTGTAGAGAAGAGTTCTGATAGAGTTTCATCATATAATATAGAAAATATTGCTGCAAATTCAATTCTTCTAAAAAACAATATGATATTAGAATTTGATGATCTAGAATTTCCAATGAAAGTGACGGATATAGCAAAGTTTGAAGATAATAATCCAGAAATCAGTATAAATGTATATGGTTACGAAGAGATGCAGCATAATACATGTAAAATATTGGGACCATACTACTGTACAAAGAATGAGAAGAAAATACATATAAATTTATTGTTGATTCAAGAAGGAGAAAAGAATCATTATGTCTGGATCAAGAACATATCTAGATTAATAAAAAGTCAAATAACACAACATCGTAGAAAAATATTTTTGTGTAATGGGTGTTTACAGCACTTTTATACTGAAGAGGCGTACAATATACATAAAAATGAATGCAGTAAGATTGTTACACTTATGCCATCACCAGAAAAAAATGAATTGAAATTTGAAAAATATGAACGTCAATTAGAGGTCCCATTTGTTGTATATGCAGACTTTGAATGTATTTTACAAGGATTAGATACGTGCATTCCAAATCCAGATATTTCTTCTACAACAAATATACAACAGCACGTTCCTTGTGCATTCTCTTACTATATCAAATGTTCTTATGATGACAGCTTAAGTAAACTAAGAGTGTATAAAGGAAAGGACTCACCAACAAAATTTGTACAATCACTGGTTGAAGATATATTAGATATTCATAATAATATAATCATGAATCCGAAGGCGATGGAACCACTCACAGCTTTTGAAGAGAGGAGACAATTTAGTAGTAAGATTTGTCATATATGTAAGAAATATTTAGGTAATGTAAGAGTAGCCGACCATTGTCACTTAACAGGAAAGTACAGGGGTCCTGCGCATAACGAATGTAATTTGCGATATTAAGTCCCAAAGTTTTTCCCAATCTTCTTTCATAATTTTTCGGGTTATGATTGCCATTTATTTGTTAAAGAATTAGCAAATATTGATGGTGATATAAATTTAATTCCATTAAATAAAGAACTTTATGTATCACTTTCAAAACGAATTCTCGTTAATGAAACTGATACTATTGAACTCAGATTTCTAGATTCCGTGAGATTTATGCAGTCTAGTCTAGATTCATTAGTTGGAAATCTTTCTCCGGAAGATTTGAAAACTGTAAAGTCTTCATATCCAGAAGAAGAAAATTTCAAATTATTAACACGTAAAGGAGTATTTCCATACGAATATATTAATTCTTTTGAACGTTTAGATGAAACGTGTTTACCTACACAAAAACATTTTGATAGCAAACTAACAAATAGCAAATGTTCTGATAAAGATTACACTCATGCTAAGAAAGTTTGGGAAAAATTTGATTGTAAAAACATTTGGGATTATTTAGAGTTATATTTAAAAACAGATGTATTACTTTTAACAGATGTCTTCGAAAATTTCAGAAAAGTTTGTAAAAATATTTATACGTTGGATCCCTGTCAGTACTATACAACTCCGGGGTTATCATGGGACGCGATGTTAAAATATACCAAAATAAATCTTGAATTGTTCACCGATATAAATATGTATAATTTTATCAAAAAAGGTATCCGCGGTGGAATTACACAATGTTCACACAGACATTTTACAGCGAATAACAAATATATGAGTAATTTTGATGAAAAAAACCATCTTCATATTTAATGTATGTTGATGCAAATAATTTATACGGTTGGGCTATGTCACAGCTTTTACCGTATTCTAATTTTCAATGGATAGAAAACGTTGAAGATATAAATATTAGTAATATTTCAGAAAACTCTGATACGGGTTATATTTTAGAAGTTAATTTGGAATATCCTGAATCTCTTCATGATTTACACAATGATTCACCGTTTTGTGCTCAAAATAAAAAAAGTCAGGGATCAAAATTCAACAAATTAATTACCGATTTATCAGTAAAAAAGAATTATATAATTCACTATAGAAATCTTCAGCAATGTTTAAAACACGGTTTAAAATTAGTAAAAATTCATAGAGCATTAAAATTTAAACAATCATGTTGGTTAAAAAAATATATTGATTTGAATACATATTATCGGACCCTTGCAAAAAATACTTTTGAAAAGAACTTTTTCAAGTTGTTGAACAATGCTGTGTACGGTAAAACAATGGAAAATGTAGATAAACGAAAAGATGTGAAAATCGTTACTGATTGGGAAAGTAGTGGTAGACATTTAGGTGTTAGGGCTTTAATAGCTAAACCTAATTTCCACAGTTTAGCTCAATTTACAGAAAATATGTCAGCTATACAACTTGAGAGAGTTCAAACATACTATAATAAACCAATATACCTGGGTTTCGTTGTATTAGAACTATCAAAGTGGAAGATGTACGACTTTCACTATGATTATATAAAACCCAAGTATAGTGAAAGAGTACTTCTTGCTTACATGGATACAGATTCCTTTATATATTCAATAGAAACTGAAGATTTCTATAGTGACATTATAAATGATATTGATTACAAATTTGATACTTCCGTATACTTACCTTGTAACCCTTATAATATTCCTCTTAAAAATAAAAAAGTATTAGGTTTAATGAAAGATGGGAATAATGGTCGGATAATGAAAGAATTAATATGTAGGTTTAAAATCAAAAATGTATTCTATAGATGTAGAAGATAGAAAATTAATAAAAAAAGCTAAAGGTGTAAAGAAAACAGCTGTAGATAATTTAAGTTTAGAAAATTATAGGGATTGTTTATATAAGAAAACATTATTCTATGGTAATATGTTAGTATTTAGGTCATACATACATAAAATATATACTTAAAATGTAAGTAAAGTAGCTTTAAGTTATTTAGATGATAAGAGACATATTAGAGAAGATGGTGTTAGCACCTATGCATGGGGTCATTTTAGAATAAGTTTAGAATAAGAAAACTGAAAAATAAATACATATATGTATATAAAATAAAATTGATAAACATTCATTTATAAAAAAAATTTGTTTTATTTATCTAAATAAAGTTTTTACACTTTTTCATTCAAATTTACATCAAGATAATTTCTTAGAAGACATACATTTTCTAAAGCACAGTATCCTCTATGTATATTACAACGTAGAACATGCGGATAGTTTTGAAGCAGTGTTGCGAAATTAGGACATTCTTCTTTTTCTTCTTCTTCTAAATCGTATACTTCAATCTTATTTTCAAGTATATTACTAATCCATTTTCGTTTTTCATTACCCTTCACATATACTTCAGAATTTCTCGGATTTGATCGAAGAAATTTTTTAACACTATGAAAAGATATTGATCCTTCGTTCCAAGTTAAACCATGATGATTTTTATATAACCAATACACTTGTTTCTTCTCTTTTGTTGTTAAACGCGAAAAAGCAAACGGTGGCTTTATAATGAATACTTGAAATTCACGTGTATTGAAAGAAATAGCAAGTTCTTTGACAATAAACTTATTATTATAGTCTTTGAAACCTTGAACATCGATAATTTTATTAAACATTTTGTGATATATATGTATTCTCTCTTTCAAGTTCTTTGAAATACTAAATAAATTTCTATATTATAACCTCATTTATATCAGTTTTCTAACTACTCCATTCAGTGGATTGTACTCAAATATTCGATCATGTAGTAGTAAACAAAATCCTGCAGTATTGTTAGGAATATTGACGTTGCTTGCTAACTCAAACTCTATTCTAATATCAACAGGTCCTGTTTTTATTGTTTCATTTTGATAAGCACAATCAATAACAACAATTGGTGCTATACTCTTGAAACTATCCCATTTTAACAACGGTTGACAATTCCTTCCATAATAAGTTTCTTGAAATTTTGTATACATATCATATAACAACGCATATCGATTACGTTCAAAAAGTATATTTAAATTATCATATGGATACGTCTCGGAGTTTAAATGAGCTTTAACGTTAGCTAGTTTACAGTGATCAAATTTACTAGCATCGGTCTCCTTTTGGTTTTGTCGATTGGTTTGTAATGCAAATATCAAAAAACGAGGTTTTTCTAGTTGTGTAGATGTTTTAACAGTCCATATGGTATGATTTGTCTTTGGAATATTCGGATATTCATATAAATCCCAGCTACGGAAACTAATACGAATTGGTTTCGCATTTTGAGTAATTTTGAGAAGTTTTAGTCTTTCTTTATCGTCTACATTTATATGAGGTACTTTCCATAAGACTTTTGTGAATGTAATTTTATAGTCTATAGATGCAGTTGGTACTTGAATCGCATTTGCATCACTTCTTGCTCTAATTGAAACTAGATCGTGTCTTACATTTACAACTATTTTTTTATAATCTTCAGCAAATCCCAATATCATTTTTAGAGGTATACAAAAATTAAAATATCATGATGTAGGTGATATAGTACTATCTCCTGTCCATCCTGCATTATACAACATTGAACTTTCGCTTTCACTTAATGAAATGTAATTTTTCAAAGCGCTGCTGATTCCCACATTCCGACAACGATCAATTTCAACACCATTCAATTCATATCGTATTTCATCAAACAAGAAGGCTCCAAAATTATTATTCAGTTTATAATCAGGTATTACAGTTCCATCGCCTTTAGTTAGAGTTCCTTCAATATATATAAAACTCGTTTGGTAGTAAATATAAATCTTGGTTTTGAATAGATATTCGTATTTCATCGCTATTGTTATAAGATTCTACAAATGGTGAATAGTATGATATTCTTTTTTAGTAATACTTTCATCAAAGTGTGGTTCTTCTAAAATATCCAACATATCATGCATGTTCTTTGTTTTTCAAAACAAATCCCAATGACTCTAAAAATTTTCTATTTTCAATTGTTAATGATGATGGTTTTTTAGAAATGAAGTCTCTTTGTGTTGTGTGTTGTAGGTAATTGTGTACTAATGATATTATCACTTTTGGATGAGTTTTTATTATTATGTTTGTTGTATATCAGCATATCTAGTTCTTATCCACTTGACACTTACATAAGAAATAATAGCTTTAGTAATCAGACTGCTTATTTTATACTTTAAGTATAATCTATAATTGTGGTTTCAAATGTAATCTAACTGTAATTATTTCGCCTCTGAAATTAATGAAATCTTCATCTTGATCTACAATTTTTATTCCAACAGAACTAATTCGTTTGACATTTACAGGTAAATATATAACATTTTTAGGAACTTCTGTTATTTTATACCCTGGTCCTACATCAGGCGAGAATTCATGAAGAGTGTGAATAGGAATATTATTAATATATGATCCTACTATTAGATTACATTCAATTCGTATAGCGTTAACTTTAGTTATATTCACAGGTAAATCAGACACATGCGTTGTATTTGACTCCAATTCTTTTTTACTAAAACCTAACAGTTGACCAATAGATCTTTCTCTGTTAAAGTAGACGTTGTGTGTACTTTTAATTTCTGTTTTGAGTGTGTTGTTGTTTGCGTGTATTTTGATAGTAGGCTTAGTTTTCGTTTTTTCGAGCACTTTTTGAATGAAATTCGCGATGTCATTAACTTCATAAGATCACACAGGTATTTTAATAGTTTCATAACCTATATGAAATAAGTTATTGCTACTATCCACATTAGGTATTGAATTATAGGTATGAAAATCAACAAGACCACAAAGATAGTCAGATGATAAATTTATGTTTGGAAAATATTCAGTTGTTAATATAGATGTATTCCCACTTAAAGTTAATGTTACTGACATGTTGAAGGTTTTAAGTGAAATGAATGATAGTTTTATGTTTACACATTTATTTATACTAATTTACATCAATAAAATTATACAGAAACTTTAAACATAAGTGTAAACATTTAAATGAATTGAAATTTTGATATCTATTATAATTGTATTCTATATTATTTCCTAAATATCTAACAATTTCTAGAGGTGGTTGCAGATTACCATAACTGTCAAAGTATTCAACACGATTTCCTTTTTTCTGATATGCTACGCAATGTGTACCAGGACCATTTGAATGATCTAGATTTACTATACCACACTCGTTTTTATAAGGTTTTGGTGGTAGTTTATCTTTCATGAATACAGCTCTAAAGTGCGGTATACTTTTACCATATCTCATTAAATCGATTTCACTGAGAGGTTTATTAGGTAGCTTACTTAAAAGTTTTTTGGATTTGGATTTAAAAAAAGACCAAAACCTTTCCTATATGGTTTAAGTTGTAATCCTTTTCCCATTGCTACTGCTTCCATAGTTTTATTATGTCGTTGGTTTTCAGCTAGTTGTTCTTTAGCTTGTTTTGCATCTTTGATTACCTTTGCTATTTTTGCTGCACCACCAGATAATGCTCCCACTGCTGAGAGTCCCGCAAAAAGTGGAACTAAGAATGGTAAAATACCTCGTGTTTTTGGAATAGGTATGATGCGAGGTAGTTCAATTGATGATTTTTTTCCTTTTATGGTGTTCTTAGCTGCATTTAATGCTATTCTAATAGCACTGTTCATTTCTTCTGGTTTTTGTGTTTTTAATATCTTACGAGCATTTTGAATAGCTTTTCGGAACACTTTACGTGTTTTCACTTTATTCTTCTTCTTCTTATTTGTTGATTTCTTCTTCTTGAGTCCCATACCAAATTTTACTTTAGCTTTCATTGCGTTTGTGACAAACCAAGAGTTTATACGTTCACCAATACTTGAATCATTTGCCTTTACCCTTTTCCAAGCTTTTTTTGCTAATATTCTGTAAGCTGTATGACGTTGATTTTTGTCCTTATGTTGAGAGTAAAATATATCGTATTGTTTGCAAGCTTGATCTAACTGATTGATTCCTTGATCACCTCTAGCAAGACGTTGTTGTAGTTTTGTACCAGGTCCACAATATTGATAACCAGGAAGATGAAGCTCTACTGGTAACTTATTGATTAATGTATTCACTAATCCTTTACCTTTGCGAGTTTGAGATTGACTAAATGTTTTTCGATTATATTTAATCATTTTATATGTTACCTTACACAGAAAGATGAATAGAATGATGTTGAAAACCTATAAATTAGGTATTTATAGTTGTTTTTTCTTTAGTTCTTATCAGTATGCGTTTCATAAAACAACGTGATACATTAAATGTAAAAAATGCAGATTTTGTAACAAATTGTTGCGACAGCTATATTAAATTTTTTTGATGGGCATATTTTTTTGTACGCCACTGTACAAATTTAGTTGGCTGTACATTAAAAAAATATTTAAATTCAGTTCATAATGGAAAAATAAAGTCTGCAATTCATTGGAATTGCAACTTAAAATTCCAATAAATAAACTGTAATTCAATATCCGTTGCACACGCGCAATAAAAATGTATAATCCATCACATTGTTCTGTAAGTGGCGTGATTTTTTTAATATATTTTAAAAATCGCGCGATTAATAGAAAAAAAATAATAAGAGAATTATTCAACCTAAATCTGTTCTTCTTCTACTTCATTTACATTCTCTTATTTTTAATTACCTACCTTTTTTTATTAAAATTCCAATTTTTCAAAATTCTCTTATAACTAAAATATATGCAATGGTATTTGCCGACGGCAAATACGTCATACTTCATATCATTTAATATCCACACAATTTATCCCATACAAATTGGTTATATATTGAATGACCCATATATTTCATTACGACCTATTTACTCATGTAAATGGCGTAATAAAATATAATTTTTAACCCACACACACACACTGGTCAGGTACCCAGCATGATATTATTGCCAGTGCTGTCGTTTTGGATTTTTGAATTGCAGCAGATTTATTTTCAAATTGCAGTAAATTTCATAAAATTGCAGTAGATGACAATATAATCGGTTATTTCAATATAAATTTACTTCTTACCTATTTTCCACTTTCTAATATCAAGATTGTCTGTTGTCATAGATTTGAATTTAAATATACATATATTATGAAATACAGGATGAAGAAAACTACTTATTTTTCAATTAAATGCATCAATTTCTTATGAAAACACCTGATTATGTGCTTAATAAATTATTTAATTTCATTTTGAAATTCGGTGGTTTCCATTCACTTGCAGAATTATTTTGAAGTTGAGCTTTTGAAGCCATTATTGTATGCAAAGTATCAACTTTTAAACAATTTCTTTTTTCATTTTTAATTATTTGCATTTGAGAAAAAATCCTTTCTACAGTAGCGCTACTGTATGGTAGGCTTAATAGACTTGATACAAAATCTCTTACTTTTAGGAACATCAATTCATCCGAACCATTTTTCATATTGAATACTTCATTCCAAAATAGATTCTATATCATTCTATAGCATATTAACCTCTTAAGTATCGCTTTCAATTAAGAGATGAGTAAATGTAATTAATCAAAATAGGGTATATAAGTGAGGTACATTTTTTTACAAGGGGGGCTTACTTTTTGGTTTTTCAGTCGGGTTAAGTTTATCAAACAGATAGGAACATTTGAAAATTTACTTACAAAAATTTTATTAAAAGTTTTGATTTTTTTTAAAATTTTCTATCTAATATATTAATTTTAATGGTGCATTTTTTTTTTAACCCGAAATGAGTGTTTAAACGGTGCAAAATTTATAAAATTCAATTTTTCATTTTCAACTTGATATTTTTTTTTGAGATGATAAATATTAGAAAGAAAAAAATATATATATACGAGTATCATATATATAGTTACATTTCGGTTCAGTTGTTAATTATATCAAAATAGTGTATTGTGCATTTAAAATAACATATAGTGATGTTTTTTTTTTTGTTTTTTTTTGTAATGCAAAAGCTTACAATTGATATTTGTAAATTTAAAGAAAAAAAAATTTTTTGAACAAAGATAAAATTAAATATTAATTCTTATGTACAAAATGTGATTAATATAGAAATTCAAGTGCGAAATAACAATTAAAATTATTAATTTAAAACAAAAAAAACAAAAAAAATAATAAGAAAAAACTCTTTTTTTTGCAAGGTCAAGAAAGTCCAATTAGTGAAAAATAAAAAAAAAAGAAAGTGTTTTAAAGTACGAGTTTTTTTTTGGTTTAAATTTTGCTGTATCTTAAAAGTGCTTTGAAAACGTCTACAGTTATAAGGATAAATTGTTTATATTAAAAAAGGAAAAAAAAAAAAAAAGAAGAATGATTCCGAAAAACAATCCGCTTTAAAGATAATATGATTGCGTTCATATAATTAAAAACGAAGATAGTGGTAACATTTTCAACACACTAACACAATTTCGAATTAGTCAGTCCAATTGTTTTAGTTTATATATTTTTTTTTAAATTGCCTAATTTAGAAGGAAGTAAAAACAACATAAAAAAAGAAGAGAAAAAAAAAAGAAAAAACCACTTAATATTAATAATTGTGTTTAATTAATTTGATTAGTTGAAGATATAGTATCGCTATGAACGAATACAATTATCATGTAACCATTTAATATTATTTAATTTGATATTTTCAAACGATGATTATATTATTTATAATAATAAATTATGTAACATATCTTGTGAAGCAGTTAAATTAATATCTGAATTGATAAAATAAAACTATCTTATCGTTATTTTGAATTTGATTAAACGATAAAATGTTAAAAAAAAAAAAAAAAAAAAAAAAAAATTAATATCAACCAAATCTTATGGTGAATGTGGAAAGATAGAGAAGCTGGTTAAACTTCATCATCTGGCCAGAGCAGTGTTCCTGACCATGTATCATCACATCTGTTGGAATTTTTTTTTAAATAAAGAAAACAAAGATGTTATTCATGTAATAAGTATTCGGCTTTAAATTTATATAAAAATGTAGAAAAATTAATGAGTAAATTCATCCCATATGTAATACTTAATTTCATAATTAATCAATAGATTTTTTTTTTCGTTCCTTATATTACAAGTAAATGCCATAATAAAAATAAATTGATTTTTTTTGTTCAGATTTTAATTATATAGAAACAAAAAAAAAAGCAGTATACAAATTTCTTTTAATCATATAATCATGTGTGAAGCATAAATTAACAAAAAAAAAAAAAAAAAAAATTAGAGACTAAAATATATATGTCATTTCGTTAGAATATTTTCTAGATTCTATAATACCTATCAAGGAATTATAAATAAATCCAATTAGGAAATTCTTATACGCATCATGTAATGTATAAAAAAAAGAAGAATAAATATACATATGTATCTAAAGTATAACAAATTTCTCTGTTTTATCTTATTTTTTTTCTTCTTTTTGATTTTGTTTTGTATAAAATATTCATCGACTATTTTCTTTAAACAATCTTCAATGCACTTAAACCACAGAAAATGCAATTTAAAACCAAAGGTTAGAATGAAACAATTGGATAATATCAAGAAACATTTCTCCGGGTAAAAGGTGAGGTATTGTGGGTGGTGGATATCATCGTAGGGAGATGAAGGTCGCGGCTCCTTATTGTTATTCTTTTTTTTTCCACTGCATTGGCAACGGTCTTAATATGATCCCACATTATTTTGTTTATGTGCTTTCCTTACTTATATAAAATATCGTTGATCCTTACTATCTTTCTTTTCCTAGTGTCTAAAAGCCGGTCAATTTTATGTAACAACGCGGATACCTCCGGAATGGTGACCCCAAGGACCCACCCAGACTGAAGCAGCTGGATTTGACCGGCAGGGGTTCACCAAGGAGGCAGGTAGACCTATAACAATCTACATTCTTCATAAATAAATTTTCCGTTATTTTGTTACAAAATACTTCAAATAATAAAATTAAACATAGTAAGCTATTACCTAACAATGTACGTGCCATTATTGTGGGTCCGTCGAATTGTGGAAAAACAAATGTAATGATGAGTTTACTTGAACACCCGAATGGTCTTAAATTTGAAAATATTTACATATACTCAAAATCTTTATATCAACCAAAATATGAGTATCTTAAGAAACTAATTTCACCTATTAAAGGGCTAGGATAGAGCACATTTTCTGAGAATACTGAAATAATGTCATCAGAACAGGCTAAAGGAAACTCTATTTTCATATTTGATGATGTTGCATGCGAAAAACAAAATAATATACGCTCATATTTTTGTATGGGACGTCATAAGGATATCGATAGCTTTTACTTGTGTCAAACTTATACACATATTCCAAAACACTTGATATGTGATAACTCAAACTTTATTGTAATTTTTAAACAAGATGAGATGAATTTGAAGCACATTTATAATGATCATGTCAACACAGACATGTCATATGAAAAATTTCGAGAAATGTGTTCAAAATGTTGGAAAGATAATTAAGGATTTTTAGTAATAAACAAAGATAGTTCATTAGAATGTGGACGATACAAAAAAGGATTTGATACTTAGAGCTGTTTTTGGACCTGTTTAAGCTGTTTTAGAGCTGTTTTTGGACCTGTTTAAGCCATTTCAGAGCTGTTTAAAGACCTGTTTAAGCTGTTTCAGAGCTGTTTTTGGACCTGTTTAAGCTGTTTCAGAGCTGTTTAAAGACCTGTTTAAGCTGTTTTAAAGCTGTTTAAAGACCTGTTTAAGCTGTTTCAGAGCTGTTTTTAGACCTGTTTAAGCTGTGTTCTTTTGAAACGTTAATATGGAAAGCGAGTTTATTAAGAATATTATAAAAACAAGAAATGTTATTCGTAAGAAATATCAAGCTTTGAAAACTGGTAAAGCAGAAGAAGAAATACAATTGGAAAGTGTTTTTAAACCAATTACGCAACCTTTGAAAAAAATAGTAGATAAAACTCATTATCCGGATATTAAAACTGAAGTAAAAGAAGAATGTGAAACTCCATTTAAGTCTAAACGTCTGAAGGCTGAATTTTCAAGTACACCATGAATATTCAAAAAAGTTAAAGGAGAACTTTGAAACATCTCAAGCAATTAAACAACCTAATTTTTTCTCAGAACTCGTTAGAAGAAAGTTTTGATGAATTACAACAACAACCAACATTTAGTTTTGATGAATTACAACAACAACAACCAACATTTTCAAATTCACCTAATCGATTTTTGAAAGAATTGAAATTAGAAGAAGATGATATTGATTACAAATACGGACCACATTTAGATCATGATAAAAATATTTGGAAAATAGGAAACTCTCCTTTTGTTATTGATGATAATACTATTGTTATCGATGGAAAGTCTTATTCTTATTGTTTTTAAAAAATCCTAATAAAAGGATAAGCACTAACGAAGATTTCAAAAATTATAAAAAAATTATAATACAAACAAATGCAAATAAACGTGATTATGACGAAAGTAGACAAATGTCAGGAAACAGAAGTAACAAGTATAAACTTATTAAGGAATTATTCGAAGATCATATTGGTTCTGGATTAATGCATTTATTGAAAGAAAAACCTAATTATGTATACTGGGATGATCCAAACGAATTAGTGAATAGATTGAAATTACTACTAGCATCTGCACATGCATGACATAATAATCACAACAATGAGATAGTTTCAATAATTGAGCCATCATAAAACCCATGGTGACATATGCTTAAGGCATATGGTGGCCAAAGACAAAGCAAAAAACAGTACAGAATAGACTCAACAAAATACAAAGACTAGCCTGTCTTAGTATTACAGAAGCTCTTAAAACCACATCAATGGCAGCATTGGAAGCCATGCTCAACTTGCCACCTCTTAATATACAAATTGAGAAGGAGGCACTAATTTGGGCTTCAAAATTTAAAGAAATAGAGGACTGAAAGCGGGTAATCTCACCCATAATCTTGAAATTCTTGAAGAATTTAAGAATCATCAAATCAGTCAAGTGATTGACGAAATAGAAACAGTTTATAACTTTGAAAAGCCGTTCAAAGTGCTGTTTCCAGATCGACAATCTTGGCGCAATAACAAAATAACCTTCGATAGAGGTGCCTCTGTGTGGTTCACAGATGGTTCAAAAACTGAACTAGGGGTTGGAGCAGGGGTAGTAGGTTCAAAAAGGAGCCTATACAAATCCCTAGGAAAATATCCATCAGTTTTTCAAGCTGAAATTTTTGCTATTGACTTGTGTACTACTGAGTGCCTAAAGAAAGGCTTCAATAAAGGCACAGTCTACATAATTTCAGACAGCCAGGCAGCACTTAAAGCCATAAACTCACACAAAATTGTGTCTGGACTGGTTTTAGAATGCCTAAAAACTGTTAAAACACTAGCTAGTACAAACAAAGTATGCCTAATGTGGATCCCAGGACACGAAGGCTTCAAAGGAAATGAGTTGGCGGACTCCCTAGCGAAAAAAGGTGCCGACTCTAATTTCCTTCGACCAGAACCCTTCTGCGGTCTGCCTAGGAGCCACACAAAAAACAATATAAAAAAATGGGAAATGGTAAAATGCATCTCCCGATGGAAAGAAATTCCTGGAAATATACAAGCAAAGGAATTCATTTCGCCATCTAAGCAGGATAGGTCTACAAGAGGATGACAAATGCAGATTCTGCAAAGAGGACAAGGAAACCTCAAAACACATTCTGTGTGAATGTAAGGCATTGGCCTCCAAAAGAATGTGCTACATGCATAAGCCTTTTCTCAAACCTGAGGAAATCTGGTGCGCACCTTCTAATAGAATTCTAGGATTTATCAAAAGCGTTTTTGTTTTTCTTTGAAAAAATTTTAAAACTTTAGGAAATCAGTATTAAAAAACCTTTTGTTCTAGCATTTTATATCCAAATTGTTAGTTCATCAGTTATTTTGAAAAAACGGTATGATTCATATATGAATCACTGCGCATTCAGAGTGGTTATAATGTAAGTCGATAAATGCTTAATGTGAAAACAACATTTTATTATATTATTACTATTTTATTATTTTACTATTTTATTATTTATTATTATTACATTATTGTTTATCAAAACAAAAAAGAAAGAAAAAAATTCATTTTATAAAATATTGAAACTAACAAAATAATTTTTAAATTAAAATTGCACACAAGCATAAAATTCAAATATAAAAAAATTCGGAGGAATATTTTCTACGTCTTCGGCGAATTCTAATTCATCTTCATTTTCAGAAATATGTTGGAGATCTTTTTGAGACAAAAAAACTCCACGTTCCTCGTTCTCGTCATCTGATGATTCAAATTCATCATTGCTTTCTTTGCAGTTGTACACGAATTTTATCAGCTCATCCTCAGTTAATCCTTTGACATTTGACATTTTGATAATTATTATAATATAAACTTTATATTCTAATTACTGTGACAGATATATTTTTATAACTTTTTTAACACTTTATTTTTCAAAAAATTTTAAATCCTTATTCGATCGAATCAACTGCCCGAATGAATAATTGCATTCTATATTCCTTTCTTTGTGTTGCGACGAACATATGTGGGAATTTCCCAATTTATTTAATCAATGAAAGGAACCAGTAGTGTATAAGTATACATATAATTCTTTGCATTTTAAAAATAAAATAAGAATAACATTCATGTTTTGGGTTTTTTCAAGTAGGTACTTACCGACAAAGAATTGTGAGCTACAAAATATATTGCTCATTTATGTGTTACTTAATTATTTTCTATTCTTTTATTATTTTTATTATTATTATTATTTTTTTTAAATAGCTACAATATATATGTACATATACACTACACATGCCACTAATATTTTACTTACAATCTAAAACAAATGTTCATATTACTATTTTTTTTGTTGTATAATATATCTGCATTAAAAATCAAAAATAAAGCGACGGTTAATTTTTGAATATTTGGGTTGTTTTACACGCAATGTACCATATATGAATCATACAGTTTTTTGAATATATAATATTTTAAATAAAATAAAAATTTTTTATCAAATAACCAATTTATTCTACTTAAAACTGTTTAACAATTATGAAAATAATTTTTTACTTACCGAAGTCACACAATTATTTAAAAAAAAACACTTTTAAAAATAGCTATTACATAAAATATACAAACACTTCACATTCACTTTTCAGGTTGAAAAAACCAGTGTATTACTACTTCAAAGATCAGTGAATTGTATATTAACAAAAAGACCGATTGAATAAAATTTGAAATAAAGATTCATAAATCACAAAATTAAATTAAGTGATGAATAAAGTCGAAAAATTGGGAATGATTCATATATGCATCAGTGCGCACTAGAGGGTACCTACTTATTAAAAATGCATATAAAACTTATGCAAATAAAATATTTAATCACTTGTATATTATTAGACAGAAAAAAATATTATTTTCAAAAGATAATCGAAATATAAATTGTGACTCACACTACAAACAAATAAACTCTTGATTGAAAAATTTTTCAACATTTTCTCACATAAGTACCTGAAGTGTGACAAAGGAAAATATAGAAGAAAAATTATCCAATGTTCACTTATAAATTAAATATGTATTTTGAAAATACTTACTTTTTCGTGACCTTCACTACAGAATTATCTCAAAATATTATATTAAGATTTTTGTATAACACAAAAGTTAAAGTCACTTACATTTTTCACACAAACACTTTAAAAGTACTACAAAATGTAAATAGTTTTTAAATTTATTTATTGAAAAACGTTTTATATACGAAACAGTAAAATCAAAATTGGTAACTTACCACTTAGAACGACACTCAAAATACAAGTCAGCTATACTTTGTCCTTAATTAGGACACCTGAATAGTTTGAAGATTGCAATCTACATTTTTTAAAAATTCAGGGATTCTCGAATGACGTAAGAAACGAAAATACTGTATTTTTCCACTTTTGAAAATTGAGCATCAGGTATGTATACATTTCCATGGAATTAGCCATTGATATTTTGTTGTTGTCAGATTGTTTTGAAATTTTTGATCCTGATCATAGTGGATCACAAAAAAACGCACCTTATATTTACATGGTCAAAATGCTACCTGTCTACTACAATTTACAATACTATCAAATTTTACCAACCTAAGTGAAATATTAGAAAATTAATTCATAAATTAATCCATAAGATATAGACAACGTGTAAATGGACAACATAAATTAGATTTATAGAGTAAGTCAGAGCTACAAAAGCAAACAAAAATTAAAAATTCATCAGATTCAGAAAAGAAAGGTAATATAAAAGCAAAAAAAGAACAAAAAAAAAAAATCATTATTTTTTTCAGCTCTAGAAAAGTAACACACAGTAGAGAAAAGATCAAGCCAAAAAAAAAAATGCTTACAATGCTTTTTTGTATTCTTTTTCTTAATTTAGTAGTTTATAGCGTGAAAAATTATTCGAATTAAATCCGTATTTTGGATTAAATTGGGAGTAAGGTAAAATTTGGAATTGGGATTAAAATAATACATGCAAAAGTTGATACACGTATTGTATACATGTTTTTCTTCTTCCTACTTCACTCTACAATTCGCACCATAAAAATTCATATAAAAAATTTGGATTAATCCCAAATAAATTGGGTTTAAACCAAAATCAGAATCAGCGGGTTTATATGAAATTGGGAGTAAACCAAAATCCGTATTAAAAGTGGATTACGTATAAACTGTAATGTATCTGAACAGAATTATGGTAATTTGTGGAAAGCGATTTTTTCGCCATAGCCAAGATAGACTTAACTTTTAATTTTAACGCCATCGCCATACTTTACTTACTCTATTTTTTCAACTGTTTCACAATTCATTATTAAATATTTGTACAAATATAAACAAAACAAATAAATTACATTAAATTGAATAAAATGAATTTTATCGTGATTTGATTGTCGCGTTAATTGTGTTCAATATTCGAATCCATCGAGCGAAAATCGTCATAATTGTGGTTACAGCCGTGAGCCGACATTAAGCAGACAACTGAGTAAATTAATTGCCTTGCCTTCGCACTGTGATAGGCACCATCGAACTGGAGGATATACGAGTATTTATTTTTGTCAAAGAAAAACTTGAAAATTACAGGAAGATTCATTCTTAGAAATAAAAAAATTAGCGAACAAAAATTAAAATATCTTAATAAAAATCAGAAATTTTTATAATATTTTCAATTTAAGTTACTTTTTTATCAAATACAGTGAAACTTGCGTAAGTTGACCACTCGCGGTGCAGACGTTTTTGGTCAATTTAGACAGGTGGTCGATTTAAAGAGGTAGTGTTTTTTTTTTTTTTTTATATGCACATAGATACATATGTACATATTTTTAAAATAAAAACCAAAGTTAGAAGTTTTTTCATTTATTTTATACATAAAAATATGTACATAATAAAAACAAAAACATAAAATATAAAAAGTATGAACATAACACGCGACAATAATGAATATATGTACGTAAGTATGTATAGTGTATACATACATACCTTGCAATGTGCATTCACAATGGGCACGTGTACCAAAAGACAATTAAAATCAGAAAAAATGGTCAAGTTTGAAAAGTTATTTTGTTCTAGAAAGTCATCAAATTTGATAAAATTGTGGTCAATTTCCAAGATAGAGAGGTTGTCGACTTATGAGAGTATTTTAAGTCGTATTTGTACTAAATAAAATGGTGATTATGAAAACTGGTCACCTTATGCGAGTGGTCGGCTTATAGAGGTGGTCAACTTGACAAGTTGAAATTATTTTTGCAAAATTTGAAATATCGTATTAACATGTGTTAAAAGTTTTATTTTTTGGGGTTGACAGAGACACAGATATCTTTTAGAATTTCCTACAAACAAATTAATGTGAAGTTATCAGAAACACATCGGTTACTGCTTAGACAAGCACAATACTGATTTCGATTGTTCAAAATACTATAATTTTTATAATGGCCGGGATGGTGCTGCCGTTTGGTAAATTGTAAGAGTAGTAGAATTAACGTTTCAAGAGGAGTAGATTTTAAGAAATAGTAGTAAAGTAGCATAAAACCAGATAAATACTAGAAAGTTGAATTATAGCATGCTTGAAACATACGTATTTGTAATTATAAGAAAACTGTTACTATAAAAAATGAAAAACTTTATTTTCATTTTCAATTCATCCACAAACTTTTTTTTTTTAAATTTTAAAGTTTAAAGCGTAGTATTTAGATGAAAATAAGATATTTTGCCTATATAAAACCCATGTAAAAAAACCAAAATAAATGGAAATGAAAAAATTTTCTGTTTCGATTTCGTAAGTGGTACTCAGCTGAAAATAAAAAAGAGTTGAAAAACTCTTTCACATATGGTGTGTTGCGACAGCTATATTAAATTTTTTTGATGGGCATATTTTTTTGTACGCCACTGTACAAATTTAGTTGGCTGTACATTAAAAAAATATTTAAATTGCAACTTAAAATTCCAATAAATAAACTGTAATTCAATATCCGTTGCACACGCGCAATAAAAATGTATAATCCATCACATTGTTCTGTAAGTGGCATGATTTTTTTTCATATTTTAAAAGTCACGCGATTTAAAGAAAAAAATAATAAGAGAATTATTCAACTTAAATTGTTTCTTCTTCTTCTTCATCTAAATTCTCTTATTTTTTAATTACCTAACTTTTTTATTAAAATTCCAATTTTTTAAAATTCTCTTATAACTGAAATATATGCAATGGTATTTGCCGACGGCAAATACGTCATACTTCATATCATTTAATATCCACACTATTTATCCCATACAAATTGGTTATATATTGAATGACCCATATATTTCATTACGACCTATTTACTCATGTAAATGGCGTAATAAAATATAATTTTTAACCCACACACACACACTGGTGAGGTACCCAGCATGATATTATTGCCTACTCACTATATACTACTCTTCAAGTAATATATGGAATATGCTAGAAAATTCGGTGATATTTCATATACCTGCATGTTCATTATAGCATATTAATCTCTTAAATATCGCTTTCAATTAAGAGATGAGTAAATGTAACAAATCAAAATAGGGTATATACGGAAGGGACATTCTTTTTCACACTCTTTTCTTTTTTCTTTCTGCTTTTGCCTAGTCGGGTTATTAATTGGGTTAGCAGTAGACGAAGGTGGACGTGTTTTTTTTTCGTGTTACTTTATCTTGTCCGAGTTTAAGATGTAATTGACCATAAAGTTTTAACTTTTTTTGAGTTTTTAAATTTATATAAAAAAAAAAATAAAAAAAAAGGAAATTAAAATATATCTAAAAAAGAAAAAAAAAGAATTTTTTTAAAATGGTTTATTTTAATAAACTACAAATTACCGAAATGTGAGAAATGAATTCATACGAGACAACAAAGTTAAGGATAAATAAATTGTAGTGTACAAATGTAAAAAAAAAAGAAAAAAAGATGAAGTTACCTAATTGTGTGGTATAAACTTTTTTTTTGAATTTTTGTTTTTTTCGGAAAAAAAATTTACCCAAAGTGAAAAAAAAAGTGCATATATAAAAAAAAAGAAATTTGGGATAAAAATCTAACCAAGTGGCAAGTGTTTTAAATAATTGAATTTATAGAAGAAAAAAAGAGAAAAAAAAAGAATAGTGTAGTGAAAATAAAAAAAGAAATTATTCCCTTTTCTTGTTCTAAATATCTTTAACTCCTAGCAGTGTTAATATCAATTTTTTTTTGTAAATCACAGTAAAAAGAAAAAATGAAGAAAATAAAAATTTAATTTTTTTTACTACCTTTTTATTAAGACTATAGTAATTATAAATTTTCACTTGTCTTAATAATATTTTTTTTTTTGGTGTTCGAGAAAGAAAAAAAAAGAAAAAAAAAACCAATGTAGTGAAATAATTGAAACTGGAAATAGATAAATAAATAATGATTCTGTAAAGTAAAAAAAAAGGAAGAAAAAAATATTAATTTAAATTAGTATCTGAGAAAAAAAAAAGAAGAAAAAGAAAACTACATTAATTTTAATGATATTTGTGAAAAAAAAGAAAGAGAAAAAAAAAAAAGAGGAAACAGAGTACAGATGGCAGTGTTAACGACACCTACCTGGAGCCCCGAATCCCGAACCGGTACCGCCTCAAGGAAATAATCACCCATCACCAGCGGACTGACCCTACCTTGGATTAAAATAAGATAAGTGGAACAAATTCTTGTTGACAATTAGATTGAAAAAAAAAAAATTCTAATCAAGAAGAATAAATTTAAAAATAAAATGTGAATTTTTATTTTCCTTAATTTATATTATGAAAAATTTAGAAAAAAGAAAAAAAAATAAAAAAAGAATAAAAAATAAAACCAATAAATACACATTCACTTTTTATTTTTATATTTTTTTTACTGTTATTTTATTTACCAATTATAGTTATTATTATTATTACAATTCAAATTTGATTATACTTAGAAATTGTAATTAGAATATAAAATGAAAATAACAATTTTATGGTTTAATTAGGATTTATTGATCAGTTTCTAATTTTTTTTGTTCTTTAAAATGGAATTTTCTTGAAAATTAAATAAAAATAAAGTGAAAAATATAAAATTTATTATTATTATAGAGAATGTATTTAAAGGAAAAAATAAAAATAAATAAATATAATAGCTACAATTTATGAGAAATATGTATTTGTTTATTATTATTATTATTGTAATAATTGATTAATTATTTTTATTATACAACAAAACAAACAAAACTTGGCCATGTTGAATTTTATCACAAGTTTTTTTTCTTATATTTTTTCTTTTACTTCCACAAAAGAAAATTAAAGTAAACTATTTTATTAAAAAAAAAAAAAAAAAAAATAATTAAACAAACAAAATAAGAAAAGGAAATAAAAAAAAAAAATAAATAAAGTAAAATTAACATAATAATAAAATCATGGGACTTTGAATTAATGGTCGTGAGAGAACCCTAAGGGCAGTGAAGGAGTTGGTGAGGGTCTGTGGGGGGATGCCTCCGGTCCACAGAGGTCAGAGGGATGTCCTGTGCTTCCCTGTTCTTTTCTTTTCTTTTGGTTGACATCTTTTGCTTGATATTCTAATTTCCGAACTTCAGTCTCATTATAATTTGAAACTACCGGTCTACGATTATGTTACAGGTATGAAAGCTACCTCGATCGGATGAGCCCAAGAACCACACCCGGGCTGAAGCAGCCGGAACCCCTTAGTAGACCGGAAAGGACTCATCTGGAGGTCTTGAGCTTTGATAATCAATTTTAATTTTTGTTGGCTGTCTGTATTGGAGACCATTTATGAAGTTCCATTTATTTCGTACGGAAAATGAAAATAAATTGATTGTTTGACATTTGTAAAGTTAGGTTGTTCTGATAGTTATAGTAAAATTAAGATAAAAATATATATATTACAATTTTTTTCATCTATGTAGATTTCTTCTCCATTTTGTAGATTTTTTATTTCGTTCCGAAATAAATAGACTTTTTCCAACATAAAATTTATTTTCATCTGAGTACTACGCTTAAAGGATCAATGTTTTGCAGATCAAGCAGGAGTAGATTTATCAAAGGAGGAGTCAAGTAGTAAACGTATTGGAACAGGAGTAAAAATACTACTATAGTAGTAAAAACGGCAACACTGTGGTATTACTCAATATCTCACACGACTTTTATAATTACATAGTTGTAATGTTGAATAAAAAATAAAACAACTTATTTTACAAACTAATTAGATTTATTTCTGTTGAGTATTATATTATTACTAAGTTTTACAAAATGTTCTTTTCTTATTTTATATTTTGCAAAAAACAATCTTTATCAATATTCTTAAAAACAATCTTTATCTTCTATTTACTATTCTTATGATCTTTTTAAAAACAGTCTATCTTCTATTTAATGTTCTCATGATCTTTCTTAAAAACAATTTTAATCTAATATAAATATTATTAGAATTGAACACATAATTCATATTAGAAAAACATAAGTTTATTATCTTGTTTTGTCAATTCTGATAATATTATTCTTTCATTATTATTATATGTAATTCCTCCTCGGCTTGAGTAAGAATTCTCCTGAATTCTTTCATTTATAATGTTTATTTTGGCTTGTGATTTTCTTTTATAACAAATTATTACGATTATTATCATGGTTATTGAAAAAATTATAATTATTATGTCTATACTGTAAGATATGTTTCTGTGATATTTAATTCCTTATATTTTCAAAATTGTTTGTTACAATATTTTCATCTCATTAGGATAAAAATATTTGTCTTGTGTTTCGGTTTGTTGATTAAAGAATGATTCTTTGAAAATTTTTATTTTGCAATTATAGAAATTTAATATATAATTTTTGTTTAATGAGATGTTCCTGTCATCACAATTATGAATTAATTCTTCATTATTTGCATTTTGTACTATTATAGTATCTTCATCTATTTTCAAAATTCTTGATTCGTTATTAAACCTTAATTTACAGTGATAGTTTATTGTACAGTGTTTGATTAATTTTAAATCCTTTAAAAGTGTTTCTTTCTGATAATTATATGTTTTGTTATTAATTTCTATAATATATTCATTAATTTCATATATTTCAAATTTATCTTTATTCGGTAATGGTATTATTAATTTCAAGTCTGTTTGTATATAATTTTGCGGTATTTTTAAAGCTAATACAAGTAATTTGTTTTTATATTCTAATATTCCTAATTTCATTAACTTCATGTTGTACTTTACTGATGCTATATTGCCTATGTTATCTTGTATTTGGTTAATTTTATTTTCTAAATATCTTAATTTAATAACTTGTTCTAAAAATAGCTTATATATTTCAATCTCTTTATTTTGATCATAATATGACATTAAAATTTTATTTCGATCATTTTCTATTGTTTCTTTTAGTATTGATAATGTTTCATTAAAATGATTATTAATTTTTATTTGTTGATTAACAGTTTTTATTATATTTTGATTGTTTTCTTTTACAGTCTTTAAATGTTCTAATATTTCTTGTCTGGCTTTGTCGTCCATAGTTCCGAAAAGCCATTTTTCTATTGTTCCTACAATGTTTATTAGACCTCTTTTTCTTCTATTGAATTCTTTTGGAATTATTGTTTTTATTTTTGCTTTGATGGTTTTTATTTCACTAATTATGAAATCCCTATTATCTACCTCTAATTTTTCTATATTTAATTCAATCTGATTTACTGCTTGCAATATTTCTTTAGGGTTAATTATATGTAAGATTGTATTGGTTTGAATAACTATTTCAACTTTCTTTATTTTTATTTTTAAATATCCCTGATCTTCATTGACTTGATTTACTTGCAACATTGCTACTGCTGGTGTTATTATTATCAATAGTAGCATTAATTTTACCTGAAAATTTATATGGTCGTTTAATATTTATTTTATGAACGTTTTTCAATGGTTTAATCTTATATCTAGTTTCTTCCTTATGTTTTACTCTTTTATAATTTTTTATTGGTCCTATTTCCCTAATTTATCTATAATTTTTTCTACTTTTATTTAATTTATTAATAATTTTATTCTTTTTCTCATCAACTACTTGGTTTAAATCTTGTTCATTTATCTCTTCTTTTGCTTTTCTAGGAGTTTTTTTGATTGTTGAATGATATCTTTCATTATAGTTACCTATTGCTATTTGAATTTTCATTTCGGTTGATAAATCTTTATCATCTATTCCAGTAAATTTTTCTAATGTTGTTGAATGTAACCTTTCAACATCTGCATTGCCTGTATGACTATTTGGTTTAGTCCAATGTACTTCTATATTACTTTCTTATAAAAACGCTATTATTTGTTCAGATTTAAATTCATTATCCATTATAATCTTTTGGGGTTTATCAAATTTAGCGAAGTGATCTAATAAAATAGTTTTCTTACTATACCAGTTTCTATCCATTATGGGATATGCTATTGCAAATTTAGTAAGTTTATCTGTAATAGTAACAAAAGTTTGTTTTGTTATATGAAAAATGTCTAAATGTACTATTTGATTTTTCATTGTTGGGGTTTCTGTCATATGAAATTTAGATTTTATTGGATTTCTATCATATTTCATTTCTGAACATTTTTCGCAATTATTAATGATTAATTAAATATGTTCTTGAAGTTTTGGAAAATATATTTTTGTTTTAAGACTATAATATGTTTCATTAATTCCACTATGCATTGATTCTTTTGTATGATACAAAGAAATTTGTTTATGTAATTCTTCTTCAGTATTTATTTCTAATGCTTTCATTGTACACTTAATAAATTTTATTCTATTATTTTTAGAATATTATATTCATGATCAGTGACTTCTGAAAATATACTTGTTTTTCCTGCTTTGATAAATCTTTCTAATGTTTTTTTTATTTTATCAGATGTATCTAAAGGGTTAATATAAATTATTATATAAATCTATTTCTTGTATTGGATTGTATGTAATTATTAACTGAGTTTTATATTTATTCACAATTTCTTCTTTTATTGCTATGTGGTCTAATAATTGTTCATCAACTGAGTGTCTTGTTTCAGATAAATCCATATTTGATTCAGTATTATTGAGTTCATTTATTTTTAGAGTATCGTTTAATCTACTTAAATAATCTGCAACTTTATTTTCTTTTCCTTGTAAATATTCTATCTCATAATTATATTCCTGAAGTTTGAGTAACAATCTCTGGTTCCTTGACGAAAACTCTTTTCCTTCTTATTTATTGTTTAAATATTTTATTGGAGAATGATCAGTTATGATTTTAAATTTATTCCCATATAAATATGGCCTAAAATAATTAAATGCGTATACAATGCGTATAAGAATTCTTTATCGGTTATACTATAATTTTTTTCATGATTATTTAATGTTCTAGATACGAAACACACTGGATGACCGTCTTGAGATAAAACCGCACCTATTGCATAATCACTGGCATCTGTTGTTAATGTGAATGATTTGTCATACTGAGGATATTTTAATATTGGATGAGCTGATATCAAGGCTTTCAAGTTATGAAATGCCATTATGTATAAAGGGTCATTTTCATTAATTTTGCTTTCTTTTTTTAAATATTTAATCATTGGATATGCTATTTTTGAATAATCTTTAATAAATTTTCGATAATATCCCGTCATTCCCAAAAATCCTTTTAATTGTTTTTCTGTTTTAAGTACAGATAAATTTTCAATTTATTTTATTTTATTAGGGTTAGGCTTTATATCTTCTTTAGTTAAAATGTGCTCTAAGAATTCAGTATCCCTAATCATGAAACTACACTTGTCGATTTGCATTTCTAAGTTATGTTGTGCAATTTTGTAAATATTTTTTCTAATGATTTAAGGTGTACTTCTAGGGTAGTAGAAAATATCAAAATATCGTCTAAATAGACTACACAAATTTGATTGTTATATTCTCTTAAAATATCATTCATTAAGCGTTGAAATGTTGCTGGTGCATGTTGCAAACCAAACGGCATTCTGACATATTCGTATAATCCTGATGGTGTAACAAAAGCAGTTTTTTTAATATCTTTTTCTGCAACTAATATCTGATAATATCCTTTAGCTAAGTTTATTGTACTAAAATATTGGGCTTTTTCTAACTTATCTAATATACTATCTATATTAGGTAGAGGATACTTGTCATCGATTGTTACACTATTTAGTCTTCTGTAATCTACCACGATTCTATACTTTTGAATTCCTGATTGATCTCTTTTTTTTTTTGGTATAACTATAATAGGTAAACTGTATCTACTATTTCCTTTCCATTTCTTGCATTTGTTTTTTGACTTCTTCTTGCTTTTTGACTTTCAAGTTTCTTTATCCCATCTCTATAATTCGATTGGTCAAACTCTGTAAAATATGTGTTTGTGGCATCTACTACTGCAGAGTTGGGCTCAGATCGTTCCCCTACAAGAAATTTTTTCAAGTTTAGAAAGAGATAACAATCACACTGTGCCAAATCTGGAGAATACGGAGGATGTTGAATGATTTTGTAGTGTAATTCCACTAATTTTGTTGTCACAATTGTAGCAGTATGGGTCAGTGCATTGTCGTGATGAAAGAGCACCTTTTTTTTTTTTTAGCCAAATGTGGCCTTTTTTCTTTAATTTCATTATTTAAACGGTCTAATAAAGTTAAATAATACTCTCCAGTAATCGTCTTACCCTTCTCCAAGTAGTCAATAAAATTATGCCATGAGCATCCCAGAAGACAGTAGCCATAACTTTTACCGCTGATGGAATTGTTTTTGTCTTCTTTGGTGCACGTTCACCGATATCAAGCCATTGCTTTGACTGTTCTTTCGTTTCAGGTTGGTAGTGATTAATCCATGTTTCATCAACTGTTATATAACGGTGCAAAAATTCTTCTGGATTACGTTGGAACGACTTCAAATTTTGTTTTGAAGTGTTCAGTCGTTGACGTTTCTGGTCCATTGTGAGCAACCCATTTTGCGGATAATTTTTTCATATGCTAATGCTCATTTAAAATGTTATGTAGGCGGTCATTTGAAAAGCCCATAGCCTCAGCAATTTCAAGCACCTTCACTTTCCTATCTGTCATCACCATATCATGTATTTTTTCAATATTTTCTGTAGTGGTATCCTCAATAGGGCGTCCAGGACGTGTAGCGTCATTTGTGCTTAATTGACCACATCGAAAATTACCAAACCACTTATAAATTGTTCTGATTGAAGGTGCAGATTCGCCATAATGCTTGTCAAGCTTAGCTTTTATTTCTTTCATCGTTTTAACTTTTAAAAAGTAATGTTTAATAACGACACGGAATTCTCTTTCGTCCATTTTAGTTGAATCACACGACTTGTCCACTTTAAATGACTCTCAGTCATAAACTAATTAACTTATCACTCTAAAAATTGAAATACGATCATAAAAGAGTTGCCAAATTTTAAAAATAGAGACTTTTTTAGAATAATACTGTCAGTTTTTGATTTTGCACGGACTTATCGAACAGCCCTCGTATATAGGCAATACTTTCAATAGCTACGGAATTCTGGATTATCATCGTTTTCTTTTATACTCATCTAGTCATCTTTCCGCTGAAACGAATCAGTCGATATTTACTACTTTAAGCGGATATCGGCTGCCCAACGACTTTATATTTTACACTTCGGTTTTTTTATTTTTCATATAAGATAAGGTTTTTGCACTTTACTCATTTTGTAATAAACTGTTTTTCTTTTAACGCAACTTCAAATTTTAAAAGAAGATTGGAAATTAACTTTAAAATTCTGGTACAACTGATACTTTTGAAGAAATCGTCTAGATTTATATTCGAAAATCTTATCCCCACAATTTTTTCTACTGATCGCGAACACTAATAAAGTAAACGTGTGGTTTTTTCTTTGAGTTTTAAATTTGAACAAACATGTCTCAATATGATTACTAGTGATCAAGCACACGCAGTTCTATTTCCTTTGAGGATTTTCTCCACAATTTTTTTTCAAACCCGATGACGTCATTACATAATTTACATCCTAGTTAACAATAAAAGCCGATTCATCTTTGAAATTATTATCAGTATAACAATCATTATTCAGAGTATGAGGATAGATTTTGAAAAAGAGTTTTACACAGATTATTTATCGGATGAAGATAGGAGAACTCTTCTTCACTATCGCAAATATATACAACAGTTTAGAAACGCATGGAAATAATCACATCAATTCATTAATCTCATAACGTTGGCTGTTGCTGGGCTGAAAATGGTACAACTACCGGACCAGATACATGTATTTGTAGTTATAGACAAAATCAAGTCATCAAATTTAAAAATGAGTTTGATAATTAAATTTATTGAGATTTTACGAGAAATTGATTGGTTATTAAGAAAAACAGTCTCCAGATAAAATACATAATATTCAAGATAGTACGAGGAAGTACTTTTTAGCAAAAAGGAAGTTTGCAATGTTCGCGAATATTTGAATAATATAACAAAAGCGAATAAACTATACGTAACGGCCATTACTTTTGATGTTCCTGTTGTAAAGACGATAATATTCTCGAATGTGATTTAATAGAAGAAAAACAGATTTTTAAAGGCATTCGGTAGCACACATGTCTATGGCATAGATTTCAGCTTGAAAGACCGATGAGAGTTTACCCAGGGATTTAAAGAGGCTTCTTTTGGGCCTGCTACCCTTGCTCCCACTCCCGACTCGGTTTTCGAGCCATCCGTGTACCTAAAGAGGCTCCTTCTTCGAAGGTTATTTTTTTATCGCGCCAAGATTCACGTTCCAGACATAGTACTTTGAACGGCTTCTCAAAGTTTAGTATTTCCTCCACCTCGTCAGTCACTTGACTGATTTGGAAGCCGTTAAATTCTTCTAGGATCTTAAGTGTCAGATTATGGTTTAAGTTTTTTACTTTTCTGATATTTTGAGGCCAGTGCTTCTTTCTTAATTTGTATATTAAGAGGTGGCAAGCTGAGCATGGCTTCTAGTGCTACCGTTGAGGTAATTCTAAAAGCTCCTGTAATACTGAGACAGGCTAGTCTCTGTATTTTGTTGAGTCTATTTTGAACTGTTATTTGATTTGTCTTTGGCCACAATATGGCTGAAGCATATGTAACCGTACTTTAGAGCTGTATTCATGAAAGATAAACTACTATCAAAACCTTATAAAAATGAATGTGGTATAGTAAATCTAGATCATTCAAATGGTCCTGGTACACATTGGGTAGCATCAGAAAAAAGGAATTATTATTATAATAGAATAATTATAATAGATATAAAATTTTAATTCATTTAAATGTGGACATTTATGTTTAAAATTTTTGTATAATTTTATCGATGTAAATTAATATAAATAAATGTGTAAACATAAATCTATCATTCATTTCACTTAAAACCTTCAACATGTCAGTAACATTAACTTAAGTGGGAATACATCTTATATTAACAACAGAATACTTTCCAAACATAAATTTATCATCTGACTATCTTTGTGGTCTTGTTGATTTTCAAACCTATAATTCAATACCTAACGTGGATAGTATCAATAATTTATTTCATATAGGTTATGAAACTAATAAAATACCTGTGGGATCTTATGAAGTTGATGACATCGCGAATTTCATTCGAAAAGAACCCGAAAAGACGAAAACTAAACCTACACTCAAAATATAAGCAAACAACAACACACTCAAAACAGAAATTAAAAGTACACACAACGTCTACTTTAAAAGAGAAAGATCTATTGGTCAACTGTTAGGTTTCAGTAAAAAAGAATTGGAGTCAAATACAACGCATGTGTCTGATTTACCTGTGAATATAACTAAAGTAAACGCTATACGAATTGAATGTAATCTAATAAGTAATCTGATTACTTAAGCTATTATTTCTTATGTAAGTGTCAAGTGGATAAGAACTAGATCTGCTGATATACAACAAACACAATAATAATAATAATAATAATAATAATAAAAACTCATTCAAAAGAGATATTATCATTAGTACACAATTACCTATTGAACAAACAACAACACAAAGAGACTTTATTTCGACAAAACCATCATTAATAGTTGAAAATAAAAAGTTTTCAGTCATTGGGATTTGTTTTAAAAAGCAAACAACATGCATGATATATTGGATATTTTAGAAGAATCTCACTTTGATGAAAGTATTACAAAAAAATAATATCATAGTTATTCACCGTTTGTAGAATCGTACAACAATAGCGATGAAATACGAATTTCTATTCAAAACCAAGATTTATATTTACTACTAAGTGAAAGTTTTATATATATTGGAAGAACTCTAACTAAAGGCGATGGAACTGACTCACTTGATTACAAACTAAATAATAATTTTGAAGCCTCCTTATTTGATGAAATACGAAATTGATCGTTGTCGGAATGTAGGAATCTGCAGTGCTTTAAAAAATTACATTTCATTAAGTGAAAGTGAAAGTACAATGCTGTATAATGCTGGATGGACAGGAAATAGTACTATATTGCCTACATCAGGATATTTCAAAAAAATAGTTGTGAATGTAAGACACGATCTAGTTTCAATTAGAGCAAGAAGTAATGCAAATGCGGTTCAAGTACCAGCTGCAGCTGCAGACTATAAAATTACACTCGCAAAAGCCTTATGGAAAGTACCACATATAAATGTAGACGATAAAGAAAGACTAAAACTTCTCAAAATTACTTAAAGTGCGAAGCCAATTCGTAATAGCTTCTGCAGCTGGGATTTATACAAATATTCAAATATTCCAAAAACAAATCATATCATATGGACTGTTAAAACAACTACGCAACTAGAAAAACCTCGTTTTTTGATATTTGCATTACAAACCAATCGACAAAACCAAAAGGAGACCGATGCTAGTAAATTTGATCATTGTAAACTAGCTAGCATTAAAGCTCATTTGAACTCTGAGATGTATCCATATGATAATTTAAACATACTTTTTGAATGTAATCGATATGCGAGTTATACGTGTTTATTATAGGTAATAAAAGAAACGAAATTTAAAATTTTTGTTAGATACTTTATTGAACCTTTTTTCCTAAGCTATTACAAACGATTTGAAGACCGATTAAAAATTTTGTAATTAACAATTATGGAAGGAACTGTCAACCGTTGTTAAAATAGGATAAATTCAAGGATATAGCACCAATTGCTGTTATTGATTGTGCTCATCAAAATGAAATGTCTTTGGCCACAATATGGCTGAAGCATATGTAAGTATGGGTCTTATGATGGCCGTGTATTACTAGTACACCATTTTTGGTTTGAGTTCCCATGTCTTACTAAAGTATGGAGTTGTTTATTTGTTTTTAGCATTGCCTTGATCCCGTTAATAGTTGGGAGTTCAAACCCTTTGGTTAGGTCAGCCCTCTCAATAGAATCAAATAAGGTGTCGAAAGCTCCCTCAATATCTCTTTTGTATCCATAGTTCTGTTTAGCTTGTAAACTAGGCTATGGAGAGCAGTAAAAGTTGATTTACCTGCCAATTATTTTCTCCATTGTCTTAAATCTTAGCCCAACAACAATCAACGTAATGAGATCCATGAATTGATGTGATTATTTCCATTTTTTCATATTGTTGTATATATTTTCGATAGTAGACAAGAGTTCTCCTATCTTCCTTCGTCTGTTAAATAATCTGTGTAAAACTCACTTTCAAAATTCATCTTTACACTCTGAATAATGCTGGTTAACTGTTAATAATTTTAAGCATGATTTGACTTTTATTAATTACTATTTATAAAATACATATTCATTTTTGTATGTGAGCATCAATATACTCGAGATCGGTTCGGTATAGTTTTTCTTTATTTTATCAAATAAAAATTGTTGGTTGGTAAACACCAAATATGTGTAAACAACAAAACAAAATGTAAACAAATCCCAATATTAATAAATAATACGATTTCGCAAATAAAAAACATTTATTAAAAATAATTTTTCATATACTTAGCTATTTTATTTATTTTTTCAATAATTCCTTCTCGTCTATCCACGAATTATGTTGATTATTAAATCCTAACCATTTCACAAAAACTTTGTTTCTTTTTTTCTTAAAATTTTTTCCACTAAATAAAGATCTGGATTTTTGGTTTTAATTATTTCTTTTTCGTAAAAACCTCCTTCAATTGGTTGTCCCTCATAATCGTCTAAAAGATACGTTATGGGGTTTGTGTTTTGAACTTTTGTAATCGTGAAAATCTCGGTGGTCCAGTTGGGTGTATATCCCTTCTCAAAAATATGTTTATATTTGCTTATTCGTACTTTATCTCCAACTTTGTATTTTGGTTTGCGAAAAACTTTTAAGTTATTGTAAACTGCCTTTAATAAAAATTTTTCATTGTGTTTATTAATATCTTCGGGACGCATTTTTATTGTTCGATGAATATAATAGTGTTGTTGTATTTGGTAACTAACGCTTTTACATTATCAATTCATTTAAGTATATGATCCATTCATACTAAATTCTTGCCACATCATCTCTTTTAATGTTCTATTAAAACATTCAACAATCGATGTTTCCAATATGGTATATGTTGAATAATGATTAATATTGTATTGTAAAATTCTTTTCCTAAATCTGTTTGTAAATTTGTAGGTGATGATGGTGTTATGTTAAATATGTTATTCATTGCCTTAGTAACATCTACAGCATTTTTTGTTTTAACAGGGTATACCCAGGCATATTTTGAGAAAGTATCAATTACGGTTAATAAATATTTATAATTTTTGTTAAATGAAGAATAATTTCCCATTACAACTAAATCAGCTTGCCACAAATCATTCATTCCTTTTACTATAACATGTCGCCGTTTAAAATTTCTCCTAGCAGGTTTATGAAGTTTTTCTACAAGTTGTTGTTTTTGCATAATTTATTTTGGTACACTTTCTAATGGTAGAATCGATTGCTCAGGTTTATGTTTTCTCTTTATTTCATCAAATAAAAATTTTTGAATATTTTCAATGTTATAATTTAAACCATATATTTTTTCACGGTAATCTAACAACATATCATTATTCTTTGCAAGTTGTTGACAAAATGGTTCTAATTCTTTGTCTAAATACTCTTTTGTTAGAGAATCCAGAACGGGTGGTGGTGATTTTTTCAAATTATTCAACATCTTATCATAATTTTCAATAAATACTTCTTTTTTTATAAGTTTTGCATGTAAAGCATTAATTTCATTATTAACATACTTTTTTGTTACTGCATCATTATCATTTAAAGAATTTTCAAAATTCTCCATTCGTTTTGAATTTATATTAAAGTTTCCTTCATTTGTTAAAGTGAATCCTATTCATGGTGGACTGGGAGGCCCACGTTCAGAAGAAATTGTAGCATGATGATATCTCTGAATATAGAAACGTCCAAACTTGTCAACGCTCATAATGTAAATAATAAGTTTTATAATGTAGAATATAAATTTATACATATGATAATATCTGCTTCTCTGAGTTCCTCAATTATTGAAACTATCTCATTGTTGTGATTATTATGTCATGCATGTGCAGATGCTAGTAGTAATTTCAATCTATTCACTAATTCGTTTGGATCATCCCAGTATACATAATTAGGTTTTTCTTTCAATAAATGCATTAATCCAGAACCAATATGATCTTCGAATAATTCCTTAATAAGTTTATACTTGTTACTTCTGTTTCCTGACATTTGTCTACTTTCGTCATAATCACGTTTATTTGCATTTGTTTGTATTATAATTTTTTTATAATTTTTGAAATCTTCGTTAGTGCTTATCCTTTTATTAGGATTTTTTAAAAACAATAATTGGATCAAACCAGGTATCAGAAAATAAGAGTTTCCATCGATAATAATAGTTTTCTTGTCAATAGAAAACGGAGAGTTTCCTATTTTCCAAATATTTTTATCATGATCTAAATGTGGTCCGTATTTGTAATCAATATCATCTTCTTCTAATTTCAATTCTTTCAAAAATCGATTAGGTGAATTTGAAAATGTTGGTTTTTGTAGTTGTTGTGATTCATCATCATCATCAAAACTTTCTTCTAACGAGTTCTGAGAAAAAATTAGGTTGTTTAATTGCTTGAGGTGTTTCAAAGTTCTCCTTTAACTTTTTTGAATATTCATGGTGTACTTGAAAATTCAGCCTTCAGACGTTTAGACTTAAATGGAGTTTCACATTCTTCTTTTACTTCAGTTTTAATATCCGGATAATGAGTTTTATCTACTATTTTTTTCAAAGGTTGCGTAATTGGTTTAAAAACACTTTCCAATTGTATTTCTTCTTCTGCTTTACCAGTTTTCAAAGCTTGATATTTCTTACGAATAACATTTCTTGTTTTTATAATATTCTTAATAAACTCGCTTTCCATAATAACGTTTCAAAAGAACACAGCTTAAACAGGTCTTTAAACAGCTTTGAAACAGCTTAAATAGCTCGGTACTTAGAATAATAATGATATAGCTACAACCAGAGCTGTTCAAAGTACTAAACCAATGTACTTGAAGTATCAAGCTCTAAGTACTGAGAAATGTACTTCAAGTAAAAAGTACAATAACTTTGAGCATTTCTAATTTACTTCAAGTTTCAAATACTCCTTTAATGTACTTATATTTTTGTACTTCAAGTAAATTAATGTACTTCGTTTAAAAAGTTATTGGAAGTACTGAAAATTACTTCAAGTACTGAAGTTATCTTCGGTTAACTTCAGTAGTAAATGTAATTTGAAGTAGAAATAACCCGATGAACTGTAAAAGGAAGCACAATTTTTAAAAACGTTGTCTAATGAATGAAAACACAATGCCAACTAATAAACAAAAAGTTGATTCATGTTGAAATCCAGTATGTGTAATATTCTATTAAACCCTAAAATCGAAATAATATCATTCGTGAGTGAAAAAAATGGTGAAAAATTGAATATTTTTGACTTATGAATGATATTTTCCGAACTCTGGTCCTTACACGTTTTGTTTTGATTCAACATAATGCAAAGAACTATTTGATGTATGTGGAATACTTTGTAGGTTACTTCAATTTTTTTTAATACTTCAAGTAATTTAGAAACCGAGTAAATTCTGTGAGTATTTGAAGTATCAAGTAGTTTTGCAGAATTTTTTAATTAATTTAAGTAAAGTATTGCAAGTACTAAGATGTACTTGAAGTACATTTTTAAGTACTTTACTTGAAGTACTGAACAGCTCTGGCTACAACTCATACACTCGTATATATTTATAATAATAAAAAAATATCAAATCCTTTTTTGTATCGTCCACATTCTAATGAACTATCTTTGTTTATTACTAAAAATCCTTAATTATCTTTCCAACATTTTGAACACATTTCTCGAAATTTTTCATATGACATGTCTGTGTTGACATGATCATTATAAATGTGCTTCAAATTCATCTCATCTTGTTTAAAAATTACAATAAAGTTTGAGTTATCACATATCAAGTGTTTTGGAATATGAGTATAAGTCTGAAATAAGTAAAAGTTATCGATATCCTTATGACGTCCCATACAAAAATATGAGCGTATATTATTTTGTTTTTCGCATGCAACATCATCAAATATGAAAATAGTTTCGTTTAGCCTGTTCTGGTGACATTATTTCAGTATTCTCAGAAAATGTGCTCTATCCTAGCCCTTTAATAGGTGAAATCAGTTTCTTAAGATACTCATATTTTGGTTGATATAAAGATTTTGAGTATATGTAAATATTTTCAAATTTAAGCCCATTCGGGTGTTCAAGTAAACTCATCATTACATTTGTTTTTCCACAATTCGACGGACCCACAATAATGGCACGTACATTGTTAGGTAATAGCTTACTATGTTTAATTTTATTATTTGAAGTATTTGTTACAAAATCTGCATTTTCTACATTTAATGTATCACGTTGTTTTATGAGACGCATACTGATAAGAACTAAAGAAAAAACAACTATAAATACCTAATTAATAAGTTTTCAACATCATTCTATTCATCTTTCTGTGTAAGGTAACATATAAAATGATTAAATATAATCGAAAAACATTTAGTCAATCTCAAACTCGCAAAGGTAAAGGATTAGTGAATACATTAATAAACAAGTTACCAATAGAGCTTCATCTTCCTGCATATCAATATTGTGGACCTGGTACAAAACTACAACAACGTCTTGCTAGAGGTGATCAAGGAATCAATCAGTTGGATCAAGCTTGCAAAACGATATATTTTATTCTAAACATAAAGATAAAAATCAACGTCATATAGCTGACAAAATATTAGCAGAAAAAGCTTGGGAAAGGGTGAAGGCAAAAGATTCAAAGATAGATGAACGTATAAACTCGTGATTTGTTACAAACGTAATGAAAGCTAAAGTGAAATATGGTATTGGACTTAAAAAAAATCAACAAATAAGAGGAAGAATAAAGCGGAAATGCGTAAAGTGCTTCGACAAGCTATTCAAAATGCTCGTAAAAAATTAAAAGCACGAAAACCAGAAGAAATGAATAGTGCAATTAGAATGGCATTAACTGCAGTCAAGAACACCATAAAAGGAAAAAAATCATCAATTGAACTACCTCGCATCATACCTATTCCAAAAACAGGAGGTATTTTACCATTTTTAGTTCCACTTTTTGCTGGTCTCTCAGCTGAAAATCAACGACATAATAAAACTATGAAAGCAATAGCAATGGGAAAAGGATTACAACTTAAACCATATAAGAAAGAACTTGGTCTTTTTTTAAATCCGAATCCAAAAAGCTTTTAAGTAAGCTACCTAATAAACCTCTCAGTGAAATCGATTTAATGAGATATGGTAAAAGTATACCGCACTTTAGAGCTGTATTCATGAAAGATAAACTACTATCAAAACCTTATAAAAATGAATGTGGTATAGTAAATCTAGATCATTCAAATGGTCCTGGTACACATTGGGTAGCATCAGAAAAAAGGAATTATTATTATAATAGAATAATTATAATAGATATAAAATTTTAATTCATTTAAATGTGGACATTTATGTTTAAAATTTTTGTATAATTTTATCGATGTAAATTAATATAAATAAATGTGTAAACATAAATCTATCATTCATTTCACTTAAAACCTTCAACATGTCAGTAACATTAACTTAAGTGGGAATACATCTTATATTAACAACAGAATACTTTCCAAACATAAATTTATCATCTGACTATCTTTGTGGTCTTGTTGATTTTCAAACCTATAATTCAATACCTAACGTGGATAGTATCAATAATTTATTTCATATAGGTTATGAAACTAATAAAATACCTGTGGGATCTTATGAAGTTGATGACATCGCGAATTTCATTCGAAAAGAACCCGAAAAGACGAAAACTAAACCTACACTCAAAATATAAGCAAACAACAACACACTCAAAACAGAAATTAAAAGTACACACAACGTCTACTTTAAAAGAGAAAGATCTATTGGTCAACTGTTAGGTTTCAGTAAAAAAGAATTGGAGTCAAATACAACGCATGTGTCTGATTTACCTGTGAATATAACTAAAGTAAACGCTATACGAATTGAATGTAATCTAATAAGTAATCTGATTACTTAAGCTATTATTTCTTATGTAAGTGTCAAGTGGATAAGAACTAGATCTGCTGATATACAACAAACACAATAATAATAATAATAATAATAATAATAAAAACTCATTCAAAAGAGATATTATCATTAGTACACAATTACCTATTGAACAAACAACAACACAAAGAGACTTTATTTCGACAAAACCATCATTAATAGTTGAAAATAAAAAGTTTTCAGTCATTGGGATTTGTTTTAAAAAGCAAACAACATGCATGATATATTGGATATTTTAGAAGAATCTCACTTTGATGAAAGTATTACAAAAAAATAATATCATAGTTATTCACCGTTTGTAGAATCGTACAACAATAGCGATGAAATACGAATTTCTATTCAAAACCAAGATTTATATTTACTACTAAGTGAAAGTTTTATATATATTGGAAGAACTCTAACTAAAGGCGATGGAACTGACTCACTTGATTACAAACTAAATAATAATTTTGAAGCCTCCTTATTTGATGAAATACGAAATTGATCGTTGTCGGAATGTAGGAATCTGCAGTGCTTTAAAAAATTACATTTCATTAAGTGAAAGTGAAAGTACAATGCTGTATAATGCTGGATGGACAGGAAATAGTACTATATTGCCTACATCAGGATATTTCAAAAAAATAGTTGTGAATGTAAGACACGATCTAGTTTCAATTAGAGCAAGAAGTAATGCAAATGCGGTTCAAGTACCAGCTGCAGCTGCAGACTATAAAATTACACTCGCAAAAGCCTTATGGAAAGTACCACATATAAATGTAGACGATAAAGAAAGACTAAAACTTCTCAAAATTACTTAAAGTGCGAAGCCAATTCGTAATAGCTTCTGCAGCTGGGATTTATACAAATATTCAAATATTCCAAAAACAAATCATATCATATGGACTGTTAAAACAACTACGCAACTAGAAAAACCTCGTTTTTTGATATTTGCATTACAAACCAATCGACAAAACCAAAAGGAGACCGATGCTAGTAAATTTGATCATTGTAAACTAGCTAGCATTAAAGCTCATTTGAACTCTGAGATGTATCCATATGATAATTTAAATATACTTTTTAAATGTAATCGATATGCGAGTTATACGTGTTTATTATAGGTAATAAAAGAAACGAAATTTAAAATTTTTGTTAGATACTTTATTGAACCTTTTTTCCTAAGCTTTTACAAACGATTTGAAGACCGATTAAAAATTTTGTAATTAACAATTATGGAAGGAACTGTCAACCGTTGTTAAAATAGGATAAATTCAAGGATATAGCACCAATTGCTGTTATTGATTGTGCTCATCAAAATGAAACAATAAAAACAGGACCTGTTCATATTAGAATAAAATTTGATTTAGTTAGTAACGTCAATATTCCTAACAATACTGCAGGATTATGTTCAGGGCCGGATCTAATGATTTTAGCGCCCGGCGAACTTATAATATTTGCCACCCTTTGTTATGAATTTTTTTAAATATGTACGTACATGTATAAATGCATGTTCATTTCCGCGCCACGCAGGAGGTAGAACATTAAAGACGCGTTTTTTTAAAGAAGTATCCCTTATGGGCCTAATCCTCATTCAACATATTTTTTCAAATGAAAACATATTTCAAAGCTATTTGAAATACATATTTTCAAAATATTAATCGATTATTTAAAAATTATCCTTTGATTTTGACTTTTTAATTATTTAAAAACTAAAAAATTTATTTACTTTGCTCCATTTGAAAAAATATGTAATTGTATCTCAAAAAGATATAAAAAATATAAAATAAAATAATAATAATAACAATTCAAAACAATAACATAACCAATAGTCGTTATAAAAATTAAACAAAAGTTATTCAAAAGTCTTCTTAGCAAAACAAAAAAAAAAAAATAATAATAATAATAATAATAACAATAATAATAATAATAACAATAATTATAACAATAATAATAATAATAATTAATAATAATAATAATAAAACGTTAAATAAATAGAAGAAATTAAAAAAAAGTATTGGAAGTATCTTCCTTAGCAAAAAACATTATTTAATGAATAAATTTGTAGTTATTGTTCATTTATTTTTCAAATTTACACGACGAGCTTTAATTTTCACGAAATCTTTAATAAATTATTCTTTATAATCAAGAACTAGAGATGCGATGGTGCAAATTTTTTACTTGCACCATTGCAACGCAAGTTTCATCATAAAATTTAAAGAAAATGTGTGTGGGATAAGGAACGATACAAATTTTACCATATAAAATTTTGTTAGCGCTGGAGCAAAAAACTTTTCTGCTCCATGAGTTGAAATTGAAGCTGATGCCTAATGCCTATATACAATTTTGTTTTGACATTATTTCCTATATGTAGTAATATTTTTAAATGAATGTACATCTAATATTCGTGCGTCGAATAAAAGATACTTTTTAGAAATGTTATGCATATAAGAATCTAATATGAATATACATATTACATAATACATACATTTGTATATGTATGTACATATATTTAAATTAGTCAACTTTGAAAATTGTTCTCTTTTATGTTATTTTTTATTACACAAAATTTAAATAAGTGAGCAGTTATTTTTAGCGCCCCTAAGTTTTAGCTCCCGAATGATCCAATAATTGAGTACAATCCACTGAATGGAGAGGTTAGAAAACTAATATAAATGAGATTATAATATAGAAATTTATTTAGTATTTCAAAGAACTTGTGAGAGAATACACATACATATATCATAAAATGTTTAAGAAAATTATTATCGATGTTCAAGGTTTCAAAGACTATAATAATAAGTTTATTGTTAAAGAACTTGCTATTTCTTTTAATACGCGTGAATTTTAAGTATTCATTTATAAAGCCACTGTTTGATTTTTCACGTTTAACAACAAAAGAGAAGAAACAAGTGGATTGGTTATATAAAAATCATCAAGGTTTAACTTGGAATGAAGGATCAATATCTCTTCATAGTGTTAAAAAATTTCTTTAATTAAATCTGAGAAATGCTAAAGTATGTGTAAAAGGCAATGAAAAAAGAAAATGGATTAGTAATATACTTGAACATAAGATTGAAGTATACGATTAAGAAGAAGAAGAAGAATGTCCGAATTTCACAACATTGCTTCAAAACCATCCAAATGTTTTACGTTGTAATACATAGAGGATATTGTGCTTTAGAAAATGTATGTCTTCTAAGAAATTTTCTTAATATAAAATTGAATGAAAAAGTGTAAAAACTTTATTTAGATAAATAAAACCAATATTTTCTTTTTATTAACAAATGTTTTTTATTCTGAACTTATTCTAAAATGACTCCATGCATATGTACTAACACCATCTTCTCTAATATATCTCTTATCATCTATATAACTTAAAGGTACTTTATTTATATTTTGTGTATAAATTTTATGAATATAATATCTAAATGTTAGTATTTACGCCTTTAGTTCGAATTTTGTATCACTTCTTCTGATACATCAAAATCTGATTTTATATCACTTCTTCTGATTTTTAAGATTTTAATTTTGTATCACTTCTTCTGATGCATCATAATCTGATTTTATATCACTTCTTCTGATATAAATATTTATTAAGTATTTCCTTTTAAATCTTGTTTTGATGTGCCATTAAATGTTAAAACATAAGTGTGATTGATTTGCACACTTGGCACATCCTACCGACTGCGTCAGTTGAGGAATCGAATTTTAAGAATAATAAAAAAAATTCATAAAACAATTTTTAATTGAAAAATTAACTATTTATTCACTTAATTATATCTCACAAATTACACTTTTTAAATTTTAATTACACTTTTTAAATTTTCAATTAAATCGTAACATTTATTATTCTAGGAGGTTTGAGTATTCTTCATCAATGATTAAGTGGTAACTGAGAACAGCAAGCGACATGGCATTCGGTAGCTCAGTGGTTAGAGCATTTCTCCGGCAAAGAAAAGGTTCCGTGGTTCGATTCCCGACCGAGTCGAATGTCGTTTTTTCATGTTTTTCAGTTACTACATTATTATACTAAAAAAGATGTTTTATAATATATAATAATAATTATAATAACTTCGACCGGTGACCTCAAACTTCGGAATTCAGACTGACTTTTCTTTAATTATTAATCTATTACCACAGCTCGGTTTTCAATCAATTTCTTATTTTGTTTTTGCTGACTGCATCGGAAACTCGTGTTAAGAATTAGGTGCAATAATCATGCGTTTTTGTTTTTGGTTACTTTTGCAAAATTTAATTTACACACGCTGTTATTTTTATTTTGTTAATTTAGCAAAATTGGATTGGATAAATAATTTTGATTTTATGATAATTTAAAATTTAATTATTTTGTTAATTTAAAATAATTGAATTAAATTAATAAACTTAATTTTATGATAATTTAAATTTCAATAATTTTTCGTGTGCTCAGTAAATAAACGTAATTAAATTATTGAATGTAAATACTAGATAAACAGGGCGTTTCATCTATATAATGTGTACAGGGTTTTCATTCATAACACTTTACCTCAAAACGACAACTTCCATCTTTTCAGAGGACTTTTAGATTTGAAAGCACGTCTTTGTTGCTGAGAAAAGGGTGGCACGGAGCCGAAACGAGGATTGTTTGAATGAATATTATTTGTCCTGAAGTTAGGGTTTACTCGTGGATTATCCAAACTAGCAAGCTGAGCATGAGCTGCTTGCTTAGGAAGATTGAGGTCATCGTTGATGACAAAAGGATCGTCCTGTGCTACAAAGGAACTGTGGGTTTTAGAATTTATCTGGTCATTATCGGTTAGAGGGAATTGGTTAGCTGCATTTGGAAGCGAAAAATTTAGATTTTAATTTGACCTATTGTATTGTATTTTCTATATTTCGATTTTGATTAACGGAAGTGTTAATTTTCGAGGGTTGTTTGGACTGGATCCTGAAACGGAAAAAGGTTCATTAAAAGCCTAGTTTCTTTTGAATAACTTTATTTTTATTCTTATTTACATTACTATTTTCAAAAATCACATTCGGGTCTCGATCTGCTAGCTTCTCTTTTCCCCCCATGATACTGATGTTTTCAAAGGATACAGCAGGGGTGCTCCTCACTAGAGACTGTGTGGTGTTGAAATCGATGTCACCTCCAGCTGTTTCATTTTCCACATTGCCAACGGCCGAAATGTTTTTCACCGTTTCAATCCTTGGGATTGACATTTTTTGACCTTTTGATTTATATATGTATGTATATGTATGTTAAAAAAATATTTAACTTCACTCATTCGAAGCAAGTTTTCTACAAAAAAAACAAACACGATGACTTTGCCAGGCCGTGAATGAGACCGGTCCTGCCCACCGGGCTTTTCTCATCCTTCTCACTTCAAATAAATCAGACCATCTTCATTTTTATCTAAGTATTTTTTTTTTAAAAAATAAGAAAATTTCACAAAAAATTTAGCTATCGTATTTCGTTTTTTTGTTGGGTTGTTTTTTTGGGAGTTAGCATTATTTACACTATTATTTTAGGCTAAAAATTTATAACATTAATCGAAAATTAATTTATACAGTAATCCTATCAGCTACGATCTCGAATATTTCATTAAATTTTAAGGTATAAAAAAATTTTTTTTTTGTAGATATATCATAATATGCCAATAAAAAAAATTAATATGTACTTCAAAAATTTTGATTATATAAAAAAAAGTTACTCAATAAAGATAGAATTACTCAAATTTCCTTTTTTTTTTCTATATACTTTTTCAAAATTAACTACTTTTCGTTTTCTTCATATTAAAATTTAAAGAAAAAAGAAGAAAAATCAGAACCTAAGCTGCCTGAAAATAGAATACTAACTTTTCTTTCATATTTTCCTGTATGAAATTCTATTATATTACAAATTGAATACAAAAAAAAAATTGATTAATCAAGTTACAAATATTTGATGTACTTATCTTTTAATGGCTGGTGAGAGAGTGGATTGTTGACTTTGTTCGGGCGCCCTTTTTATTGCATGTACTGGCAGGATCCCATGAGGTAACTCGATGTGGACAATAAAAAAAAATCTCCTTCTCATCATTATATATGTTGAGATTTCATATTTTAGTTAATATCATAATAATATCATAATTTTCAAACTAATTATATTTCATTTTTTTTTTTTATCAAAAAAATTCATAATTAGTTTATAATTTTATTTTCATAAAATATTGTAAGTTTTTTTCTAAGTAAATTTGCTTATATCGACAAAATTAATTTTTAACAAATAAATTTCCAGACGAAATTTGATACTTTTGTTTACTAAGTCCAGTACATTTTTATGAGAATTTATAAATGTGAAAAGTAAAATTGCTGAGTTTTTACATTTTTATGTATTTGAATGTTCATTTTATATATTTTTAATATTTTCTCTTATTAATAGTAGGTAAATCTGTTGTTGTTATTTTTTTAACACTTTCTATTCTAGTATGTAATTTTGCAATGTAATAAAAATTTTTGTATAAAAGGCCATGTAAATTAACAATAAACATGAGTTATTTCTCTGACAGTGAACCAAGACTTTCATTAGGATCTTCAAGTGAGTCTGCTTGAAGCACTGATCACGATATAGCTCAATTCCAATAAAAATTTTGTATAGCGGTATCAAGAGCCGTATATACAGGCAGCAATTGGTCAAGGTTTATGAGCCTTAGATCAATAAACAGTTTATTTCACAAATTTGACCCTATTCAGAACAAAGGAGTTCTAAACAATATACATACATATTTTAATTGTTTTTTTGTTTCCCTTTTTTTATACATATATGTATATACTCGTACATATACATATATAAATACTACATATATATAAGTAGTTGGTTAATTAATTAGATAATTAGATGCTATAATTAATTTTTTTTATATAATGTAGGAGTCTTTTTTATTTTAATTTTTATATTTTTATCATTTTACTAGATTAATTTCACATTAAATAAAACTCAATTCATATAAAATAACTTTCACATTTATTTTATTAATTTGTTATATTTATTATAAAATAGGTACCTATGCCTTATATATTAGGTCGACCTATCGACCATACTAGCAGAGAAACGACTAAACTCACAGAAAACCTAATTATTATCTTATCAATTATCAGTTTCAAGAATTTAACTGTATTCCGTTCCGTTATGAATATTGTATTTAAAAATTATATGCACTATAAAAACTAAAACAGGGTGGTCCCTATAAAATTACTACAATAAAGTATAAATTTCAAATTACAAATATAAGATGTAATAAATTTTTTTTTTGTTTGTTACAAATCTCTTTTGAAAATTGTTTGATTTATCATGTAAAGTGTTAGACTAAAGGCACACCAAGTCATAATATAGTATCGATACTATGGTATTCATATTGTGGTATCGCGTATACCATAGTATAGATTTACTATTGACACACACAATATTATATTAGAGAAAAAAATGCTGAGCTGTCAAAATTAAACAGCTGATTGATTTTTTAATTTTTATGTATATTGAACTTTAAATATTTCTCATCTTTAATAGTATGTAAATTGTTCATTTTAATTCATGAAATTTATCAGTGAAGAAATAAATATAGTGAAGTGATTTATTAAAAATATTTTAAAATGGATGATTACGTTAAAAAACTGATTATGTTATATTTACTAAAAATTCAGTTTTTATTTTTTTGCATTAAATCTACTATTGATTTTAACAGAACATTATTTTCTTCCATGAGTTTTATTTTTTAATCATCATTTTTCATGGCATTTTCAACATATTTGTTAAAATTGTCTGATTCATTTTTAATTATTTCTAGAGCTTCACGTTACACACTTAATGAAGTTATTTTTGTTTCTTTGTTAGGCTTCTCTGAGTCTGGCCATAGTGATGTTGGCGGTGATAGTAATGTTTACGGTGATAGTAATATTGGTGATGATGATCTGAACGGTGGTGATGATGATCTTAACGGTGGTGATGATGGTTGTAATGGTGGTGATGATGATCGTACTGATAATGCTAATGAGGTTGACGGTGAATTCAACTGATCAATTGAAAAGTGACCTGAGAGTTCAACTGATGCGTCTGTGTAAATAGAAAACGTATTTTTAAATATGTATATATTTAATTTTTTATTACAATATAATTTGTGATCAAATTGCATATTATACTTATATATAAACTAATTACAATGTATTTTTTACCTTCAAATGTTTCATCAGTTAACTCCGTAGGAAAATTACTTTTAAACTGGCCTATAATTTCATGTAGCAGTTGGTAATGCTCCCATGTTGATGGTGTTCCTCCAGAAGGTCCAACTTTCTTCCGTTCTTGCCTGAAAAAAATGATAATTTGTTAACTGCAACATTCATACAATAATATTATGTAGCTTTGTTGACTATATTTTTGCCCAGCTGTATCTTTTGGTCAAATTATTTATTCTTGTTCTGACCTCTTTTGTGTCCAGATCAATATTTTCCTCTTTTTTTAACTTTTGTTGTATTAACAACAAAACACTAGAACTCCTTTTGTTGCTTCTTAAATCACCGACAAAATGACGCCAAACATATATAAACTTTATAGTTTCGGCACTAGATAAAATTTTTAGTTTTTGTCCATATTTTTTCAGATTTTAAATGTTTATTAAATTTATTTGTGAACTGTTTAATATTTTTATTTGTAAACTGTTTAATAAATTTATTTGTAAACTGTTTAATAAATTTATTTGTAAACTGTTTAATTTTTTTATTTGTAAACTGTTTATTAAATTTATTTGTAACTTGTTTATTAAATTTTGTTTAAGAAAAACGCTTCACTTCTACACTGATTTATGTCAAGTTTGAAATTTCTTCTTCTTCTGAATAAAATTATTTTGTTAGACAGCTTTTTATAGGCTTGCTCTACTACATTTTTTTGTTTTATAGTAGATAATACCATGTTGAGTTCACGATACCACGCACATTTTCATGGTATTGACACAGTGTATATATATCCAGTGGGTCGTCTTCTGCATAACAGTAAATGAAAAAGGACTCACCAAAAAGAAAAGTCCAAATATATATAAAAAATAATAAATAAAAAATAAAAAATAAATTCTAATATGTTGAAGAGAGATATTCTTTTATCAATTACTTCTAATGAAAATTTCACGAAAGAGTAATGCAGACAAGAAATCCCAACACAAACCAGTTATGTATTCTATATATCACCGATAAGCGTGGCTTTCGTTGTATTGGTTTTTTTTTTTGCATAGGTTAAGATAGCTCTTCACTTTTGAAATGCATTTGTATTGTCTTTATATTTTACTTATTACTTTTTTATTGTCTCTCGCTTTAACTGATGCGTTAATGTTCATATGTTTTCGTTCTTACACACAAGATAATAGCTCTTCACTTTTGAAATGCATTTGTATTGTCTTTATATTTTACTTATTACTTTTTTATTGTCTCTCGCTTTAACTGATGCGTTAATGTTCATATGTTATCGTTCTTACACACAAGATAATAGCTCTTCACTTTGAAAAGCACATGGAAAAACGTGCGTTTTTGTGTTATTATTAATTTAAAAGGTAAAGAGGACTACTGAGATGTGAAAAAATAATTTTTTGAAAAATTCATAACTGCTTCTTTTATAGGTGTTGTGCAGATGAAAATTTTGAGTATTTAAAAAGATTATTTATAAGAGTTAGGATTTATTATATAATAAAATTTTATAATAGAAATGTGAAAAAAACTAACAATAAAAATAAATTATTATCTGTAACGCACATGTAGCAATAGATTTTAGTATTAAGAATGTAATTATACAGTTAAATAATAAAAAATATGAAATATAAATTACTTTGTATAAAATATTCAAACTTTTTATTTAATAGGTTACTGCACCCTAAATAGTTATTATTTAAAAGTTGTCACCAATACAAACTTAGGCGATTTTTTTTCTTTTTTCTTCATCATCATTTTTATTTCCGACTATTTTTAGCGTAACTACTAGTGTATTAGTGTAAAAAATCATGTATGTAGATGTAAAAATTTTAAGATCTTATCAGTTTTTTGTTCTAAGACGAGACACTTATTGTTTGATACACTTTGGTATTGATACTACCTTTGCTACGTATATACCATGACAAAATCTTCGAAAAAACGCGTTTTTAAGACAAAAAAGCACTATCCATAAAAATGAAAGTTCTTCAATTTAATTTGTATTTTTATTTGTTTTTCATGATAAAAACAATAACATAACAATGAAAAACAAAATTTAAAAAAAAAATCATGTATACCTACTAATACTATTAAAAACATTGCAAAGTTAAAAAAAATATTTGCACAAAATATTTTCATTTGAATTTATTTTTATATTCACTTTCACTTTGTCAGGTAATGAGTACTCACACTCAAAGCAACAAATATTTTTACGTTTTAACTTTTAATGCATAACGAATATGCAAAACTGAATTAGTGAATTTACTGAATTCAGAGAAAGTCTATTTCTAATTTTAGTTTTGCTTCGGTTTAACTGGAATTGAAACATTTTGTTGTATTATATTTAAAAAACGACTGAAAAAATGGAAATTAAAAAGCACCATAAAAAGCACTACGATGCGTTTTAAGTTTTCATTCACTTAATCATTTTAAAAAAGCACTACTTTCAGTGCTTTTAGCAGCAAGTTACCATCACTGCACACAGCGTAGTATATGTAATACAATGAAGCCAAAATTAAAGGAATGGCGGTATGCGTGTACATACAATATGTGTGAGCGTTGCTAAAAATAAAATACATGTGTTGGCAGACGCGGCTCTACCTTAAGGGCAAATGGGGCAGTGCCCTACAAAGAATTTCACCTTAAATTGCATAAAATTAATTATAATAAATTAAAAATTACATAAAAAAAAGTAGAGAAAAATCAAAAATAATTCGCTGTAAATGTGTACCGATGTAAGTATGTATATGCAAAGAGAAGTGAAATATAATATACATACTTATATGTATACGTATATATTACAATATATTGTGTATATGTACATACATGATACAATACATATGGTTCAAAATATTTCAATTCTCTTTGTATAATATTCTTTTTGTATGATCAATAAAATCATAGTGATCATACTCAATGGGGCAGTTTAACAATAGCCCTATAAATGAGTATTATTTCATATATTCGTGTATGAATCATTATCTCTCTTTATTCATTTTTGTTCAGAAGAAATTTATGTTCATGGGACAATTTCAGTTCTGCCCTTAAATTAAGAAAATGTTGCGTCTTACCAAGTAACAATACAACACAAATTTGTCTCATAATTTTCTTTCTCATAGGATTTAGGATTTACATGGTAAAAACTTTACATCTCATTATAAATTTTTCATCTTAAAATTATATTTGTAAAAATTGTTATGAATTTTAAAAACAATAGATATTCATATTATTTTTATTCATTCATGATATTTATTTTATTATAATTATATTATTTTTTATAATTAATACTTTGTTTTCCATTATAAATTATCAATTTTACTCCATTTAGGAAAATCGTTTCATATTTTACAATGAGAAAATATTAATTTGAAACAATTTATTAAATTTTATAAACTTTTTGAATCAATTTTCAATAAATTTTTTTACAATTTTCTGATGAATTAATATTTATATGAAATTTTTTACCATGTACATAAATGTGTTAATGATACATGTTCGTTTTTCTTCCGTTCCATCTATAAAAACTGTATGATTCGTTTATACCACGGGTGACGGGGCTGTTGGTTGATTGCCCAATGTTGTAAACATACAAATAAAGTACATTTCTTCTTTTCTATCAATACAAAATAATGTTCGTTCTCATTATCTCAATTTTTTCTAATAAATTGCACACAAAATTCACTCATTTTTTTGTTTAAAATTTTTATATGGAAGGATTATGACTTGCCAACTTTAAGATTTTATATCATCATGGGCTATGTTGTATTAATTTCACCTATGTAAATAAATGGGTTGTCAGTAGTAGGAGTGGGGATAGATTTTTTAATTTAGTAGAATAAAATTTACCACCAAATTGTATAAAAGGATTCAAATTTTTTAAGCTCTGTACATATGTACATAGGTATGTATATGTACATAAATATGTATATATTTTTGAAAAACATGATTTTGTGTCTTGTAATGGTATTATCTACATAGTATTTAGATTTGTTCCTTTAAATTAGGCAAAAAAGAATATATTTTTAGTCAAAAATATTTATTAAGATTTCAAAAATACATAACAAAAATTTTCAACCGTGAACTGAGAAAATAATACAAATACATAATTCCTTACAAAATCTTCAATGATATGATTTAGATTGACACAACTATTTTAAGTTTTAAAATAAAGTTGAAAAACAAATTTAAGAAAAGGGATTTTTGTCTAAGAAACTGTTTAATTTTAATATTTTTTAAAAATATAAGGATTCTAAATAAAAGGACATACCGGAATATTTGAAAGTGTTGAAAACCGAGCAGAAACCCAAATAAAATGTCTCCAAAAAAAACGATGTTTCTGAGCATTTTTTTCTACAACTTTCGGAGCCTAAGCATTGATGCGCGTAGTTTTTTCGGTGCTCTATAACTCGCGTCTTATCGGAATGATCTTTTGCATATCAGAGGTAGTTTCGTAGAGAATAATAAGAAAAATACCTTGCAAAAATTTTCAAAACAATCGGATAGAAGAGTCCAGATATTTTCAAATTGAAAAACGGATTTTTCAGAAAAACGTGTTAACATTGATTCTAATGCTAATATCCTTGAAACCTTAAGCAGCCCTTCTTGTCCTAAGGTTAAATTATCAAATTTTACAGGCGTATTTTACGTAGAATATTAGAATTAAATTCATGAATAATTCCATAAAATTCAATATCTATGTAATGGACAACATGAATTAATACTTTTAAATACAAAGATTTGTAGAGGTAGGTCAGGGTCGAAAAAAGCAAACAAAAATAAAAAATGCTTGAGAAAATAAAAATAACATAAAAGCAAAGAAAAAAACTCCGAAAACAACAAATACCATAAAATTCCAGTTGTAAAAAAATGACACATAAAACTAAAGAAAAAAAAGAAAAAGAAAAAAGCAACTAAAATCATTTATTCCAGTTCTAAGCATTATAAGTACACAACATATATCCATATTGATTCATACAGCAATTTACAAATACAATCATATTATTGCCATCGTTATATATTCACTTATTTTATCATCAACATATGTTTTTCATATCCCAATTCATTCTATTGAATTCGAAAGAGCTTCAGAATAGAGCTTTCTCGTGTGTTTTTGAGCTTTCTCAAGTGTTTTTTTGAGCTTTCTCAGATAAATTTTTATAAACAACTAAAAAATGTGAATTTTTCCGTTCCTCATGAAGGAATCTCTTAATACTTAATACTTTTTGAATGAGTGTGTTTCATTTTTTTGGTAATTGTTGTTCTTTAAGTTAATATAGGGCCCCATTGTGATTGTCGTGACATCGTCGACATATAGTCGATTCTCGAATTTGGTATTGTGAGTGTCGATATGAGTCGATTCAATCTTGATTTTTAGACGATGACATTACTTTGACGATTATCAACTGTCATATGTGTTTACTACATATGCTGTAGTGTTGATTGTTATTTTTGTAGTTTATTTTTTTTTAAATGTAAGTAATTTTTATCTAATTAGTTTCAAACATTTTATACATATTTATTAATTAATATAGGTCAAAAATTGTGTTCAAATAAAAAAACAAATGGAAAGACTGGTGAGATTAATGGAGGGTAACGTAGATGTTTATAAAGGCATACTTGTAAAGTCACAAGCAAAAATGTATTGGCAAAATTTACTACTGAGCTCAATAGTTTAGGACCTCCAATTAAAATTCGTGAAAAGTGGTTCAAAGTAAGCTTTTATGAAATTTTTCATATTTCGTAAATAATTAGATTTAGTTTCTAAATATTCTTAACATTATGTTATTGTTACTTATACATTATTATACTAGGTGTTAATAATTCACCTAAAACCACTTTGCACAATATACACAACACCATAATAATATAAATGTTGAGTAACGTATTAATGCAAGGTAGCACTTTATTTAGTCAAAGAACTTATAAGAATGTAATAATATGTAGGTTACAAATAAAGTATAACAACCTGCATTAATACGACTCAGCATATTCGAAATTATGACAAATATCATATTCTATATGTAAACATGATGAATAAATAAATGAATAATTAAATGTATGTATTTAATTGTTATTAAGCAATAATTTATATTATTAATTATTAATTCAATTATTAGTACAATAATGTTATAGGTCAATAATATTGTTAATATTAGGAAATTTTTTGGTATATAAGAAAGTGATTTTGTCAAATAAATTATCAGTTTATTCAGCGACATTAAGCCTTCATTTATTCTTCTGGTGAGGCTGCCAGAAGCGTTGAATAAGTTATCCCTTGACTTTGACATCCTTATCTGAGCATATTGTACAGATATTGTATCTGGACAATAACATATAATCATCAGATTTTGTATCTGTATGATAAAATATACTGAACAGATATTGTATCGAAATCACATCATAAAATTATCTTGCTTTGCTATACACAAGTTTTGTACTTGCGTATAAGGCTTATTAATACAGATTAACATCGTTTCATACACACAAGTTTTGTACTTGCGTTAACACTAGGTATGGACAGATTTTAAACTTAAAACAAAAAAAAAGTTAGCAGCTAACAAGGTAGAACTGAGAGCAACTGTTGGTGGACCAAATAAGATTCAAGTGTTTACCGAATTAGAAAATGCAACAATTACATTTAAATGAATGTATTAATCCTTCCGGGAGAGATTTCGGTCTAGATGAAGATTTTATTGAATATGAAATGAAGGTTGATGATTCGGTATATGTAGTGGATATGCCAGAAATTATATGGTAACATGGAGAACATCAAACAAAAATTCAACTGAAGATGAAAACGGGAAAACAAATACAAACAAAACATCAACAGAAGATGAAAACGAGAAAAAAAATACAAACAAAACAAAAAACATTGGATGATGAACGTGTACAACTTTTGATTGAGCAAACAGAAGCTCAAAAACAATGTTATGATAAACTAAAAGAAGATTTAAATGATCTTAATGTGATATAAAGGACCTTAAACGTGACATAAGTTGTATTGCAGAATACACCAAAAAGATGTATTATTACCTAAAAAAAGAAGAAAACGAAGAGTATATGATATTGAAAAGAGAAAAATTTGAGATTTATAAAAAGGAAATCGAGTCTCAGAAAAAAGATAGGAAAGAAAAGTGAAATGTATGCACGTATATTTATGTACGTACATATGTAACTAACGTTTTTTGTTTAATGACTGAATTAATATGGACTTTTGTTTTTAAAATGTTTTTTACATGGTTGTTTTTTATGTAACTTTTTTTATAATATATAAATTTTATAAAAAGCAATTATTAATCATATGTTCCTTTTTATATATTTAACTGTGGTTAACGCGAGTAACGAGAAAAAAAAATAAAATTTTAATAAATTTTGTTTTTCTTTTCTTCACCCAAAAAAAAATAATTTCTTCAATAAAACACTATTATTTGAAAAGTTCACAATTGGTTTTATTTCTTAACTTTCTTTTTACAAAATTTTATTTCTTACACTTATTCAATTTATTCTCACAATTTACAATTTCTTAATTTCTGGTCGTATTGGTTGAGACACGGTAATCGACTAACTTAAAATCTAAAATTTTTTTTGGTAAAGGCAATTGTTTGTTAAAATTTGAAATTGCAATTATGCTGATACTGCAAGAAAATTTTTATGTGAAAATAAGTTTTCTCATGATTTTTGAAATTAAGTTTTTTCTTTTAAATTTAAATTTTAATATTAAGGTTTTTTGTAAAAGAATTTCATGTCAGCGATTTTCATGAGAACGGAATTTTTATAAGAATGGATTTTTATGAGAACGGAAGGATTTTTGGTTGCGTGGATGTAACCCCTCCCTTCTTTTGTATCGACTCCTGGCGATAATCTTCCAATTGAATATTCACTTCCATTTTTTTATTTTTACTCTTAATTTTCTTGTAAAGATAGATTCCAATTATGAAAATGATAATTAAGATAATTAAATCGGTTGTTAAAAATGCGTACCACATTTTTGATGTTTTGAATTCAATTTTTTCGATATGATGTGTGTTATTGATTTGGTTATACATACATGAGATGCTGTAAGTGAACATGATTTACTACTTGTTCGACAGTAATGTTACGCTCTATGTATGGCCATATTTTGTAATGATAATTTTTGATGGTGTTTTCTTCTTGAAATTTTCCAATTAAAATTCTGCAGCTACGGAACTTAATAATGTTACCTTTTGTTTTGACTGCCATTTGCTGTCCACAATTGTTAACTAAGAGGGTCTCTTTAAGATTTTTTGTTATTACTAAATAATTGAAAACAGTATCGATGTGTTCTGTATTATTTTTATGAAATTTGCATATCATTGATTTATTATTCAATGCCTATGCATTGGTCATTAAAGGGTACAAATTCTTTCTCTAGAATACTCGATTTTTCTACATTTCCAAAAATTTTTTCATTGCTTACAATAATTTTTTCTACATCAGTGTCAAGTTCTAAAGAGTTATTTTTGTTTGGAATTTTCTTTAAAATTGTTCTGAAATATTTATTCTTTCCAAAGTTTGGTACAGAAATCACAAAAACTACAACATTTTTCTTAAAAAATACGCTGCTTTTTATGTATGGTAGTGTCTCAACCGTTGTATTGTTTTTTCTTATTTCTTCTTGTGTTAAAATGTCCTTAGCTAAAATCCCTAGCTTACTAGCTAATATTACATCTTTTATGTTTGATATTTGCTTTAGTAAAATGTTAATGTTTCATAAAATTATTACATAAAAAGTTTTAAATCCTTATTTATTTGATTTACAGAGTTTTCTAAGTTACTTAATTTATTACTAATTCTATCTTGATTATTATTAACATGACCTGTGATATCTCGAATCTGGTCTGAAACTTGTTTGTTAATTGTTATTTGGTCATTAAGATTTTTTATGGCTTGGTCATTATTTTGTTCTATTATGTTGAAATGACTTCTAATTTCTTGCCGTTCGTCGTCATCCATAACGCCCGTAAGAAGTTGCAGACCTTTACCTACAATATTGAACAAACCGCGTTTGCTTACGTGATGAGGGATGATATTGTTAAAGTTTTCTTTTAAATTTTTGAGATTATGAAGGAGAGTGGCTGGAATTTTGGTTTTGTTATGGAGTTCGATTACATTTCGTTCTATTTTGTTTGTGCTAGTTTCATACTGGACAAGATCTATTATGAGCAAAATGTTTTTATAATTGGAGATTATTTTAAGTTCTGATTCATTTATTAAAATGAAACCATTTCCAGATTTTACTTCATGAATTTCTATGATGATTGAGCAGTTATGAAGGGTAATAGTAATAAAAGTAGGAGGATAGTAGTTCCTGAAAAATAAAAGGTATCGTTAAATTTGATATTTTTGCTTTCTTTTAAATTGGTTCATATATCGCGGTATTTTTTCCTTATTAATTAAAAAATGTTCGTTATTTGATTCCCTAACATTCACCTTTTTATGATACGGTTGGAGTTTTGTAACGCGATTAAGTTTTAAATAATCTGAAGGTTTATCTTTGATTCGGTTTTTATTATGGTAGCTAATTTTTTTTTACTTAGTTTTTTGTAGTGTTTGGTGTATGTATGGGTATTCCTTTGGATCAATAATGCCATTGTAAAAATCGATAGGTCTTTTTTGTGTAGATGTGTGTTTTGTTTCGTTGTAAATTTTAACACTTTTTATCACTAAGTCATCGTTTGACAACATTCCTTGTTCCTTTTCGATAGTTTTAAGGATTCTAATATGCTCATTCAGAGTATTGTGGAATCTTTCGATATCACTATTGCTAGTGTGGTTATTAGGGGTTACAAAATGGACATTTATACCTTCATTATTTAAAAAGTTGGTAAAATTTAGGCTGTTAAATCCTTTTTCTTGGTCAGTAACGATTTTTTTAGGTTTTCCGAAAGAAGCAAGGTATTGCATGAGACCGTTTTTCAAATCCGACCAATTTCTGGATTTTAAGGGTATAACTTGAGCATGTTTAGTAAATTTGTCAATTAAGGTCATATAAGGCTTACCTTTGCTTTCGAACCAAATGTCCATGTGAAGTATTTCTAGCGGTTTACTGGGTGTTTCCGTAATTTTTAATGGTAATTTCAAAGGGTGCCTGTCATATTTTGCTACATTACAGATATGACAATTATTTATTACCGTTTGTATTTCTGTTTTAAGTTTAGGGTAGTAAAATTTATTTTTTAGCTCAGAATATACGTCGTTGATACCTCGGTAATTGGTTTTTTTATGTTGTTCAAGGATGCGTTCTTGAAGTTCATCTCTTGTCTTGATATCTTACAGGACAAAGTAACATATATTTAATTTTAGTAATTTATTTTTAGAAAACTTTTTCAAATATGCACTTTGAAATAAATTGTAAATCGAGATATCATCTATCATAATTCCTACGATGCCTTTACTAGGAAAGTGTTCTTTGAGGATATTAATAAAGTAGTTCTCATCAAAATTAGGACTGATAAATGTTTTTCTGGTTTTATTAAGGATTTTTTCGGTATTTATTTTGGATGGTGAACCCTTTTTTACGACAATTTGTAACTTGTAAAAATTTAAGGGTGATTCCGTGATCGGTATGTAGTCACTATTATCTTCATTGGCTGAATGTGTTGTGGCCCCAGTTGAACTAATGTCATCTCCTATTTCGTTGAAATGAATTGCAACTCTAGATAATGCGTCGGCGACTTTATTTTCTTTGCCATCTAAATATTGGATATCGAAATTGAATTCTTCGAGTTTTATTTTCCAGCGTTGCAATTTTGCATTAGGTTCTTTTAAATTGTGAAGCCATTGTAAAGGTTTGTGATCAGTTCTAATAATGAATTTTCTTCCGAAAAGGTAGGGCCGAAAATATTTCGTTGCCCATACTATGGCAAGTAGTTCCTTTTCGATGGTGGAGTATTTGCACTCATGTTCGTTGAGTGTGCGCGAAGCATAACAAACAGGGTGGTTATTTTGGGAGAGAACTGCTCCTAATGCAAAATTGCTGGCATCGATCGTCAGAGTAAATGGCTTTGAAAAATCTGGATACACTAGGACCGGATCAGTAGTAATCAGGAATTTTAATTTGTTGAAAGAATCTTGATATTCGGGGTTACTAACATTTATTCGCCATCCTTTTTCAGACATGACGTCATCGATTTTGCAACCTCAGCAAAGTCCTTTATAAACTTTCGATAATAACCGACAAGACCAAGAAAAGATTTAATTTTTTTTAAGGAATTAAAATGTTCTTCTTTACTGGTGCTAAAGATGACTATGCCATCGAGATAAACATAGCAGATTTTTCCAATAAATTCTTTTAGGACAGAGTTCATAAGACGCTGGAATGTGGCAGGAGCATTCTTTAGACCGAATGGCATCCTGAGAAATTCGTAGTGTCCGTTATCTGTGCCAAAAGCGGTTTTCCTAATGTCCTCTTTGGCTATCTCGATCTGGTGAAATCCTTTTGCCAGATCAAGGGTTGTGAAATAGATAGCTCTACCTAATTTTTCTAAGATGCTATCGATGTTTGGGATAGGGTATTTATCATCGATTGTCACGTTATTAAGTTTCCTATAATCGATGACGATACGCCACTTCACCAGTGGCGTCAAGTTTTTTGGGTACCCCCCATGTAGGAGCGAAATAAGGGGAGTCACTGGGCCTAATTATTCCTTGTTTTAACATGTCTTCGATTTGGCTTTTAACTTCTTCTCGATGTATTTCGGGATATCGATAGAGTTTACTGTAGATAGGAATTTCGTTTACGGTGTTAATTTTGTGAGTTATTTCATTCGTAAATGTTAAGTTATCACCTTTGTGGTAAAAGGCTTTATTAAATTTTCTTATTATTTCTAAAAGTTCATTTTTCGTGGATTTATCTAAGTGCTCACATCTTATTTCGTCTTTAGCGACGAATATTTCATTTTGAAAAATTTTAAGTTCTTCTAAAGGGACAGAAATTTTATATTCGCTTTCTTCATTTTCATTGAAATAAAGCAGGATTTCGTTTCCTGTTTTTAATTTCAAGATATTGGTTTTGTAATTAATTATTGTATGAAGAGGTATCAGTATGTTGTTACTTATTATGCCATCGAATGAATTTTTCGTGGATTTTTAATTCTAAAAATTCGAATTTTTCTTCAAAATCAAATTCTAAGAATGAATCGATTACTATTATCGATTAGGATTATGTTGTCTCGTGTTTGTTTCATTATTATTATTGTTATTATTGGTATAACGCGGTTGATTATTACTTTGATTCCTTTGAAAATTAGATTTATTTGGTTCATTGTTATTAAAATTCGAATTCCTTGTGGTATTACTATTTTTAAAAAGGTTATAGTGGGCGTAATTACTTCAATGTAGCTGATTGTCTATAGCTGATTCTAGAGTTTGAGGGTTCCTGCTAAATAGAATAGAACGCATTGGTTCTGGTAATTTTTCTTTAAAAATTTTCAAAGCTGTTTGAATGTTTGCCCTACATTTTGTTTCAGAATCTGGTTGATCTTTACATTTATTATTCAATCTTCGTAAGATGCTTGTTATTTGATTATAAAAATCAATACTTGTAGTAGTAAAGGTCACACTTCTTAATTCATCGAAAATTTGTAGTTCCGATTTTTTATCACCGAAATTATCAATTAACAACTTTTTTATTTCAGCCCAGATTTTAAGATGACTATTAATTTCAACAATTTCCTTAACTCCACCAGTTAATTTACTTTTTATCCTATTCATTAAAATACTTTGACTACTAGCATTATAATTGGCAATTAAAGGAGCTATTTCATTCACTAAATCTAAAAATGTAAATAATTCATTACCTTTGCTACTAAATTCAGGTAGTCTTTCGATGTACTTGAGTGGATTGATGTTTAAATCTAATAATTCGTCCGGCATGTTGTTAGGTTGTTGTTGTTGCTCAGCGTTTATTTCCTCGAAATGTCCAAAAGTTGGTGGTTCTGCAGAGTTTTTTTCTTCAACGTTTTGTGATGGTAACCTGGAGCTATCCTCTTCTTCCTCAGTGAGCCGATGTAATGAGTAGCGTGTCTCTAGTCGTTTAAACTTTTTAATTAAAGTGTCCACTTTGAACGATCACAATTTTTTTAATTTATTGAGTTTTTTTTTTATGTGTTCACAAAATAATAAGATCACTATTATTTGCTTTATTATTTGTAAAGTTCTTGTGAGATAAAAAAAATTTTGTGTTTTTTCCTTTTTTTCTTTTTTTATTTTATTTTTTTTTTCTTCGCGTTTTTATCCTTGATTCCTTTTTTTTTCTGGAATCCTACCGATTGCGCCATTTAACTGTGGTTAACGCGAGTAACGAGAAAAAAAAATAAAATTTTAATAAATTTTGTTTTTCTTTTCTTCACCCAAAAAAAAATAATTTCTTCAATAAAACACTATTATTTGAAAAGTTCACAATTGGTTTTATTTCTTAACTTTCTTTTTACAAAATTTTATTTCTTACACTTATTCAATTTATTCTCACAATTTACAATTTCTTAATTTCTGGTCGTATTGGTTGAGACACGGTAATCGACTAACTTAAAATCTAAAAATTTTTTTGGTAAAGGCAATTGTTTGTTAAAATTTGAAATTGCAATTATGCTGATACTGCAAGAAAATGTTTATGTGAGAAGGATTTTTGATTGCGTGGATGTAACCATATAAAAGAAAAGTGTTCCTTTGTTAAGGTGAATTTTAATTTAGGGTTAAGAAATTAATTGAAAGATAAACAAAAATTTATAAGGAAAATGAACTTAATAAAAAACTTATCGAATAAAATTTAAAAGTCTATTTCTTACAGTTTCACCTGCTAATCATCATCTATGTCTAAATTTTCACTTAAATTATTATTACTATGATATTTATATCACTAACTATTTCATCGTTCAACTCAACATTATAAGATGTACATATATTATGTAAAGCAGCACAAACGTTAATAGTGTCACTTTTCTTTGCTTATAATTAATATAAGAGTACATATATGTAATAAAATTGTAAAATTGATGAACAATGGGTTCTTAACATCCTCCTGGGACTTGAACAATTTCTTTGTTCAAATCTATTGATGAGTTGAACCGGAATTTGCTACTACTGGGAACCGGTACTAACTGTGGCAGTTTTGGTAGTATTTTATTGTGTACACATTTCCATAAAAGGCCTACGTCAAGAATAAGAACTAAACTGAGGCTGATATAGCTGATAGAAAAATGGTGAATCTGGTGGTCTGAGCTCTGGAATTTATTCTTCTTGTTGTTGAAGACCTTTTATGTTTGCTTTGAGTTCACTCATGTCGTCTGCCAGTATCCTTGGAGACATCTGCTGTTGAGAAGCAACTTTAACCTAATGTGGCTGTATTATTTCTCTAACGTCCTGTGTTGGGATAATGGCGGTATTGATTGTTGTTTCATAGCTGCTGTGACCTTGTAGTGTTTACACTTCATCTTTCAGTTGACATCCTTTAGCTAATTCAAGAATTTCAGTTCCTTTTAATGTTTTCCATGAGATCTTATCATCACAAATGATGTTAATTTCTGTGGTTTGGTTTACTACATATATCCACTGATTTGTTGTGTGTAGTTTTGTCCATCTCCGTACTTCTTTTGATGTTATAAATAAACATGAGGTTGGTAGTGGTAATTGTGGAAATATAGTAACTTCACAGTTGTCTGTTTCCTTTGTTCGTCTGAAAAGTGGATGTTGTTGTTCGCATATGTAAACAGAATTTTCTATAACATTACATTTTGTAAATTCTTCCTGACTGAGTGGATAATACGTATCTCGATGGAGATTCACTAATAAATATTCTGAAGACGGTTGGATTGTGATGAATGTTCCATCGACTTCTACCGGAACTGGTACAGCATTTAATAGTTGAAATATTTCAGGAGCTAGTAATGGCAACCTTAGTCGAAAAATAATTTTGTTTGTAGTCATTCTGAAGTCTACCTTCATCAAATTGTATAGGTGTTGAAGATTATTTCTTAACATCGATAAATGTAGAGTTGGAGGGATGTTATCCTTGATTGTGTTAAGCTGCATTTGTAATTGCCTTGGAGATAGGAGTAGTGGACTGATTTTACCGTAGTGAGTATCGATCACCACATCAATTAGGGCTGTTTGAATTCTTTGATAATTGGTAATAGCCAACATAAGCCGTAATGCTAGCCTATTAAAAGCTTCGATGGTCCTTTGCTCACGTAAGATACTATTGATCGTTTGCACTGTTTCATCCAACTGAACATGAAAATCTTGCAATTTTTGTTCTGTGGTCGCCTGAAGATTTCTCATTATGTTTGTTGTTGAATCGATGATTAATTTCTGATTCTTGAGCAAATTACGAACATGTTCTTGCCTCTTATTTAAATCATTTATTATATCTTCCATGTTTTCAGCGTATTCTGAATCCAGTACTTCAAACAGGGATCTGGCCACGTTTCCAACAATATCTAGAGGTGCTCTTTTTGGTCTAGTGTGTGGTACCAAGAGATTCTTTCACAGTTGCTTCATTAATGGGTAATGGTGCTAATCTGGTGATCGCTCTCCGGATCACTTTTGTGGTTGTTTTGACAACTGCGACTCGTATGTAACCGTCGTTGCCCTTAAAAGTTTGTATTATTCGGCCTAATGGCCATTAGCAAACTGGTGTATTGTCCTCCGTGATAATAACTAATATTCCGATTTTAATGTTTTCTACCAGCCTATTCCATTTGTGTCGTTGTTGTAGCTTACTGATGTATTCAGTAGTCCATCTTTGCCAAAACTGCCTTTTGAGCTCAGATATTACTTTCCATCGATGATGTAGGTTACCTTTTACCGGAGTTGCCTGAAAATCTGCAATGGTATTGAGAAGTTCTCCTATCAAAAAATGTCCCTGGATAAGAGCCGCTGAATCGTTTGTGTCTGAGGACATTGGCGTTAGAGGTCTAGAGTTTAAAATTGCTGCTATCTCTAACATAATGGTTTCCAATTCTTCAAAAGTAAGTGAGGCTGCTGCCACGTTTTTGTAGAATAATGTTTTTGCTGATTTGACGGCAGCTTCCCACAGGCCCCCAAAATGTGGAGCTCTTGGTGGGATGAAGTGGAATTTTATTGCTTTGGTAGCACAAAACTTAGTGAGCTTTTCTTCGGCCCGTTCTGAATAAATCGCACCTTCTAGCTCGCTCAGTTGATTGTTTGCTCTAACAAAGTTGGTTATCACAGTAGAGAAGTTTACAATGGCCTCGTCTGGATATGAATCGCTTCAACGCCCCTATGAAGGCTTCAGTTGTTAAGTCGGTGACTACTTCTATGTGGACTGCTTTGGTAGCAAAGCAACAAAAGATGGCTACATAGGATTTCACTGGTTTTTTGCCTCTAAGTTTAAAGTGCGTCCAAAACGGTCCACAAAAGTCAACGCCCGCATTCACGAATAGTTTCGCTTGTTGCACCTGGTGAGCTGGTAAATTGCCCATAGATGGTTGAAGTAATTGTGGTAAAGTTATTGGGTGCTATTATGAATATCGTAATTCGATCGATCGAACTTCGATTTTCGTAAATGGTATTATGTAAGGTTATGAAGTTCGATTCATTTCGATTTGATCGAATTAAAATTCGATGACTTTTTACGTGTACGAATTTCGAGATTAAGATCAATTGATGTTTGTTTGCTGATAGTTGATTGCTGATTTATTTGTGAAAATGTATGTATTAATATTATATTATATAGTATTAATAAAATTATCTATTATAAATTATAAAAAATGAAAAAAATTAATAAAAAAAAATTATTATAAATAATTTTTCATAATGAATCATTTTTTCTTGTAAACATTAGCCATTTTTGTTTTTAAAAAAATTAATTTTTAATTTTTTAATTTTCATTACACTATAAACTCTTCCATATCTTTTATTTTGTTTGAAAAAAAAATGAAAAAAAAAAGCTTTTGTTAGTTAACTTTCCTTTCATTTTTAAAAAATTTGGAAATTTAACTGAAAAAATGACGTCAAAATGACAATTAGTTCACAATAACCAATTATTTTTCGATTTCGATTCGATTGCCTTAGATAATACCAAAATATTTTTTCATCGAATTTTTGATCGAAGTTCGATCGATCGAATTATGATATTCATAATAGCACCCATTGTCTTGGTTGGAGCTACACGTGATTTGACACATAACAGTCGAACGATTACAGAGCCATCTTGAAGAGTCGAGCGTATGTATATTGTACATTCATAAGCCTTCTCAGACGCGTCACAGAATACGTGAAGCTGTTTAGACTTGATCCTTTTTCCAGATGCGATGTGTTTCGGAATTCTTATCGTGTGTAGTTCCTGCATGGCTGAATCCATTCGGTGTACATATGTTGAGAAACTGCTTGGTCCCAATCTAATTTTAATTGCTATAACTTTTGAAGATAAATTTTCGTTGTTATTATGACTGGGCCTAATATACCCAGAGGGTCAAACAGATGAGCAATGTCAGACAAAACTTCTCGTTTTGTAACCTTACTACTTTCTCTCATTTCGTCGCGTGTTATGTAAAATTCATCAGATGCTGGTGTCCATTTTACCCCTAAAGTGCTTACGTGGTATTCTTTGTCATAATGAAGTTCTAGTTCAGTAACGCGATCTTCGACTGGGATATGTTCTAAAAGTTTATTGTGATTCAATGACCACTTCCGTAGCCTGAATCATGCCGATTTTAAAAGCTCATTAAGCTGATATTGTTTTTCCATTGCATCTTGTAGGGTGTCGGCTACCGCTATTGAGTCATCGACGTAAAGTTTATTTTTTATGGCTTCTGTTCCTATTGGAAATGCATATGCTTTTAGAGTTGGTAAATGATGCAAACATCTAATTGCCAGATATGGTGATGACGTTAACCCATATGTAACGGTGTTGAGTTGGTAGTACCTTATTGGACTTCTTTCATTACTTCTCCAAGCTGAATTCCTTGATTCATCCAAGTCTGATCCTTTAATAGCAAATGGTAAACGCACCACAAATCTGCCTGTTTAGTCTCTTTTAGTGGTAGATGTGAAAAAATTTTCACATTTCTTCTCCTGTGGGCTTAATTTCAATGATGTGGTTTCTGGGTTTTCTATATTCCAAAATTTGTCTAATAATGGTGCTAATTGGCTTTCCTCATCTTGAGTACATATACCACATAGCGATGCTGGTGTTTTCTGACTGCACTGAATTGTTCCTCTTGTTAGTATTTTTCAGCTTCAAGGAGTAAGTCTATTTTTCCAGGACGGAAAAATTCAGAATCAGCCAGTTCGATGATTCCAGGAATGTTCCAACCAGATATATTTAAGGTTTTGTCAGGATGATATTTTGTGATTTCTGGCAAATTCTGGCTTCAATTCTTGATGAGTATCCAGTGGTGCGAGATTTTATTAGGATGTTTGCATTGTCTTGAGTGTGCAGCTTACCATGACCTATGCCTAATATATTAAGAGGATCATGAACTTCCGCAATTTTCAATTTCTTGGCTAACCGCTTGGTGATGAGATTTATTTGTGAACCAGAGTTTAATATTGCCTTGCAAGGAATTTGGTTTTTATTTAGAGAAACAACATATACTTTGGCTGTTCCTTTGGCAGTACATATTTTTGTTGTGTTGAAGATGGCTGAACTGTCAGAGTTACTGGTTTTGATTAGTTTTCTTGCGCAGCAGACGTCTGCCTGTATTTGGTGGTTGAATTATCTGACGTCGTGTTTTTGAACTTTTCGGGTAGTGTATTGTTGTTCCTTGTTGAACAATGCGAATGCACCAATGTGTTGTGTTTTTTAGAACATTTAGTACATGGTCGCATTGTACAAGTATTGGCAGTGTGGTCGCCTCTCATGTAATTGATGCAGAGCTTGTACTTAGTTAGTATTTTTAGGCGTTCAGCAGGTGTGTTCGTTAAGAACGGATTGCACGAGTTACGGCTAAAGTCCATCTCTACGAGTAACATAGCATAACAAAATGCATATTCAACATTCCTTAACATTACAACTCATATTTCACCTTCAAGTAAAACTGTGTACCGTAACGGAAAATTAGATGTGAAAAAAAAATGGAGCAAGTTTTTGCAACACCTGTCTCCTAGGTGAACCCCTGCCGGTCGGAGCCAGCTGCTTCAGTCTTGGCGTGGATTCTTGGGGTCACCTTTTCGGAGGTTTTCCGCTCGGTTACATAATTTGACCGGCATAGTAATCCAAAATGCAAATCTCAAATCAGTAATATAGTTCAACAAAAAGGAAGATCAAGTTTGAGAGGAAAGACCGACCATGACGAAATTACGCCATGACAGGGTGGACAGCAGTGAAAGAAGATTCCAAACAGGAAATGGGAGCCGCGACCTTCATCTCCCAGCGATGATATCCATCACCCACATTGCCTCACATTTAGCTCGTTAAATGCGTATTTTTATTCTCCAATTGTTCCATTCTTCTTTTTTTTTTTTCGACTTTAGAAAAAAAACCAATTAATTTTTTTTTTCTTTTTTTTTTTTCTATAAAGACTGTGTAATGAATTTGCACTTATTTGAAAAATAATCTAAAAAAATTGGTTTCTTATTCGAGTACATAAAACTTCGAATACAGGGCATCCTAATATGTCTAAGTAGATACAAAAAAAAAATTATTATTTTACTCATGGACATTTTTTTAACACTAAAAATATTGTTACAAAATTGGCCTTTTGAGCAAAAAAAAATATTCTTCCTCAAGAGAGAGAAAACAAAACCTTTACCAAAAAAAATTAAAAGGAAAGAAAGAATAAGGCGTCCGAGAGGGATTTTTGAAAAGACAAGAAATAGAGGAGAAAGTAGGTAAAGGGGGCAAAGCTTTAATGAAGTGAAATAAAACACAATTTTTATAGTTTTAACAAAAAATTTATTATTTTTTTTTAAAAAAAAAAAAAAAAAACAAAACAAAAAAAATAGGAATTTACAATTTTATTTATAAAATTTAAATTTTGGGTGAAAGAAGAAAAAGTAATCGAATAACAAAAACAAAAATTGCGTAACTATAATAAAAAAAATAAAAAATATGGCGGCAAGAAAGGGAAAAATTTAATGGAGAAAGAAAAAAAAAAAAAATAATAAAGAAGAAGAAGAATGAACTAATTACAAAAATTTAATAACTATAAAAGCAAAAAAAAAAGAAAATAGGGCTGATTATAAAAGAGGAAAAAGAAAATGGAACTGAATACAAAATTAATAATTATAAAAAGAAGAAGAAGAAGAAAATGGAATTAAACACGAAATTTAATAATTTTAATAGTAAAAAAAAAGAAAAAGAAAATAGAACTGATTATAAAAAAAATTCTAATTATAAAATGGAATTGTGAGGAAGTGAAGGAAGTGAGCCCAGTAGGAAAAATAGACAACCAAAAAAACGTGTATACAAGTCAAGTGAGGTCTCTGGTTGTTAAGCCTATGGGTAACTCACGAGAAATGTATGGGCAGGCAACTCTGGTAAGTTAAAACGAATCTAGCCAAGGTGGCAACGCGGATATTTGACGTTTAGATTTATTTCAATGTGTTTGTCGAAAAATGTAAACAAAAGTTTACTCCGCGAATTTAACTTCCAATTTCGTCGCGAGTGAGATCAAATTTTCAATTTTAAAGAAAAAATAACAATAATAATAATAATAAAATAATAAAGAACTAATAAATAAAAACAAATTTAATAATAATAAAATAGTGAAAAGAAAAAAGTGGAAAGAAAAATAAAGTGAAGAAGGAAAAAGAAATTGTGAAAAGGAATAGGTAGGTATTCTGTGTAAAAAAAAATAAAAAAAAAGTGAAAGTTGAAATAAAAAAAATGTGGAAAATAAGAGAATGAAAAAAGATGTGTAAGTGAAAGTGAAAAAATATGGAAAGGGGTAAGTAGAAGTGAAAGTGAAGTGTGCAATTTAAAAGAAAATAAAGAAAAAACAGAAAAAACTTTACGTACCTGTGTGTGGTGTGAAAATAATTTGTAAAAAAAAGAAAAAAAAAGAAAAACAACCAAAAAAAAAAAGTGATTAAAAAAAATTTGACTAAAAAAAACTATTGAAAAACTAAAAAAAAATTAAGTGAGGAAAACTATGTGAAAAAAAACTATTAAGGAAAAAACTGTGACTGTGAAATTTTGTAAAAAAAAATCGCTAAGAAAAACACTCGGAAACTACCGCGCAGAACACTGGTAAAAAAAAACTATGTCCTGGGTGTTTTTTTGGTGGTGCTTTTTATAGTGTTTTCTAAAATTCGCGAATTTTCTATGGAAATTCTTTTGTTAGGTTTCCAGTGAGGTAAAAGAATTCTTTTACTCTCACTGGAAAATCTTCAATCTCTTTTCAGAAAATTCGCGAATTTATTGATTTTTCCGTCGTTTTTGTTGTGTTCATGTAGTGTTGTTTTTGTGTAGTGATTTTCCATTGTGCTTGTTGTTTGTTGTTGTGTGAAAGAATTCACGTGTGTGCTATGTTGTTTTTGTTTTGTGTTTGCTTCCTTTTACTGTCCTTTTTTCTTAATTATTTTATTTATTTTATTTATTTATTTAGGATTGGGCTGTATTAATAGGGGCTTTTGGTTTGGGCACCAATTTTAATAAAATTTGGTGTTCAATTGGAAGTTTCTTTTATTTACAGCATGTTCTCATCAAATTTAAATTTATTATTTAATCTTTTATTATTTGCGTGTTAATTATCCTTTCTTTTCAGGCAAATAGGATGATGGGATGCTGCGTTGGAGTCGATCAAAAGGTAATTTCTTTTCGATATAATTTTGATGACGCTTATTAATGGAATTTTTATTTTATCTATTTTAGGTTTACTACGGCAGGACGAATATTGCAACAATATTACAAGATTCTACAGACTGGGGTTGTGACACTTTTACGACCACATTTAAAACAAAATAAATTACGTTAAGGTACCATACATTCCTTTGGCGTCACAGTTCCAACAGATAAAATTTTCAGTTGACAGGTTATTTAAAGCACAGACATCGGCGCTAGACATGGGCAGGTCCGTTCTAGAAGAATCAGTGAATTCTTGAGAGTTATTTGAAGAATTAACAGACAAATGAGAAAATTGGTGACCTAGGTCACAAGGATTATCATTGACGTACGGGGTATTATCGAAGACACATGAATCGTAGGGACTGTAAAGTTCTGCCACAGGGCGAGCTCTAGCGCGAAGGTCTGTTTCAGACCACAACTTTTCAAATTTTCGGGCTAAATCACGTAGCTCGTCAAGCGAAGATACTGTGTGAAGGAGAAGTGCATTACGCGGTCTTGAATTCATATTTCGTCGTACAATGTCAATAAGTTCCTGCTGGCTCATGGGATACCTAAGGCGTGAGGCCAATCCCTGCATTTCTAGTCGAAAGTCGCTAAAAGATTCGCCTGGCTTTTGATGACGAGCGAACATTGCTTGGCGAATCTCAGTAGTGGGGACATGCCGGTTCTAACTCAGGGAGGGTTTTGTGCACAGCTTTTTTGATGACGTCATGAGCTTTAGAGCTTTTAGGGTTGAGATATACGGTGAGAGCTTGAAAGCTTTGAGCTTTTGGGTTGTGGTATGTGGTGAGAGCTTGAAAGCTTTGAGCTTTTGGGTTGTGGTATGTGGTGTGGGTTGTGGTATGTGGTGTGGGTTGCGGTATGTGGTGTAGCTTTTGTGGTATGCGGATTATGTTTGTGTGTGGTGTGGGTTGTGGTATGTGGTGTGGGTTGTGGTATGTGGTGTAGCTTTTGTGTTATGTGGATTATGTTTGTGATATGTGGTATAGCTTTGATGGTGTTAAGCTTTTTGGTTGTTGTGTGTCACCTTAAAGTATGCAAATTTTTTGTTACAAAATGGCGTCATAACCTAAAAGTATGCGAAGTTTGTTTTGAAAGTATACTGAAAAGAATTCAAAAATGTCGGCTCTGGCCCGGTTGAATGACATCATCATGAGACCTTGAAGCATAGAAAAAAGCCGCGTGATTAACATGTGCTTTATCAGTGCTAATCATGTTGAGACATGTTTGTGTAAATACCACCACGCGCATACCACAAAAGCTACACCACATACCGCAACCCACACCACATACCACAACCCACACCACATACCACAACCCAAAAGCTCAAAGCTTTCAAGCTCTCACCGTATATCTCAACCCAAAAAGCTCTAAAGCTCATGACGTCATCAAAAAAGCTGTGCACAAAACCCTCCCTGAGTTAGAACCGGCATGTCCCCACTACTAATCTCAAAGTCCGTAGTCTGGCTTTGAAATTCGTCAAGCAACGCCCGTCGTACATCACGCCAATTTGCCAGGGGATTAGCCCGCCGAAATAGCCAGTACCAGGTAAGAGCCTTCTCTGCCAAAAATCTATCCACATGAGCAGCTAGCGTATCTTCTGAGACTTTGTCAGCAACTGCTAACGATTCCAAACGAAACAGAAACTCTTCAATAGGCAATCCCATACGACTACCTGAAAATGACAAGTTCCACCTCTTTAGGGGACTTGTGGACCTATATATTCGTCGAGGCTGTTGGGAAAAGGGTGGCACGGAGCCAAAGCGAGGATTTTTTGCCGAGAAAGGCATATTATGAAGATTGGGATAAGTATTATTCAAAACAACTTCAGGACGGAATTGAGGAAGATCTAAACTTGAAATTCCTGGTTTAGCTGCTTGTTTAGGCAGGTTAAAATCGTTGTTGAAGGAAATTGGAATATTTCGAGACGTAATAGGATAAGATTGGTCCGACATAACTGGGGAAAAATCATTTGCTGTGGCAGGTAATGAAGTATTTAATCGATAATTGGACCCATCAAGACCGCGTCGAGTTGTATTTATATTTTCGGGATTTAAGTTTTGAGTTCGCGCCGTGATATTAATATTACGATTATGTAATTCTGTAGGAGGTTTACTGGGTAAGGGAATATTAAAAGCCAAAGATTTTCTTTGATTATTTCTTCTTTTATTTTGATTGATTACAGTGTTATGCTTTACAAAAGTTAATGGACTAGGAATAGCTGGAGCCTCCTTTCCACCCATGATGCTCAGATTCTCCATAGAAGTTGCAGGAGTGCTTCTCACCAAAGATTGTGTGTTATTGAAGTTTAAATCTCCTCCTACTGCTCCTAAATCTGCATCAGTATTTCTCAAGGCACGATTTAACATCTGGAAACCTTGCTGGATAATATCATCGATGGACTTAACGGATTCGAAGTTAGGCTTTCTGACTTTTACACGATCGACACGGTGCTGCAAGTGCCAGAGTTTCGCCTGGACGCGCAGTGACTTTTCAGTGTCAGATGTAATATCTTGCGATGCCAAGCTCTGGAGAATTCCCTCTGCTTGGCTACGCAAGTCGCCAATTTCCTTATTTAATGAATGGATGATCTTATCCGCTCGCTGAACAGATCCATCGGCTTCAGCCGCCAGCTGGTCGCATAAAGCCTTGAGAGAGTCTGGATGTCGTGGATCTATATCCCGAATTTGGCATTCATAAGCAAATTCTACGGGGTCCAAATAGCTGAGATCCATGTTGTATTAACACGTCAAAACAAACAAAAATCTTGTTGGCGTTGTGTATATGAAAAAAAAAATTTTAATTCGAGGTCACGGATCTAATCGGGGCACCTTCGTCCGCGTAGATCCCGTGACAAAACCAATTTGGTGTTAAAAGGATTCAACACTCGTGGTTGAATCCCAAAAAAAATAAAAAAAATCAACGAATTTTGTTATTACAAATCAAAATAAAATTTTCACAAAATGAAGATATGGCATGTTATCTCACTCGCGAACAAACTGAATAATTTAGTTAAATTAATTTTTATTAAAAATCCGAATAATTGAATTAGGTTTAATTTTATTAAAATTTCGATTAATCACTTTTATAAAAAAATGTCGACGTGAAGAAGAAAAGGAAGAAAAGTACGAAGAAAAGAAAAAGTTGCAGTATTTGGAACCGTAATCTGAAAAAAAATTTATTTTCTTTACTTCGCAAAAGGCAAAGTAAAAATGTATATATATTTATAAACCAAAAATAATCATGCAATAATATGAAATCATGCAAAAACAAAATTAAAATAATAAAAAAAATTTAAATTCTTATAAGTATCGAAAATGTTGAATTATTAATTTTGTTCTAAATGTATAATAAAAAAAAATTCTACATAAGAGGTTGTGAGGTGGTGGACATCAACGAGGGCAGAAGGGTGTCACTAGGACAACTTCCTGCTATATTAATAAACCTGAGCAAAAATGTTCTTCTTTCACTGCTAAATACTAAATACAGAACGCAAATATGGTCAAAAAAAAAATTTTTTTTTTTTTGTTGAAGTTAACCAGTTTAAACGGAGGTATTCAAAAACAATCAACTTAAATTTTCGACTAAATAATTCATGAGGCAAGTCACATGCGTGTAACGAGTAAAAGCCAAAGCACATGTGACAAACCAAATGGAAAATTGCACGAAATCAGTCGCCAATTGAAACAATTTAAATTCTCAAAAAAAAAATTCAATTCATAAAGGGTATATATATGATTCATTCAACGTCGCAAACGATAGACCTGGTGCACGTAACCGAGACTATGTGTCATCCGTTGAATGTATCACCTATATTTTTAAACTACACGGTTTGACTATATCACATATAAAAAAATGTCACACGAACATATACGCGCAAAGGTTACGGTCTTAAACGTACAAAACCGGCCTGACATCGCATATGTCGTTAGCATGAATGAATTAAAATTTACAATATATATACAATTTGGCGATAAAAATTGAAATTTGAATTCACCGAAAATAAAATTGAGTTATATGCATCAAAAAAAAATTCAAACCGAACAAAATTAATGTTATTACTCTGAATCTCCAAAAAGATTATTAATGGTTTATAAAACCATTCGTAAACTGCACAAAAAAATCAGCCAGTCACATCGCAACAAAATCTCGGAGGTTCCTCCAAGAGTTTTGGTAATACGTGACTGGCAACGAGAATTTATTACTTAAATTTCAAAAAAAATGAAATTCGAAAAAAAGAACAGAGATCGCGCGCAAAAATTCACGTTAAATTTAAATTTGAAAAACCGGGTTATTGGGGTGAGCGGAGAGGACGCGTGGAATGGTAGATTTTATGTTCAGTGTTGCCACCAAACACAAAATCTCCATGTTACCGAGGAAGTAAACAAACGGGTACAAAAATGTTAAGAAGGCAAAGATGGAGGTTGCCTTGCGTTGGGCGCCATATGTAACGTAACGGAAAATTAGATGTGAAAAAAAATGGAGCAAGTTTTTGCAACACCTGTCTCCTAGGTGAACCCCTGCCGGTCGGAGCCAGCTGCTTCAGTCTTGGCGTGGATTCTTGGGGTCACCTTTTCGGAGGTTTTCCGCTCGGTTACATAATTTGACCGGCATAGTAATCCAAAATGCAAATCTCAAATCAGTAATATAGTTCAACAAAAAGGAAGATCAAGTTTGAGAGGAAAGACCGACCATGACGAAATTACGCCATGACAGGGTGGACAGCAGTGAAAGAAGATTCCAAACAGGAAATGGGAGCCGCGACCTTCATCTCCCAGCGATGATATCCATCACCCACATTGCCTCACATTTAGCTCGTTAAATGCGTATTTTTATTCTCCAATTGTTCCATTCTTCTTTTTTTTTTTTTCGACTTTAGAAAAAAAACCAATTAATAAAAGCACTCAAAGTTTGGGATTCATTTCAGTTCAAATTTATTTTGTTTGCTTTTTTGTATTTCATTTTTTTTTTCTTCAAATACCTAGGAATATTTAAATATTTACAATAATTTACTGAGATTTTTAAATTAAATAATTTATTAGTCATTAATATGTTGTTTCATTTTTTTTTTCTCAAATGTAAAATTTTAATGTCTATTCAATAAATCTCAATTAATTGTTTTTTTCCTTTTCTTTTAAAATAAAGTAATTAAATTTAAACTTTGTTACAAACATATGCGCATGAATTTTTTTTTTTTATATTTTTCTTTTCTTGTTTTTCGTTTATATTTCTTGTATTCTTTTTTTTTTCTTTATAGATTATTATCTTAAAGCTTTGAAATTCTTCATGATCAAAGAGCTACATAGGATTATTTCTTATTTCAAACAAAATTAAAATGAACATAAAAATTATTTATATATTTATATTTATACATAGGTATATGTATATGTTTTAATTCACATAAAAAAAATTAACCGAAATTTTTCTTTCCATTTATAAATTTTTTTTTTCTTTTTTTTTTTCTATAAAGACTGTGTAATGAATTTGCACTTATTTGAAAAATAATCTAAAAAAATTGGTTTCTTATTCGAGTACATAAAACTTCGAATACAGGGCATCCTAATAACAAAGAAAAATTAGCTGTTAATTTTCTTTATGTCTAAGTAGATACAAAAAAAAAATTATTATTTTACTCATGGACATTTTTTTAACACTAAAAATATTATTTCTTTCTCATTTTTTTTTTGTTGTTATACAATAAAATCGGATATATTCTACATAACAATACTAAAAGTAGACTACTTATCTAATTCTGAAGTTCCTCTAGCGGTGATCTGGTCAGATTTAACCTGGTGCGGATCCATTCTTGCCGTTGATAGAAATTCGTTGCATTATTTGTACTGTATATATATATAGATCCCCTTTTTAAACACGCTCGTTGATTCGCTTTGGTAGATATTTATGTCCAAATTCATTTCAGAAGCACTTTATTCGATGTATATTATTACAAGATTTTAATTTTATTATATATGAATACGCACATTACTATGTTTGATATTTTATTAAAACTTAATTGACTTTTTCAACTATTTTACAAAGGCACTAAAATGCTTTAAACTTATCAAAACGCAAAGTAAATATTTTTTTTTTTCTTTTTCTATTTCATTTAGCTTGAGTTATTTAAAAAAACGAAACAACAAAGAAATATTTAATTAAGCTGGCAATTAATGGTTTATGACACAATTTATTAGAAAAATAAATACTTTTCTTTTTTTTTTTCTTTTTTTTTCAAATTTGGTTATATTTACATGATAACTTAAAATAGGGTACACCGAATTAATTACTTTAAAATTTTTCTTTTTTTATTTCGCTTTTGAAATACACCGAAACGAACTAGTAAGAACCAGGTATGTTTTACCCCCTTTTTTTTTGCAAAAAAAAACCGTGAATTCTTCCTTTTCCCTTCATATATTTTCATAATGAGAAAACGAATGTAATTAAACCAAAAAAAAATGGGAAAAAAAGAAATGAAAATTCTTTTGCATTATCTTTCAATCAAATTCGCCCTATCTTTTATTCCTCTTTTTTTTCCATGTTTTCACAAAAAAAAATTTTTATTGCGATACAAAATATTGATAATTTACTATTTTTAAAAGTATCTTCCAAAACTCACAAAATTATTGAGATACACCAATAGGAAAGATTTTATCATTATTATTTTTTTTTTTCTTTTGGTAGTCACCTTTTATTTCTTATTCACAAAAAAATTTGGTCACATGTTATATCCATCACTTTTTTTTTCTTTTTGTTGGGGTTTTTTTTTTTTTTTTCTTCATTTAAAAATAGAAATTTACTCATGAAATATATAGAAAATTGAAACAATAAAAATTATTAGAAATTTGAACTCATTTCAGTTCAAGAAGAAGAAAAAAAAAATTATCTTAAATTTAAAATTACACCTAGTAAAAATCTATGGCCGTCATACACTTGATATATGATTTGCAATTTCCAAAAAGCCACCGAATAAGAAAAAACGCACAAACCGTAGATTTCTATTTTGTTGTTTTTTTCTTTTTTTTTTTCTCTAAAAAAAAAAACAAAATTTTTAACGCACACTTTTGTTGTTGATGATTTTATATATTAATTCTTATTATTTACACTCTTTTTTTTTTTGTTCTTAATTTTCTTCTTTTCAAGTATTTAGAGTATTATGTCTTTATTAAGGCCTTTTTTATTTGAAAAAAAAAATTAATTATTTGATTATTTTTTTTTTTTTTTTTCATTATAATATTATTTTCTGTATGCACTGCACAATTATTATTATTATTTTTTTTTTTTTTTTTTTTTTTTAATATTTTTGACACGTTTTATTTTTAGTTTCATTTGATGCAAATTAATTAATTTTTCATTATTGAGCGCTGCGAACGCATTTAAATTCCAACAAATACGTTTGTGATTTCCACACCAATAGGCCACGGTATTGATAGTACTTTGATTTAAATTTCCGAAAAAAAATTTTATGTTTAAAAGAAACCTTTACTACCGCTGACCGGATCAAGACTGAAAAAACCAGAAGAAGGTAGTCAAAATGTACCTCCTTTATATACCCATCATATTTCGTATTATTTCTTCACTTGTCTCTTAATTACCTATAATGAGGTAATTAAGGCGACATTTAAGAGATTAATATTCAGCCATATGCATGAAGGTATATGAACCATCATAGAACATTCTGGTATATTCCATATATTACTTGATGAATAATATATAGCGAGTAGGTAATGTCAGCGTATTGGGTGCTTGACACAGTGTGTGTGTGAATTGAAATTAGTATATCATTATGCTATTTACATAAGTAAATAGGTCATAATGATTTTATGTGGGTCAATTATGATGCAATGCATTTTATATGGGACATTTTATATGAGACTTAAATGAAATATGACGTTTTACCGTCGGTAATTACCATTACATGCATTTTAGGTTTTTAAGAGATTTTTTTTAAAAATTTGAATTTTAATAAAAAAGTGAGTTGAGATGAGGAGAATTTTGATATGAAATAAACTGTGTAATTCTCATACATTTTCTAGAAATCGCGTGGTTTCTTAAATATAATAGAAAAATCACGCCACCTCCAGAACAATGAAATGGATTACAAATCTTATTGCGCGAGTTATGTCACCCTGTAAAAACATAACTTTTAACACTTTGCCTTAAAACGTGATTAACCAGAAAAGCATATGGCAAAATTTATCTGTGAACTCCTAAACAAAACTTTCTCATGAGAATAATTTAAACAAATAGCAAAATGAAATTAGAACAAATGCAAGTATCAAATAACTGTCTGGAAAAATAGAATTTTTTGTAAATTAATTAAGATTTAAACCTTAAGTATCAAATAACTAACTGGGAAAATATAATTTTTGTAAAATTCAAAATGTAAGTATCAAATAACTGTCTGAGAAAATACAATTTTTTGTAAAAACCGAGTTAACATTAAGAATAATAAAAAATTCTAAACTTTAGTCTTAAGACCACTTTTGTAATAGCAAGTTTAAATAATTTTAAATAAAGTTTAAAAGAATAAAACTTAAGTTGTTTTCTTTTTTTTAAAAAAAATTCCACAAGGATACATAATTGGCGCAGTCGGTAGGATCCTGTTCAAAAGAATAAGGATCCAGTGATACGATAACACAAAAAAAAAAAAAAAAAAAAAAAAAATTTTTTTTTAACAAATTTTATTTCTTTTGTCGTGGCAAGTGAATTCTTTTAAAACATAATTTTACAAATAAAATAATATTTTTCCAAAATATAACTTTTGTGTTTTTAATGGTACTAACAAGAAGAAAAAGTAAACAAGTGAAGGTGATCAAGGAAAAATTGAAAGAAATTTATACCTTATTGGAGGGAAAAGAAGCCGCTATCAATCTCGTCGAGTATTATACATATATTAAAGAGTCAGTTGGTTATCCTGAACCAAGCATTAGACGAGAAGCTCCGCTCATCAATAAATAAATAAATAATAATAAACAAAATAAACCATACTCATTAATTTAAAATATTAAAATTTTATTAAAAGTGCAGACATTAAATAATAATAGTGAAAGTGAAGTGAAATATATTATAAATTTCACATTAATTTTATGATATCTAAAATCAATAAAAATTTAGTTTTTGACAAAAATAGGAGCTTAAACATGATTTCACAAGAAGACTTCGATGCTCTTAGACAATCTGTCTTACAACTTCAGCAACAACACCAGCGAGAACTTGAAAATCTACAACAACAATTAAGACAACCAAATCAATTGTTTCAACTGACACCAAATCAAATATTGAAAAAATTTCAACAAATCAAGACATTTTACGGAAAAGAGGACTACCCATTACAAGAATTTATTAACACTGTAGAAAACACTGCAAGATTATGTGGCGACAACCAGGAACTCTTAAGACATGGACTATTAATAGTGTTCAGGGAGAAAATTAAAGGAGACCCGAGGAGGTGTATTCAACGTTTAGGGGAAAACTTGCCCTGGGACATCGTAAAAGCGGAACTAAAAATTCACTACAAGCCGAGAAAAAGCTACAAAAAACTAATGGACGAAAGCCGTAGCATTAAGGTAAATAATTTAAGAGAATTGTTTAATATTATAAGATCAATTAACCACCAACTAAACGAATTGTTTGAAATAGATGACAATAAACCTACTAATTATAGTCCAGATAATAACGACAAAAATCTTGTTGACGTAATAAAAGACATGATAACTGGTAGTTACAGAAACAACATTAGTAGAAATATGACTTTAGTTGAAGTTTTTAATACTTTTGACGACTTGGGATTATTAGACGAACCCGACGTTATACATTACAATTATAGAAAAAATAATAGAGAACAAAAATATAGCCAACCTAGAACAAAATACCATGATAATAAAAATAACTTTAAAACTTTAAATGACAATAACGGCAATAAATACCCCGAGAACAAGGTGTTTAAAAATAATTCAGGCCAATATAAAAACTATTATTCTAGAAATAATTACAATAATTCAGAACAATCTAGAAATTATAACAGAAATTTTAATAACAATTATAGTCCAAGTTCAGGACTATCTCAACAAAGAAGAAATCAAGTAGAACCAATGGAAATTGACAATGTACAGGGGGATGTAAATTTTACAGTAGGGCCTCGACAAAGAGACTCCCCATAATTTTACTAACAATTGAAAATCAAAAAATTAGATGTTTAGTAGATACTGGTTCAGACACTAGTATCATCAAACCTTATGTACTTAAAAACTTTACTATCGAAAAGTTAAATAAGCCACTTTTCTTTACTACTCTTAATGGAATTAATAAAGTTACAAATAAAATTGTTACCCCTATACCTAGTGAATTTAATCTTTCAGGTACCTTCTCTTGGAAGGTAACCGATTTAAAAGGTCGAAAATATGACGCTATAATAGGTCAGAACTTTTTAGTCCAATAAAAGCAAAAATCGATTTAGAAAATGGATATATACCAGTAAATAACAACAAAATACTATTTGAATATAATAATTATCCTTTTATACTCAATGAAATATGTTCATTAGAAAACTGTAACATAGAAAACTTAAATTTAGATCACCTAAACTCTGAAGAGCGAATAAAAATGAATAATCTTTTGAAGAATTATAATGATTTGTTTTATAGAGAGGGAGATACACTCACATTCACTCATGAAATACAGCATGGGATAGTCACCACTATTAATAACCCTATATATTCTAAAATATACAGATACCCACAAATTCACCAAAAGGAAATTGAAAAACAAATAACAGAAATGCTTGAGCAAGGCATTATCAAAGAGAGTAACTCTCCTTATAATAGTCCATTGTGGATTGTACCTAAAAAACTTGATAATTCAGGAAAACAAAAATGGCGGATAGTAATCGATTACCGAAAATTAAATGAAGTTACAATCAGTGACAAATTTCCTATGCCAAACATCGAAGGCATATTAGAAAAATTGGGTAAAGCTCAGTATTTTACAACGTTAGATCTAGCAAAAGGATTTCACCAGATCTTAGTCAAAAAGGAAGATAGAAAAAAAACAGCGTTTTCCACCCCATTCGGACATTATGAGTATGTTCGAATGCCCTTTGGCCTGAAAAACGCCCCATCAACCTTCCAACGCCTTATGAATTCAGTACTTCGTGATTTAATAAATAAAATATGTGTAGTTTGGATGATATTTTAATATTTAGCACCTCTCTTGAAGAACACATTAATAGTATAGAAAGGGTGTTTAGGAAATTAAAAGAATCAGGGTTGAAAATACAAATCGACAAATGTAACTTTCTCAAGAAAGAAACAGAGTATTTGGGCCATATCTTAACTCCTGAAGGCGTTAAACCCAACCCACAAAAAATTGCAGTAATTCGAGATTTAAAGCTTCCCACAACGCAAAAACAAATAAAGTCATTTTTGGGAATTACGGGGTACTATAGAAAGTTCATCAAGGACTATGCCAAAATAGCTCACCCTATAACAAAGTATCTAAAAAAGAATATGAAGGTAAATACCATCGACCCAAATTATATTACAGCCTTCGAGAAATTGAAGGACATAATAACAAACCATCCCATCCTAAAATATCCTGATTTTAATAAAAAATTTAAGTTGATAACTGATGCAAGCAACTTTGCCTTAGGAGCTGTATTAACACAAGACGGACACCCCATCTGCTATGCATCAAGAACACTGAATAATCATGAGAAAAATTATTCAACCATAGAAAAGGAGCTATTAGCTATCGTTTGGGGTACGAAGTATTTTAGGCCGTATCTTTTTGGCAAGGAGTTTGATCTCCAGAGTGATCACCAACCTATTAAATGGTTGCATGCAAAGTATACTGGGAAAGACATTAATCCTAGATTACAAAGGTGGCTAATATCTCTAGGGGAATATGACATGAAAGTAGATTACATAAAAGGTAAAGAAAACAAAATCGCAGATTTTCTAAGTCGAATTAATAATGAAACTAATGAAATTAATTTAAATGAAGCATTTTTCCAAAACAAATTGTTGAACGCTGAAAATTTGAGCGTTAAAGAGAACAATTTAATTGAAAACGATGACAGAAACCAAATTACTAACGAACCTGATTCATCAAATGAATCTGTGGAAGTTCAAACTATTCACTCTCAAGAGGAAAATTTGAACGACCATATTCCAATTCTAGATACGATTGTGAATCGATTTAAAACACAGATAATACTTACAGAAAGAAAAGAAAAAGAATATGAAAACTCCTTTAAAAATAGAAGAATTTTCATTGATAAACAAGACCTACAAGATAATAATGTACGAAATATAGTGAGAAAATACATAACCAAAGGTAAAACAGCTATATATTCTGATCTGGGTGATCATGAATATAATAAATTACAACAAATTTTAATCAGTTTATTTTCTAATAACAAAGAGATAAAATTCGTCAAATGTACCCTTTTCGCTTCCGATATCGAAACTGAAAATGAATTGAATAAACAAATATCTTTGTTTCATAAAAATGAATCGGGTCATTCCGGTATAATTGCCACCTACGAAGGAATAAAAAATAAAATCTATAACCCTAACCTAAAATTAGCTATTCACCAATTAATTAATAACTGTGACATTTGTTCATCTGCGAAATATGATAGAAAACCAATTAAGAAGAAATTTCGTTTAACCGAAACACCCTCAACATTAAATGAAATTATCCATGTAGATACTTACGTTAATAGCAAACACTCATTCATAATTTTCTTAGATAAATTTTCTAAACATGTAGTTTGTTTCCATTTAGAGGATAGAAATAGCCAAACCTTAATTGAAAAAATAAGATTATTCTTATCAATTAAAGGCAAAATAAAAAAATTCGTGTTCGATAACGAATTCAATACAAAAAACATAAAAGAATTTTTAAAACAAGAAAGTATCGAATATCACATAACAAAACCTAATAGCCATACAGGAAATGCCGATGTAGAAAGATTTAATAATACCATTACAGAACGTATTCGGGCTTTAAATTTAGACGAGAAACTTCCCATAATAACCCAAATGTTTAAAGCAGTCAAGTATTACAATAACAATTACCACTCAACTATAAAAACAACTCCTCTCGAAGTACAAGAGAAAAAAATTGATTTTAATATAGTCAGAGACAGATTAGAAAAAAAGAAACAGGTCATAATAAGTAAACGCAATAAAAACAGAGAAGATTATGAAGAAAATCGGGAAGAGGGTTTTATAAAAAATTATAGATCTGTCAGGCATAAAGATGAACCAAAATTTAGGAAATACAAAATTACAAATGTACACGAAAATAATATCAAAAAACCTTTTAAATTTTCAGGTAAAAATGCTATCATTTTGGATAATGATCTTCCTACTCCCCATCAGTCAGCAAACAGTCATGATTGAAAAAATCGAATCAGAATTAGGTTATGCTGAAATTAAAATAGACGAAATAGAAATAATGAATAAATCCGACATAATCCTTCACATTATTCACCCTCAAGAAATTTTACCGGTTATAAATAGTTTCGAAACAATAATCAATTCCATTGACCTAGAGGAAGATAAAAATGTAACCTTGACTCAAATTAAAACTTTAAAAAACAAAGTAAAAACAATAATACCCCATAGATTTAGAAGAGGGTTACTCAATTTCGGTGGAAAAGTTCTAAATTGGCTATATGGTACAATGGACAATGACGACAGACAAGACATAGACAATCACCTCAGGATTATTGACGAAAACAATCATAAAGCAATTCAGAACATAAACCAACAAATTAAAATAAACAATAATTTCAATAAAACACTTATCTTTATCAAAAATATAATAGAAGATGATCGTAGAAAGATCATAGGTAAAATAAATGAAATCAGTAAGGCAGAAAAGAAAATTTTTACACAAAATTTCTTTTTAGAACTAGCTTTTAAATTAAACTTAATTGAAAAAGAAATTGAAACTATCCAGAATAATATTGCTTCGGCTAGGTTAGGTATTCTTCATCCAAATATCTTAACTAATGAAGAAATAAATTTTTACAATATAGATTTTAAGAAGTTACTACATATAAGATTAGGAGTAGCAAGTTACACAAACAAAGCAATAATATTTTGTATTAAAATTCCAAAAGAAACCGTAACATTGAACAAAAAATTGTTAATACCAATAACAAATTCCGTTGGAAAACAAATAAACCAAGAAATGGAATATTTTGTTGAAGTAAATAATAAAAAATTCACTTTTAAAGAAAACAAATTGCTTAAGGAATTAGAACTAAGTAAAAACTGTGTTTTTAGAAATAACTGTGAAATGATTATGAAAACTAATGAAGAATATATCGAGTTAGAAAATAATGTCTTAATCCTTAATAACGTAAAACAAAGAAAATTTAACAGTTCTTGCGATGAACGGAATTTAATACTCTCTGGTAACTATTTTATAAATTTTTATAACTGTAGTATACAAGTTCATAATAATAAATTTTCAAGTAGAATAACCGAGTTCGTTGACAAATTTGTGATACCACAAAAACAAAATTTTAATTTTACTAATAATAATAACCTAGACTTTGAAAAAATAATTATTAAACAAATAAAAAATTTAGAAGAAAGTAAGGAAATAAAATATCATAAGTATGTAAATTATGGATTAAGCTCTTTTACAATTTTCCTAATATTTGCATTTGTTCTTTATTTAACAAGCCTTTATCTCAAACGGAAAAAATTAAATATTAAAGTTATTAGTAAGATTTAGGAGAATCCAAAACTTGAAGAGGGAGGAGTTATGTCACCCTGTAAAAATATAACTTTTAACACTTTGCCTGAAAACGTGATTAACCAGAAAAGCATATCATGGCAAAATTTATCTGTGAACTCCTAAACAAAACTTTCTCATGAGAATAATTTAAACAAATAGCAAAATGAAATTAGAACAAATGCAAGTATCAAATAACTGTCTGGAAAAATAGAATTTTTTGTAAATTAATTAAGATTTAAACCTTAAGTATCAAATAACTAACTGGGAAAATATAATTTTTGTAAAATTCAAAATGTAAGTATCAAATAACTGTCTGAGAAAATACAATTTTTTGTAAAAACCGAGTTAACATTAAGAATAATAAAAAATTCTAAACTTTAGTCTTAAGACCACTTTTGTAATAGCAAGTTTAAATAATTTTAAATAAAGTTTAAAAGAATAAAACTTAAGTTGTTTTCTTTTTTTTTAAAAAAATTCCACAAGGATACATAATTCGCGTGTGCAACGGATATTAAATTACAGTTCATTTATTGGAATTTTAAGTTGCAGTTCCAATAAATTGCAGACTTTATTTTTCCAATATGAACTGAATTAAAATATTTTTAATGTACAGCCAACTGAATTTGTACAGTGGCGTACAAAAAAAATATGACCAATAAAAAAAATTAATATAGCTGTCGCAACAACACAAACTTTTCCACTGACCTGTCGAGGTGGAAAAGGTTGGAAAACGGCAGCAGGAAAACGTTGTGTGGAGGCCTTGATAAGAAAGTTTGACCTAAGGAGGAGGTGGTCTGTGTTGCCAATGACAACAACGTGGGGGTCGTCCACGCCCTGAGAAAGAGTCTCATGCCAGAACAGGTAGGCAAGCCGGGCTGGCGGAGAAAGAAAAAAAAACTAGGAGATACAAAGACTATGGAGTAGATTCACACACACTCCAATCAAGACCCAACGAAAATTCTACAAGGATAACTTCATACGCCAGCATGTACAAGTCAAGCATGACCATGCGTAATTCAAGAAGAGGGTATAACCACAAGAGGTTTGCGAAAAAAAAAGTTAAAAAAAGAAAAAATCTCAACAAAAACAATAGGTGGGTTCGCGAACCAGTCCACAGCACCTTCGTCAGGGAGGGTAAGGCGAACCACTGGTATTAAGCGGAGAGAAAAAAAAAATTATAGAACGACAAGCAAACTAAATGGCCGATGATTACATAAACCTGAAGTAAGCAAGGTGGAGATAGTTAGCAGAAAAAAATTGAAATGTTAGATTTATGGCAGAATAATAATGAGGTAAATTAAGCGGTGTTTTATGATTTTAAATCCTTTGCATGGAAAGTGCCTACAGGTTTACCCTGCAGGTCCTCCACTTCATACATGCTTCCACCAATGCATCTTTTAATTCGGCATTTTAAAAAATTTTTAGCCAACTTCGAATTATACCCAGTTCGCCTGGTCTTCATGAACATAAGACCTTACAGCCTCCAAAATGACCCGATTAACACGTTCAGATGCGTTCGATTGAGGCAAGTACAAAGCAGTGCGAATATGTTTAACACCATAAGAAGATAAAAATAATTGAAATTCTTTTGAAACAAATTGTTTGCCATTATCACTGTGAAGAAATTCGCAAACGCCAAAAATGGAGAAAACTTCGCGTTCTATGAATTGAATAATTGCAGGGGCATTGGCTTTACGAAGAGGTTTGAGAAACACGAATTTAGAAAAGTGATCAAGAATGATCAAAATTTGCGAATTTCCTGCCTTAGTCCTAGGGTATGGACCAAGTAAGTCAATATAAAGACGTTGAAAAGGTCTTTCAGAAATGAATCTAGATCCCATAGGAGGTCTAGTTCGAGAATTAGGGGATTTATTCTCCTTACAAACTTCACACGAGTTAACAAAATTTTGAACATCAACAATCATTTTAGGCCAATAATATTTTTCAGACAAAAATCGAAAAGTTACAGCAATGCCACCATGAAACATTACTTCAGATTCATGAACGTTTCGGATCAAAGGACTACGAAGGGATTTAGGGACCCAAAGTCTCCAAGGATTGTCATTACTTTCCGAAGTACGAAACCGGACACGCTTAAACAGTTTACCGTCATGAATCTTTAAATCGGGCAACTTATTCTGATTGTTTGAAACGAACGAAATTAATTGAACATATTCATCATCGCGAAAACTTTCAGAATTTAGGTCAACCTCAGTCAAACTTAAGTTCGAGTTAATTTCGTCACAAAATGCACGCGAGAGCGAATCAGCAACCACATTTTGCGAACCTTTGCGGTGCTGGATTGCAAAATCAAAAGCTTGCAATTTCAAGCTCCAGCGAGCGAGACGACCACTTAAATCCGACTGTGACATTAGCCATTTCAGACTCGCGTGATCCGTTATAATCGTAAATCGAAAGCCTTCGATGTAAGCTTGAAACTTTTTGACACATAGTACGGCAGCCAAACACTCCAGCTCTGTCACGGAGTAGTTCTTCTGTGCCTTATTAAGCTTTTGTGACACGTATGCGATGGGACTTTCGTCTCTCGCCTCCGAAAGTCCAATTTCGACGCATCGCATTGTATGAAGAACTCCTTCGTGAAGTCGGGGTTGTTCAACACTGGCGCTGACGTCATACACTTTTTAAGCCTGTCAAAAGAGTTTTGGGCTTCATCTAACCAAATGAAATTTTTCGATTTTTTTAAACAATCCGAAATCGGTGCTGCCAAAGAAGCATATTCTCGAATAAAACGACGATACCAACCGGTCATTCCTAAGAAACGACGGACTTGCTTAGGAGTTTTCGGACTGGGAAAATCGACAATCGCGGCAATCTTTTCTGGATCTGTTTTAATGCAACCATCACCGACGATATAGCCAAGATATTTAATTTCCTTTTGGCAAAACTTACTTTTTTCCACGTTGATAGTTAATCCCGACATTCTTAAACAAGTCGCGACTTTTTCGAGCATTTTTATATGAGTTTCGAAATCTTTCGGTATAATTAATAAATCATCCAAATAAACAAAAATATTATCACGTAATTCCGAAGGTATGACTTTATCCATCAATCGACACATTCGCTGGGGAGCATTGCACAACCCGAACGGCATCACGGTGAATTGGTAAAGATGCCGGCCAGGTACTGTGAAGGCTGTCCTTTCCTTTTCTAGGGGAATCTGCCAAAAGGCATCCTTCAAATCGATCCCTGTAATGAACTTTGTGTCGGACAAGCGGCTGAGCAAACCGTCAATGTGTGGCAAAGGGTATGCATCCTTCTTTATCACCGCATTGACTTTTCGCGAGTCCAGACACAAGCGGTTCTTTCCGGGCTTCCGTACCAAAACAACGGGAGAGTTCCATGCGCTTGTAGATTCCTTAATAACTCCCATAGCGAGCATGCGATCTAACTCGTCATACATTAATTTTTGAATTGCTGGCGAAACAGGATAATGTCGTTGCTTAATCGGAGGCGTATCACCCGTGTCAATCACGTGTTCTTCTAACGGCGTTTTACCCAGACAAAAACGGCAAACGAAGGAAATTTAGATTTTATTACTTTTAATTTTCGTTGCTGTTCCGCGGTCAAAACGTGCATCTTCGGATCTTGAACGCTTTCGTTGTGAAGCTCTGAAATGCATTTTGGTAACAAATCAAATTTTTGCCAAAAATGGATCACGAGATACAGGGTTTGCGCTAGGGTCGGAACGATGTAGAGTCGAAGTGGCCTACAAACTCCGTTGTAAACGACTTCGACATCTACTACGCCGTCAACCTTTTGCGCACTTCCATCAGCCGTATGTATAGGTGTGGCCGAAGTTGCCTTCTTGACACCTATTCGCTTTAAGATTTCTTTAGCATTTTTTCCGATACAGCTGATAGAAGCCCCAGTATCCATTAAACCATATAATTCCACGTTATTAATCAAGATTTTCGCGTATAGCCGCGGATCTTTAAAAGGACAAAAACTATTCAGAACTTCTAACGACTTCCGAACTTGCTTACGCGTTTTAAAACGTTTTCGACACTCGAGAATTCGTTTTGATACAACTTCCGATACCGTACCGAATATTTTATTTCGACACTCGTTATATTTTCGCAACTTTTCAAGATATCGATCCTCAAGGTTTATGGTAACATTACTAGTAAATTGATTCAAATCAGGTAAACTTTCAGATAATTCTGGCAAATTTATGGACATATCAGGTAAGTTAATAGACAAATCAGGTGAATTAATTGATAAATCAGGTAAATTAATTTGCGAATCTGGTGTATTTTCAGATAAGCGAGAAGGCTGGCGAACGCTGAGGACGGAATCCCCATGTGATGGGCCGAGGTCCTGACTATTACCAAGCGGATATTGTGGCAGGGTATCATGTTCAGGGGCACGGATCCTGCCATCCTGCAAAACTTGGCGCAAATCAGGCCCACGGTCCAGCACACGGAGACCATCGTCAACATCCGACAAGCCTAGCTTGTTTTTTCCGTCGTAGCTGGGGTTTTGGGATCCGGGAAGCGACGTATCAAACGAGGTGCCCCGGAGTGCATCCCACTTGACACTCCGTTTTTCGAAGTACAGATTCTACAGACTGGGGTTGTGACACTTTTACGACCACATTTAAAACAAAATAAATTACGTTAAGGTACCATACATTCCTTTGGCGTCACAGTTCCAACAGATAAAATTTTCAGTTGACAGGTTATTTAAAGCACAGACATCGGCGCTAGACATGGGCAGGTCCGTTCTAGAAGAATCAGTGAATTCTTGAGAGTTATTTGAAGAATTAACAGACAAATGAGAAAATTGGTGACCTAGGTCACAAGGATTATCATTGACGTACGGGGTATTATCGAAGACACATGAATCGTAGGGACTGTAAAGTTCTGCCACAGGGCGAGCTCTAGCGCGAAGGTCTGTTTCAGACCACAACTTTTCAAATTTTCGGGCTAAATCACGTAGCTCGTCAAGCGAAGATACTGTGTGAAGGAGAAGTGCATTACGCGGTCTTGAATTCATATTTCGTCGTACAATGTCAATAAGTTCCTGCTGGCTCATGGGATACCTAAGGCGTGAGGCCAATCCCTGCATTTCTAGTCGAAAGTCGCTAAAAGATTCGCCTGGCTTTTGATGACGAGCGAACATTGCTTGGCGAATCTCAGTAGTGGGGACATGCCGGTTCTAACTCAGGGAGGGTTTTGTGCACAGCTTTTTTGATGACGTCATGAGCTTTAGAGCTTTTAGGGTTGAGATATACGGTGAGAGCTTGAAAGCTTTGGGCTTTTGGGTTGTGGTATGTGGTGAGAGCTTGAAAGCTTTGAGCTTTTGGGTTGTGGTATGTGGTGTGGGTTGTGGTATGTGGTGTGGGTTGCGGTATGTGGTGTAGCTTTTGTGGTATGCGGATTATGTTTGTGTGTGGTGTGGGTTGTGGTATGTGGTGTGGGTTGTGGTATGTGGTGTAGCTTTTGTGTTATGTGGATTATGTTTGTGATATGTGGTATAGCTTTGATGGTGTTAAGCTTTTTGGTTGTTGTGTGTCACCTTAAAGTATGCAAATTTTTTGTTACAAAATGGCGTCATAACCTAAAAGTATGCGAAGTTTGTTTTGAAAGTATACTGAAAAGAATTCAAAAATGTCGGCTCTGGCCCGGTTGAATGACATCATCATGAGACCTTGAAGCATAGAAAAAAGCCGCGTGATTAACATGTGCTTTATCAGTGCTAATCATGTTGAGACATGTTTGTGTAAATACCACCACGCGCAATTTATTTAATTACCGACACATGCGATGTATATTTTTGCAAAGCTTGCAAATTCCATCCTAAAATAAACAAATGCGAATTCCGTTTCAAATAAACAACTAAGATTTAGGGATATACATATGAATGTTGAGACATGTTTGAGTTTATCGTTGTTTTTGTTATTTTTAATTAAGAATGAAAAAAAAATACTTACCATATTGTCAGAATCCGGATTTGAACCGGGGACCTTTAGAGTTTCAGTCTAACGCTCTCCCAACTGAGCTATTCTGACGATTTTTTGTATGTGTATTATATGATGTTTTAATGTTTTTATTTCATGATAAGGATTTCATCAAATTGTGAAATTCTAGTTGAATGTGTGTGTGTGTTAGTATATATAGATTTTGTCAGCACTTGTAAGCAGTTAAAAAAAGGTGGGGTAAATTTTGTCAGCACTTGTAAGCAGTTGAAAAAGAGTGGGGATAAGATTTTTGTGTATAAATGGAGACGATTTCTACAAACGGCATCAGTTAGTCGTTTAATTTTTAAGTGATTTGATTAATCTTTCGTTTAAAATTTGTAAAATGAGTGAAGTACAGAAACCTGAAAAAGTAAGTTCAAAACAAACACTGAAGACATCAAAAGCAGTTAAACGCAAACAGGAAGATAAACTTGTTAGAGATAAACTACCTAACAAAGTATTTGCTTCTGAGCTGGAAGAGTTAAAATCATTTCGAAACATTATATACTTAAACTTGGGAAATATGGTAAAAAACCATCCATATAAGATCATCAGTGCAGAAAAAGTTAACACTAAATTTGGTGATCGAATTTTGCTTGAGTTAGAAGGAAATCAACGTCTCAATTTACCTGAAAAGTATAATAAATTATCAGATAATGTAATAGCAGGGTTGAACAAGGGAAAATATCACTTAATCAACTATGGTCAAGTAGGAAAATCTTACAGTATAGACTTTAGTGAACTTCAAGAACAACAACAACTACCTCAAGTAACGGAGAATGAACAACAACAACCTATACAATCAGAAACAGATCAGCAATATTCAACAGAAACAGAAGATAATGTGAATTATGATGAATATTCACAACAATTTGATATAAGTTTACCTGGTTTTTATAATGTAATATAAAATCAATAAAAAACAATTTTTTTAAAATGAATATCAAGTGTTTTTATTTATTAACTAATAATCAGCAAAATAATTATAATATATTGTTCCAAGAAATTCCTCTATTAGTCTAATAGCTTCTTTAGCTCTATCAGTTTTTTCTCTTTGTTTTTCTTCTATTAAATCACATTCACAAATATTTTCATTGTCTCCAGGATTAGAACATGCAAGATAATGGCCGTTTGATGTATATTCTTCACTTTTGCTGTTGTTTAAATATTCTCGAATATTTTCAATTTCTTTTTCGTTAAAAATAACTTGTCCATATGATTCTGAACCAAAAAATGTATCGAATTCATTTAAAAAAAATGAAATATTATCTATTATATCCAGATTTCCTTCTTCTAAGTACTCAATCAATTTCTTGTAAAATTTCAATAATTTTTCAAATTCATTTTTAAATTTGATAACTTTATTTTGTCTATAACTACAAACACATGTATCTGGTCCGTTAGTTGTATCATCTTTAGCCCAACAACAATCAACGTAATGAGATCCATGAACTGATGTTATTATTTCCATGTTTTCATATTTTTGTATATATTTTCGATAGTAGACAAGAGTTCTCCTATCTTCGTGTGATAAATAATCTGTGTAAAACTCGCTTTCAAAATTCATCTTTACACTCTGAATAATGCTGGTTGACTGTTAATAATTTTAAGCATGAGTTGATTTTTATTAGTTTCTCTTTATTTTATTGATATCAAATAAAAATTGTTGGTTGGTAAACACCAAATATGTAAATAAATCCCAATATCAATAAATAATAAGATTTCGCAAATAAAAAAACATTTATTAAAAATAATTTTTCATACATTTTATTTATTTTTTTAATAATTCCTTCTCATCTATCCACGAATTATGTTGATTATTAAATCCTAACCATTTCACAAAAACTTTATTTCTTTTTTTTCTTAAAATTTTTTCCACTAAATAAAGATCTGGATGTTTGGTTTTAATTATTTATTTTTCGTAGAAACCTCCTTCAATTGGTTGTCCTTCATAATCCTCTAAAAGATACGTAATGGGATTTGTGTTTTGAACTTTTGTAATCGTGAAAATCTCGGTGGTCCAGTTGGGTGTATATCCCTTCTCAAAAATATGTTTATATTTGCTTATTCGTACTTTTTCTCCAACTTTGTATTTTGGTTTATGAAAAATTTTTAAGTTATTGTAAACTGTTTTTAATAAAAATTTTTCATTGCTCTTATTAACATCTTTTGGACGCATTTTTATTGTTCGATGAATACTGTTATTGTATTTAGCAACTAACACTTTTACATTATCAATCCATTTATATGATCCATTCCTACTGAATTCTTTCCACATCATCTCTTTTAATGTTCTATTAAAACGTTCAACAATCGATGCTTTCAATATGCTATATGTTGAATAGTGATTAACATTGTATTTTTTCATAAGTTGATTAAATTGTGTATTATAAAATTCTTTTCCTAAATCTGTTTGTAAATTCGTAGGTGATGATTGTGTTGTGTTAAATATGTTATCCATTGCCTTAGTAACATCTACAGCATTTTTTGTTTTAACAGGGTGTACCCAGGCATATTTTGAGAAAGTATCAATTACAGTTAATAAATATTTATAATTTTTGTTAAATGAAGAATAATTTCCCATTTCAACTAAATCAGCTTGCCACAAATCATTAATTCCTTTTACTATAACATGTCGTCGTTTAAAATTTCTCCTAGCAGGTTTATGAAGTTCTTCTACAAGTTGTTGTTTTTGCATAATTTATTTTGGCACACTTTCTAATGGGAAAATCGATTGCTCAGGTTTATGTTTTCTCTTTATTTCATCAAATAAAAATTTTTGAATATTTTCAATGTTATAATTTAAACCATATATTTTTTCACGGTAATCTAACAACATCTCATTATTCTTTGCAAGTTGTTGACGAAATGATTCTAATTCTTTGTCTAAATACTCTTTTGTTAGAGAATCCAGAACGGGTGGTGTTGATTTTTTCAAATTATTCAACATCTTATCATTATTTTCAATAAATACTTCTTGATTTTTTATAAGTTTGGTATGTAAAGCAATAATTTCATTATCAACATACTCTTTTGTTACTGCATCATTATCATTTAAAGGATTTTCAAGATTTTCTATTCGTTTTGAATTTATATTAAAGTTTCCTTCATTTGTTAAAATAAATCCTATTCCTGTTGGACCAGGAGGCCCCCGTTCAGAAGAAATTGTAGCATGATGATGTCTCCGAATAGAGAAACGTCCAAACTTGTCAACGCTCATAATGTAAATAATAAATTTCATGATGTAGAATATAAATTTATACGATAATATCTGCTTCTCTGAGTTCCTCAATTATTGAAACTATCTCATTGTTGTGATTATCATGTCCTGCATGTACAGATGCTAGTAGTAATTTCAATCTATTCACTAATTCGTTTGGATCATCCCAGTATACATAATTAGGTTTTTCTTTCAGTAAATGCATTAATCCAGAGCCAGTATGAGACTCGAACAATTCCTTAATAAGTTTATACTTGTTACTTCTGTTTCCAGATATTTGTCCACTTTCATCATAAGCACGTTTATGTGCATTTGTTTGTATTATAATTTTTTTATAATTTTCAAAGTCCACGTTAGTACATTTCCTTTTATTAGGATTTTTCAAAAACAATAATTGTATCAAACCAGGTGTTAGAGAATAAAACTTTCCATTGATAACAATAGTTTTCTCGTCAATAGAAAACGGAGAGTTTCCTATTTTCCAAATATTTTTATCATGATCTAAATGTGGTCCGTATTTGTAATCAATATCATCTTCGTTTAATTTCATTTCTTTCAAAAATCGATTCGGTGAATTTGAAAATGTTGGTTGTTGTTGTTGTGATTCATCATCATCAAAACTTTCATCGAATGATTTATGAGAAAAATTAGGTTGTTTAATTGTTTGAGGTGTTTCAAAGTTCTCCTCTAATTTTTTTGAATATTCATGTGGTGTACTTATTGAAAACTCAGTTTTTAGACGTTTAGACTTAAATGGAGTCTCACATTCTTCTTTTATTTCAGTTTTAATATCCGGATAATTAGTTTTATCTACTATTTTTTTCAAAGGTTGCGTAATTGGTTTAAAAACACTTTCCAATTGTATTTCTTCTTCTGCTTTACCAGTTTTCAAAGCTTGATATTTCTTACGAATAACATTTCTTGTTTTTATAATATTCTTAATTAACTCGCTTTCCATAATGATGTTGTTTTAAAGAAAAAACAGCTTAAACAGGTCTTTAAACAGCTCTAAAACAGCTTAAACAGGTCCAAAAATAGCTCTAAAACAGCTTAAACAGGTCCAAAAACAGCTCTAAAACAGCTTAAACAGGTCTTTAAACAGCTCTGAAACAGCTTAAACAGGTCCAAAAACAGCTTAAACAGGTCCAAAAACAGCTCTAAAACAGCTTAAACAGGTTCAAAAACAGCTTAAACAGGTCTTTGAACAGCTCAGTAGATGAAATAATAATGATATACAACTCTTACACACGTATCTATTTATAATAATATAAAAGTATCAAATCCCTTTCTGTATCGTCCACAATCTAATGAACTATCTTTGTTTATTACTAAAAATCCGTAATTATCTTTCCAACATTTTGAACACATATCTCGAAATTTTTCATATGACATATCTGTATTGACGTGATCATTATAAATATGCTTTAAATTCATTTCATCTTGTTTAAAAATTACAATAAAGTTTGAGTTATCACGTATCAAGTGTTTTGGAATATGTGTATAAGTCTGACATAAGTAAAAGCTATCGATATCCTTATGACGTCCCATACAAAAATATGAACGTATATTATTTTGTTTTTCGCCTGCAACATCATCAAATATAAAAATCGAGTTTCGTTTTGCCTGTTCTGGTGACATTATTTCAGTATTCTCAGAAAATGTGTTGTATCCTAACCCTTTAATTGGCAAAATCAGTTTTTTAAGATACTCATATTTTGGTTGATATAAAGATTTTGAGTATATGTAAATATTTTCAAATTTAAGACCATTCGGGTGTTCAAGTAAACTCATCATTACATTTGTTTTTCCGCAATTCGACGGACCCACAATAATGGCACGTACATTGTTAGGTAATAGCTTACTATGTTTAATTTTATTTGAAGTATTTGTTACAAAATCTGCATTTTTTACATTTAATGTATCACGTTGTTTTATGAACCGCATACTGATAAGAACTAAAGAAAAAACAACTATAAATACATAATTTATAGATTTTCAACATCATTCTATTTATCTGTCTGTGTGAGGAAACATATAAAATGATCAAATATAATCGAAAAACATTTAGTCGATCTCAAACTCGCAAAGGTAAAGGATTAGTGAATACATTAATCAATAAGTTACCAGTAGAGCTTCATCTTCCTGGTTATCAATATTGTGGACCTGGTACAAAACTACAACAACGTCTTGCTAGAGGTGATCAAGGGATCAATCAGTTAGATCAAGCTTGCAAACAACACGATATATTTTACTCTCAACATAAGGACAAAAATCAACGTCATACAGCTGACAAAATATTAGCAGAAAAAGCTTGGGAAAGGGTAAAGGCAAAAGATTCAAGTATTGGTGAACGTATAAACTCTTGGTTTGTTACAAACGCAATGAAAGCTAAAGTGAAATTTGGCATGGGACTTAAAAAGAAATCAACAAATAAGAAGAAGAAGAATAAAGTGAAAACGCGTAAAGTGTTCCGAAAAGCTATTCAAAATGCTCGTAAGATATTAAAAGCACAAAAACCAGAAGAAATGAACAGTGCTATTAGAATAGCATTAAATGCAGCCAAGAACACTATAAAAGGAAATAAATCATCAATTGAACTACCTCGCATCATACCTATTCCAAAAACAGGCGGTATTTTACCATTCTTAGTTCCACTTTTTGCGGGACTTTCAGCAGTAGGAGCATTATCTGGTGGTGCAGCAAAAATAGCAAAGGTAATCAAAGATGCAAAACAAGCTAGAGAACAACTAGCTGAAAATCAACGACATAATAAAACTATGGAAGCAGTAGCAATGGGAAAAGGATTACAACTTAAACCATATAGGAAAGGTCTTGGTCTTTTTTTAAATCCAAATCCAAAAAACTTTTAAGTAAGCTACCCAATAAACCTCTAAGTGAAATTGATTTAATGAGATATGGTAAAAGTATACCGCACTTTAGAGCTGTATTCATGAAAGATAAACTACCACCAAAACCTTATAAAAATGAGTGTGGTATAGTAAATCTAGATGATTCAAGTGGTCCTGGTACACATTGGGTAGCATATCAAAAAAAAGGAAATCGTGTTGAATACTTTGACAGTTATGGTAATTTGCAACCACCTCTAGAAATTGTTAGATATTTAGGAAATAATATAGAATACAATTATAATAGATATCAAAATTTCAATTCATTTAAATGTGGACACTTATGTTTAAAGTTTCTGTATAATTTTATTGATGTAAATTAGTATAAATAAATGTGTAAACATAAAACTATTATTCATTTCACTTAAAACCTTCAACATGTCAGTAACATTAACTTTAAGTGGGAATACATCTATATTAACAACTGAATACTTCCCCCCTATAGATCTATCATCTGACTATCTTTGTGGTCTTGTTGATTTTCATACCTATAATTCAATACCTAATGTGGATAGTAGCAATAACTTATTTCATATAGGTTATGAAACTATTAAAATACCTGTGGGATCTTATGAAGTTGATGACATCGCGAATTTCATTCAAAAAGAGCTCGAAAAAACGAAAACTAAGCCTACTATCAAAATACAAGCAAACAACAACACACTCAAAACAGAAATTAAAAGTACACACAACGTCTACTTTAACAGAGACAGATCTATTGGTCAACTGTTAGGTTTCAGTAAAAAAGAATTGGAGTCAAATACAACACATGTGTCTGATTTACCTGTGAATATAACTAAAGTTAACGCTATACGAATTGAATGTAATCTAATAGTAGGATCATATATTAATAATATTCCTGTTCACACTCTTCATGAATTCTCGCCTGATGTAGGACCAGGGTATAAGATAACAGAAGTTCCTAAGAATGTTATATATTTACCTGTAAATGTCAAACGAATTAGTTCTGTTGAAGTAAAAATTGTAGATCAAGATGGAGATTTGATTAATTTCAGAGGTGAAATAATTACAGTTAGATTACATTTGAAACCACAATTATAGAATAAGACTTAAAGTATAAAATAAGTAGTCTGATTACTAAAGCTATTATTTCTTATGTAAGTGTCAAATAGATAAGAACTAGATATGCTGATATACAACAAACATAATAATAATAAAAACTCATTCAAAAGTGATAATATCATTAGTACACCATTACCTATTGAACAGACAACAACAACACAAAGAGACCTCATTTCTAGGAAACCATCATCACTAACAATTGAAAACAGAAAATTTTTAGAGTCATTAGGATTTGTTTTAAAAAGCAAACAACATGCATGATATACTGGATATTTTAGAAGAACCTCACTTTGATGAAAGTATTACTAAAAAAGAATATCATACGTATTCACCATTTGTAGAATCATACAACAATAGCGATGAAATACGAATTTCTATTCAAAACCAAGATTTATATTTACTACCAAGTGAAAGTTTTATATATATTGAAGGAACTCTAACTAAAGGCGATGGAACTGATTCACCTGATTACAAACTAAATAATAATTTTGGAGCCTTCTTATTTGATGAAATACGATATGAATTGAATGGTGTCGAAATTGATCGTTGTCGGAATGTAGGAATCAGCAGTGCTTTAAAAAATTACATTTCATTGAGTGAAAGTGAAAGTACAATGCTGTATAATGCTGGATGGACAGGAAATAGTACTATATTACCTACATCTGGATATTTTAATTTTTGTATACCTCTAAAAATGCTATTAGGATTTGCTGAAGACTACAAAAAAATAGTTGTGAATGTAAGACACGATCTAGTTTTAATTAGAGCAAGAAGTGATGCAAATGCGGTTCAACTACCAGCTACAGCTGCAGACTATAAAATTACACTCGCAAAAGTCTTATGGAAAGTACCACATATAAATGTAGACGATAAAGAAAGACTAAAACTTCTCAAAATTACTCAAAATGCGAAACCAATTCGTATTAGCTTCCGCAGCTGGGATTTATATGAATATCCCAACATTCCAAAAACAAATCATATCATATGGACTGTTAAAACATCTACGCAACTAGAAAAACCTCGTTTTTTGATATTTGCATTACAAACCAATCGACAAAACCAAAAAGAGACCGATGTTAGTAAATTTGATCATTGTAAACTAGCTAACATTAAAGCTCATTTGAACTCTGAAACGTATCCATATGATAATTTAAATATACTTTTTGAACGTAATCGATATGCGTTGTTATATGATATGTATACAAAATTTCAAGAAACTTATTATGGAAGGAACTGTCAACCGTTGTTAAAATGGGATAGTTTCAAGGATATAGCACCAATTGTTGTTATTGATTGTGCTCATCAAAATGAAACAATAAAAACAGGACCTGTTGATATTAGAATAGAGTTTGAGTTAGCTAGCAACGTCAATATTCCTAACAACACTGCAGGATTTTGTTTACTACTACATGATCGAATAATTGAATACAATCCACTGAATGGAGAGGTTAGAAAACTGATATAAATGAGATTATAAATCAGAAATTTATTTAGTATTTCAAAGAACTTGTGAGAGAATACACATATATCATAAAAATGTTCAATAATAAAAGTGTGGTTATTGACGTTCAAGGATTTCGTGGTATTAAAAATAATTTTGTAGTGAAAGAATTGGCAGTATCATATAATTTTCAAGAGTTTCAACTTTTTATAATAAAACCACCATATCCATTTGAAAATTTACCTAAAAAACAACAAAATCAAGCAAAGTGGCTGTTTAATAATCACCATGGTTTGACATGGAACGAAGGATCAATTGATTTTGAAAGTGTTAAGCAATTTTTACGCAAAAATTTAGAAGATACCTCAATATACGTTAAAGGTAGTGAAAAAAAATCCTGGTTGTGTAATATATTGGGTGAAAACTATACAATCTATGATCTGGATGATTTAGAAGCACCAAATTTACAAACAATTCGTAACAAATATCCACAAACGTTAAGATGCCCAACACATAATGGACTTTGTGCTCTACAGAATGTATTAGTTTTAAGAAATTTTGTTAATGAAGAGCTTGCAAAAGAAAATCTTGTACTTGAATTATAAAGAAAGAAAGAAAAAAAAAAAACATGTATTTTTTTTTAATAATAAATTTATTCATTATAATTAAACTTAAATTTAATTTAATTTATATCTATATTAATCCTAAAATGTCCCCAAGCATATGTATTTATCCCATTTTCTCTTACAAATCGCTTATCATCGGAAAAACTTAAAGCTACTTTATTAATTATTTGTGTATAAATATTATGAATTTTAGATCTAAATACATACATATTATTATTACTATAAAACAATTTCTTTTTATACAAGCAATCTCTATAATTTTCTATACTTAAATTATTAACAATTGTCTTTTTTACACCTTTTGCTTTTTTAATATCTTTTGAATCTTTCACACTTAATGAGTACATTTTCGATCTTAAACCAATAAATTCAGTCATTATACTTCCATTATTCTCATCTTTCATCATACCCAAAACTTTTTTATTTTTCAATGAAATACCATAAGGATTATTGAATGCATATTCAGAAGTATCAAAGTATTTATCAATATCATTTTTGATATCATTATAAAAATCTTCTGTTTGAATAGTATATATAAAAGAGTCAGTATCCATATAATTTATTAAAATATTTTCACCATATTTCGGTTTTATATAATCATAATGAAATTTATACATATTTAATTTTGATAATTCTAAAACACAAAATCCTAAATAAATTGGTTTATCGTAATAAGTATGCATACGTTTCATTTGTATAGCAATCATATTATCAGTAAATTGTGTAGCACTATGAAAATTAGGTTTTGCTATTAAAGCTCTAGCTCCTAATTTATTATAACAGTTATCCCATTCCGTTATTATTTTAACATCTTTTCTTTTATCAACATTTTCCATAGTTTTTCCAAATGAAGCATTATTCATTAACTTGAAAAAATTTTTATCAAATGCATTTTTTGCAAGTGTACGATGATGATTATTCAAGTAAATGAAACGTTTCATCCATGTTGATTGCTTAAACTGTAATACTCTATGAATATGTATAACTTTAAGACCATGTTTATTACAATGTTGTAGATTTCTATAATGAATAACATATCGCTTCTTGTTTGTTAAATCTGTAATTAATTTAACATGTTTTGAATTTGAAGTAATTTTATTTTCTGAGCAAAATGGTAAGTCATTATGTACATCATGTAATACTTCAGGATATTCTAAATCCACTTCTAAAATATAACCAGTCTCTGAATCTTCAAGAATATTTTCAATATCGATATTTTTATTTTCAATCCATTTAAAATCACCATAAGGAAGAGCTTGTGACATTGCCCAACCATACAAATTGTTTGCATCTACGTACATTAAATATTGCGATAGTTTTTGCTCATCATAATCATCCATATATTTATTATTTGCTACAGAATGTCTATGGCAACATTGAGAAATTCCGCCTCTAATGCTTTTTTTAATAAAACTATGCATATTAATATCTGTTAATAACTCAAGTTCAATTTTTGTTTCTTTCAACATTGCATCCCATGATAAATCTGGAGCAGTATAATATTGACAAGGATCGAGTGAGTAAATTTTTTTACAAACTTTTCTAAAATTTTCAAATACATCAGTTAAAAGTAATACATCCGTCTTCAAATATAATAATAAATAGTCCCAAAGATTTTTGCATTCAAATTTACACCAAACCTTTCGCGCATGATTATAATCTTCGTTATTACATACACTATTTGTCAATTTACTACTGAAATCTTCTTGTGATGGTAAACTTGCTTTATCTAATCGCTCCCATGAACTGATATATTCATATGGAAATACTCCTTTTCTTGTCAACAATATAAATTTCTCATCATCCTTGAACTCTGATCGAACTGTTCTTAACATATCATTTGTTAAATTTTTCGCTAAAGAATCTAAACTAGACTGCATAAATCTATTTGAATCTAGAAATCTCAATTCTATTGTATTCTTTTCATCAACGAAAATTCTCTTCGATAGTGATACATATAGTTCCTTATTCAGAGGAATAACATTTATATCTCCATTAAAATTAGATAACTCCTTTATAAATAAATGACAATCGTATCCAGAAAAATTATGGAAAAATATTGGAAAAAATTTAGGTACACGGTATAATAAATTACATTTTTCATGAGCTGGTCCTCTATATTTGCCAGTTAGATGACAGTGATCTCGAACTCTATTCTTATCTAAAAACTGCTTACAAATATGACACTCTGTACTTTCATTTTGGATTTTGATTTCATTTAATGTTAAATGATTCATTGATTTCGAATTTTCAATATAATTGTGATATAAATGTTTTATATCTTTAATAATTGAAGATACAAATATTTTTGCACAATCTTTTCCTTTGTAAGTTCTGAATTGATTTAAACTGTTGTCAAAGCTACACTTAATATAGTATGCAAAAGCACAAGGCTCATGTTCTTGTACATTTGTTGTGGATGGCAGTGGCGGCTCGTGGGAAAATCAAATGGTGGGGCTGCTTAAGGTTTCAAGGATATTAACACTTGAATCAAATGTTAACACGTTTTTCTGAAAAATCAATTTGAAAATATTCGGACTCTCTTATCCGATTGTTTTGAAATTTTTGCAAAATATTTTTCTTATTACTCTCTACGAAACTACCTGCGACATGCAAAAGATTCTTTCAATAAGACGCGAGTTATAGAGCACCGAAAAAACTACGCGCATCAATGCTTAGGCTCCGAAAGTTGTAGAAAAAAATGCTCCAAAATATCGTTTTTTGTGAAGACAGTTTATTTGGATTTCTGCTCGGTTTTTTAACTTTACGGTTGAAATTTTTGTTATGTAGGTATTTTTGAAATAAATATTTTCGACTAAAAATATATTCTTTTTTGCCTAATTCAAACAAACAAATCTAAATACTAGATAATATCATTACAAAACACAAAATTATGTTTTTCAAAAATATATATTGTACATATGTACAGAGCTTAAAAAATTTGAATCCATTTATACAATTTTGTTGGTAAATTTTATTCTACTAAATTAAAAAATTTATCCCCATTCCTCTTACTGACAACCCATTTATTTACATAGTGCTTCTTATTTGATTCAAATTAATACAACATAGCCCAAGATATAACATCTTAAAGTTGGCAAGTCACAATCCTTCCATATAAAAATTTAAAACAAAAAGAATGAGTGAATTTTGTGTGCAATGAATAAAATTTATACAAAAAAAAAACAACAAAATTTAGATTGGATTAGAAAAAAATGAGATAATGAGAACGAACATTATTTTGTATGAATAGAAAAGAAGAAATGTACTTTATTTGTATGTTTACAACATTGGGCAATCAACCAACAGCCCCGTGGTATAAACGAATCATACAGTTTGTATATATGGAACGGAAGAAAAACGAACATGTATCATTAACACATTTATGTACATAGTAAAAAATTTTCATATAAATATTAATTCATCAGAAAATTGTAACCAAATTTATTGGAAATTGATTCAAAAAGTTTATAAAATTTAACAAATTGTTCCAAATTAATATTTTTTCATTGTAAAATATGAAATGAATTTCATAAATGGTGTAAAATTGATAATTTACAATGGAAAAAAAAGTATTAATTATAAAAAATAATAAAATTATAATAAAATAAATATCATGAATGTATAAAAATAATATTATGTTTATTGTTTTTAAAATTCATAACAATTTTTACAAATATAATTTTAAGATGAAACATTTATAATGAGATTTAAATTTTTTACAATGTAAATCATATGAGAAAGAAAATTATGAGACAAATTTGTGTTGTATTGTTGTTACTTAGTAAGACGCAACATTTTCTCAATTTAAGGGCAGAACTGAAATTGCCCCATAAACACAAATTTCTTCTGAACAAAAATGAATAAAGAGAGAGAATGATTCATACACGAATATATGAAATAATACTCATTTTTAAGGCTATTGTTAAACTGCCCCATAGAGTATGATCACTATATATATGATCTTATTGATCATACAAAAAGAGTAAAATTTTCAAAGAGAATTGAAATATGTTGAACCAGAACCATTGTATTGTATTTGTAATTGTATGTATACATATATGTATGTACATATATTGTATTTCAATTCTCTTTGCATATACTTGCATTAGAACACATGTACTTTGAAAAACAATTTACAACAAATTATTTTTGATTTTTCTCCACTTTTTTTAGAAATACTTTCAAATTTATTTTGATGAAATTCTGCAATTTTATGCAATTTAAGGTGAAATTCTTTGTGGGGCGCTGCCCTATTTGCCCTTAAGGTAGAGCCGCGTCTGGTGGATGGTAATGATGGATCTGGCATGCATGTACTAATATCCTTTAAAATACATTCAAAATCAGCATATATTACAAAAGGAACATCTAGTTGACGTTCATTATGTTCAAATTTTAAAATACTTTTTTCTTTTGTTGGCATTTTTGTTACTATTTTATTACATTCATTCTTGTGAGCATTCAAGTCATTTTCAGAAGAAAAATATAATAAACATGAGTTACACATATAGATTTGATGGTGATGATGTGTTAACTGCACACTTATTAATCTGAAATTTAGAAATTTTTTGTTAATTAATAAAATTTCATAATTTACACTTACACAATTACATACCTAGATATGTTTTTTACCCATACGTAATGAGATTTTTCTTCTTCTTGTATGAATAATAAATTTATATGAATTTCTTTTTCTTTAGACGTTGAATAATACGGTCCAATAATTTTATTATCATCCAATCCAAATACATTTATACTGATTTTTGGATTCAGCATTTCAAATTTATAAATATCAGATACTTTTAGTGGGAACTCTAATCCAGTAAAATCAAGTTCAGCGTCATTTTTCAAAATTATTTTTTCAGACTTTATATTCTCAATCTGATACGATGATGATCTTTCAGAATTTTTTTCGACTGGATTCATTGCAGATATTACAACCCATTTAAAACAATACTCGTCCTCATTCTTTACATTGATGCAAGCTTTTTTATTTTGTATAGATTTTGGAAGTGATATATACTGAGATCCTCTTAAAGGTCTCCATTGATTAATATTAATTTCAACATGAACAATTCTTACTAGAGCCCAACCACTATCTCTTTCTTGAAATTCTTGCATTTTTTTATGAATTTTTCCAACCATCTCTTCATAAACTGAGCATAAATCTTCAATTTTCTGTATAATTGATATACAAGATTGAAAAGATTTAACTGAAAGTGTGATATCATCTTCACCATCATTTCCTTTTGTAATTTTTATATATTCACAAAATAATTCCATATTAAACTTGAATGATGAATGTTTATCAAGTAGATTTCTTAAAGCATTTAAAATATGATCTTTTGATGTATTAAAGAATTTCAAGACATCTAATACACCTTCATCTTTGTTTTCAAGTATATATGTTTCAACTCTTTCTTCAAAAGCGCTTTTGATTACCTTTAAATTTTCATTTAGAGGCTCAGCTGAATTTTTTTTGTGTATGTTTGTTCTTAAATGATATGACCAATTCTTTGTTGGAATATCTTTTTGACATGCATCACAAAATTTTGTTATGGATATTGACTCAACTGGATTTTTTACTTCAACCGTATGATTCTTTCTTAAATGAGATAATAAATGATCGCTCCTTGAGAATTCCTTTTTACATACTACACAAGAAAGTTTGTCGATGACATAAGAATCAGAATGGATCTTCTTTTTATGTTCTAATAATTTGTCTTTCCTACTTAAATGTTTCTCACAAATATCGCAAATTACACGTTCACCATGAATGCTATTAACATGTCTTTTTAAAACTGATTTTGTTGAAAAATCTTTATTACATAATTCACATGTAAACTTCATTTTTTTAATATAAATTTAACTTATTTAAAACTACTGATTCATAAAACTGATATTGCTGTTGATTCACTTACACGAAAGATTAATCACGAAAGATTAATCAAATCACTTAAAAATTAAACGACTAACTGATGCCGTTTGTAGAAATCGTCTTCATTTATAGTCTTATCCCCACCCTTTTTCCACCGCTTACAAATGCTGCCAAAATACACACACACACACACACACACACACACACATCCAACTAGAATTTCACAATTTGATGAAATCCTTATTATGAAATAAAAACATTAAAACATCATATAATACAATTTAAAATGGAATTCGCATTTGTTTATTTTAGGATGGAATTTGCAAGCTTTGCAAAAATATACATCGCATGTGTCGGTAATTAAATAAATTGCGCGTGGTGGTATTTACACAAACATGTCTCAACATGATTAGCACTGATAAAGCACATGTTAATCACGCGGCTTTTTTCTATGCTTCAAGGTCTCATGATGATGTCATTCAACCGGGCCAGAGCCGACATTTTCGAATTCTTTTCAGTATACTTTCAAAACAAACTTCGCATACTTTTAGGTTATGACGCCATTTTGTAACAACAAATTTGCATACTTTAAGGTGACACATCACAACCAAAAAGCTTAACACCATCAAAGCTATACCACATATCACAAACATAATCCACATACCACAAAAGCTACACCACATACCACAACCCACACCACATACCACAACCCACACCACACACAAACATAATCCGCATACCACAAAAGCTACACCACATACCGCAACCCACACCACATACCACAACCCACACCACATACCACAACCCAAAAGCTCAAAGCTTTCAAGCTCTCACCGTATATCTCAACCCAAAAAGCTCTAAAGCTCATGACGTCATCAAAAAAGCTGTGCACAAAACCCTCCCTGAGTTAGAACCGGCATGTCCCCACTACTAATCTCAAAGTCCGTAGTCTGGCTTTGAAATTCGTCAAGCAACGCCCGTCGTACATCACGCCAATTTGCCAGGGGATTAGCCCGCCGAAATAGCCAGTACCAGGTAAGAGCCTTCTCTGCCAAAAATCTATCCACATGAGCAGCTAGCGTATCTTCTGAGACTTTGTCAGCAACTGCTAACGATTCCAAACGAAACAGAAACTCTTCAATAGGCAATCCCATACGACTACCTGAAAATGACAAGTTCCACCTCTTTAGGGGACTTGTGGACCTATATATTCGTCGAGGCTGTTGGGAAAAGGGTGGCACGGAGCCAAAGCGAGGATTTTTTGCCGAGAAAGGCATATTATGAAGATTGGGATAAGTATTATTCAAAACAACTTCAGGACGGGATTGAGGAAGATCTAAACTTGAAATTCCTGGTTTAGCTGCATGTTTAGGCAGGTTAAAATCGTTGTTGAAGGAAATTGGAATATTTCGAGACGTAATAGGATAAGATTGGTCCGACATAACTGGGGAAAAATCATTTGCTGTGGCAGGTAATGAAGTATTTAATCGATAATTGGACCCATCAAGACCGCGTCGAGTTGTATTTACATTTTCGGGATTTAAGTTTTGAGTTCGCGCCGTGATATTAATATTACGATTATGTAATTCTGTAGGAGGTTTACTGGGTAAGGGAATATTAAAAGCCAAAGATTTTCTTTGATTATTTCTTCTTTTATTTTGATTGATTACAGTGTTATGCTTTACAAAAGTTAATGGACTAGGAATAGCTGGAGCCTCCTTTCCACCCATGATGCTCAGATTCTCCATAGAAGTTGCAGGAGTGCTTCTCACCAAAGATTGTGTGTTATTTAAGTTTAAATCTCCTCCTACTGCTCCTAAATCTGCATCAGTATTTCTCAAGGCACGATTTAACATCTGGAAACCTTGCTGGATAATATCATCGATGGACTTAACGGATTCGAAGTTAGGCTTTCTGACTTTTACACGATCGACACGATGCTGCAAGTGCCAGAGTTTCGCCTGGACGCGCAGTGACTTTTCAGTGTCAGATGTAATATCTTGCGATGCCAAGCTCTGGAGAATTCCCTCTGCTTGGCTACGCAAGTCGCCAATTTCCTTATTTAATGAATGGATGATCTTATCCGCTCGCTGAACAGATCCATCGGCTTCAGCCGCCAGCTGGTCGCATAAAGCCTTGGGAGAGTCTGGATGTCGTGGATCTATATCCCGAATTTGGCATTCATAAGCAAATTCTACGGGGTCCAAATAGCTGGGATCCATGTTGTATTAACACGTCAAAACAAACAAAAATCTTGTTGGCGTTGTGTATATGAAAAAAAAAATTTTAATTCGAGGTCACGGATCTAATCGGGGCACCTTCGTCCGTGTAGATCCCGTGACAAAACCAATTTGGTGTTAAAAGGATTCAACACTCGTGGTTGAATCCCAAAAAAAATAAAAAAAATCAACGAATTTTGTTATTACAAATCAAAAAAAAATTTTCACAAAATGAAGATATGGCATGTTATCTCACTCGCGAACAAACTGAATAATTTAGTTAAATTTATTTTTATTAAAAATCCGAATAATTGAATTAGGTTTAATTTTATTAAAATTTCGATTAATCACTTTTATAAAAAAATGTCGACGTGAAGAAGAAAAGGAAGAAAAGTACGAAGAAAAGAAAAAGTTGCAGTATTTGGAACCGTAATCTGAAAAAAAATTTATTTTCTTTACTTCGCAAAAGGCAAAGTAAAAATGTATATATATTTATAAACCAAAAATAATCATGCAATAATATGAAATCATGCAAAAACAAAATTAAAATAATAAAAAAAATTTAAATTCTTATAAGTATCGAAAATGTTGAATTATTAATTTTGTTCTAAATGTATAATAAAAAAAAATTCTACATAAGAGGTTGTGAGGTGGTGGACATCAACGAGGGCAGAAGGGTGTCACTAGGACAACTTCCTGCTATATTAATAAACCTGAGCAAAAATGTTCTTCTTTCACTGCTAAATACTAAATACAGAACGCAAATATGGTCAAAAAAAAAATTTTTTTTTTTTGTTGAAGTTAACCAGTTTAAAAGATGTATATTCATATATTTTCATAATGAGAAAACGAATGTAATTAAACCAAAAAAAAATGGGAAAAAAAGAAATGAAAATTCTTTTGCATTATCTTTCAATCAAATTCGCCCTATCTTTTATTCCTCTTTTTTTTCCATGTTTTCACAAAAAAAAATTTTTATTGCGATACAAAATATTGATAATTTACTATTTTTAAAAGTATCTTCCAAAACTCACAAAATTATTGAGATACACCAATAGGAAAGATTTTATCATTATTATTTTTTTTTTTCTTTTGGTAGTCACCTTTTATTTCTTATTCACAAAAAAATTTGGTCACATGTTATATCCATCACTTTTTTTTTCTTTTTGTTGGGGTTTTTTTTTTTTTTTTCTTCATTTAAAAATAGAAATTTACTCATGAAATATATAGAAAATTGAAACAATAAAAATTATTAGAAATTTGAACTCATTTCAGTTCAAGAAGAAGAAAAAAAAAATTATCTTAAATTTAAAATTACACCTAGTAAAAATCTATGGCCGTCATACACTTGATATATGATTTGCAATTTCCAAAAAGCCACCGAATAAGAAAAAACGCACAAACCGTAGATTTCTATTTTGTTGTTTTTTTCTTTTTTTTTTTCTCTAAAAAAAAAACAAAATTTTTAACGCACACTTTTGTTGTTGATGATTTTATATATTAATTCTTATTATTTACACTCTTTTTTTTTGTTCTTAATTTTCTTCTTTTCAAGTATTTAGAGTATAATGTCTTTATTAGGGCCTTTTTTATTTGAAAAGAAAAATTAATTATTTGATTATTTTTTTCTTTTTTTTTTTTTTTCATTATAATATTATTTTCTGTATGCACTGAACAATTATTATTATTATTTTTTTTTTAAAATATTTTTGACACGTTTTATTTTTAGTTTCATTTGATGCAAATTAATTAATTTTTCATTATTGAGCGCTGCGAACGCATTTAAATTCCAACAAATACGTTTGTGATTTCCACACCAATAGGTCACGGTATTGATAGTACTTTGATTTAAATTTCCGAAAAAAATTTTTATGTTTAAAAGAAACCTTTACTACCGCTGACCGGATCAAGACTGAAAAAACCAGAAGAAGGTAGTCAAAATGTACCTCCTTTATATACCCATCATATTTCGTATTATCTCCTCACTCGTCTCTTAACAAAAAATATATAGACAGAAAGAATTCTTATGTAGTATCGACTAAAAATTGTAATTATTAAATTAGACTATAGAAAAGTACGGTAAGAAAAGGAAGGAAGTGAAAGCTTTTTTAACTATGCTTTAAAGCGCTTTGAAATTTAAGTTTTGTTTTTAACATGATCAAGATGAATGAAAAATAAAAAAAAATTTTACTCTTGTGTGTTAAATAGAATATAAAAAAAATTTCAAATGGTGAAACATATGTGAATAAAATGAGTCACACCGACACAATCAATTACCGTGTTTATGCGAAGCTTTAATTCGCATTAACTCATGCCGTTTTGACTAAATACGGATGCAAAAAGCAAATTTTAAAACGCATTGAAACTTTATTTCGTTTTGGTAACATACTAAACATCAATATGAACTTTTAGAGTAGTATCAGTTTATTACTCAAAACGTTTTAAGTGAGAATGAAATGTTGTACTACGCATAAACACCAATTAAAATGTATTATCTCAAAACGATGTTCAAAACGTTTTATCGTTAATACGTTTTAATTTTTGTGCATAAACAAGGTAATTGTCGTATTCGCATGTACATATGTATTTCTATGCAGAAGTAAAAGCTTTTTTAACAAAACTGAAATATGCTGATGTACATTCAAAGCTATTTCACTAATGGGGTTCCAATGTTGGAACCCCAGAACAAAAATTTTTGTATGAGACATTTTTATACTACATAAGAATTCTTTCTGTCTATATATTTTTTGCTCTTAATTACCTATAATGAGGTAATTAAGGCGACATTTAAGAGATTTATATTCAGCCATATGCATGAATGTATATGAACCATCATAGAACATTCTGGTATATTCCATATATTACTTGATGAGTAATATATAGCGAGTAGGTAATGTCAGCGTATTGGGTGCTTGACATAGTGTGTGTGTGAATTAAAATTAGTATATCATTATGCTATTTACATAAGTAAATAGGCTATAATGATTTTATGTGGGTCAATTATGATGCAATGCATTTTATATGAGACTTAAATGAAATATGACGTTTTACCGTCGGTAATTACCATTACATGCATTTTAGGTTTTTAAGAGATTTTTTTTAAAAATTTGAATTTTAATAAAAAAGTGAGTTGAGATGAGGAGAATTTTGATATGAAATAAACTGTGTAATTCTCATATATTTTCTAGAAATCGCGTGGTTTCTTAAATATAATAGAAAAATCACGCCACCTCCAGAATAATGAAATGGATTACAAATCTTGTTGCGCGTGTGCAACGGATATTAAATTACAGTTCATTTATTGGAATTTTAAGTTGCAATTCCAATAAATTGCAGACTTTATTTTTCCAATATGAACTGAATTAAAATATTTTTAATGTACAGCCAACTGAATTTGTACAGTGGCGTACAAAAAAAATATGACCAATAAAAAAAATTAATATAGCTGTCGCAACAACTGCAGTATGTAAGTTTAATAAAAATTTATCTTCTCATCAAATTTGTCAAGTCAACAAATATGTAAGTTAGCTAAAATCTATCTTCTCATCAAATTTGCCAAGTCAACAAAATGTAAATGTATTTTTCTAAATTCTCAGAAAATTGTAATTTAATGTAGACGATAGTAATATGTAGAATAGATGATGAAAAATATAATGGTTGAAAATTAGGTAGTTGGAATTAGAACAGCAGAGTGTTAAGATTAAAACTTTGAACAAATAATAAAAAAAAATTTTAAAAGTAAAACTTTGTTCTTTTTTATAATCCTTGTGCGAAGATTCTTTAACTCACGCAAATAATTGATGATGATGACATGTCACGCAAGGACTATTGTGGTTCGTTATGGCTACTAACGCAGACGATGGTTGAAAGAAGTACGTCCACTTACAGTTTCTAAAGCTTGAAATCTTTTTTTAAGAAATGTTAGGACGACTTTCAACGGCGTAAGTTCTTTTGGAGACGTGAGAGACTGTTCATATAGCATCATCGTGTTCTTGTCAAATTTCTTTAACAGCAAATGCACTAGCATTGGATCCCCTGTTTCGGCAGAAATGCCTACAGTTTTAAGACTTAACACAACTTTCTTGGTAGTATCATGTAAGGACTTAAGTGATGTGGCTGATTCTGTATGGTTGGTTTGTTGATTCAAAAACTTGTTTAGCAATGCTGATACTAAGAATCTTTTATTTTCGTATCTCTCACAAATGATTTGCCATGCCGTGTAGTAATTGTCATTTGAGTTTGGTAAATGTTTTACTAAATTAAATGGTTCACCCGTTATGTTATTCATCAGATAATACATTTTTTCAATGTTGCTCATGGGTTTCTCGTGTACCAATTGTGTGTATAAATCTCTGAAGTTTATCCACGTTAAATAATTGCCATCAAATTTTGGTATGACTAATTTGGGTAATTTAAGTGAGCTATTGTATGTTATGGGGTCATTAGAATATCTAGGCGACATTCCATTAAGATGTTCTTGTAATTTGATGAGAGTATCTTGAATCCATTCTTCGAGTTCAAAATAATACTCTTTTGTATATCCATCTGGTTTTTCCTCAGAGCTGATTTCCCAAATTTCTTGGTTATTTCGTCTGAGTTCTTGTGCATGGTGATTTAGCAAATTGATTTTTACTTCATAAAACGCTCTTGGTTGCAGTGATGTTAGCGACGTTTCAATTTTTTCTAAAAAAATAGGTGATAGTTTGCATTAGCACCTTTTGGATTTTAATTCGTTTCATAACCACCTCCTCTTTTGTAGCTTCATTTTCTTTAACCATTGCATTCTGACCAGTTAATTCTTTCGGTATATTTTCTTGAATGACACCTTTTGGCTCATCATGACCCAATTCCGAAATTTGTGACATAAGCTGTTCAGTGTTGGTTTTAAATTTATTAAAAATGATTTCACCTTGTTGAAAATATTGATTTTTGAAATATACATAACTCGTCTGGGTATTGATCTGAAAACATTTTAATTTTTGCATCATTGGCTGCAAATTTAATCCATAATTCTTCCAATTGTGTCAATTTCTTTTGAAGATAGTCTCGTGTTTTGCGAATGATAAAGTCCTTTCTGTAGTTGGTCCACATCCTATGTATTTCGGACCCTGTCGTATCTTGTTCTGATATAATTAAAAGTAAATCTACACCCTCCACTTTTAAAACTTTTGCCCTCTTTTTTGTGTTTTAAAAAATTATTCACAGTCAAATTTAGTGAAGATATAAAATATATACTGCGTGATAATAATCACCTCGGGGTCACCAATGTTTTTGTGGACGATAAATTAGTTTATTTACCGCTGTATGCAATTTTTAAAGTTAAAATTACAAGTACAGAATTGAGAAATTGTTGCGTCTTACCAAGTAACAATACAACACAAATTTGTCTCATAATTTTCTTTCTTATAGGAATTACATGGTAAAAAATTTAGAGCTCATTATAAATTTTTCATCTTAAAATTATATTTGTGAAAATTGTTACGAATTTTAAAAACAATAGATATTCATATTATTTTTATTCATTCATGATATTTATTTTATTATAATTATATTATTTTTTATAGGTAATACTTTTTTTTCATTATAAATTATCAATTTTACACCATTTATGAAATTCATTTCATATTTTACAATCAGAAAATATTAATTTGGAACAATTTGTTAAATTTTATAAACTTTTTGAATCAATTTTCAATAAATTTTGTTACAATTTTCTGATGATTTAATATTTATATGAAATGTTTTACCATGTACATAAATGTGTTAATGATACATGTTCGTTTTTCTTCCGTTCCATCTATACAAACTGTATGATTCGTTTATACCACGGGTGACGGGGCTGTTGGTTGATTGCCTAATGTTGTAAACATACAAATAAATTACATTTTTTCTTTTCTATCAATACAAAATAATGTTCGTTCTCGTTATCTCATTTTTTTCTAATCTAACCCAACAGATTGTTTAAATTTTGTTGTTTTTTTTTGTATAAATTTTATTCATTGCACACAAAATTCACTCATTTTTTTGTTTAAAATTTTTATATGGAAGGATTATGACTTGCCAACTTTAAGATTTTATATCATCATGGGCTATGTTGTATTAATTTGAGTCAAATAAGAAGCACTATTTAAGGAAACATTTCACCTATGTAAATAAATGGGTTGTCAGGAGTAGGAGTGGGGATAAATTTTTTAATTTAGTAGAATAAAATTTACCACCAAATTGTATAAAAGGATTCAAATTTTTTAAGCTCTGTACATATGTATGTACATATTTTGTGTCTTGTAATGATTTTATCTACTTAGTATTTGATTTGTTTGTTTAAATTATGCAAAAAAGAAATTTTTTTTTTTTTTCAAAAATATACGTTAATAACAAAAATTTTCAACCGTAAATCGAGAAAATAATACAAAATATTTCTTAAAAAATCTTCAATGATATGATTTAGATTGACACAACTATTTTAAGTTTTAAAATAAAGTTGAAAAGCAAAATTAAAAAAAGGGATTTTTGTCTAAGAAACTGTTTAATATTTATATTTTTCTAAAAATATAAGGATTCTAAATAAAAGGACATACCGGAATATTTAAAAGTGTTGAAAACCGAACAGAAATCCAAATAAACTGTCTTCACAAAAAAAGATGTTTCTGAGCAATTTTTTCTACAACTTTCGTAGCCTAAGCATTGATGCGCATAGTTTTTCCGGTGCTCTATAACTCGCGTCTTATTGAAAGGATTTTTTGCGTGTCAGAGGTAGTTTCGTAGAAAGTAATAAGAACAATACCTTGCAAAAATTTAAAAACAATTGGATAGGAGAGTCCGGATATTTTCAAATTGAAAAACGGATTTTTCAGAAAAACATGTTAATATTGATTCGAGTGCTAACATCCTTGAAACCTTAAGCAGCTCCACCATTTGATTTACCCACGAGCCGCCACTGAATAATTGCATTGTAATATGATGTATAATACAATGGGATATGGCGTGACCATGAAAAGCCGGTATTATTATAATTATATTGTATTGAAACAAAATTGTTTTAGAAGCTTACATATATTTTATATATGTTAAACTGGGGGTTTATTGAATGTATAAAACAAATACATTGTTATTTTAATTCTAGTATATAGAATTATAATTGAACAGTATTAAATCATGCCATTTGGGGCACATGGACATAGATAAAAGAAATTTATTGTGCGCGTACACAACGGAAATTTTTGCCATAATTCACTTGGATTCAGTTAATAGGAAATGATAATTTTCTAGAAGAAAAAAAATTTTTAAAAAATTCAATACAATTTGATTCGTGCAGCAATCTGTAGATGTACAGTGGTGCACAGAAACAATGACCCATGTACAAAATTTTTTAAATTGCTGTCGCAACACAATCTAAACAAACTCTATAAACATCATTTACAGCTCAAATGGTTACGACGGGTGATCGGCCATCGATAGGTCTGAGGTTCGAATCTGCCAAATAATGAAAAGAAGAAGAAGACAACTGTGTCACTCATTTTAAAAATTGTTTTTAACCATGCTTCACAGCTTCTATGACGACACACAAATTTCGTTCAGCCAGATACAGCTAACACATCGACACATTTCAAACATTCTTATCTACCTCACCAAAATTCACCAAAACAAAAAGTTCTTACGGTATTCAAATTTTTCATCTGCCCCAACCATTACCACACCTGACAAAAATTAAAGTTCTCACGGTATTCAAAATTTTCTTAAGCACAACCGCCCCAATAAGTGAGTGAAGAAGATAAGTGAGCTGAGCAAGACTGAAGTGATGAGACATCAAATCAATTCATCAGTTCGTATAAAACACAGCTAATTTAAATTCGTTTCATCGCGCAGTCGATAGCTGTGTTTTACTGGACTTCATGATTAATTTTGTCATCACTTCAGTTTTGTTCAGATCACTTATCTTCTTTTTGAAAATAGCTACATTTTCAGTCCCCAGTAAAACATGATAAAAATTTATATTAGATACTTGACACTAGAAACAGCTTGCAAACTAAAACTTATGAATGATGAATGAAATTTTTCATAGCGACCTCTATTGTCGAATATAAAAAGTGAATTTCAAAAAAACGACTTTACTCACTGACGAAGTGAAAATAATCAGAATTATCAGTTCAAAGTTCAACAGGTCCAGTTTGTTGTACATACCTGATGAAAAATGAAGTAGTTTAGGTGAAAATGTAGTACGATTGTTGAATATACGTATGTATATATATGGTATACCTGATAATGAAAAATAATTTTTCTCTAGTTTATTTATTTTCATTTTCATTTTCCACATTAGCTATTTAGCTATGTTTCATTTGTCTTATACTGCCTCTAAATTGACTATATTAGACTTAATTTTATTATTATTAAAATTTTTTAAAATTCACTAATTTGTATTATCTCTGTTGTAAAATAATTTTTACTTGAATATTTTCAATCTATAAGCTTTATATCCATTATCTCATAATAAAGTACATAAAAATTCATTATCCGCCATATTTGATTTTCATTCACTCTGATGTTTTTCTAGACTCTTATGTTCAGATTTGAATCAGACATGTCTGCTGATTTTTTCTTCGAGCCAACTTCATATAAAAAAAATAAATCACGATTTAAGCTACGACATAGACATAAAATAAAGTCTAATGTAAAGGCAGACTAAGTACCTGATAATTCTCAGTTTCTCAGTGAGACGTACGTTCCATTTGCGAGTTAAATTGAAAATGAATTGAGCCAACTGAGAAAATAAATTTTGTTTAAGATTATGTTGAAAACGAAAATTATGAAATCAGCTGATATCATATACGCACAGTATAGTAAGAAAGTGTTATTTAGAGAGTTTACACGTAATCCATTTTTAATACGGATTTTGATATACTCCCAATTTCATGTAGTATAAAAACACTAATTCGGATTTTGGTTTAAACCCAATTTATTTAGGTTTAATTCAAATTTTTATATATGTATGTGTAGCGCAAAATGCAATATGGCGGATTTTAATTTTTATGGTGCGAATTGTAGAGTGAAGTAGAAAGAAGAAAAACATGTATACTATACGTGTATCAACGTTTGCATGTATTATTTTAATCCCAATTCCAAATTTTACCCGTATATACTGTATTCCCAATTTAATGCAATATTCGGATTTAATGCGAATTATTTTTTACGCTATAAACCACTAAATTAGGATATCAGCAGTAGCTTGTTTCTGTATCAATTCTCGATTGGTTTTCTCGACTACTTAAGTCGATTTGACGTCTGTTTGATGTCATTCTCGATTTTAGTGTTTTTATAACTGTGGTGAATCGAGATTCGAATATCTGTCAATCGAGTTCGAGTTTATTTTCGTTTGGTGTTTTGCTAGTGAAATTTCTTCATATTGTGTTGATAAAATTAAAAATAATAATAATAATAATAGACATTTTTTGAAAGATAAATTAGAATGAGTGAGGTAAGTACAAACTAAAATTGTTATTAGCAAATGTTAAAGAAATTTTTTGAATTTTTGCTTTAGAAAAAAATGTTGACTAGCGTTAGTAAGCCGGAAAAAACAATGGTTGATTTGATTAAAGAACATCGAAAGATTGCATGCGGACAATTTTCAGGACCAGACAGCAACAAAAATGCACAAAAAATTTGGGTAAGTGTTGCTACGAACTGAATGCTTGTGGAGGTGCAAACAAAAGTTGGGTACAATGAAATAAGGGAATTGTATATGCATTTTTTTTTCAAGAAATTAAGGAAATTCAATATATAAAATAGTCCATAATGCATAAAATAAACATCTAACAACATAAATTTTATATTTTAGGTGCTGGATCGATTGGAAATCGGCAATAAAAAACAATATACTGCTATTAAGCAGTTTTAAAACAAAACGGAGAACCTTCCTGATAGTGAAGGCCAAAAAAAAAAAAAAAGAAGAATTTGATAAGGAGATGATAGACTTTTTTGCTGCTGATATTGTTAAGGGAGATAATGAAACTCCGGAAGGAGCGTTTTCACAGAAATATGTGATTATTATTTTATTTATATTTAGCGAATTAATGAGGCACAATATACCGTCCATTTGGAAATAGATTTTCTGGAAGATGAAGATATCGGTGTAGAAAAAAAGGAGCAGGACATCGACAAAGCCATCCCCTTAACGTTAGGATCGAAAACCCAAGGAGTACGGCAAGCCTCCTTTCATAGTGTCTTCGAGGAGGCCAAATCCCAGTACGACGAAAGGCAAAATCGTATGGATTTACATATGTATTAGTAGAAATTTTGAAAAAATAAGAAAATAATTTCAAGTAAGTAGGTTTAACTATAGTTAGATAAATAAATAAATAAAATAAAATGAACTAAAAAAAAAAATTCTGACATTTTTACTTATTTATGCAATTATTCCTACTTGCAACTGAAATTCCTGCGAATATACAAAAATGATTTTATTTTTTATATGTAATTACGAAGAAATGATATTTTCACTAAAATATAGTATACATATGTAATATATTATTACAAATATTCAAACTAAATTAAAATTTTCAATTTTTACCGGAAATAATTTTGTTGCGACAGCTATAGTAATTTTTTTTTTATATGGGTCTATTTTTTTTTGTACGCCACTGTACAAATTCAGTTGGCTGTACATTAAAAATATTATAATTCAGTTCATATTATAAAATATAGTCTGGAATTCATTGGAATTGCAACTTAAAATTCCAATAAATGAACTGTAAACCAAAATCCGTTGCACACAAGCAACAAATTTTTTTAATCCATTTCATTGTTTTAGAGGTGGCGTGATTTTCTATTATATTTCCGAAATCACGCGATTTCTAGAAAATGTATGAGAATTACATAGTTCAATCACAGAGCAGATACATAGAGAGGTTCACTGGCAGTACATTCGAAAATCCGCACTTTTCATAAAATTTGTAGACCTGTGCGGGGAAGTATGAGAGACGAAAAATTTCTATCTCTCACGAACAAATATATGAGAAAACTTTCGTTTATTACTCATTTACGCACAGAATATTATTATTCATATAACAAATACATATGCACACACCTAATTCCCATTTGTCGTTCTAAAAATTTTGTTTAATGCATATATTGAAATATTTACTGTAAATACTAAATTCAACACGAGCCAAAATATACGCATAAAAATATTTATAAAAAGTATTCAACTTGTAAATTTATTTTCTAGTTTCAAACAAAAAATTATACCTGTTTCTTCAATATGTACATATGGTATATATTTTGCTGTTTGAGAAAGCAAATACCTTTATGTATCCCTAAAATATCATAGTATTTCAGAAAAATATTTGTTATTTCAAATTTTAAAAATAATTTTAAAAATATATTTTTACATTTTCGTAAATTTTCATATCCAGACATTTTTTCGTGGTTTGTTCATCTTCATTAGGAAATATGAAAATTTTATCTGTAATGGATCAGGAGATCAGAATCAACAGGCATGTTATTTTATTTTCTTTTACATTAAAAAATATCTAATGCTGTTCTGAATATATATTTTTACTTTAAAATATATACACACAAGCAAACACAAGGAAAAAAAAATGCAACAATAAAAATATTATATTCATATGTACATTTCTCATTTCTCATATACCAATACCATACATATCATATATATCTTTTCCAAAAACAACAAAACACAAAAATACTATTTAGGCATAAAGTAAATAATTTGTAATTTTTTTTTTCAATCAAATATACAATTTTTTGTGTGCGGTGATTAACTATATTTTTGGTCTTTTGCATTGAAAAATGTATAGAGGTAAGGTATAAAGGGTAATAAGGAAAAAATATATTTTTTTTCTATTTGAAGTGATATTATGTATTGAAGATTAACATGTGTATAACACCTCCTTGTTTTTTTTTTGTTACCGTCAACATATACTATCAAACGAAAGTATATCAGCGGCTGTCCTAATACAATTTTATATATCAATGGATATTATTATATTAAAAAATAAACAATGTTTTCTTGAGGTATCGTCAACATATACTATCAAACAATTCTTATATGGATAAATACAATGTCCTATATTAATCGTTAAAGTACAAAAATATTTGATACTTTTGTAGATGATTTTGTTTAAATTTTTGATCGCTATGATTTCTGATTGCCTGGTGCAAAAAAGATTTTTAGTGCTAGAAAATTAAGGATTTTTGATCGAATTTATCAATTAAATTATTTTCTAAAAATATCATTTTGATATCAACATTATATTTGACCTGATAAACGATCAAATTTGATATGCAAATTAATAAATTTGATATGTAAATTATCATTAAAATTTATAAATGTGATCATATGCAAATTAGCTACTTGTATACTTCTTCTTCTTGAAATATACCCTCAAATCCTATATCTTCAATTTCTCATACAAATTGGTTAAATTCTTATACAAAACCAAATGGTATGTATTCTACCATATATTTGAATATGCAGTAAAGGAAAAGCTGTTTCCATATGATTCTGTATAGTAATGAGAACCATTAGAATGATTGGATAGCGAGTTAAAAATATTAAAATTTCTCAAATTTTTGTTAAAATTTTCTATGTATTGTATGGAAAATAGTTAGAAAAGAGAATATATTTTAAAAAAGTGAGAAATTAAGAAAAAATCCTGAGAATAAGAAAAAGCTTAAACAGCTTTTAGATTGGAGGCCAAACTTTGAGATTGGAGGTCAACTGGTTGGGACTATTTCGCTATATGGGAATAATTAGTCTGTTATAGAATTTATATTGTCATTGGTTCAATTTATATCAAAATTCTCTTAATTTCAACTCACCTTTTTTTTATTATTAAAGTTCAAATTTTTAAAATCTCTTAAAACCTAAAATGCCTATAATGGTGTTTGCCGACGGCAAATACATAAAATTTCATATATCATTTAATACCCATATTAATTGGTTCATATAAAATTTCTTATATATATATTAATTGACCCATACATTTTATTACGACTTATTTACTCATGTAAATAGCGTAATAAAATATAATTTTTTTTAACTCTCACACACACACATACTGGTCAAGTACCCAATATTGTTGATAATGCCTGCTCACCATATATTACTCTTCAAGTAAATTTAAAGATAAAGATAAAATTTTTAAAAAAAAGGAAAAAAAAAAAAAGAAAAAAACAAAAAAAAATTGAACAAGTCTCATAAATTTTATGCGATCTATAACTATTATTAAATTTGTGAAATATGTGCCTAATGAGAAAAGAGGAAGAGAAAAAAAAGAATAAAGAAGAAAAAAAAGGGAAATTTTTTTTATGGGAAAATTGGTAGTTTAAATATAAATTATAAAATTCGGATATAGACAATTTTTTTTTCTTGATGGAGTATAAATTCAAAGAAAGGAAAAAACAAAGGAAACATATACCCAAATAAAAGTAAATCAAAAGGATGTCAGAGTGACGAAAATTGTAAATTTAAAAAAAAAGAAAAAAAAAAAGAAGGAAAGAAAAAAAAAAAAAAAAATTACGAAATAAAAATATTCAAACGAAAATAAAAGTTAATTTGATATCTTATAATTTTCTTGATATACAAGTAAATTTATTTGGGGTCATCCCATGAAACATTGAACAAGTCAAAGAAAAAAAAAATATATTTAAATATATGTGTAGGAAATTGCCTAAAATTTACATAGAGTTAGTGAAATGTAAAACCAATAAACAAAAAAAAAAAAAAAATTAAATATCACAGTTTTTTTTGTTTTAAATAAATCTTCAAAAAAAAAAAAAAAAAAAGAAAGAAGGGAAAGCCGCACATCTTCAACAGAGTTCGACTTTCGTGGATTTTTTTTTTGCTTGCTGGTGACTTATCCAACACGGTAACGCAACGAGGGACCCGATATAGCGCCCACTCGACTAATCAACTTACTATTTCAGGATATAAGTTAAGTAAAACTTAGATTACATTCATTTTTTTTTGTAGAAAAAAAAAATAAAAAAGAAAAAAAAAAAAAATTTAAGTAGTATTATACATTTATAACAGATAATAAAAATAATGGTAATAGTGTTACTTGACAATCAATAACTATTCATACAAAATTAAATTTTTATTTTATATTGAAAATGATTTAATTATTGATGATATTAGTTGAATGAATTTATATTATTTCTTAAGAAATCCTATACGTTTAAATGGTCGTCCACGATAAATTTTTGGTCGGTTAACTTTTGAAAAATTTAAATAATAAAACCTAACTTAAGAATACCATCAATTAATCATAAGAAAATTGATGATTTGTTATTTCATGATTCAAATCTCTACCAGTTATATCAAATGCAAAACGTATCTTTGGTAGTTTAATATTATCTGGACCATCATTTAAAAGAGAAAAATTAAATAACTAGGATATTTTAGATAAATATAAAAATACAATATTATTTAATAAAAATTATAACATCAATAATTTATATATTAATACTTTATTCATTAAAAATCAATTATTTATAAATAATACAATTACTAATTTTCCAATTAATAATCTAATTAATTTAAATAAAAAAATTCATTATTTGATGAAATTAAAAATATTAAAAATTATTATGATATAATTAATCAAAATTATGATGTTTTAAATTCATCAATTAAAACATTTGAATTATTTAAAAATAAAAATAATGAAGAATTTTCACAAAGTAATTTAAATGAATACACAACAAATAATACAGAATATTTAAAAAAAATAATACAATCTATTCAGAATTTGATGATAAATTTCAGATAGTATGGAATAAAACAAATTATAATCATTTTATTGATGCAATTATAATATTTGATAATAACTACAATGGAAATAATAATGAACAAAAATTATAAATAATAAAAATATTAAATTTATGTGGAAAAAAATAGAAAACAAAAAAAGAGAAGAAAAAAAAAAAAAAAAATTTTATTTTTTTTTACGAAGCAATTTTAATGTAACCTTTTGATTGATTGCTTTTGGGTATATTTTTTTTTTGGATCCAGAACATGACGTTTTAGAGTTTGTTTTGACAATCTGAGAGATCCTGTGAGAGGTGTGACGGAGCTGATGAGGGTCCGTGGGGGGATGCCTCCGGTCCGCTGAGGAGGGAGTGGATATCCTGTTGTTTCCTTTTTCCGTTCACCTGATTGTCTTTTTTTTTATGGCTATCCTAATTCCCCAATTTCGGTTTGATTGCAATTTGAATTACCGGTCTAATTTTATGTTACGAGTATGAAGTTTACCTCGACTGGATGAGTCCAAGAACCACGCCCGGGCTGAAGCAGCCGGAACCCCTTTGATAGACCGGATAGGACTCATCTGGAGGTCTTGAGCTTCGACAAAAACGCTAATTTACATTTAATTTAAATTTTATTCTTCATATCGTAACAATTTCTTACAATACTGTCGCGTATTCCTCTCGTTTCGTTCAAAATTGTAATACTTCTGTTTGATTCTTCAGGATTATATTTTGCACTGTTTCCTTCCTCCAAGATCTCAGGCATAGGTAAATTGTGCTGTTTTCTATAATTATGTAAAGTACAACATGTATTAATAATGGCACCTGCATATGCCGGATTGACAAGAAAACCTCGATCATGGGATAAACATGCAAAAACTTTTTTTAGCACTCTATTCAAGCGTTCAATGCAATTTCTTGCTTGTATATGATGACTATTATAATTTTCTTGACTGCTGTTTTCAGGATTTCTAAATGGTGTCAATAATCATAGTTGAAGTGGATATCCGGAATCACCAATTAACCAACAGATATTATTTCCTTGCCTGTATTGGTTCTCTAGAAACACCCTAACTTGACTGTTTTCCCAAAAAAATGCATCATGTGTACTTCCCCCGAATCGAGCAAAACATCCTATAATCCTGAGGTTGTAATTGCAGATAAGTTGAACGTTTTTGGAAAAATATTTCTTACGATTGCGGTAACAATATTCAACATCAACAGACGGCTTTCTTATTTTGACGTGCGTGCAATCTATAGAACCTATAACTCCAGGGAACCCAGTAGCACTAAAAAACCTACAATTCATGTAAAAACAAAAATTTTATAATTAATTCTCAATAAAACCGTGTTTTATTTACCATTGCCGAAGAATATTTTGCTCTTCTACAGTGGTAGGAAATTTTACATATTTCTCCATGAACTTATTTTAAATTATATACATAGGTAATTTCATGGATAATTCGGCATATTATTGTTTTGCTCATGAGGCAAAAAAAATCTTGTTCAATATCTCTTTGGAACGATCCTGTGCATAGGAATGTAATGCAGCGACCAACCTTATGCTCTTCGGAATAAATGTTTTCCTAATACCACTCTTCATATGAGGACTTATTTCTCTTAAAAGGTCTATAGCAGATTCTTTATTAAATCGAAATAATTAAATGAAACGATTCTGGTATATGAAATGTATTAGCTATATTTCTTACATTAATTCTCCTGTGAACTCGTAGCATATTTCTACGATCATGCATCTCTGCAATTGTAAGCATCACAAGACCTCATATTATATTGTCATCTTACTTTCCAATAGAAAATTTCAATTATTTATAATTAAACTCTGAACAAAAGCACCATAACCGCAAATATTAACGTCAACAAAGCAACTGTGGTAATTTGAATTTCAATTCCATTATTCCGTTTCGATTCATAATACAAAACCACGGATTTTTTGAGTTTTAGAAACACTAGTACTCTATCAATCGAGAATTATCAATCGAAAACATGTGACGTCAGTTTTAATCGAGTATTTCTCGATTAAGTTACAAAAACGAGCTACAGAATATGTAAAACAAAAAGTGTTTTGTCGATTGTGTAATTTGAGACCTTTTATTAATTTGAGACGTTCCATTTGTCATATTTTTTTCTCTCTTAAAGAAAAAGAAGACAAAGGGACCAAATATGGCTGAACTGAAAATTATCAAATACCTACTTAAGCCAAACGGAACACAGCTATCAAAAACAACAAATATAAAAAAATTAAAAAAATAATGACATTTATGTTATAAAACAAATTAAATAGTGAACCATTTCACAATAAATGAATATAAAAAATTGCACTTGCTTTATTCAACTTGTTTTGAAAAAAAAAAAAAAAAGTATCTTTCTCCCATATTTTTCTATAGCACTGTTCTTTTTTTATAAATTTTTCATCGTGATTACTTTCTTCTTCACAATTTTGTTCATTTTGTGCCTGTAGTTCTACATTACATATTTTGTACTACTTGTCGCTGTTGACTTAGCACTTAAGTATCAATTATGAATTTTTAACTTTGAATTTCGAAAATATTTTGACTACAATAATGACCGTTAGAAAATTATGTAAAAAATGTATTATCAAAATTCCATATAACTAATATATTGTCATAATTATTAATAACTTTTACATAAAATGAATAAATAAATAAATCAGTTATCAGTTAATCACCATACAAAATTATAGCCAAAACACACGAGTCAGCTTTTACCGCCAACATTGGTGATTGTTGAAGAGAACTATAGGATTTTCTACAAAAAAACATAAAAACCGATTTGCAGAGTGTCTATCTATGAAACGTGTGCTTTAGGTCCCGTCTTGTCGACAGTGACGTTTAAATTCCACTTAAAAAACATTTAAAAAAATTCCGCTATGTAGCTATTCAGCATACCTTATTATTCTATTTACCATGACTTTTACCCTGACTTCAATTGTTAAAACTACTATAGCAATAGCTTAAATTTATGCGGCGGCAATGTGAATTAGTGAGGTGTAAACGTCATTAAACAACAACAACAGTCAACAAAGTTCCTGAAATTATAGTTTTGTTCTGAGTATTCTTTTTCGAAAAAAAAGAATAAATAATGGCATTTTCACAAGCTGAGCTAGTTGAATTAGGTGGCACTTTTTGTGGTAACAAGATGGATATTCTTACACTTTTAGGACATGGTAAGTATGTAAATATTATGTGATCACTTAAAGTACTAAGTCATCATATTATAAACTTTATTTTAGACACAAATTTGAAAGTGACGAAGGAAAAGTGCGGAGAAATCTTTAAAATTGATGTTGATGATTGTTATGAAGTGTTAAGTGTTTTGTGCTCTTTTTGTGGAAGATTATTTAGAGATTTTGTGTTGTTTGCAACACATGTAAAACAATTCCATTACATTAAAATAAGCGAACAAGTTCATGACACTTTAAAAGAACCTGAAATAATAATTGATTCAGATTTACCAGGTAAAGTACATGTGTTTCACAGTGATCTTAATGTGTTAGACATAAAACATGTTGATGAGTTTTCTGTTCATAAAGATTTGTTACCGAATCAAATTCAGTTTTCAGAGGTAAAACGAGAAAAAAAATTAGTAGGTTTCAACGAAAAACATTCTAAAAATCACGGAATGAAATTAGATAAAGGTGACGGTACTTCTGGAAAACGCTCACAGTTTAGAAAATGTGATATATGTAATAAAAAATTTAAATCGGAAGCTCTTTTACGATCTCATGTTAAATATGATCATATACCAACAAGTCCTTTTGTACAAACGTTAAATCCAATTAAAAATGAATCTGTGTTATCAAAAATGAAACGTGAACACGAAGATTGTGAAATAAATGATAAACAGAATATTTTAGAACCAACTCAAGAAAATATTGATCCATTTATATGCCGTTATTGTGGAAAAAGATATAAAAATAGAGAGAGACGATTCGAACACGAATGTTTACACACTGGTGAAAAAACCTTCAAATGTGGATTTTGTGATAAATATTTTCGACAAAAAGCTCTACTTGCAATACATATTGAAATACACAAAAATGAAAGAAATTACAAATGTGAAATATGTGGTTTTGGTTTTAATAACAAAGTAAATTTGAAATTTCATATACGTAAACATACTGGAGATAAACGTTATAAATGTAATTATTGTGATAAAAAATTTATTACTAGTACAGCAAGAAAAATTCATGAAAGAATTCATACAGGTGAAAAACCGTATCAGTGTGCTGAATGTGGTGAAAATTTCACTACAAGTAGTAAATTAAGTGCTCATAAACGTAAGCACAGCGGTGAAAAACCATATCAATGTAAAATATGTAATAAAAGATTTACAACAAGTGGTGATAAAAAACGACATGATACAATTCATACTGGTGAAAAACCAGTTTCATGTGATATATGTAATTCCAAATTCGCACATAAAAAAGGTTTAAATCAACATAAAAAAATTCATTCAGATGTAGATTCATATCATTGTCAAATATGTAGTAAAGGTTTTAAACAACATGCAGGTTTATATAGTCACATGAAAACTCATGGTGTGGAAAAATACAGTAAATCTTTCTAAGTTAATCATCATCTCAAAATTTTTTTGGTTTTTAGGAATAAAATTATACCATATTCAATTTATCATATCATTTTGGATAATCAGGTAAATATTAAAAACTATATATTATATTTTGAAGGTTAGTGATAGTACACTGCATTTGTTATTTTTTATATGTAATTTTTTTTTTCCTAAAAAATATAACACAAACGACTGTTATAATGACAACGAGTTCTGATTATATTTGAAAAACTATTAATATAAATTTTTAAAAATTTATATAAGCCATACCAAGAAACTTAGTCTTAGTCTAAATAAACATCCCAACAGTAATAGTAACTAGTACGGTTTCTAGTTTATATGTACACATATGTATGTAAGTACCTATATATAATCTTCTTTCCATTGTATGTATTTCGACTTTTTTATTTTATAATTGACCTACAATTTGTGTCGATTATACGTTGATAATTTGTTTTTTGTGAATAAGATTGTATGTATTGAAACCGTATAGACGTAATGATTTTCTTTGTAACAAAAAATTGGCTGATGATTCTGAAGATTGTGTACTCGTAAAACTGCAACAAATAAAATATGTACATATTCAAAATTCAAATCAATAAACTAAAAATCATATATCCAAAACTATTATAAATGTATATACATATTATGTGTATGTATATATACTATATATATGTTCAGAACAGTATTGCAGTCCTAGAAAAAAGCAAGAACAATGTGATGTCAATTATTTTATAAAGTAGGTAGGTAAATATGGACCGATGCAATAATGTTCTGTATATTCGTATTCATATTTGCTAAGACAAAGTTTGAGTTCAGTTCAGCCCTGTAATTGAGAAAATGAAATGTTGTTAAAGAGACGTAAAATTTTCATACATTTCCAAGTTCAATTATGAATTCGATTTAAAGTTTAACTTCATCGTTTTTAGCATTCTATTCTGTTTTTTTATTAACTTTTCCCTCTATAGTATTAATTTGAATATTATTATTTGTTATAATTTTTGTATATATTTTTTCTGATACTACTTTAGAATTAAGTAAGGATACAGTAGATCCTGTATCAAGCATAGCAATAAAATTATTTTGGTTTAAAGTTAAATTGAAAAAGATTTTTCTTTTATCTGAGGCTAGTTGATAAAAAACTCGTTATCTATGATTTGATTTAGTTCTTCTCTAGCATTAATATTGTCTACTTCCATAGGTTGAGGTCTTGAATTGTTTTCAAAATTATTGTTTTGTCTAAATTGATTATTGTTATTGCTTCTAAATTGATTGTTATAATTATTTCTGAACTGATTGTTGCTTCTGAACTGATTACTATTCCTAAACTGGTTGTTACTTCTGAACTGATTATATTCGAAATTATTATTCCTTAGCTGTTGAGATCTATTTTGTCTTTCAAAGTTTTGATTATAATTTCTATTATTTCTTTGATGAACTTAAATTATTTTGTATTTTATGGCTTTTTGGAAAATTGTCTGTAATTAAGTTATATCTGTCTTGTCCTACATATTTATATAATATAGGTCTAATTACGCTAAGCTCAAATTTTGCTGCTAAAACACCTGATGTGATTTCTTTTATTTTTAAAACTAACATCCAACTTAAACTAGTAATGACTTGAACTTGATTGATACTAAAGGCTGCATATTCAGTGATATAATTTATAATTTCTTGTATCTTATCTAATAATTCACTAATTGTATGTACCTTTAATGTGGATATTTCTCGAATAATACTTCCTTGATCTCTGGTAGGCCGATAATGTATTTTTAATTTAATTTTGCATTGTTCCCAAGTAGCTGGTACATCTGCTCCAAGGTAATTCTTTGCTGATCCTCCAATCTTCTCTTGATAGATGATATTGTAAACTTCTGCTGCTTGTATTGGATAATTATTTATTGTTCTTTCCACAGATTCAATGAATGATGGTAATGTTCCTACTTCGCCGGTAAATACAGGTAAATATTTTAATTGTCTGGAAATTGTTAAGCTTAAGCTAACTTAAAACTAAGCCGAGGCGATTAAGGCCATATCGGCTATACATAAATATACAAAGGAGAAACTTAGGCCATGAGTTTATAACTATGCTTATATTTTATTGATAACTTAGGGCTAGGCTTAAGATCTACTTATGTGGTAGATTTAATTAGGTTGTAGGCTTATAGCTATGCTTAAAGTTATTTACAGATTAGAATTAGGCTTACAATTATCTTATGGGTTACAAATTATTCTATATTATTATTTTAATCTAAGGTTCTAATAATGTAAGTATATCGGTAGGTCTTATTATAGTTCAGAATTAGCGTGGTAAGTGGTCGTCTTTGCATTTACTACCCAGCACAAAAAAAGGCTATTGTTTTTATTATATGAAGGGGTGGTCTATACCAGCTTGTCTTAGACTTTTTTGAATTAGTTTTATTACCTTGATTGGAATCGGGGGCTCTCCTTCTGAAAGATTGTTCTGAAGAAGGGACATTCTTTGAATAGGTGTCCAGATGACACCGGTGCTCAACTATTACAGGAACACTGAGCCGGCTGCGATTTGTTGAACAAATGTTTTTAACCGAGTTAGTTGCACCGAGAAAAAAAAGTAGTTAAAAATAACTAAAAATCAACAATTTTTCTGGTTAAAATTCAGCTAACTAAAAAATATTTAAAATTAACTATTGAAAATAATCGATTTTTAAGTGACTAAAAATGTTGTAAATGTCGACTCCTTCTATAGTTACAAATATGACAACAAATTAGTTAAATTGACAAACAGAATAATTGAAAAATAACAATAAATTTGTTAACTCTTTTAACTATTTTATAGTTAAATTTTAACTACTATACAGCTAAAGCTCAGTTCGACTATTGTACAGGGTGTTTTACAATAAAATGTCATCTGTTTACAGGGTGTGTATGATTTTTTTTCAGTAAAATACCACAAAAGTTTGCCCAGAACAAAATTTATGTTTAAAACATATACCTACCTGATATGTCGGTTTTACATATATAAGAGATTTAAATGAAATACATTTTATTTTATTAAAGAAATACATTTATGTATATTTGTTCAAAATTTACATATTATTTTTTAATGTTCTACATACAGCTAGCGACATAGAAAAGTGCGGTCTGATAATTTTTATACATTTTCAAAAACAAATGTCCTTTGTGTTTATTTTATGACTCCTAATGTTGGGTTTTTTATTTCTATGGTAAGACTGATCCAGTAAGAGGTTAAACTTATAATAAAGAGAAGGCTAGTCTACCTGCAAATATTTTTTTTTGTGCTTTCTGAACCCTATCCCTAAAATAGTTAATAATTGTAATAACATAAAAAAATTTAAAAATTTTTTTTTTTATTTTCAAACAAAATCTACTGTTTGGAATTGTTTTTTTAAACATCGTTATAAATCGAATAACTACTTTAGTTAACTTTAACTTTATATTTATAATTATTTACATTTTTATTGAAGTTTTTAATTAAAGTTAACATTTTATAGCTCCTCCTATTGCCTTAATGACCACATCGACTCTCTGCGGAACTAATTTTTATAATAATGATATAATTTAATAAGGATAAGCAGTATATCAAATATTTAATATAGAATTTTTCAATTCTTCCGCTGTTTTCGGTTTATTTTCATTGAGTCTCATGTCAGTGGAACCCTAAAAATTCTGCATTATGTTCATGTCAGGAATATTTTCTGGCCAGGACAATGAATATAACCACGAATTTTCTTTTTAATTTGTTATCTGCAGTAGAAATAACAATTTTAAAAATAATTCAGAATTCTAGTTCAAAGGAATACCTACGAGCTTTGTTCTGTAACATGGAACCGAATCATCCTGAAATATCGAATCCTCTATATATTGAGCCATGTCCTCAAATGTTGGAAAAACATAATTTGAGATGATTTTCTCATATTTTTCTTAATTCATTATTCCATCTATTATTTTAAATGGGCAAACTCCATAGTCTGTGATGCACCCACAAACCATAACACATGGTGAATGTTGTACAGTTGGCAATATGCAATGAGGCCCAATTTTTCTTTTTGTTTTCGACGAGCGCTCTGATTTACTTCTTGTCCAAATAAATTGAAGTTGTGTTTGTCGGAGAGAGTCACTCTCGGCCAATCATCAAATGTCCATTTCTAATGGTTTTCAGTCTATTGAAGCCGATTAGCCTTCATTTTCTCACTTCAGAGTGGTTTTTCTGCAGGCCTCTTACACCTGAAACCATGTTATTTTATTTTTTGTCAACTGTACGAACACTTACGTTAGTATAGTTTGTAGTTTTTTACTCCCTCTTCAATTTTGTAGCAAAAAAAAAAGGTTTATAATACCTTAAATTTTAATTCCCGGTCCTCTTTTTCTGTGGTTTTTCTTTTAGCACCAGTACCTTTTTTCCTCTCCAAATTCCCTAAATTTTAAAAATTTTTCAAAAATTTCCTTACTGAAGATTCTGCGTACCCTACCCGTCCTGATATTTCTTTTATAGAAATATTTTCCTTATATAAAGTGAGAACCGAACTTTTTACCGCCACTGACATTTGTTTTTTTCCACTCATTTTACTTCACTTTTTTTGATATTAAAATTTAGATACTCTTCAAATTTCAATAGCTAAATAATAAAAAATAAATCTTGCGGAACTTTATATAGGGTGCAGAGGGACAGATCCTATTATAAATGCAGAAAAACCCAACATTAGGAGTCATAAAATAAACACAAAGGACATTTGTTTTTGAAAATGTATAAAAATTATCAGACCGCACTTTTCTATGTCGCTAGCTGTATATTTAAGTCTAATTACATTTTTACCATCACAAGTTTTGAGTACATGTAAAGGTAGAAATTGAATTCGTTCCGAATTTAAAATATTTAAAAGATTTGATTTTTTCTTAATAACATATGATTGTAAATGTTCGTCAAACAATTCATTTTCATATTCATAGCAAATGAAAAAAACTTCGTTATTACTTAAAATAAGAAAACATTTTATTTCAAAAAATTCAATTTCATGATATTCGTTTAAAAATATATAATAAGACTTTTTGTATAATGTTCCTTTTAAAATAAATTCATTGGATTGCCTTTTCCTGATCAGGGGGTAAATCATTTCTATATGTTTGGTCAAATTTAATTTCATCACGAATAATTATTTGTTTTAATTTCGATAAATCAATCATGTTTTCAAATCCTTTTTTAATTAATGAGCGATAGGCATTAGAAAACTGAATTTGATTGCTAGAGACCAACATATATTGACGGGATTAGTTATGTTAGTTGCATAAGTTTTTAATAATTTATGTTTCGCTTCGAAGCGGAAACAACTTTGAGGCCCACTGTGTTTAGTTACGATATCATAGTGTACTAAGAAATGGTATTTTGGTTTCAAATTATCATTGAACAATCGTAAATACAATGAATTAATTTCATTAATAAGACATTCTAAAAGAGAAATGGATTTCTGGTCAAAAAGTGGCATGAGTATTAAATCCAAAATCTTCAACATTTTTATAAAAAAAAACACACTTCATTATCTTTAGGAATGAGATCACCGACAATTACCAAAAAATGATGAACTAAACACCACATCTCTCTTGCAGACATCTTTAAATGGTTTTTTTTCCAAATGTTCGATATTTATTAAAGGAGGTTTATTGCCAACTTCTGTTTCTCCATAGTTAAATAATGTTGTACGAGAATTCAAAGTTTCTAAGGTAAATAATTTTTCATGTATGCAATACAAAATAATTTTAGACATGTAATGGCAAACACCCTCGAAAAAGTCGTGCATAGTATCGACTGCATAGTTTAATGTAACGTGAAAGTTGTTAATTTGATTAAGTAGATAATTTTCTACTATTCCAGTATTTTTACTATCATTTTTTTCTAAATCCGTTAGAAAATTTTGTTCATTACGTAAATTTTTTTCAAATTCAATTATGTACATCCTTTCTAAGGTTTGTTTTGTGTCTTTTACAAAATAATAATTTGAATTAAAAGAGTTTGTAAAGCCTAAAATGTTGTTCAGTCCTAAATTATCGCCTACAATAAGTCCAAGTACAAAGTAAATTTGAAGATCCACTCCTTGAAAACGGATAGTTATTCCATTATTAGCTCATTCCTCAATTTCTTTTATTAATGAGTAAATTATAACGACGTTTTGGGAGTTAGCACGGGTTTGCTCGCCGTTCCAGGATCAGGTTTCGTCACTAATGAAGAAAATAAAAGTTCTGCTTTTCTAAACAACTTATCCTATTTATTTTCATTATTTCAAAATAAAACCTAATCTTTACAATAATATTTCCTGAAATACTTAATTCTATTATTCAAAAATACTTTTTAACCTTAAAACTTAGATTCCTTTAAACTTTGATTTTAAACAATTCCAAAATATTTTTATTTTTAAAACTCAGGAAACTTAGTTCCTTTAAACTTTGATTTTAAACAATTCCAAAATACTTTTAACCTTAAAACTCAGGTTCCTTTAAACTTTGATTATAATTAATTCCAAAATACTTTTAACCTTAAAACTCAGGTTCCTTTAAACTTTGATTATAATCAATGAAGCCCAGTAGAATACTTTTGGGATTTTCTCAACTTATCTAGACTACTTCTTGAGACAAGAGCATTAACCTGAACTTCAAAAAGTGATTCCTGATAGACGAGAATCTCCGTAGCTCCTCTAGTCTTCGACTTTTAACTTTTAGGTTTTCAACTTATCTATACTACTTTCTGAGACGAGAGGATTAACCTCAACTTCAAAAAGTGATTCCAGATAGACGAGAATCTCTTATACTTATATCAGTCTTTGACTTTTAACTTTTACAAAATAACTTATGTATTATATTGAAGATTTAGCAGAATGTTTGAGATTTTCAACTTATCTAAACTATTTTCTGAGACGAGAGGATTAAGTGATTTCAGATAGACTAGAATATTTTTATTCCTTGCTAACTTTCAATTAATACTTTTGTTATTTTTACAAGCTTACCAGATTTTCACTTTAAACACTTACTCGTATTTATTAAAAATTACTTTGAATTAATACACACAACTGATGTTTAATATGAAAATTGTATCTCTATTTATACATTTTTGGAAATGCTTCTAGAATTTTCTCTCAACGGTTTTTTTTTAAATTCAAAATTTATGTTTCTTTTATTAACCAATAGATGGTAGTAATGTCTTTAAAAATAGTCAAACTTTGCTTGCGTATTATTATTATTTTGAAGTTCTGAAACAATAGAAGAATTTTCTCGCAGTGTGTCCGAAATATTTTTAGACTGACTACAAAAAGCATCAAGTATATAGAGGTTTATTGTAGCCATTAAATTCAAATTTTTGAATTTTCATGTCTGTATGTTTGCAAAAATAATATAAAAAGGGGAATAATTTTGCTTCGAATAAGCTCATGATATGATTGGCTGTATAAGATTTCAAGAGGAGAAATGTGAAAAGAAGAAGCATGTAAAGTAAATTTAAGAAATAAAAAATAATGAAAAACACGCCCATAATTATAATATTCATTATAAATGCTTTATTTGTTTTTGTATACCATATGATATTTTTAAATTTTGTTTTGACTCTTATTGTATACATTTTTGGATATTTATATTTTGTTTCGAAAAACAAAAATATAATAATACAACTGTGTACAATTATTGTTGATGATATTAATTATCACGTTTTTTTGTGATATGTGAGAAATTAAAAAATTTTTTAATTTTCATGTTTTTTAAAATATACTGCTTCTTGTTCATTTTCATATTGCATTTTATAGTTCTTATTAAATAATGATAATTCATTCATTCGGATGATGATTTTTTTTTTCTTTTTTGTCAAATTTCAAGATTTTTAGTTATTTGGTAACAATAAAATCTTTTTTATTTCACTTAAAATTTTTTCTAAATATTTTATAAATTTTATGTACGTAAAATAATTTGTATGGAAAATTTGTCATGTAACCCTGGGATTGCCTGATCGTATACAAATGTATACATTCGGACTTTGAGCCTTAATTTTAATATGATCCCTTTGAGCTAGGATCTTGAAACTTCACCAATTCCTCCATTGGAGGATCCTCACTATACATCCCAATTTTCAACGTCCTAGCTCAAAATTGGTAGAACAAAATATTTCTTTTTACCTATGCAAAAACACGAATTTGGTCGTGCGTATACAAATGTATACCATACATTTTATATGGAGATTTTGAAATTTTTTTTTCAAAAAACGATATCTCAGCATCCCGTGGACCAAAAACCGTAATTTTTTTACCCTAATATTTGTTGAAAAGTCCTTTTTAATCAACCCATGCGATTTTGTACTATTTTTACTTATCGAAATTTTCATACATATACAAATTCAAACATAATTAAGACTTCAATTTGACTTTGAAGGTCTGTATCTCAGCATTCTCTGAATCAAAAACTATTATTTTTGGATTAAAATATTCAATATGAAAATATTAGTTTTTTGTCCACGGGATGCTGAGATATCGTTTTTTGAAAAAAAAATTTCAAAATCTCCATATAAAATGTACATATGGTATACATTTGTATACGCACGACCAAATTCGTGTTTCTGCATTTAAGACTCAAAGTCCGAATGTATACATTTGTATACGATCAGCCAATCCCAGGGTTACATGACTAATTTTCCATACAAATTATTTTACATACATAAAATTTGTAAAATATTTAAAAAAAATTTAAAGTGAAACAAAAAAGATTTTATTGTTACCAAATAACATTTTTATGTCATGTATTTTGAAGCACAACCACAATAACATTTCATAAAACTTGCAACAATGATTTTCAATATTCATTCAATAGAAAATAAGTAGAAATTATACCTAACAGTGTAAACTCGATAATTTGAACTAATTTAAACTGACCTTGTTAAAATTTTAGAACAGTTGAAAAAATTGCACACAAAAACAAATTTACACTTTCAACACTATTTTAAACAAAAATACCAAATAGTGTTGTAATAAATTCATTTGTATTTTTAAAAAAATAATTACAAAATTGAATATGACGATTATAAAGTGAATTTTAAATCAGGTAATATGTACATATTTAACTTGTTTTTATTTCATCCTATTTCGAAAAGTATAAATCAGAAAAACCCCTTTACAAAATTACATAACATTATTAGCTAATTTTAGAAATTTAGGCGTTGAAAATAAAGAGGTTCAAATTATTGAGTTTATACTGTATCTATATTCAAGTAAAATTAAAGTAAAAAAAAAAAATTAAAAAAAAAGAAAAAAAATTATTGTTTCAAAAAACATTCATACAATTATAATTCACATTGATCTTCTGTCTTTCTCTATCTTCATATAATCCATATGCGTTTTTAATTTGTATTATTATTTTTGCGTATTTTCTTAATCTTACCTACTTTTGTTATCTACTTCGAAAATAAACAAAAGTCAGCTGATGTGCATTAGTGTATTAAGAAAAAACAATACAATTTTAAAAGAAAAATACGTACGTAATAAGTAAAAAAAATCTATGGGAAAAAATAATTGTTGTATGAAAAAAAACCCTTGTAAAACTTTTATTTTCATATAATTATTTTAAATAAATTGATGAAATATTTGAAAAAAAGTTAAAGTTAAAACAAAAATAATTCATCATTACGAAAAAAAAAACATTCATACAATTATAATTCATATTGATCTTCTGTCTTTATCTATCTTCAAATAATCGCTATGCATTTACAATTTTTATTATTCTTTTTGAACATTTATTCTTACATTCTACTTCGAAAAAAACAAAACAGCTGATTTATAGTAGAAAATTCAAATAAAAACGGAAAAAATTTAAATTGAGTTCGAATGTTCCAAAAGCTATATTTAAAAATTTTTCGAAGCAAAATACATATTTATGTATGTTTGCATATTCTTGATTTTTGAAAGAGCTTGAGATTAATTCTCTATTGTATAAATTGATGCTTTTTGCTATCATCAAAAATAAAAATTATTTGAGGATCGTCTAGAAAATTTTTTTTAGAAAACTAAAATATTTAATATTATAAGCGTTTTTTTCATACAACAATTAATTTTCCCCATAGTTTTTGTTTACTAATTATGAATAGGGGAAAATACCCAGTAACGAGCACCCTTAAGGAAAATTTTGGACTTTTTCCTTATACCACGGTTAAAGTATTTGATAAATAATTCCAATCAAGAGTAAAATAAATTTTCTGAAGGGTCTAGATTTGCAATTTAACGCAAAAAATATGTTTTTATTTCAGTAAAATTATTAAAATTATGAAAAAAACTCAAAATTCGTGAAGACCAGTAACGAGCCCCCTTTTCGCCAGTAACGAGCCCATGAAAAGAGCTAGTAACGAGCAGTGCCAAAAATAAAATATTTTAATAATAAAAGTGTTATAAAGTGCTAGAAATTAAGTTTTAACTAATTTAAAATGTAATTTCAAAAAAATTAGCTATTTATCGCTTTTTTTTAGTAAAATATAAAGGAAATAAATATTCATCTCCTTAACGAAAACGTAATACTCATCTCCTTAACGAAAATGTTAAGAAAAATGCCATTTTGAGTAGCACTTTATATTTATTAGAATTATATTTAAAATAAGAGTTTGTTATGATAAACCATCCACGCATTGCAAGGATAATATATTTTTCTAAGTACATAATATATAGCAAATATTCACCTGTATTTTTATAAAAATATCTTAGTTATAGAATAAAATAAAGCCAAGGGCTCGTTACTGCCGGAGTGCTCGTTACTGGGTATTCTACCCTAGTTCTTTTTAAATTGTATTTTTCTTAAAAATTTCATTTCTATTGTTTTTTTTTTTTTTTTGAATACACTAATGCACATCAGCTGACTTTGGTTTATTTTCGAAGTAGATAACAAAAGTAGGAAGGATTAAGAAAATACGCAAAAAGAATAATACAAATTATAAACGCATATCGATCATTTGAAGATAGACAAAGACAGAAGATCAATATGAATTATAATTGTATAAATGTTTTTTGAAATAATGTTTTTTCTTTTTTTTTAATTTTTTTTTTTTACTTTAATTTTACTTAAATATAGATACAGTATAAGCTCAGTAATTTGAACCTTTTTATTTTCAACGCCTAAATTTCTAAAATTAGCTAATAATGTTATGTAATTTTGTAAAGGGGTTTTTCTGATTTATACTTTTCGAAATAAGATGAAATAAAAACAAGTTAAATATGTACATATTACCTGATTTAAAATTCACTTTATAATCGTCATATTCAATTTTGTAATTATTTTTTTAAAAATACAAATGAATTTATTACAACACTATTTGGTATTTTTGTTTAAAATAGTGTTGAAAGTGTAAATTTGTTTTTGTGTGCAATTTTTTCAACTGTTCTAAAATTTTAACAAGGTCAGTTTAAATTAGTTCAAATTATCGAGTTTACACTGTTAGGTATAATTTCTACTTATTTTCTATTGAATGAATATTGAAAATCATTGTTGCAAGTTTTATGAAATGTTATTGTGGTTGTGCTTCAAAATACATGACATAAAAATGTTATTTGGTAACAATAAAATCTTTTTTGTTTCACTTTAAATTTTTTTAAAATATTTTACAAATTTTATGTACGTAAAATAATTTGTATGGAAAATTTGTCATGTAACCCTGGAATTGGCTGATCGTATACAAATGTATACATTCGGACTTTGAGTCTTAAATGCAGAAACACGAATTTGGTCGTGCGTATACAAATGTATACCATACATTTTATATGGAGATTTTGAAATTTTTTTTTCAAAAAACGATATCTCAGCATCCCGTGGACAAAAAACTAATATTTTCATATTGAATATTTTAATCCAAAAATAATAGTTTTTGATTCAGAGGATGCTGAGATACAGACCTTCAAAGTCAAATTGAAGTCTTAATTATGTTTGAATTTGTAAATGTATGAAAATTTCGAAAAGTAAAAATAGTACAAAATCGCATGGGTTGATTAAAGAGGACTCTTCAACAAATATTAGGGTAAAAAAATTACGGTTTTTGGTCCACGGGATGCTGAGATATCGTTTTTTGAAGAAAAAAATTTCAAAATCTCCATATAAAATGTATGGTATACATTTGTATACGCACGACCAAATTCGTGTTTTTGCATAGGTAAAAAGAAATATTTTGTTCTACCAATTTTGAGCTAGGACTATGAAAATTGGGGTGTATAGTGAGGATCCTCCAATGGAGGAATTGGTGAAGTTTCAAGATCCTAGCTCAAAGGGATCATATTAAAATTAAGGCTCAAAGTCCGAATGTATACATTTGTATACGATCAGGCAATCCCAGGGTTACATGACAAATTTTCCATACAAATTATTTTACGTACATAAAATTTGTAAAATATTTTAAAAAAAATTTTTAAGTGAAATAAAAAAGATTTTATTGTTACCAAATAACTAAAAATCTTGAAATTTGACAAAAAAGAAAAAAAAAATCATCATCCGAATGAATGAATTATCATTATTTAATAAGAACTATAAAATGCAATATGAAAATGAACAAGAAGCAGTATATTTTAAAAAACATGAAAATTAAAAAATTTTTTAATTTCTCACATATCACAAAAAAACGTGATAATTAATATCATCAACAATAATTGTACACAGTTGTATTATTATATTTTTGTTTTTCGAAACAAAATATAAATATCCAAAAATGTATACAATAAGAATCAAAACAAAATTTAAAAATATCATATGGTATACAAAAACAAATAAAGCATTTATAATGAATATTATAATTATGGGCGTGTTTTTCATTATTTTTTATTTCTTAAATTTACTTTACATGCTTCTTCTTTTCACATTTCTCCTCTTGAAATCTTATACAGCCAATCATATCATGAGCTTATTCGAAGCAAAATTATTCCCCTTTTTATATTATTTTTGCAAACATACAGACATGAAAATTCAAAAATTTGAATTTAACGGCTACAATAAACCTCTATATACTTGATGCTTTTTGCTATCATCTGCAATATCTTTTATACAATAGAGGATTAATCTCAAGCTCTTTCAAAAATCAAGAACATGCAAACATATATAAATATTTTGTTTCGCAAAATTTATAAATATAGCTTTTGAAACATTCGAACTAAATTTAAATTTTTTCCGTTTTTATTTGAATTTTTTACTACAAATCAGCTGTTTTGTTTATTTTCGAAGTATAATGTAAGAATAAAAGAAAGTTCAAAAAGAATAATACAAATTATAAATGCATATCGATTATATGAAGATAGAGAAAGACAGAATATCAATGTGAATTATAATTGTATAAATGTTTTTTTTTGTAATGATGAATTATTTTTGTTTACTTTTTTTTCACTTTAACTTTTTTTCAAATATTTCATCAATTTATTTAAAATAATTATATGAAAATAAAAGTTGTTAATGAAATATTTTACAAGGGTTTTTTTCATACAACAATTATTTTTTCCCATAGATTTTGTTTACTTATTACGTGCGTATTTTTCTTTTTATATTGTATTGTTTTTTCTTAATACACTAGTCACTAATGCACATCAGCTGACTTTTGTTTATTTTCGAAATAGGTAACAAAAGTGGGTAGGATTGAGAAAATTCGCAAAAAGAATAATACAAATTACAAACGCATATCGATTATATGAAGATACAGAAAGACAGAATATCAATGTGAATTATAATTGTATGAATGTTTTTTGAAACAATAATTTTTTTTTTACTTTAATTTTTTCTTAAATATTTTATTAATTTTATATAATTTATATGAGAAATTCGTTTTTAAAGAACTGTTTGAGGATCGCCTAGAATAGAATTTTTCAGAAAAAAATTAAATTAGGTACCTACATTAAAATATATAATAAAATATTTTCCAATCATTTTTTTAATATTTAATACATACATAGATCATTTCAAATTGTTTTAAAAAAAATCCTATTGCATATCAGAATACACTTCTGTACCTGGGTATGTACATTTACATTGTTGCAAGTTTTATAAAATGTTATTCTAGTTCTGCTTCAAAATACATGGCATAAAAGTGTTATTTGATAACAATAATATGTTTTTTATTTCACTTTAAATTTTTTCTAAATATTTTATAAATTTTATGTACGTAAAATAATTTGTATGGAAAATTTGTCATGTAACCCTGGGATTGCCTGATCGTATACAAATGTATACATTCGGACTTTGAGCCTTAATTTTAATATGATCCCTTTGAGCTAGGATCTTGAAACTTCACCAATTCCTCCAATGGAGGATCCTCACTATACACCCCAATTTTCATAGTCCTAGCTCAAAATTGGTAGAACAAAATATTTCTTTTTACCTATGCAAAAACACGAATTTGGTCGTGCGTATACAAATGTATACCATACATTTTATATGGAGATTTTGAAATTTTTTTTTTCAAAAAACGATATCTCAGCATCCCTTGTACCAAAAACCGTAATTTTTTGACCCTAATATTTGTTGAAGAGTCCTCTTTGATCAACCCATGTGATTTTGCACTATTTTTACTTTTTGAAATTTTCATACATTTACAAATTCAAACATAATTAAGACCTCAATTTGACTTTGAAGGTCTGTATCTCAGCATCCTCTGAATCAAAAACTATTATTTTTGGATTAAAATATTCAATATGAAAATATTAGTTTTTTGTCCACAGGATGCTGAGATACGTAGTGCAGTCCAGGTATTCTCGGCCTAACATAGAAAGAGTGATTTAAAATAAAAAACACCTTTATTATTTTTAAGTCTATTCTCCCTGTATATCAATACATTTTTCACATCTTCTAATCAGTGCTACTATACCGCTGTAGAAGTAGTTTGAATTTTTCCCTGAAAAATGGTCCAAAACAGCTCTCTTTATCTTGTCATCGTCGTTAAATTTCCTTCTAAGGTTTGACTTGAGTTTTGAGAATAAAAAATAATCGCTTGGAACTAAGTCGGGACTGTACAGTGGATGGTCAATTTCTGTGAAGCCACATTCCTTTACAGCAGCCTTTGAAATAGCGACAGTGCACTAAGAATTCTTGGTACCCACCTTGCACTAATTTTTGACATTCCTAAATGTTCATGAATAATACGCAAAACACTAGTTTTAGAAATTCCAGTTTGTGCTGCAATTTCCCTTGCTTTTAACCGACGATTACTTAAAATAACTTTCTCCACAAATTTAATGCTTTCTGAAGTTGTCACCATTGTAGGCCCTCCTTCACGTGGATCATCTTCAATGGACTCCCGTCCCCAGGGAAATAGCTTTGACCAATGTTTTACTGTTGAATATGAAGGGGGAAGAAATTCCATAAACTATGTCCATTCTTTTTTTATTTGATCTGCTGCTACTTTTTTTTGGTAAAAATTTTATCACTGCACGGTGTTCAATTTTCGACATTTTTAAAAACTGCTTGACTTCAATGCTTTCTTATAACGATTATTTACTAACTAATGAACACAGCTAGTTTAAACTCCACATATGAAGGACTATTCGTTCTATCTACCTCCTGTGTAAATAACTTTTGGAAATTCCATATGCAAATATATCAGGCCGAGAATACTTGGACCACACTACGTACATCTTGTTGAAAAAAAAATTTCAAAATTTTCAAAGTGAGGATCCTCCAATGGAGGAATTGGTGAAGTTTCAAGATCCTAGCTCAAAGGGATCATATTAAAATTAAGGCTCAAAGTCGAATGTATACATTTGTATACGATCAGGCAATCCCAGGGTTACATGACAAATTTTCCATACAAATTATTTTACGTACATAAAATTTGTAAAATATTTAGAAAAAATTTTAAGTGAAATAAAAAAGATTTTATTGTTACCAAATAACTAAAAATCTTGAAATTTGACAAAAAAGAAAAAAAAAATCATCATCCGAATGAATGAATTATCATTATTTAATAAGAACTATAAAATGCAATATGAAAATGAACAAGAAGCAGTATATTTTAAAAAACATGAAAATTAAAAAATTTTTTAATTTCTCACATATCACAAAAAAACGTATCATCAACAATAATTGTACACAATTGTATTATTATATTTTTGTTTTTCGAAACAAAATATGTATAAATATCCAAAAATGCATACAATCAGAATCAAAACAAAATTAAAAAATATCATATGCTATACAAAAACAAATATAGCATTTATAATGAATATTATAATTATGGGCGTGTTTTTCATTATTCTTTATATCTTCAATTTACTTTACATGCTTCTTCTTTTCACATTTCTCCTCTTGAAATCTTATACAGCCAATCATATCATGAGCTTATTCGAAGCAAAATTATTCCCCTTTTTATATTATTTTTGCAAACATACAGACATGAAAATTCAAAAATTTGAATTTAACGGCTACAATAAACCTCTATTTTACTTGATGCTTTTTGCAAGTACTCACAAATATCACTAGAAAATTCAGTTACACATTTTCGAGGTAAAGCTATTTTATTTTGCAACTTACATAGAAATAAAAGTGAAGATGTTTTAAAAGTGGTTTCAAATTTAAATAAATCAAATATTTTTTCTTCAGTTCTTGGTTCCAGGTTATTATTTATTTCACGGTTTAACACATTTGTATTATTTTCATTCTGAATTTCAAGAGGGCTTTGATTCGAAGTTTGGACAGTTATTTGCTGGTTTTGTTTCTGACCTTTTAAATGTCTTTTAAATGAGCTAATGTTAGTAAAAGATTGAGAACAATATTCTTGAGCACATATGTATTTAGAATATGTTGATAAACTATGAACGTATTTTAAGTGATTAATTAATTTATCGACACTTTCTACTGGCGTTCGCATTAATTCATCAAGTTTTTTATTCACGTTGTAATAATTTTTTATATTTTCTCCTGTTTTACTGTTAAGTATATCAAGTAAATTCTAAAATGTTAGTTGTAAATAACAATTGTTCACTAAAGCTGTTTCTTTTTAAATTACAATTTTGACAGGAACCGGTGAATTTGTTCCTGAAGAACAACAGCTATTGTGCTCTTGAATGCCACTCAACCATGAAGATATACTCAATGGTACTGGCAATGTACCGGCATCAAATAATGATTCTTGGATGATGGGTTCAGAATATCCCTGTGTGTAAAGTTTATTTAATATTTAATAATGTTTGAACATGAGATTCTCATCCTACGTGTAATTTTCTCCAATCTATCAAATTTCCTTTAAGTTTTACAAAAGTTCTATAAGATTTGTAACATAACGGATAATTTATTGGTGATAAATTGTGTAGATCAACCTGGCTTCCAGGTGAACCCCAGCCGGTCGAATCCAGCTGCTTCAGTCCTGGGTGGGTTCTTGGGGTCACCCTCTCGGAAGTTTTACCGCACGGTTACATAGTTTGACCGGCTAAATAACGAACATCAGCAAGATACAAGAAAAACACCAGATCCAGAAGGGAAAAAGGGAAAATATATCGTCTTGAGGTTACATCCTGGATAAGAAGAACTGCAGTGAAAGGAAAAACAACAATTTACACAACTGAAAAATCAGCGACCTTCATCTGCCATCGCTGACATCCACCACTCACGACTCCTCAGCTTCCTATCTTAGCATGGAGCATGAACGTGCCTATACCACATGGACCGAATATTCTAATAATTTTTCTTTAATCATCATTTCCTTTCCTTTTTTTTTTCTAAACCTATATACTATATATGTATAGGAGATAATTTTGATAGTATTCTGATTTGTAATAATTCATAATCAAAAATCCTTTTTTTCTTCTAAATTTGAATGGAAACTGTTTATTTTGTAATTTTTTTTTATTTCATTTACTTAAATAATACTAATGATAATTTGTACTTGAACTTACTATTAATTTAATGATTGTTCTTTTTCTTCATTTACTTTATTTTATTTTGATATAGATTTTATGAGCGAATAATTGCATATTTTTAGAATATAATTTTTTTTAGTTATGAATGTATGATATATTCTATTCTATCTTACTTCCACAAATAAGTAGTAAAATCTTCAAATAATTGAGATTTTGCCACTATACCAGACATAAAAATTCTTTTTTTTTATTTTTATAAAGTAAACTAACATTCTAAACAAATGATGAACTAAATTAAATATTCAATTAAATATATATATATATATATTTACCATTTTATGCTTGAAGGAGAAATTAATTTCTCTTTTTACAAATAAAAAAACGAAGAAAAGGAAAATACCTACTACTTAAAGCTACAGAAATATATTTTAGCTGATATTGTTTTAATAATTCCTTTTTTTTCCATATTTTATAATATAATAATGATAACGACTATAAGAATGACCATGATTCTAATTATTTCTTTTTTTTTTCCTTTTTTTTTTTTTTGATTGGATTTAACAATATAAAAATGACTTAATATACTTATCTTAAAACTACGACTCCTGCAGCCGAGGTGCTGGATAAACCGATGAGCTGATCTGGCCAGATTTGTCGGCAGCAATAGTTGAAATTGATATACTTGCACTTTTCCATTTAGTTATTTAAAAACTTTCTTTCTTTTGGTTTTTTTTTCTTTCTTTTTTATATTATTACAGATATAAATTATTTTGAATATTTAAACATTATAATACAGCCTTCTTTTGAAATTCCAATACAATTACTCGAACATTATTGTGATTGTTTTTTTTTTGTTTTGTTTTTTTTCTTTTTTTTTCTTCTTCTTTTTTTCTCTAAATCAAAGAAATTCTTTATTTTTAGAAAAATATGATTCTAGTGAAAAGTTTTTTTTTCTCTATTCAACACAATATCATTTTTTTATTGCGATCATTTAACTAAAATTTGTATTCCTACATTTAAAAATTAAGAAAATAAATTTTCCTTTTTTTTCCTTTTTTTTTTTTTTTTTTTTTTTAATTTCACTTTACACGGACAAAATGTAATTGCACCACAAGCTGAATTTTGCACTTTAATAACATTTTGCGTTTTTTTTTTTTCGTTTCACAAAAAAAAAGTTTATAAGATACACCCTCTTATCATAATTATCACTATTTCGTTTCACAATAAGAAAAATTACAAGATACACTTTTTATTATAAGGTTATTATTTTTTACGTAGTATAAAACTCAGCACAATATTAAACGTAGTATAAAACTCAGCAAAATATTAAATGTAGTATAAAACTCAGCAGATATTATTGCATTATTTAAGATACCCCTTTTTTTTGTTTTTTTTTAATTTCTGGAATATATATGTACATATGTATATATATACTTTTTTTTGTATTGTAAAATACATACATAAGTATGATAATTTTTTTTTTCTTTTCTCCTTTTTTTTTTCTTAAAATTACGATAACTCAGAAGATATCATTATTTTCTTTTTCTCACGTTATACACTTCTTATTAAATTTTTTTTTTTTTTTACACTTTTACACATCAAAAAAATTTCATTTTAAACTTTTTCCGTTTATTCCAAAAATTCCTAATTTTTAGGTATTGACCTATTAAGTGAAAAATTAAAAATATGTCTAGAATAATTTGTAGGAAGTTATAATAGCAAGTATTTAATTTAAAATAATTTCTCGAAAACCTTCATATCAACTTTTCTCGAAACATATTGATAATCGACATAATTTTATTATATAAAAGTTGTGGGAAGGAGTATACTTGGTATAAGAAAATGGCCTTTTTTGTGCTATTACAAATCTATATATATGTATGTTATTTTAATTTCTTTTCATGATGAATATATGTATACATACTTGTCATGTATAGCGAATAGATGAAATACTATATAAAATTTAATTTTAAAATTTTTATTCAATTATAAAATATAAGATTTCATACATAAAAAGTATATCAAATAGCAGTTTGTTTTCGTTTAGGACTCTGGTTTCTTTTATTTATTCTATCTTTAGCATGTTGAAAATGTTGTTTTATTATATTATTTGAAAAGTCTTCGCTCATGTTGATATATTTTTTGTGAGCTGCATCTGTAAATATTATTTTTATAAGCAAAACAAAGTTATATTTTAAAGCTGTTATTAAATTAGCCCACTTTTTAAAACTGATATTAAATTGAAATGCTTTATTTTCTCTTTCTTCTCAGTTTCCTGCCAGGAGAAGTACAAGGCCACTTCGTCAGACATAATTTTTTTTCAATTACTTCTTATGAAAATTTTTGCATCATCCCTTCCTTGTCGAAGATAATAATTAAACTAAAATTTTCAATTTGTTTACAACACATACATATGTATGTATATTTTTATATAAATTGAATACATACGAGTTCCTGGGAAATATTATCGTCGGAAACACACTTCTTTTTCCATTCCAATACGTCTTCTTTACAGGAAAACTGGACGCAAAAGAATTATTTTCCATAATGTTCGCTTCTAACTGTTGTTTTAGGTGCTTGATATGGGATTTTAACTCTATAACTTCAGTTGTCAAACGATGTAGAGTTGAATTCACTTGTGCCAATGTTTCTTTTATTCCTATTACAATATATGTTAAAAATGAGAAATATATCTCATTTACGAAATAATTCAATTTACCAGCACACTCGTTACATTCCACTACTTTTAATTCCGTTATTGTTTGGCTCTGCACTTTATCCTGACCTTGATCGCGGACCCTTTTAGCAGAAGGAATGTGTGTGAAGTAAGTATCTTCTTCTACAATAAGGGTAGTATTTAAACAATTACATACGAAACAATTTCTTGGCAGTTTATTTACATATATTTTGGGAGTTTTCAAAAACATTTTGTGAAAATACTTCTATTAATTTTCTTTTCGGTGAAATTTGTGTTGATGTTGTGAGATGTTTGCCTGGAAATTTAAAATTTTTAACTAACGGATACAAAACTTTTAAACTGAAATTTATACATATGTACATATATGAAATATAAATTCACCTGGAGGAATACGAAGGAAATTTTTACGATAACTGAATGTCTCTGTTGATGTATTTTCATTCTCGTGAACAATAACTGGCTCAGCAGCAGCTTCATATATATCTATTCAGAAATACTTAATTTTATTAAATAACAAATACACATTTAAAAGATTACACTGATCTGAAAATCCAGATTGATTTGCAGAATCCATTTGATATTATGTTGTTAATCTTGATGACGAAGCAAAGAAACTATGTAAAAAGACGAATTTTTATCTGATAAACACATACATTTCTTCAGAATATTATCTATTGAAAATATAATGCTGTTTTTTGATAAATCAGAACCATTCCAACTATAAATGTTAACTAATTTTGATTCAATGGGAGACTTGAAATAAGATGATGTATTAAGTATATTTTGTCCTTCAAAATAAATGTTCCTTCCACTTTTTTTGTATACCACATATTTTAACTAATGATTCATTTCGAAGAAGTACAATATTATTTGGAGCATTAATAGATATTTTATAATGTTCAAATGTAACTTCTGTTATAATTTCATTTTTTATATTGAGAACAGGATAAGGACGTGTACAAGAAATTGTTTTAAGAGCGGTTATGCTTTTTTCAACTATTCTGTTGTAGATTTGAGCATTAACATTATTTCCTTTTTTATCATTTTTTTAATATTTTGCAAGTAATTTTCGAATTTAAATGAACTTATGCAATCTAATGCTCCAAATCTTTGTGCATCTGAGCTAAGATGAGTCAGACAATGAAAATTGTAATTAATGTATTCTTCTCCATAAAGATTTTGCATGGATGATACAAAACTTTATAGTAAATCATATGCACATTGATTATTTAAGATACAATCATTTTCTTCAAGCAGAATCCTCATTGCTAGACACAATTTTAGAAAGTGATTGTATCTTTCATGGTCTAATATAGTTTTTAAAACAAAAGGTCCGGTATATAAAAGAAACATTCGGAATTCGGTAGCTTTCCATCTACTAATTTCATCTGTACCACGAGGAATTCGTGAAAATTCAAATGGAATTTGTTTTTTACAATATGTTAACTTTTCATCCAATTTTTTTATTTCTTCGTTTCTAAAAGAAAATTGTCTACCCTTTTCTTTAATCCACAAATTAAGAATTGTCTTCATTACACCTAAACATACTATGTGCATGTAATCAAGCACAAAATCATTAATAAAATCAATATGAAGCGTTTCTAAAACATTTTGAGTTTTATTTTTATGAAATTCGGTACAAGTTCTATTTCTAAAGTCATTATTGGTTCGTTTTTCACAGTTCACATCTTTTTGCACACATCTAAGACAGCTATAGTAGCCACTGTGGCCTTTAACATCTAAAACAAAAGATCTTGCCGGTGCGTCACAAATAAAGGCTCGACATTCCACTTGAAAGGTTTTGTTTTTGTAATTGAACCCATTTAATAATAAATCTTTTAACTCAGTTGTAAATTCTAATAAATAGTTACTGATATTTTGGGGTTTTGATTTGCCATTATAGATTCCAATAATAAAAATGTATTTTGTGTTGACAATATTTCCTAAAATAGGCCACACCTGATTATTAGAACTCTTGGAAATAGGAAGGCCATCGATATTGAAATCAATACAAATAGTTTCACCACTAAAACTTGTTTCATTTAATAAGAAAAAATCTGTCAATGAATCTTCTATACCGTAATATGAACATAAGATCCAGAGTCCATTGGTTTTATATTACAAGATCCTGGGGTTTTTTTCAAAGTTCGTGCATCTACTGGAAGACTGGGAATTTTTTCTCTAAGAATAAGAAACAATTCATTTAGGCACGTATAAGAGATATTATTCTTTGTTGCCCACGATGCAAGACGGTCTTTGAATTCAATTGACTTGTCTAAATTTTCGTATTCTTCATTATAATCGCTGTCATCTGAAGAAGAAACTAGCGGGGAATTTTCTGAATTTGATATAAAAGTTGATTCTGTTTGTGATTCCATACTATTTAATTTTGATTTTATTTGGTCTAAATGACCTCATATTCCATTAGCCTCAATTCTCGCCTTTTTATGCAAATGTTGTCTACTAAAGTTCTTTTTGCTAGCCATTCTTATTGCATTCAAATTTATTGCAGTTAAACTAATAGAAAATACGAAATTAATTTTTTAAAAATCTAATTAAAATTAATTTAATACATAACAAGTAAAATATTAAAAATAAATTGGAATTATGCGTTACGATTGACTTATTTTGTAGAAAAAATAAGTTTTTATCACTTATTGTGTAATTTATTTTAATCATTAAAGAGAATGGATTTATTAGCGGAACAACTACTTTTTTTCTATTTATTTTCAACCTCTGTAAAAACAAAGTAAAAATTCTCCCAGAAGAATCTCCTGTACTCTGTTCACAAAGTTTTTTCAGTACAGGTCTTATGGACATATTTTGTATTGTTTCTTCTATGAATAATTACATAAATGTGTTTCTTTTTCTCGTCACCGACAGTGTTACCCTTTAGTTTATATTTTGTATCTAAAATCAGATGAACTATTTGTTAAGTGTTCCCGATTTTATACTTTGTAAAAATTGTTTCCCAATTATAATACATATCTATTTCTTTTTTAAATGTTATTATTATTAAAAATTAATAATTTTAATTATTTGAAAATTTGAAAATTGAAAATAGGAGCGTTTTATTTATTAAATAGAAAATGTTATGAATGTGTAATATTACATTTAAATTATTTCTATGAAATAAGAAAATGTAAAAACCCAAAAACATTTGTATGCACATATGTATATCCTACAAATAGGTAACTGAAAGTGAAAGGGATTACGGGTTTTACTTTTTTGTTTTATAGCTGATCGTATGAATGAAAAGATAATTTACATTATCCTTATCAGTACCAATACTAATGTATATACGAGTATACCATTGTTTTTTTAATTCAATTTGTTGATCATAAGAATTTTAAAATTACCCAACACTTTACAGAATTTTTAAGAAACATTTTTTTCTGTAATATTAAAGAATTACCAATTTTGTACAAAATACAAAAGTATCAATTATATAAATTTTGAAATACTTTAAAATTTTTATTAAAAACCATCAGAAAAATTCCTCTTTTGTATAGAGTGAGTATTTATTACAAAATGCATTTCTATTGCAAAGAAATATGTGTATACAATTGTATAAATTTATAATAATATGTAAAAAAATATGTAAAAAACATTTTTTCAAATAAAACATAATTTATTGTTTTTATATGTTACATCATATCATATGCATACTTGTAAATGTATAAATAAATGCAGTAAATTATAATAATAAAATTTAATTTTTTATTATTAAGAACGGTACTACTATTTAGTAATATAATTATTACACAGCAACATTAACTTGCGATTACTTATTATTCATTCTATTTTTCATACACACATCTCGAATATCAATCAACCAACTTTTAGCTCATCAGCGTGTGTGCGCACGAATTTTTTCATCATTTTTATCTTTCTTCATAATTCATTTTGTTAATTTTTGTTCATCCAGAGAATTGAAATATAAGAAAAATAATCAGTCGCAGTACAACTGTGTTACTGGCGACAACAAAGGGATGGCTGTTATTGTTTTTTTCTGTTTTCCAGCGTCTCGTTGCACATATAATAGATTGGGGTATTAGTAGCTTAGGATACTCCTATTAAATGTAACGACACTGGATAAAAATGAACTCTTCCATAAGACCTGTACTGAAAAAACTTTGTGAACAGAGTATAGATGAACCATTTTAGAAACTCAGGGGAATTCTTACATTCTTCGTTCTACAAGTGTTTAGCCGGTAGCTTCACGATATTTACTTCCACAACATTCGCTTTATATTCCGTTGGAAGAATCTTCTAATAACAACTTGATTCTCATGGAAATAAATTGAAGGTGTTCGTGTTATCTTCTTCTAGAAGAATATTCGCTTAATGTTCTCCCAAGAAGATTCTTCAAAATGCTGGCTGGGTTATGCTGTTTACATGAGTAAATAGGCCATAATGAATTTATGTGGGTCAATTATTATGTAATGAATTTTATATGGGACAATCTATATGAGTATTAAATGGTATATGAAATATGACGTATTACCGTCGGTAATTACTATTGCATACATTTTTAGTTGTAAGAGATTTTAAAATTTGGGATTTTAATAAAAATAAAGGTAAGTAGAAAATAAGAGAATTTTGATGAAGAGGAAGACAGAAAAAAAATTGAAATTGATTAATTCTCTTATGTTTTTTTATTTTTTTTTTTTAGAAATCGTATGATTTATTAAATATAAAGGAGAATCACACCATTTCCAGAACAAAGAAATGGATTATGAATTTTGTTGCGCGTGTGCAACGGATATTAAATTACAGTTCATTTATTGGAATTTTAAGTTGCAAAAATTGGAATGCATACCTAATTTTCCAATATGAACTGAATTTAGAAATATTTAATGTACAGCCAACTGAATATGTACAGTGGCGTACAAAAAATATTGACCTATATAAAAAAAAATTTATATAGCTGTCGCAACAGATTTATCTTCGTTTCCTACAATTTTTTTAATGTCCGCTAAATCAAGAAATTTTAGACATTCAAAGTCCAAACCGAGTTCTAAATAATTTAAAACAAAGTGTAGAGTATATAAATATAAGACTTTAAATAAAGCAATGTTGTATTTTAATATTATAAAATTTGTTGGTTTGATAAATAGATTTAGAAATTTAAAAAATAATAAAAACCTAAAATAAAAATAATACATACCTTGGAATCTCTCATATAAGTAACATAAGCCCCATGAAGTCAAAAGATTGTTTAGGTCGTTTTCTGTTGTTCCTGTCGACACAATAGTTGATTCTTTTTGTGGTATTTCAATTTCTGAACTATTGATTATGTCTAAATTTTGTATCAGCGAAACTTCTTCACTCACACCGCGGTTGTTATCACTAGATTCAGAATTTAAAACTTCTTGAACAATTTGAACAAGACCAGCACTCAAAATGTTCATTGTCTTCCGACATCATATAAATGAACAAAAACAGCAAAAATATTTGAAAAACCACATGTAATCTATTTTAAAAGTTATGTACGAATGAAATACGTGTTAAGCTAGTAAATGAAATAGTAAAGAATAACTAAATATTGTTAAAAATGACTTAAAAATAGTCGAAACCAACTGTATTTGTCTAACGGTTACTAGCTTAGTCACTAGATATTAGTTGGTTGTAACAAAAGTTTTGTTGAAAAAATAGTTGAAATACAATATAGTAACTGTTAACTAAAATGTAGTTGATAAAAATAGTAGAAATTAACTAACAATTTTTATTATTTGATTTTAACTATTTTTTTGTTCAAACAAAGTACAATCTTTTGACAACTTTTCGGTTATTTCTACTAATTTATTTTCCTTTCTTACTTTTTTGAGTAACTCTTTACTATTTTCTAAGTACAAGAAAATTAACTATTAAAATAGTTAAATTTTTACAAATATTTTTTCTCGGTGTGGGCACTAATGTGTCTAGACAACCCTATGAGGATGGGGACACAGGGCATTGGTGAGTGGGAGAACAAATATCTTCCAGATGCATTCAAGTCAGAGTTCTTGGTTTCCTTAAGAGCCAAATTTAGTAAAAAAATTTTTCGAAAACAACAATAACATCGTCTGAAATGTATTTGTGTCTGCATCAACACAAGCAAATAAATTTCGTCTAAGTGTTGGTGTATATGATTTGAAAAATTTTCATAGTAATGGCTATAGCTATAGCTATAGCTTTATATAGCGATCATACTGCATGGATGATGTACGTTTGTAAAATGTGTATGTAGGTACAGGCTACAGCTAGCATGCAGCTGTTATATCTGAAATTATTTCAGTTGAAGGTCACAAATTTTTCATACAACAAATTTGTTATGTAAAAATTCAAAAATATTGAATTATTTTATTTTTTAAATTTTCATATGGAAGGATATGTGGCTTTTCAACTTTGAACTCTTATATCTCGGCCTTTGTTGCACCGATTTGAGTCAAATAAAATGCACTAGGTCAGAAAATAGTTCTAAATTGAAATGCATACTTTTTTCAAGGATCACGGTATGAACTAAGGAGAGCCTTATAGAAAGAAAAAAAAAAGTTGTATGTTGGAAAAATGACTTTTTTTGTATTTTACCCTATACCTTTTGCCCTAGTTAACGGATATTCACCGTTAAAATTTCATATAATATTAGACCCTTCAAAAAATATCCAGACCAAATTTCAGTTCCTTAGTCTCACGGCAACATACTTCTATAAGGAGTCAAAAAATGTAAAATTTTGATACTTAAAATTGATTCGTGTGAGTTTTATGTTTAGCGCCCTGTAACTCGCGTCTCAGTTCAGGGATCGTTTTGGTGCTAAAGAGAGTTTTATAGAGAATGACAAGACTAATATTGTGCAGAAATTTCAATTTAATCGGTTTTTAGAGTCCCGAGATATTCAACTGTAAAAACGAAAACGGTCAAAAATTGAATGGAGTGTTAAAATAATAAATAATACGGTATAATATAGGTATAAGGTTTTCAAAATATGAAGAATTTGTAGAAATTTTAAATATTGTACATTTTATTTTTCAATTCAATTCATTCTTTCGGCGTCACCTTGGAGGTAGAATGATTGACGAGTTTAACCTAGGATTGCCTGATCAAGATTTTCAAAGTTTTAGCCGTGCGTATACAAATGTATACCATACATTTTATATGGAAATTGTGAAATTTTATTTTCAAAAAACGATATCTCAGCATCCGGTGAACCAAAAACTAACATTTTTATATTAAAATCCTTATTGTAGTGTTCTTCTTAGTGTTTTTTCTATTAATGTCCTATATTTTTTCTATTTTCGAAATAAAATGGAAAATAAGGTTAAAAATGTTAAAAATTTTCATGATTTTTCGCGTATTTTGTCCTTTTGGTTGAAAATAATAGTACTTACAGAATTACTTTATAAGATAGCTCAATAGAAACACTTCAACAAATATTGTAATCCAAAAATATTAGTTTTTGGTTCAGAGGATGCTGAGATATGGATCTTCAAAGTCAAAAGTAGATGTTTGCCTTTATGAATGTAGAAAAATGTATGAAACATTCATGTTTTTGATGTTGTTTTGTATTTTATCTTGAAAACAAAAAAAAAGTACAACAACACTGTAAAAACAAAACTAAAGAGAACACTTTGATAAATCTTTTAGTATAAACATTTTAGTTTTTGGTCTATGAGATGCTGAGATATCGTTTTTTGAAAAAAATTTTTCAAAATTTCCATATAAAATGTATGGTATACATTTGTATACGCACCGTCAAATTTTGTGTTTTTGCATAAAAAAGAATATTTTGTTTTATCGATTTTGAGCTAGGACTTTGAAAATTGGGCTGTATAGTGAGGATCCTCCAATGGAGGAATTGGTGAAGTTTCAAGGTCCTAGCTCGAAGGGATCATATTTAAATTAAGACTCAAAGTCCGAATGTATACATTTATATACGATCAGGCAATCCTAGGGTTAAAAAAAAGTAGTATTCAAAAATACTGAAATTTTAGTAAAATATTATATTTATCACCAAATAATCACTGAAATCTAAATTCTATGTAACACTATAATTTTTCTAATATTCAGAATATAAAAAATTAGCACTAAAACCCAAAATTCACTTGCTCGAATCCAACAACAATTAGTAAAATATGCTTTTATGCGTAGTATATATGTACATATGAATGTACATATCATGCTAATTCTATTATTTCATATTCATCATCACCGATCACCATTCCCATACAAAATGTGTTGCTAATATATCTATATACCTAGCTATGTGCAGCTTAACTATACATAACTTTTATATGCTGTTTACGTTACATTAATCATCACACATACTACAAAAATTGCAATTTTATTTGCATCGAGTTTATAGAGTTTATACTATCTGTGTGATTCTTATTTAAACCCATAAATATGCAAAAAAATTTATGTGAAATGAAAAATTAGTAATAAAATTTTATGAAAAATTAACAATTTGTTTTATTTATAATAATTAAACTACGTAACCAATTTTCCTGAATTTTTTTTTAAACTTTTTGGAAAAGGTTATATTTCAATCCTATAAGAAGAAATCACAGTATCTAAACGTTTTAATACATGAAAAAAGTGTGAAAAGTTTAGTGAATTTTTTTTTTTTTCTGTACCTTCGAAAATCGAATATAAAAAAATTTAAGGACCAAAATTTAAAAATGTGTTCCACTTAAGGACCACAATTCCCTTCCACCTATCTATATTTAAAATTTCGTGAAAATCGGTTAAAAATTGTAAGCTGTAGGTGGTCACTTTGCAGGCCCAAAATCGCTAAACAGCCACACTTTGAACCCTTGTATTTTTGAAATAAAGGACTTTTTCAAAAATGTGTTCCACTTAAGGACCACAATTCCCTTACACCTATCTATATTCGAAATTTCATGAAAATCGGTTGAAAAATGTAGGCTGTAGGCGGTCCTTTTGCAAGCCATTTTACTAAATTGGGCTCTTAAGTCGGCAGAGTCTTTCGCGTTTAAAGGAAATGTAGTCAGCAGGAATATACCAAATAAGCGACTGACTGCAGGCCATTTTGGTTGCTTTTTCAGCCGCTTCATTGCCTGTGCATATCTATGTGTGCAGGACACCAGACGATGTGCAGATTGGAATTGCGGTTGAGTATATGCCTGATAGCCACATTTATCGCGCTTTTATTTTTTGAATTGTGGATAGCGGCGACTGCACATTTGGCTGTTGTGTTACCTAGGAATTTGCAAGCCTCTAGAATCGCAACAGCTTCTGCAGTGTATACAGAAGACCATGGGGGCAGACCCTTAGTGCAGAGCGGTCGCATGTTTGTATTCACAACTGCATACGTCTGCATAACTGGAAATTCGGGGAGTGGATGAAAGCCAGAAAGGTCTCTTGTCTTAAAGTGGTGTTTGTCTGATTTTTAGTGTTATTCTGTATATGGATTTGTCTTGTAAGACTTTTCCATTGGGGTGATTCTGTTATGTGAGAGGGGTGGTTTGGGACTTGGAGGAGGTCCATTAGGATTCTCTTCAGGGCTCTATGTAAGGAGGAGTATTTGAAGTAGTTTGTTTGTGCTCTGTTTAGGACATCTGTTATGTAGTAACTGAAAAACATGAAAAAACGACATTCGACTCGGCCGGGAATCGAACCGCGGAACCTTTACTTTGCCGGAGTAATGCTCTTAAACCATTGAGCTACCGAATGCTATGGTGCAAATATCTCGAAAACTATGCATTTTTTGAAAAAATTTGATTTTAATAAATCGATGCAAAATCAATTGGACTTTTATTTTCTGCAATAACAAATGAGGGCTAATATCGAGCACTACTTGAAAAAAATAGGGTTAAAGTCAAAAAATGGGTAAAAAAATGACAATATTTTGGATTTGAAGCCTTATAACTTTTGAACGGTAAAAGATTCAGAGGCATGTAAGAGGTTGTTGAAAAGAAACAGGGGTCCTCTACAATTTTGCAAAAAAAGGGTGACCCTAGCGTGCCCCTGTAAATAGTTATAGGGTAAAACAAACAAAAAGTACCAAAAATCTTTGCCCCCCCCCTTCCCATAGGATTTTTGTTCGTCTCGCCGAGACCTATCCGTAGTTTACGGGTCGGACACCTTACCTGAATCACCCTGTATATAATTCAAATTCAATACATTTCATGGGTAATAAAAGTTCAAATTGAGTTACAAAGTTCAATTACTTCGTTACATTATATTTGTTTATATTAAATTATATTACCAATAAAGAATTGATGATTTCAGCGAAATTACATTTTTCATATTTTTGTACAGTGAATAGTTACAGTAATATACATAGTAAAATAATTGCAACATAATAAATGTAACATAGGCAAAAATATAGGTAATTAAACTCTGAAGTACAGTAAATGGAATTTTACCAATTCTTTAGAAGCATAATTAACGGAAGTAAGCGGTCTTTGAACTTTACAATATTATAATTAAATTTACAATTTATTATTATTATAATCGTGATAATGATTTTGATTATTGTTCCGACTTAACATTCTGCCCCCTCTTGAAGTCGTAGACTTCAAAGCTCTAATCTTCTGGTAGCGTTTGAATGGTAATTCTTTTTCCTTGTTCTTGTTTGCTGATTATATGTAGAGTTTTGGGTCTGTTTTTTAAGTAGGTGATGACGAGATAGATGATCACTGCAGCAATAATTATTATTGTGCTATTATAAACTGATGTGCATTTTGTGGTTGTTATTCCTTGAGTGATGGTTGTTCTTCGATTTTAATGTTATCTAATTGTTCATTTAATTTATGAATTAGTTTAGAATGTTCTGTGTAGTTCAAAATCGTCAGCATAGTGGGTAGATGATCCGTGATGTTAGTCACTACTGCAAGTGTTGATAGATTTATAGATGGCTGGAAGTAGTTAGTCAATTTTGTTTCCTTGTTATATGAGCTGCTTATACTGAGTTCTCCGTCCTTGAGGGTACAATCGTTGAGAATCAGGAGACCATTTTCCCTTAGTTGTTTCTACAGGATTCCGCTTTGGCATACAAATGTAAATGAATATTCTTTGTCTAAACTAAATAACCATTGCATTGGTTTGGATGATTTAGTGCTATCCATGTTTTCGATGGTCGTGTAAATTTTAGCTTGCACCATGATGGTAATGTGAGTTGAGTGAAAAGTTCGAGCTCACAGTTGTCTGGAGCAGCCTTAGTTTTCATTGGTCCCTTCTGATGAATTAGATAAAGATCTTCTTATACCTGAATTCCATTTAACATGGCTAGTGCTGATAACCAATAAAATTGATCTCGATGTGGGTTTATTAGAATATATTCTGATGGTTGATCAAGTGAAACGAAAGTGTTGTTAATATGCACTGGTAGCGGATGAGTCAAATATAGCTCGTATATTACTTTCCTTACCATGGGTATTGTCACTATGAATATCCTAGGCCGTAAAAGTCAACTCCACAATTAAAAAATGGACGAGCTTGTTGTACTCTGCTAGCTGGGAGGTTGCGCATTATTTGATTTATCAATTGGGGTCTTATTCTGGTACATCGCACACAGTTGGACACTGTCGATCGTGCTAAATTTCTGCTCTGTAGAATCCAGAATTTTTGTCGTACTATGGAATTTAAAACTTAAGGTCCTGCGTGTAAATGTAATGTATGCATATGATTATACAGGGTGTTTCGTTTGGTTTAGTTCGAAATGATACCATAGATAGGTCTCATCGAGACGAACAAAAAATCGTATTGGTGGGGGAGGGGGTAAAATCCCAGCCGTTTGGCCGCTAGAGGGCGTTGAAGTTTTTTTGCACTTGTTTCATAAAACACCCCATAACTTTTTACAGGGGCACTCCAGGGTCACTTTGTATTCAGAACAAATATGGAGTACCCTTTGCCCTTTCTAACAAAACCCTACTTGTAACTCTACCCCGGACCCTACAAAAGTTAAACTTATCACTAAACGATTTAATGCTAGCAGGACCCAAGGTAAAGGATGATTTGATTCCGGTACGAATTATGAACGGTACGTGTTCACGGCTGATATAAAACAGATGTACAGACAAATCTGGATAACTGAAGAAGATAGGAACTTACAACTTATCATGTGGAGAAATAACCCTTCAGATCCAGTTAAATACTATTGACTCTGTACGGTGACATATGGTACAAAATCAGCGCCTTATTTAGCCACCAAATGCCTACAACGTTTAGTAGAAGAAGATTCAAATTATCCAGTTGGGAGAAGAGCGATACGAGATTTCTTTGTAAACGACGTAATAACAGGAACTAATGATCTCGCAGAAGCAGTCAAAATGCGAAATGAGATCCAATCATTATTAGAAACTGACGGATTTGAATTATATAAATGGTGTGCTAATCATCCAGATCTGATTAAAAACATTCCTAACAATAAACTAGAATTGAAATTACAATTCTTTGAAAAGGAGGATAGTCATATAAAAACCTTAGGACTTTTGTTGCATCCAGTTACAAATCATTTCAGTATATCAGCAACTTCAAAATCTCACCATCGAATCACAAAACGCAGTATTTTAGCCGACGTAGCGCAGATATATGATCCACTAAGACATATAAATCCAGTAGTCGTCACCAGTAAAATTTCCTTATATGGGACGATGAACTTCCAACAGAGCTACAACAAAGATGGTCTAAATTTGTTCAAGAAATTCCTAAACTTACATCACTTCAAATACCAAGACATTTCGGTGGAGTAACCGAGCCGTACTCTTAGTTTGGTAGTATTGCTGTCTGGTCTGGTCAAGACATAATGGTGTGGTAGTAAATAACTAGGACCTTTTATTTCGTCCTTTTTAACTTCTTCCATGTGTCCTAATTTTATATATTCAGCTAGAAAGTCGCAATATTGTTGTTTTAGCGGTGCATCTTTCGACAACTTTCTTTCAATACTTAGGAGTCTTTTAAATGCAGTGCTTTCTGAGTTTTTTAGTAACTCTGTGTCACTTACGATTGGTTAACTTACTATGAATCGTCCGAATTTGTCACGAGTGGTTTTTGAGTCAAAATATTCTTCGCATTTTTTCTCTGCAATCGTTAATGTGGGATTTTTATTGTATTTTTTCATGTGCCATAATTTTTGAAGTTATTTATATAGTTCAACATTTGTTATGCCACAAAATAAATTTTTGGTTTCCTCTATTGTTGCTTTACCCAATACTATCCAACCTAAGACTGTGTTTTGGAGTATCGGTAATTGTTTCTCGAGTTTAATTTGTCCTACTCGCATTAATTCTCCGTACAATTCAGCTCCTAATAGAATTCATTTGTCAATTTCATGTGGGTGTTTAATGTGTCGCTGTGGTTGATGAGCAGTTATTTCCTTGATAACATATGCCTCCAATTGACTGTTGTGATTGCTACTATTTGATCTTATTGTTGTGCTAACACGACTATTGAATTTTAATTTTGATTTGCCGATGCCTGATTAATTGGTAGATCTACATTGGTTAGTCTTAATTTTTTCCTTAATTTTTCAGTGATGAAATTGAGCTGTGGTCCCGAATGCAAAAGTATTCGGCATTTTACATCCTTACTTTCTCGATCCTTGACCGAAGCCACGGCAGTTCCAAGAAAGATGTAACTACTTGATTATGTATATAGTAAAATTAAATTAAAATTGAGTCTTAATATTGCCAAAAGAAAAGGGAAAAATCAAAACACAAGTTCCACTTTTATTTTTAGTTAAGTTTTATTTTTATGTTTTTAAATTTTTACACTATGATTTTTCTATTTTTAATCTTAACCGTATCACTGTTGACAATAAGACTGATTATCTAGCTTCTTCAACTTCTTAAAGAAACCTCGTTTTCTTAATTTCTAGAATATTTCGTACATAAGTGAGGTTTCAGATTACTTGAAAGAGGAAATGTGAATTTTGCATTTTTTATGAGAAAAATTCAATTTTGAATTTACATTAAAATTTTGTTAAAAGAAGAAATGCGGATTTTGCAACTTTTGTGGGAACAATGAAATTTTGAATTTTTGTGGGAAGATAAAAAACATCACGTTGAAGCAAACAACTTACGCATGTGATGATGGATTATATTACTCCTCCATCCTCTAAGACTTTTGCTCCCGCAAAAGGATCTGTTATGGGGGCGTCCTTCTCCTCTGGCAAAATTTTGTATTACTTAATCTTTGTTATTATCACATTTCGTCTTTCAAGTTTATAGAAAATAGTAATCATTATTATTATTGTTATAATTGTTGTGCTTATTCCAATCGATGTGTACCCTAAAATTGTATTCTTAAATTCTATGTAGTGTATTTTTTTCCTGTTTTCAATATTTGTTTCATGCAATTTTTTAAAATTTATCTTATAATTAAAAACTTTTGTAAAATTTACATGACTAATTGGGATAACAACACTATCTTTGAAACTCTCAATTCTATTCTTGAACGTTATATTTCTTATGATAATTTTGCAATTTTCGAATTTAATTATGTTATTATTTTTAATTGTGACTTTATAATGGATGCAGTTTTGAAAGATTTCCGTAAAGGGTAGGTTTTTTGTGATTATTAATCCGTTAAAGATTTCTGTTATGGATGTTTTATTGTTTATTCTTAAATTACATACGTTATTGTTCCCTAAAGCGTTTTTAAAGCAGGTGTTTTTATGCGGAGTTAATTGCTTTTTTAAAATTGTTTTGTCATCGTAATTATAAATTTTATCATTGTTTAAGATAATTTGTGTGATTTCACTATCGAGTTCTTCATTTTGGGTATTAGGAACTGGGATTATTAATGCATTGTAGTATTTTTCTTTTGTAAAGACTGGTATACTGATAACGAATATTAAAAGAGACTTTTTTAGCCTCACCGTATTTTTTATGAAAGGTAAGACGGATATTGTTATGTTAAATTTTTTTGCTTCTTCATTAGTTATTATGTTATGAGGTAGAATATTCAGTCTGCTCATTAAAATTATGTCAGAGATTTTTTCGACTTGTTTGTTCAATGTGCTTATGTCAGCGTAAATTTGTAATACGAGTCTTGCTCTGTCTACTGCCGTTGTGAGTTTGTTTGAAGTGTTTGTAATATTATATAGGTATTTATTTAATATGTCTTGTTGGTCATTGACTTGTCTGATAGTTTCGTTGAGATTTTTTACAATGTTGTTGATTATTATTTGTTTATTTATTTCATTTGTTGTTTGCATTGAATTTTTATCTAAGTTGTCTAGATGTTCGGCGATTTCTACAGCATCATCGTGATCCATAGTCCCGAATAAAATTTTCATACCTTTACCCAGAATATCTATCAATCCTCTTTTTTGTTTTTGTTTGTTACGTTATGTGACAAAATTTTGGTATCTTTCTAGCTCAATAGTATGAATTAATTTGAAATTTCCGTTCTGTATTTTAGCCTTTTCGGTGCTGAGAGTAACTATTTGAGAGTTTGAATAATCTAAAATCTGTATGTCGGCTATTGAGGTGCCAAATAAGAGCCTGAAAATGAAAGGAAAAAATAATATGAATAATTTTTCCTGATTCTGTTACTACGGTGGTATTTTTATTTTCTTTAACTATTTCTTCTTTATATCGAACTGTGGGTTTAGATCCTAGCCTTTTATTATATTTCACGTAAATAACCTGTCCGGGTTGGTAAGTTTTAATGGGTTTTCTTTTCCTGTTGTGGTACTCAACATCCTTTTAATGTTTTATTTTTAATCGTTCTATGTTATCAAGACGCGTTTTTTCAAAGTCTTCGGGGGTTGTATTAGGGTGTATACCATAAAATAATTCTACGGGTTTTTTTTCCGACTGTGGAATGGATGGTGTGGTTGTACTCATTTACAGATCTCTCGAGGAGTTCTTCGAATGTTCTACTTGTGCCATCTGTTTATTGAAAAACGAAAAAAAAAGAAAATCACTGTTTCAGAATTAGGTTTCTCTAATTCTGTCTTGAGCTTGAATTAATAGAATTAGGTATCTCTAATTCTATTCAATGCTTGCTAAACTTCCTTAGAAAAAGGTATCTCAGATTCTAAAGAAGTATGTTATGGTACAAAAAAAGTTGAAATTAATACACTTGAGTTCTGATGATAACTGAACGACTTTATTGACTATTGATTCCCTTTTATACAATTTTCCCCAATACCTAATTAATAGCATATTACATTTTTCCTAACAAAATAATAAATTATAAAGTTCAACGTAAGTAATTACTTAGTACATTGACTTCTTGTTTACCTCAATTTTATAATTGTCATATAAGCTTTTTGCAGGTATAAAATGCTTACTCTGCAAGAATTTCTTTATTTTCATATTCAATGTACTAAGCATATTACACAATTAATAAAGGTATTTCATAAAAATGCAAAAATGTAATATCAGCAAATTATGCTTTTAACAATAAGTGAATGAACCTTAAATGAATAATAATTAACCTAGATTTAATGAGTTATTTTGTTGTTGTGTTTATCTATCTTGAACATCCTGGGCCTCCTTGAAGTTTCCTACTTCAAAACTGTGATCATCGCCTCGGTTTCTGAGCCGTGGTGCGGGTTCGGGCTTAACCTTATGTGCTCTGGGACGACTGCGCACACGCACTACTATTAGGTAGATAATGATACTTGCTAGGATTCCCATAGTTGAATAACCTAGCGTGAATTGGTGGATATCGTGTGGTTGTAACTCCTTCATTTTTGTCTGATGTGATTTGAGGTAGTTTATTTCTGTTTTTATATTTTCCAATTGTTGCTTATGCGATATGAGTTGAGAATGTGTGATTATAAGTGAGTTATTTCCTACGGATGTGTTGTTTATAGTTTCAATTGTAAGATTAAATTTCGGTTGTCGCGAGTTAATTGTAATTTGCGTTTTGATGTTGCCTATTGTTTTTATTATTCTTTCATCGTCTCTTAGAGTGCAATCATCTTGGATCGACAGTATTCCACTTCCCTGTAGTGTTTTATGAATGACCTCATTATTGCAAATAATAGTAAAATCTCGTTGTTTATCCATCGCAAACAACCATTGATTTGGTGTGTGTAGCTGAATCCATATCTTGTGTGGATTTATTACCCTTACTGGACAACTTGGAGGCACCTTTAGTTGTAACATTAATTCTATTTCACAAATTGTAGCCTTTACTGATTTATAATGTATGGGTCGATGTTGATCACAAAGGTATTGACCTGTGTTGAAATTTAAGCAGTGAGTAAATTCCAAATTGTTCATAATGTAAAACTGTTCGTTATAAGGATCTGTCATTATAAACTCTGCGGAGGGTGCTATTGATATCATCACATCATTTACTAAAGATGGAAGTGGTATAAGCCTGTGCAGCTCAAAATTGGTGGAACTTAATAGTGGTATTTTGCTATGGAATAACACATAGTGATCCTTTATTCGAACTTGGGTCTTCATGAGTTTGAATATAAGCGCCATATTGATTTCATTATTGACATGTGGAAGCTGGGTACCGGTTGGTAGACTATTTTTGATTGTCAATATTTGGGCCCTTAATTGTTCTGGTGATATGATGAGTGGACTTGATCTGCCCTGATGCGTGTCGGTAATGACGTCTAGTAAGGCATCTTGCATTAATCTGCATTCATTTATCATTGTTGACAATATAACTGCTAGAGTGTTAAACGTTTGGATTGTCCTTTGCTGTTTCATCTCTGTGTTCATATTGCTTATTTTTTCATATATTGTTTCAAGCCCTTTTTCGATCTCTCGCGTTTGATTCACTCTTTCCTCTTCAGTTTTTTTTATTACGTTGACGGTGGTATCTAACACCAGCGTTTGATTTTTCAGAAGTTCATCCAAATGTTCTTCATTATCCTTCACGTTGGTGATGGTTTCAGTCATTTTTTCAGCGTAGTTGTTGTCAAGTATTCCGAATAACTTAAATGCCAGCGTCCCTACTACGTCGAATGGAGATCTTTTTTGTCTTATGGTCTTATCATGAGGTTCTAACAATATGTTACGTCCCTTTATTTCATCAATCTGGTGTTCATATTGATTTTCCAGTGCCATATAATACTCATTGTGATTGATCATTCGTCCGAGCCTTGTCAGGTGCTTAAATATACGTTCACTAGTTGCCAGCGATGCCCAATATCCCCTTAGATCATAATATATAAATAAGTTCCAGTCACTACAGATTAGGTTCGAGCTTCCCAATTTTTCGATGAAGACACCAGAATTGTGTTCTAATTTTTCAATTTGCACGTTACTAGATGATGTTGATAGCGTGTGTGTTAGCACAGGTAACACAAGTGTTGTTAAGAGAAGGACCTTTAATGGGTTAAATGACCTTGATGTGTGCTTACGTTTTCTCTGCCCTTTTTCCTTATTTACTGTTTCAGCTTGATGTGGTTGATTATTATCCTGTTGTTGGGACTGCTCAGTTTCCATTTTTTCTGATGATTCATCCTCAACTTCAATTGGTAACGGTGCCAATTGATGAATCGCTCTTCTGATTATACCACGTGCAGTTTTGACATCGGCGACACGTACCTTTCCGTCTGCCCCTGGTATGGTCTCTACTATTCTTCCTAATGACCACCTTGCTGGTGCTAGATTTTCTTCCTTTATGGTCACGAGTCTTCCTTCCTGTATGTTTGGGTATTCTGAGGTCCACTTGGCTCTTTGTTGCAACTCAACTAAGTACTCTTGAGACCACCGTTGCCAGAACTCATTTCGTATCTGGTTTACCAATGACCATCTGGATTGTAATGACATTTTTCCTTGATCCGAATGGGTTTCTGCCGTCGCTGTTAGTGCTTCACCAATCAAGAAGTGTGCTGGAGTTAGTGCTGCGAGGTCATTAGGATTCGAAGATACTGGAGTAAGCGGTCTAGAGTTTAAAATAGCCTCTATTTCAGCTGTAGTTGTGCACAATTCCTCGTAGGTCAATGATGCCGACGTCATTGTTCGTTTTAAAAAATACTTCGTTGACTTCACTGCAGCCTCCCAAAGGCCTCCAAAATGAGGAGATCGAGGCGGTATGAAATGAAATTGTATATTATGACTTATGCACATGTTGGTAATTTGTTCCTTTGAGCTGTCGTTTGTCATTATCTCGCTTAATTCTTGTAGTTGATTCCGTGCTCCGACGAAGTTCTTTGCGTTGTCACAATAGACATTTTCGCATTTTCCTCGTCTTGATATGAATCTCCTCAATGCTCCCAGAAATCCTTCTGTAGTTAGGTCTGAGACTACCTCGAGGTGTATAGCCTTCGTCGCGAAGCAGCAGAATACACAGATGTATGTTTTTTGAGGCCTTTTTCCACGTAATTTAAAATGCGTGTATACAGGTCCACAGAAATCGATGCCAGAATTCAGGAATGGGCGAGCCATCTGCACTCTATGTACCGGTAAATTGCCCATCTGCTGCAAGCACAACTTAGGACGTATTTTAGTGCACGGGACACAATTCGCTACAACTGACCGTGCTAGACTTCTACCTTGTAGTATCCAATATTTTTGCCTCGCAATGGCGTGCAGGGCCTGCGGGCCAGCGTGCAAATGAAGTGTATGTAGGTGATTCATTATCAGTTTTGTCACGAAGTGATCACTAGGCAGTACGACAGGGTGTTTTGTATTATAGTTAACGTTCGCTGCTTCTAATCTACCGCCTACCCTAAGAACACCTTGGTTGTCAACAAATGGTGCTAAGCTGTTCAATTTACTGCTCCCAAGTACTTGACCCTTCTGATGTAAGTTTTTTAAATCTTCACCAAAACTAGTTCTTTGAACCTCCTTAATTATAACGATCAGTGATTCCTCTAATTCTTGTACGGTTAAGAATGGCTTCTCTTGTGCGTTACTACTCCTACGTTTGATACGATTCGCCCATCGAATGAGGTATGCCATGACACGTTGTAGTTTTTTAAATGAGTTTCCATGATTGATTATATAAAGTGGGTGTTCTTGATCATTCTTTGATATTGTCAGTGTTACCTTCATTCGTTTTTCTTCTTCTGGAATTCGAACCTCGTGATTGAGTCCTTGCGGCCACCTTGATTTTGAATATTTTAAAAATTCAGGCCCTTCAAACCACAGTTTCGAATTCTTCAATTGTGTAGGAAATAGTCCCCTTGACACCAGATCAGCAGGATTGTCATTCGTTCCTACATGCCTCCATTTCTTATGATGAGTCAGTTCCTGTATGGCTGAAACTCTATTTGCCACAAATGTTTTTAGCTGTGATGGATCTCCTTGTACCCACGAGATAACTATTTGGGAGTCTGTCCAATAACATATATCGTTGAACTTTGCATCCAGGATATTCGTTACGTGCTTGACTAATTGAGCAGTAAGCTTGGCAGCACATAATTCGAGTCGTGGAATAGTTGTTGGTTTAATTGGTGCTATTCTTGATTTTGCACATAGCAATCTAACAGTTACGTTTCCTGACTTGTCCTTAGATCTTATATATAAAGCGGATCCATAAGCTTTCTCGCTGGCGTCTGAAAATGCGTGTAGTTCACTGGTTATTGTAGGATCGTTGCTGAACATGTGCCGTGGGAATTTTATGTCATTCAGCTCACGCAATTCCTCACGAAACTGTACCCACATCGTATTTAGCTCAATTGGGATGGCTTCATCCCAATCCAATTTCAGTTTCCACAATTTTTGCACAAACAACTTACTCATGACCACTACTGGGTTCACTAGCCCTAGTGGATCAAATATTTGTGTCATGTCTGCTAATATCGTTCTTTTTGTAACACCCTTTTGTTCTTTTAGCGTTGTTGTTATGGTGAACATGTCAGGAATCGGTTGCCAAACTAACCCTAATGTTTTAATATGTTCATCATTAATGTTTGAAAAGTCAAGTTGTATCTCAAGGTCCTCATTTGGGATATTCTGCACGAGCCTCGGATGGTTTGCACACCATTTTCTAAGGTGGAATCCTCCTGTTTTAAGAAGTGATTGTAATTGAGTTTGAATTGTCACTGCTTCTTCCAAATCATCGCTGCCCGTCATCACATCATCAACGTAGAAGTTTTTAATTGCATTTGCTGCTAACGGATAGGTCTGTCCCTCTTCTTCAGCTAATTTTCGTAAGCATTTCACTGCAAGGTATGGCGCTGATTTTGTACCGTAAGTTACGGTGCATAACTGATAGTATTTTATAGGATCTGTGGGTTTGTTCCTCCACATTATTAATTGCAAGTTCCTATCTTCCTCAGCTACCAAAATTTGTCTATACATCTTTGCGATGTCAGCTGTAAATACATAACGCTTCATTCTAAAGCGTAAAATTATTGATATTATATCATCTTGTATCTTAGGTCCATTTAGCAGCAAGTCATTAAGTGCCAAGTTATTTGATGTTTTAGCAGATGCGTCGAACACGACTCGTAGTTTCGTTGTGCTGCTCGAAGGCTTTAACACACAATGGTGTGGCAAAAAATAGTAGGGTTTAGTCAGATCCTTTGAATCAATTTGATGCATATGTCCTAATTCCAAATATTCGTCAAGGAAAGCCTTGTATTGTTCCTTCAACGCAGGTTCTCTTGCCAATCTTTTTTCGATACTTAACAGTCTTTTGAAGGCTATGTCCTTCGATTCACCCAGTAATTGAGGATCACTAAGCATTGGTAGGTTCACGATGAAACGCCCTTCTTCATTGCGAGTTGTTGTTGATTCAAAATAATTTTCGCATTTTTTATCTGTTTCTGATAACATGGGCATGTCAGGACATTCCTCTAGTTCCCAAAATTTGCTAAGTTGGTGATCCAGCTCAATGTTAGTCAATCCACAGAATGAATTATCATACTCTATAGCGGACATTTTTCCCAACACTATCCAGCCCAATGTTGTGTTGAATAATGCTGGAAGGTTCTCATTCAGTTTAATTTGACCATTTCTCATGATCTCACCGTACACCTCCGCCCCCAAAAGGATATCTATCCTTTGAGGTTTATTGAAATCAGGATCTGCTAGGGCTATGTCTTCTGGTATGTTCCAATCATCTGTGTTTATGTATCGGTGGGGTTGTCGTGTAGCTATTTCCTTGACCACATGTACTTCAAGTAATGTTGTGCATTTGTTGAATCGTGATTTTATTGTTACACTGATCTTGTCACTGATTTTTAGACTTGAGTTACCAATTCCTGATATACCTATATTTACCTGATTGCTTTTTAATCTCAACTTTTTCGTCATTTTTTCAGTTATGAGGTTGAGTTGAGATCCAGAATCCAGTAGTACACGACATTGAACTAAGCTTCCATCTTTATCGATTGCGTCTGCTACGGCTGTTCCGAGGAACACATATCCTTCACTATATTCATTACTTTGTGCAGCTAAAGTTGTTGCAACCTTTGATTCTATATTTGTTTTTTCTTTTAACGTCTCACTTTCTTTTAGTGTATTATTTTGAAAATGTAATAGCGTATTATGCTTTTTATTACATTTTTGGCATCCTCTAGACATGCATTTGCTAAAAATGTGGCCCTTTTTGAGACAGTTTAAACATAAGTTAAGTTCCTTTGCCTTATCTTGTCTTTCTTTGGTATTCATTTTTAAAAATGTATCGCAATAATATATCGCATGATTTTTATTGCAAATACTACATTGCAGTTTCGTATTTTTATTATTCAGTAATACCGAGTGCTTGTTTGCTTTTTGCGATGTTTGTTTCGGTCCCAAAGCTTCAAGCGCTTGAAAACGTGTCTCTAAAAATTTCAATAACTTTTCAATTGATTGTAAATCTCTTGGGGATGTCAGTGACTGCTCAAAAAGTGCATGCTTGTCTAGCTTTTTCATTATCATATGTATTAAAATTGGATCCCAGTGTTGCTTAACGTCAAGTCCTAAATTTTGGAGGCTTAATAGACATTCTTTTGTGTTATCATGAAGTGCCTTAAGGGCTGCTGAAGATTCATTTGTAATGTTTGGCTGTGCCATCAATTTATCTAGTAATGCTGATACGATCAATCTTTTATTTTCATATCTTTCTTTCAAAATGTTCCAAGCAACTGTATAATTGTCGTCTGTTAACGGCAGATGCCTTATTAATTTCTCTGCTTCACCTGATAAATTCATTTTCAAATACCAGAATTTTTGAGAGTTACCCATTTGTTGATTATGTACCATTTGAGTAAACAGATCAAAGAACTGCTGCCATTTTAAATAATCACCGTCGAATTTCGGAATTGTTATTTTAGGTAATTTTATAAATGCATGATTATTTGCAGTGATAGCACTCGTTTTTTTATGTTCAAGTTCTTGATTCAACTGTATAAGAATTGCTTGGACTTTATCTTCTAATTCAATATATTTATTCATATCATGTTGTGATATATTCAATTCCCAAAGCAATTCATTGTTTGTCCGTATTTGATTCCAATAATCTTTAATAGTTTGATTTTTTATTTCAAGATATTGCCTGCATTTTCCACTATCAACGGTGATATTTGATATAAATGTTCCTAAATGTGACATTAAACCCTTCTGTTTTCTTGACAAACGATCCAGTGTATCAGCATGTTGCGTTGCAGTTGCTATATTATTTTGGTACATTTCTCCAGTACTTGTGGACTGACCCTTATCCTCCTGTAATTTTTTATCAATTTCTCTTGGTGTGTTCGCATATCTAATTAGAGACGATATTTCTTGTTGCTGATCTTCGTAAATCTTTTTTATTTGATTGTAATAGTCTTTTACGAAATATGGATGAGATGCTGCTGATGCACCACCATAATTTCGAATTCGATCATCATTTGCTTCAAAGTTTTTCCATAAATCTTGTAATGAAGCTAACTTTTCCTGCAAATATTGCAGTGTCTTTTTGTCAGGAGCGAAATTGCGATATGCTTCAATTAATCTTTCGATATCTTTGCCTATAATTCTTTGAGAATTTGCCAATTCATCCATGTTGTCGTTTATTTAATGAAATGAGTACCAAAATTAAAAAAAATATCCACTATTCAAAAAAAAAACAAAAAAAAAAATGTCGATAGTTCTAACTGACTAAATTGAACACTTTGCTTTTAAATTTGAAAAAACAAAAAATACTTTGTATTTGCTTAACACAAAAGTAAAATTTTGTTTTTGTAATTGTACGTTGTTCAATTTATGTTTCGGGGTCACCAAAATGTTTATTGAAAAACGAAAAAAAAAGAAAATCACTGTTTCAGAATTAGGTTTCTCTAATTCTGTCTTGAGCTTGAATTAATAGAATTAGGTATCTCTAATTCTATTCAATGCTTGCTAAACTTCCTTAGAAAAAGGTATCTCAGATTCTAAAGAAGTATGTTATGGTACAAAAAAAGTTGAAATTAATACACTTGAGTTCTGATGATAACTGAACGACTTTATTGACTATTGATTCCCTTTTATACAATTTTCCCCAATACCTAATTAATAGCATATTACATTTTTCCTAACAAAATAATAAATTATAAAGTTCAACGTAAGTAATTACTTAGTACATTGACTTCTTGTTTACCTCAATTTTATAATTGTCATATAAGCTTTTTGCAGGTATAAAATGCTTACTCTGCAAGAATTTCTTTATTTTCATATTCAATGTACTAAGCATATTACACAATTAATAAAGGTATTTCATAAAAATGCAAAAATGTAATATCAGCAAATTATGCTTTTAACAATAAGTGAATGAACCTTAAATGAATAATAATTAACCTAGATTTAATGAGTTATTTTGTTGTTGTGTTTATCTATCTTGAACACCATCCATTTTGATACACCTCATAATTTCTGTTAAAGTCGAATGGAAACGTTCAATTTGCCCATTTACTTCACTCTTGTACGGTGGTGTTTTGAAGATTGTGATTTTGAGTTCGTCCTCCATCATGGAAGTTATGGTGGCAGAGTTGAGGGATTTCTCATTGTCGATGACTACAACCTCTGGTACACTAAAGAAAAACAGAAGGTCTCTTAAGGGTCGACGTATGTCTTCAATGGCTCGTGATTTGATCAATTTGGCTTGAGCGAATTTTGTAAGCTTGTCTATGGCTGTTAGTACGAGATTATTCTCAGTGGCGTAGATGTCTACATGGAGTGTATGACCTGGGTAATTGGGTATTGGTGTTGCGTTTATGATTTGGTTGTTAGGGTGTCTTTCGTACTTATTCTTTTTACAAACTGTGCATCGGCTAGTTAACTGTTTTCCCTTCCTACTCATTTTAAGAAAATAGTATTGTCGAAGGATTTGTGACTTATTTTCTAAAGCATTACGATGTGCTCTACGGTGTATTGTTAATATTATTTCTTCTTGTTCTGTTTCATTACCTATGTCTGATACCATTATACTTGTAAATCGTATTCTGTAGTTCTTGAAATGAATGGGATATATTTCTTGGATTTTTCCCATTTCAGATTCATCTGCCATAATGCCGTTAATTGTCTGTGGGTTAAGATATCGTTTAAAAATATTTATGAGGTCTTGCTCAGAATATTGTGGCTGAGTTATAACATGTCTCACATAGTTCGGGAAGGGGTTTTGTAGTTGGTAGCTATTTTCTTCTGCTTTTTTTAAAATTAATTGGTTTCTGAAAGCATTTATCGGGGTTTCTAGGGAAGGTATTAAATTATGTGACGAGCTCTCGTCGCTATGCTGCGTTGATGTCAATGAGTTTATTTGTGGGGGCCTTGATAGGGCATCGGCAACTATATTCACTTTTCCTGGTTTATATTTCAGTTCATAGTTGTATTCTGCCAGGATCGCTTTCCATCGTTTCATCTTGCTGTTCGTGTTCTTGTTACTTAATGCGTACGTAAGGGGTTGGTGATCAGTGTAAATTTTGATTTTTCTGGGCCCATATAAAAAGTTCCTTAGTGAGCTTAAAGCCCAAATTATTGCCAACATCTCCTTTTCGTTTGTGGGATATGATTCTTCTGTTTTACTGAGTGTTCTTGACAAGAGTGCGATTGGCCTACCATTTTGGGATAAGACAGCACCGACCGCGTAGTCAGATGCATCCGTATTTATATCGAAATCTTTTTGAAAATTAGAGTGAGATAGTACCACTTCTTTTGAAATTAGGGAATTCTTTATCTTGATGAATGCTTCCATTGCTTCATCTTTTAAATTTACAGGCTTGTTTTTTGACAAATTTTTGGACACTCGTCCATCTTCCCCTCTTAAGAGAGATGTCAGGGGTTTTGCTAATTTTGCATAATCTTGAATGAAGCGTCGGTAGTATCCTAACATCCCTAGGAATAAGCGAAGGTCTTTCAATGTCTTGGGGATGGGAAACTCAGCTATTGCCTGGACTTTTTTTGGATTGGTTTTAATTCCGTGCCTTGAAACTATAAATCCTAAAAATTCTACTTCATCTTTTAAAAATTCACTTATCAAGCTGTATTTTCATGTTCGCTGATTCAAGAGTTGTGAATACTACCTTAAGGTTTTCGAAATGCTCTTTCTCGTCCTTTCCAAATATAATAATATCATCTATGTATACATAGCATTTTTTTCCTATATAATTTCCAAGGATATCGTCCAAGGCTCTTTGGAATATGGATGGGCCATTTTTCAGACCAATTGGTAAGCGGGTAAATTCGTATTTCCCGTTATTCACGGAAAACGCTGTCTTTTCAACGTCACACTCTCTTAGAGGAATTTGATGAAAGCCACTTTTTAAGTCTATTATTGTAAAGAAACTATTTTGTCCTAAATTTGATAAAACTTCGTTAATCTCTGGTATGGGGTAATTATCAGGTATAGTTACTGCGTTGAGCTTACGGTAGTCTGTAACCATTCTAAATTTTCTTCGACCTGATGCATCGTCTTTTTTGGGTATGACCCATACGGGGGAGTTATATGGTGATCTTGAGGGCCTGATTATTCCATTTTGAAGTAGCTCATCAATTTTTTTTTCGACCTCATCTTTCAAACACATTGGGTAGGGGTAAGACTTAGAGTAGATTGGATCAGATGTTATGGTTCTAATCTCTCCTTGAATTCTTGTGGTATACGTGAGTTTCTGATCACGATCTGCGAAAAGATTAGGGCAAGCTTTTATGATGTTTTCAAGTCTTTCCTTCTGCTGGGGATTCATGTGGTCCGTCCTGATATTTAGGTTGGTAATTGTATCTGATAGGTGTTGTTTTAACGGAATGATGATACCACACTTAGTTATCAGAAAATTTTTTTCGGTGTGAATTATGATTCCTAACTCTTTTAAAGTATCATTACCGATTATTCCACCAAATGAGATAAGATTTGGAAGAATAAAAAATTTCAAGTTTTGGAAGGGGCCAGAAAGATTTACTATTACATGGTGTGTTATGTCTTTGCTTCCTTCTACGGAGTTGGCTCGGAAACACTTTTCATTGGGCATAGGATTTCTAATGTATTGGGGTTGGATGTAATTTTTATTAGAGCCAGTATCTATGAGAAAGGATAATATTTTTCCGCTCCTCGCTATGTACTCGATGTAGGGAAGCGAAGAGCTCTTTAGTCTAAAAAATGGATATTGTCTTCATCTGAATTCTCAAAATTAGGGTTATTATAAAAATCAATATAATTTGTCAATGATTGATCAACATTTTCGTCATATTTATCGGTGTTTGATAGGTATTGTTCTAATTCTGGTTAAACATCTGAGTTTTGTTCTGTATGGAGAATTTTTTGAGCTTTACTAGCTTGGTATGCTTGTTGTAAATTTAGTCCTTTATTGTTCGTCTATTGTATCTGTAGTCTGTTTTGGTAGTTAACCATGCGAGAATGAATCGAGCGGTCGACGTCCATTGGCTCTGGTTTGGTTAATATCCTATTTAAGCTGTTTCCAGTAAATTGTCCTCCAAATACTTGAGGATGCTGAAAAGGTCTTGCAAAGGTTGGTTTAGGAGGTCTCAGGGGGTTATTATTTGAATCATGGTGGAAATTTGTTCTTATCAAGGGCAATAATCGTTGTGGTTGGGGTTGAACTATGTTTCTTCTTGCTGGTGGGACTGGTATTTGCATTTTGGGGATAGCTCCGTGACTATGCTGGACCCTGTAATGTATATTTTCTAATTTGAGGCAAAGGTGTAGGGCTTGTGGTAAATCTACAGGTTCTTTCATGCTTAGTAATCTGGGTAAATCTCCTTTGAGGCCTCTGACAAAGGTATCAAGTGCTTTATCGCGATATGCTTGAGACATCATGTTTAGGGATTCGCGGCTCATCTCCATACATGAAAGTTTATTAAGTATGAGTGAAAGGTGTTGGTATACCGCTTGATAGAATTCAGGAATTGTTTCATTTTTCTGCACTAGAGTGGTCATTTGATACTCTAAGGTACCCAGATCCCGTTTATCTGCATAATGTAACGTTAGACACTTGGAAATTTTTTCCCAATTAAGAGGCGTATTGTAAGACTCTAAGGCGATATCTGCATTCCCAGTAATCTTATTTCTGATCACACTGAGAATTCCATAATATTTTGGGGTCCCTTTTAGGTGCTCGTAAATTTTTAAAATTCTATCAACTCCTTTCTTCCAAGAACTAAATTCTCCAGGTTGCTCTGAAAACTCTCTCAGGCTCTTTACAACATCGGGAATTCTATCCATGTCAGTCAAATTTCTATCCGGGCCCGTTTCAATAACTTGATCTGTGTCATTATTAACATCGGCACCAGGATTTAGAATGGAGTTAATAGCACTTCTACTTTCTGCCCTTACCATTCCAGCGATAACGGTTCTTAATTCATTGAGACTAATACTATAAAGTGGAGGTTGATTAGTAGGGGGAGGCTGAGCTACTGGCGGTTCTTCGCCTTGGTTTTCTCCTTCACCTGCTACAAGCCTAGATGGTCTGATAATACCATTATTATTCGCCATTTTGATTTATGCAAGTGTATTAAATTAATATTGAATTACTAAAAATTATTCCTACTGGGGAATTTTAATTTCAAGATAGAATATCCCAAGCAACATTTTTGGTAGTAGTTACTATCGATTTGGTAACAAGAATTATTTTTTGTTAAATTTACGTATTTCTAACATTTTTACTAACTTTCTTGTTATTGTGATAAGTATGGTAACATTTATGATAAAGTTACGTACTTTTTACTAAAAAGTAAACCAAGTTACAAAAATATTGATTCTACGTAACATTGACAATAATGTCACGCTTGTAACGAAAATCATTTCTTAGTAACTTATGCTGCAGTAACGTTATTGTCAGCTTTGTTACTTTGATGTTTTTGTTGTTTAGGTTACGTAGTTTTAACGTAAGTTCAATTTTGTTATCACATTTACACTAAATTTACTATATTGTAAAAGTTAAGTAAAAGGTAGTTTTTACGTAAGTTATATGTAAATTTAAATTTAAAATCACAAGAAAAAACTAAAACGATGCATAATGGCGTCCAAAATGAAAGCAACATATTACTTTATTTTTCTTATTAATATTGCATGAATTTCTTGATTTTGGCATAAAAACTGAATAGAAAATACTATAAGATCCATAAAGCAACAGTTTTGGGGAAAAAATTTTATAAAAATAAAATTTTTCAAAAATTTAATTTTTTTTTTCAAAATAGATATTTTGAATATTTTTAAATTAAATTTAATTTTGGGAAAGGGGCATACATTTTTAAGAATTATTTCCACTATATTCGCCAGTAAAGTGGAATCCGTTTAAATTTTATGCTTTCTAATAGTTGATAAATGTGCATAATTAAATTGTTAATTTGAAAAAGAATATGTTTTTAAGAATGTATACATATATTATTTGTCAAATTAAAGACTTCTTTATCGTATGTAATACATATAGAACATTTTTTCCTAACATAAATGTATATTATGATTTATACATGTAATGCAAAATACAAAAATAATATTTGTTTTCTCATTCTTTCCTTTGGGAAAAGTATACTCACACATGTTTCCTGCTTACCTTTAGTCTTCACATTTACGTAAATGTAACGAAAAACTAATGATATTTCTACGTAGACCCTGTAACCTTTATGCTAATTTTGTTGCAAAAAGGAAACATACAACATCACAATAACGTTAATATAATGTAACACTCCCATATCACCTACTTGTAACAATGACTAAAAATACAAGGCGTTTTCTCACAGTTACGTACAAAGTTTCGTAACTGTGACATTTAAGTAACTATGACTTTAATCAAAGTTACCAAGAAAAGTATATTTTACGTAAAAAATGCAAAAAATGTTGCTTGGGATGTGTATCAGATTTGGTATAAAATTTATAACTGAAGATAATGGTTTATTAATTTGATTTAAATGCAATATAGGATGATTAGCTTTGAATGTGTTCAAGAATTTAAAATTTCTAAAAAAATTTTATTTTAGATTAGATATTTGTGAAAGTAACTTTCTAATTTTCTAATGTATTTATAGTACTGCAAAAATATTTATAACAAAAAAATATTTATCTATTTAAATTTTTCTTTCCTTAATAAAAATATTTTTTAAATTAAAAAAAAAGATATATATACTTTTTTTTCCTTTTTTATTTTAAACTTTATATGTATGTATCCAATAAATTTAATCAAAATTTGATTCCCTTAAAAATGAACTTTCTTTTCTATAAATTTACATGCACAGTTATTTATTTTATTTAAATTGAATTTCTTGCTATATGTTGAAAATATTTTTCTTTTTATTAATTTTCAAAAATATTTTTCTTCTTTTTCTTTCTACTAAAAAATATTATTCAATAGATCGCTTTGATATAAATATAAATTTTTAATATTATTCTCATTAAAATTTCAAAATTAATTTCATATGTTTATAAAAATTTCCTTTTAATTTAAAAAATTTTTTTTCTTTTTATAAAAAATTTTTCATATTTTCCTTTTATATTTTAAAATGTTTTCTTCTTTTCAGAAATATTTCTTATTAAATTTTTTTCCTTTTCCCTTTTTTTTTGTGTTTTCTAAGAAATTTATAGTATGTTTAGTTTTGATTTTCTATTATTTTTTTTATTTCAAATTTTTATTTCAAATTTTTATTTCAAATTTTTATTTCAAATTTTTATTTCAAATTATTTTTACGTTAAACCTTTAACTTTTGTATTTTAATAATTTATTTTAATATTTATTATCAAAATCGACTTACATTAAAAGATACAGATGTATGGTTGCCATCCGGAGTTGTAATAAACGATGTTCAGTTGTTTTGCTGCTTTTAGAAAAAGAAAAAAAAATTTGTTTTTACCGTTTGTGGTTTTTCCTTTGAACAATCAGGCGGCTGTCGATGAGTACTTTTAGATTGGGCTTGGTGTCCTATTCTTTCTACTCAGCGACTCCGTTTTATCCTTTTCAGATTACTTCGGGGCCTCGTTTCCTGATTTTAAGCTCAGACGATTTCCACTTGAAATAAGTAATTCTCCTTATTTGCGTTTTCAGTTGTGGTTAAACTGAAGTATTAATTATTTCACTTTGCTTGATAACCAAAATTATTTTGTTCTTAACCTGGTAAAAATCTAATTTGCTCACAGACTTATTTATTAAACACTTCTTTGTTTGAACACCTTTTTTATCACTTAATTTCTTAATTTCTCTTCACGTGAAATTTTATTAAGGTTTTATTTAAATGTTACTTCTAATTTATTTATCACACAAGCTGTTTTTTTTTAAATTTAAAATTTTTCTTCGCTACGGACTTCTTTTAAATTTTTATCGCACAAGAAATTTATTTTCTATTGAACAACGTGACATAGGGTCACATGTTGAAGATACAAGTTGATATTTAGATTTAGGTGTTAACTTATACATATGTGCATAGCTATGTACTCTTAACATTATTTTCATTTTTATTAGATAATGTCAACAAATAAAAATTTAAAGAAAGAACTGAATGATAAAACTAAAGGTCCGCAACCGATAAGCATCAAAGAGTATAGGAGACGAAATAACAATAAGGCTGTTATTTTCAATCTTCCAGTAGCAGAAAAAAAGAAAAAATCTCGAGGAGGAAAAATTGTAAAGTTAAGAAAACAGCAGGGTGAGCTTCATCGGTTAATCAACATATCTTCAGATAGAGATTTAAAAGAAAAATTTAAGTGTGCGCTAAATAAAATAAAAAAAGAATTTAAAGAATATAAAGTAGAAAAAAAAGAGTATGAAAAAATAAATATAAAGAATAAGAAAAAATGAAGAATTAAAAATAAAAAATGTAATTTATTGTAATTTAAAGTTATTCAAATAAAATTGTTGAGTAAAAATAAATAAATATATAGAATATTGTGTTTTTTACAAAAATAAAAACATATTTACTACCACTTTAATAAGAAATGGATACAAAACAAGTTATAAAACATTTGGAAAATACTTTAGAGCTAAATTCTGAACTTTTTCTAGAAACTTTATGTATTTTGTTTAAAGAAATAAAACATAATAATTTGGAATTTTTGTTTGAGGAAAAATATTCATTACTAAATTGTTTAGTAAAATATTCTATTTTGAAAAACATTCCTTTATCAACTGGTGTGCTAAAAGATACAATTAACTTGCTGAATTCTACTGATGGAAACAATTCTCGAGACAATGAAGTAGAAAAAAGTATTGTAACAGAATATGTAGAAAATGAAATAATACAGAGTGGTAGTGGTTCAAACGCTACTTATGAATTGTTGTCGAAGCAGGTAAAATTTTACAAAAAATTTAATCTTAAAGGTGTGAAAATGATGTTTCGATTGAAAGATTCTGGAACTATAAGAAATAATCCTTTAAAAACTTTAGAAAAAATGTTCGATAATGTAATAAAAGATATAATATCGAACTCTGTAGAAGGAAGTAAAATCAGTTTTTCAATTGTACTTCCAAATTCACCTCACGTCAAACCTATTTGGTCTAGTTTAAGACCTATAGCTCAACTGAATGGTCAATAAATTATTGGTCTAATATCAAATGTTAATGCAGAAATTGTAAACTTTCCTTTTGTAGGGGGGAGGATAAATCCTAACTTTACAGAAGAAAAAGAAGCTTTATCTCGAAAGACTAGTGTTATAGATGTAGGAAAAGATAATGATGTTACATGTCTCCCACGAAGTATATGTTATAGAAATGATTTCAAAAATTTTTAAAAATTGTGATCACATTTTAGTTATTCAAAAACTAGACAGACTAGCAAAACAGTTGTGTAAAAACGCAAATGTTATTATTAGTACAAATGGTTGCAGTATACAAGATCTGTATAAATTTCAAAAATTTTTAAAAAACTCAATTAATTGTTTTTTAAAATGTCATTTGAAAATATTTCGATAAAGAGAATTTTTCTCTATTATTCCAAAACATTAAAGCATTTTTATGTTATCAAGTCACTAACAGGTTTTTTTAATAAAAGATATGTGTGTAATAAATTACATGTGACAGATTAACACATGTGAAACTTCATAAGTGTAAAATGAAGTGTTTGTATTGCGATTCTTCTCCGCCTTGTAAGTTTGTTGAAAAAACTAAAGTTTGTGAAAAATGTAATCGCACATTTAGAGGGGAGAGCTGTTTCAATAATCATCTTCAAAATAAAATTAAAACTAACAGTATTTGTGAGTTTTAAAACATGTAAAATGTGTAGTAAATTTCTTGTTCTTACTAAAAGACGAGAAAATGAACATGTTTGCAATGAGTTCTTCTGTCAAATATGTTCAAAAATTGTTCCATCGGAACATCTGTGTTATATCAAACCATATAAAGGGGTGGTTAATAAAAAGTTTTTACTGATATTCTTTGACTGTGAAAGTACTCAGAATACTACGTATGCAAATAGTACTACATCATTTTCACATATTGTCAATTTAATTGTTGCTCAACAAGTATGTTATAATTGTTATACAGAATCAGATATAAAAAAGAAATGTTATATTTGTGGGGAAAGACAACATGTTTTTGAATATAACAGCGAAGTGACTGTTGTAAAAAGATTTATATATTATTGTTTGAAAGCTCGTTCATTTGTTCCTAGTGTATTTTGCATCGCACATAATTTATAAGGATATGATGGACACTTTTTAATTTCAGAAATATTAGTTAGAAAATTAAATATAGAACCGGTAATGAATGGGGAAAAAATAATTAAACTTACATGTGGGCAGGTAATATTCATTGATTCTTTGAATTTTCTGGTACTTCCTCTTTCTAAATTCCCTGAAGTTTTTGATATTAAAGATAGTGTTAAAGGGTATTACCCTTATTTTTTCAATACTACAGAGAATATTAATTATGTAGGAAAATATTCACTTCCTGAAATGTATGGGTATAATACAGTGGAGGTAAAAGAGAGTAGTGCATTTTTGAAATGGTATAATACAGCATCTCAAGGGATTTTTGATAATAGGAACTAAATGTTAAACTATTGTATAAATTCATACAGGAATTCCTTGACATTTCTCAAATAAATCCTTTTGTAGAATCTTTAACTATTGCATCAGCATGTATGCTCGTCTTTCGAAAAAAATATCTGAAAGTAGATACTCTAGGTATTCGTATAATGCCTAGACAAGGATATTACAAATCTCAAGATCATTCAGTTATTGCTTTGAATTGGTTAGCTTGGCAAAATTTGAAAGCTAATTCTGAAATTATCTCTGCAAACAATATAGGAGAAGTAAAGTTAGAAAAAACTGGGCTAAGAGTAGATGGTTTTAATTCAAAAACTAGTACATTTTACGAATTTTTTGGGTGTTTTCCTGAGGTAAATAAAAAATCGAATGAACATTTTACAAATATCATTCCTCCTCTAAACCCACGAAATGCTGTTTTTGGAGGACGTACTGAGATTTTTAAATAATATCAAAGTTAAAGAAAATGAAGTGATAAGATATTTGGATTTTACGAGTTTGTACCCTTATATTAATAAATATTCACCTTATCCTGTCAGACACCCTGAAATATTTAGAAAAGATAATTCTATGCATGGGTTTATTACATGCTCAATCATTCCATCAACTAATTTATTTTTACCTGTTCTACCTTTCAAGAATAATAAAAAATTGTATTTTGTACTTTGTAGAAAATGTACAGAAGAAAACAAAATATCACAATGTGAACATAATGAGAGAGAAAATTTATTAGTGCATGGGTAATACCTGAAGTAGCATCAGCTGTAGAAAAAGGATATAAAATTGAAAAAATATTCGAAATTTGGAAGTATAACTATACTGTGTATGCTCCAGAAACCGATCCGATTAATAATAATACTGTGTGGGTTACATGGAAATATATATTGAAGAAAATTTACATACGTTATCTCACTTGAACATTCCAATTGCTGCTTACACAACTACGTTCGCTAGACTCAAACTTTACGAAGCATTAGAAAAAGTTGGAAGTACAATTCTTTACTGTGATACAGATAGTTTAATATTCGTAGACGATAAACGGAAACCTACATCATTTTTAATATCTGACTTTATGGGTGATCCAACTGATGAGGTAGAATCTTTTGGATCTTAAGCTTTTATTTCGGAATTCGCGAGCATTGGACCTAAAACATATAGTCTTAAAATTGAAACTGAAAAGGGTTCTGAGTACCTTACAAAATGTAAAGGAATATCAATTTTGAAACTTCTAAAATTGTTAATTTCGAATGTTTAAAATCTATGATAATTGACGAAAGTAACAATGAGTCAGTTTGCATAAAAAATGATAAGAAAATAAAACGAAAACGACCAGGAGTTGTTATATCTACAATGGAACAAAAGCACTTATCATTCACTTTTGATAAAAGAATTGTTACAGATGAATATTTTTCTTATCCGTATGGGTTCAAAAAAATAAAAATAGAAAATAATGTATAAAATAGTGTATATTAAAATACACAAATAAAATAAGAAAATATGTAACTTAGATTAGATTGCATTGTAAACATTTTATTTCAAAAATATAAATAGACGATCGCATAAAGTGATTTTGTTTTTATTCTTTATATTCTTCTTTAGCGAGCAACATGAGCAAATTCATTTTTGATATGCAGTACATCTCTGGAAACAATGGGGAATACTTCATAAAAGAGCTTGCGTACTTCCTCTTGGTTCAATTTACCCGAAGGTTTATCATTTTCTACCATCATTTCCAGAAAAAGCTATCAATTAGAGCATACAAGCAAAATCAGTTCAATGCAAGGAAGATAAATGGATTAGGCTGGAACGATGGTGAAATAAATTATAACAACATAGAGAATATACTATGGAATTTCGCGAATTATATCATACATATATGTATGTGAAAGGTGATGTAAAACAAAATTTTATCAGGAAATATTTACCTAATGTAATAATAATACAACCTGAAATTCCTAAATTAAATGAATTAAAAAAAATTTCAAATAAAATGTAGAATTCATTGTGAAAATTCAGTTGTCCGCTGTGCTACACAAAATTGTTTAAACATTTACTTACATATATATGTTAATAAAAAAAATGATTGAATAAAAAACGGTTTCTTATTTTTAGTTTTTAAAAACATTTATTTATTCCAAACCAATCATAGAAAAAGTAATATTAAAACTACAAAATAATGGAATTTCATAAAAAAGTCTAGAATAGTTTATATGTACGTATGAAGTGCGTGGTGGTACAAAGAAATCTTCATTGGCTAATTTGAATACATTTTTCTTCTTACATTTAACCACATATTGATTAAAATATTCTTTTACAGCGTTCGAAGCATTGTTATTATGGAACAACAATACTGAAGAAATCCATCATCTCAAATAATCTTAAAACTTTAAGATATTTCAATCGAATGCTACCTTTGTCGACAGGTATTCTAAATTCTTTTTCTAATCCAAGCTGATTTTGTGGTAGATCTTCACCAATCTGCTGCTTCATATTACTGAGATAGTTATAGATTGGAACCCATCTAGTATAATTTGTAGACACAGAAAAACGTTTGTAATGATGAAACATAGGTACAATTTAAAAACGTCAAATGATCGTCTTTTGACGAAAATCAACAATTCATAAACTTTTTGACGAATGCGTCAAAAATTCAAAAACTCGATGCATTTGCAATTGACTGCAAATTTTTGAGCAGCAAAGCATTCAGTTTAAAGTTACTGCAAACTTGCTGTTGTCAAAATTATTAGATTATTAGATGTGGTCTGAGAGAAACGAATTTTAATGGAGGAAAAAATGAATAGGTGAATATTTGGGTGAATAGAACTTCTTTTATAATTTTTTTGTCCATTATTATTTTTAAAAATATAAAAATACTTTTAGAAATTCTTAGCCTTCAAAAACGTCAAGTGATGCAAAAGTATTTGTGATGCATTTGACTTGTCAACGGCATGTCAATGATGCCAATACAATCATGTGATCGTCAAATTTTTAACGTTTTTAAATTGTACCATAATTTGAGCTTCAAATGTGGATGTATCAAATCCAAGTACGATTTTCCGATCTTTGCACTGCTCCAAAAAATATGTATAATTCAATGATAAATTATAACAAGGTATTATGACTTCCTTTCTTTTAGCTACTTTCACACTTTTCTTGTCAATTACCTTCGTACTACGTTTTGGTGCCATTTCTTAACAGAGAACTGAAGTCCAAACACTGAATCTCACGCTTTTATACTTTTGATTTTTGTGCTTTACAATGCTGATTGTTATAAACCCCACCACTTTGTAAAAACTTCTTTAAATAGATTCTTCGAAATAAATTAAGTATTTTATTATCGTTATATGTAAAATCACGCGAAGAAAAATATTTAAGAAAACATCGCGCGGTTTCGGTTCTTTCAAAATTAATTTTTTCGGGATTTCTGTCGTGTTTTGCTTCTTGGCAAATGTGTTTTGGCAAAAATCATTCATCTTTTAATTCCAAATAAGTCTCATGTATTCCTCTATGATTATGTTCATTATGTTTATCTTCAATTAGTTTTAGAGCTTTAGTATAATTCAGAATATTTTTTAGATTTTTTACACATCTTAATATTTTTACTTTATTTTGACCACTGAAATGTTGTACATATAAATCTTGGATTTCTAAAAATTTAGCATAATTTTCACAATATGTTATATACTTATTATACCCTGATTTAGTATGAATTCTTTGATGGCTTGTATAATATTTAGAGGGTTTCTAATAATTAATTTTCTTACACCTGTATAAAGACTTTTTATTTCATTTTTCAAATTTTAATTGATATCTATGATACTTCAATTTGTGTTTTGAAAATATTAAGTGGTTTTTCAGACAAGGATATATAATCTCTGCTTCCTGTCCTCTATGTATTGTCGCTAAATCGCTTTCATGTGATTCAACTTGATCATTTACATTTATCTCGATTCTACTTAAGAAATGTGCCACATTATTTTCTTTTCCTTTAAGGTATTCGATATCAAAATCACACTCGTTTAATTTAATTTTCCATCATGCTAACCTGGAATGGGGTTCTTTCAGTGATCTTAACCATACTAATAGTCTATGATCTGTTTGCACTAAAAACTTTCTTCCATAAAGGTAAGGTCTGAAGTAATTCGTTGCCTAGTGCTATAATTTTTCTCATGATCGTTAAGACTTCCACTAGCGTAACATATAGGTTTGCCTTTTTGACTTAACACAGCTCCTAATGCAAAATTACTAGCGTCGGTAACCAAAATAAATTTTTCATTAAAATTTGGATATTGTAAAATGGAATCACTGAAAATTAATTGTCTCTATTTTTTGAAAGATTCATTATATTCTTCATCGTTTTAATTTATTTTTGCTGATTTTTTTAGAAATTTTACCATTGCATGTGCAAATGTGGAATAGTCTTTAATAAATTTCCTATAATACCCTGTGAGTCCTAAGAAAGGCTTAATTTTCTTTACAGTATTTGGTATTGGAATATTGTTAACTATTTCAATTTTTGATGGGTTTGGTTTTAGCCCTTCAATAGTTATAGTATGACTTAAGTATTCGGTCTGTTTAGCAAAGAAATTGCATTTATCAATTTGAAAAATTTTATTTATAGAGTTTATATGTTCTTGAAGAGTGGTGCTAAAAATAAGGATATCGTCCAGATACACAACACAAAGTTTGTTTATGTATTCTCTGAGGATAAAATTCATCATTCGCTAAAATGTGGATGGTGCATTTTTTAAACCAAATGGCATTTACCAAATATGTCATCGATGTTAGGAACTGGAAATTTGTCGCTTATTGTTACTTCATTAAGTTTTCGATAGTCTATTACTATTCTCCACTTTTATTCATCTGAATTATCTTGTTTTTTTGTACTACCCAAATTGTTGAATAATAAGGACTTTTTCTTTCGACGTTGATGCCTTGATTAAGCATATTTTTAACAATTTTATTTAATTCTTGTTTTTCTTCAAAATTTAAATGATTAGTGACAAGTTTTTTTATTATTTCTTCCTTTTTAGTAGGGTAGAAATCTATTTCATTTCAAGTAATTATCCTTAGCATGTCCTTCTAATGGAATAATTTGATTTGTAATAGTTAATGTCCAATCTTCATAATTAATTTTTGCTTCTAGTGGATATAGAATATTATTTCCTAATATACCGTCATATTTTCGATTATTCATGTCTATTACCGCGTTCAAATGGTTTGTTATCATTAAATTTAGGAGGTAGAGGAATAACGTTTTTTATAAACAGAAATTTCACCGTAGAGAGTAGAGATTATCATTTTTTTACCTATTGGTTTTTCATATTTTTCTGGAAATATGTTGTTTTATATTACGGATGTCACGGCACCAGTATCTATTGAAAACGATAAATTTTTACCGAGTATTTTAGTTTTTATAATTGGCAAGGATCTTCCGAGTCAATTATTAGAAAATTTATCTCATTATTATCGATACCCATCGGTTGAGATTTTGCATTATTATTATTTTGTGGGTAAGGTTGTTGGTTATAATTATTACGTGAAAAATTTCGATTATTTTGTGAAAAATTACCACTGTTACCATTAGGAAATGTTTGTCTGTGTTGAAATAAAACTTCGAATATTTCAGCTAATATTGAGTCTAAGGCTCTTGTAGCTAGACTTTGATGAAAGTGTATGTTACAATTGATTTGATATCAATGTACTTTAGTGGTTAAAGGTTCTCTGAAGAAATTAAATACACAACTTGATTGTGAAGTAAAAACTGTGTTTATTCAATAAATTAATTTTCTTACAAAATTAAGCAACGTTAACAATCAAAATATCAAATTATTAATGTATAAAGAAAAAATGCAATTATTCAAAATGATAATAAAATAATATGTAATACATGTAAAAGAACCAATATTTAATGCAAGCCACGTAAAACAGTATAATTCTTTTATTGTATAATGCAAGCTAAGCAAATAACATAATTATTTTAATGTGTGAATAAACATGACTGTACGGTTGTGTTTTAATTTGTAAAGTGTATACCCTGCAATTATGAGTATCAGTCCAATAGCGATATAACTTACAGAGAAATTGTGTATCAAATGAGGTTCTATGGTTCGTGAGAAGTAAAGATTAGTATGTTCCTTAAGATCTTCTTTTAGTTTGTCCAACTCTTCGAAATGTGGTGTGTAATTAGTTTCCTTGCTTGTATTGAAATTCCATTCTACTTGCTCCCTTAGTATGGCTTCACTAATATTTACCAATCTAGGATATGAAAAATGGACCTTACTAGTATAAATTTGATGACTATCAAGCGCAATAGATCCTTGTCTAAGCTTGCAGTTAGATGACAGGCGTAATAAACCCGATCCTGACATTGATATGCGATGTACTTCCTCATCGCATAGCAGATTTGTCGCCGTTGATCTGGACATAGCGAAAATCCATTCATTTGCTGTTGAAAGCTTTATCCATCTAGGATCTAGTTGAGAATTGGTAATCGTAATTCGAAAATTACAAAATTTGATGTTATTCCTGCCTCTACTGACATTAGTTTGTAAAATTGCGGAATATTTTCTTGCTCGGCCGGTAAACGCAGAGACTGTGGTAGATGTGTTTTTATTCTTATTATTTCTTCATGTAGTTGTTCTGGTGATAGTAATAAAGGATTATTTTTTTCGTGATGACCGTCTGTTATTACTTGAACAATTATCGTTTGGATTCGTTGAATGTCAATTAACATCAGTGTCATCTGCGTAGAAATGGAATTAAATAATTCAATTAATCGACTCTGTTGTAATTCATCCTAAACTGCTCGTAACTGATTGTAGACCTGTGCAAATTGTTGATCAATGTTGTCAAATTTTGTTTTAATGTTTTGTTGATTTTCCTTTATGATATTGATTGTTGTATCAATAATACTGGGGCGCGATTATGAACTCACGTTATCTTTATTTCGCTATCGTTATTGTTAAGAAAAATAAAGTTGGTATTATGAACTTACTTTATATTACTTTATCGTTATATGATGAGAAAAGCTCTCTCTTTTTTTTGGTGAGTTTAAAATTGTGATAAAGTGGTATTATGAGTTAACGTTATTTTTATTTTGGATCGTTATTTTAACTTTATTATAAAGTCAACAAGATTTGTGTTGTTATTTATAAAGTGGTAGTCTTTTCGTAATAATAAAAGGTAAGTGTTTGTATTTTGATTTAAGAATTTTTATTTATAAATAAAATATATATATATAGTAAAAATTGTTGTTTACATATATTGATATTATAAACTATTAATCTTCGTATTTTTGGAGTTCCTAAAAAAGGTTATAATTTTGACATAAGAAAGTACGGTAAAAGTGTATATTAACAGTAGTATATTATACGTAAATTTTTATTTTATATTATTGGAGTTTTCTGAATATTTTTTTGAAAATATTTAAGAAAACATCGCGCGGTTTCGGTTCTTTCAAAATTAATTTTTTCGGGATTTCTGTCGTGTTTTGCTTCTTGGCAAATGTGTTTTGGCAAAAATCATTCATCTTTTAATTCCAAATAAGTCTCATGTATTCCTCTATGATTATGTTCATTATGTTTATCTTCAATTAGTTTTAGAGCTTTAGTATAATTCAGAATATTTTTTAGATTTTTTACACATCTTAATATTTTTACTTTATTTTGACCACTGAAATGTTGTACATATAAATCTTGGATTTCTAAAAATTTAGCATAATTTTCACAATATGTTATATACTTATTATACCCTGATTTAGTATGAATTCTTTGATGGCTTGTATAATATTTAGAGGGTTTCTAATAATTAATTTTCTTACACCTGTATAAAGACTTTTTATTTCATTTTTCAAATTTTAATTGATTACTATGATACTTCAATTTGTGTTTTGAAAATATTAAGTGGTTTTTCAGACAAGGATATATAATCTCTGCTTCCTGTCCTCTATGTATTGTCGCTAAATCGCTTTCATGTGATTCAACTTGATCATTTACATTTATCTCGATTCTACTTAAGAAATGTGCCACATTATTTTCTTTTCCTTTAAGGTATTCGATATCAAAATCACACTCGTTTAATTTAATTTTCCATCATGCTAACCTGGAATGGGGTTCTTTCAGTGATCTTAACCATACTAATAGTCTATGATCTGTTTGCACTAAAAACTTTCTTCCATAAAGGTAAGGTCTGAAGTAATTCGTTGCCTAGTGCTATAATTTTTCTCATGATCGTTAAGACTTCCACTAGCGTAACATATAGGTTTGCCTTTTTGACTTAACACAGCTCCTAATGCAAAATTACTAGCGTCGGTAACCAAAATAAATTTTTCATTAAAATTTGGATATTGTAAAATGGAATCACTGAAAATTAATTGTCTCTATTTTTTGAAAGATTCATTATATTCTTCATCGTTTTAATTTATTTTTGCTGATTTTTTTAGAAATTTTACCATTGCATGTGCAAATGTGGAATAGTCTTTAATAAATTTCCTATAATACCCTGTGAGTCCTAAGAAAGGCTTAATTTTCTTTACAGTATTTGGTATTGGAATATTGTTAACTATTTCAATTTTTGATGGGTTTGGTTTTAGCCCTTCAATAGTTATAGTATGACTTAAGTATTCGGTCTGTTTAGCAAAGAAATTGCATTTATCAATTTGAAAAATTTTATTTATAGAGTTTATATGTTCTTGAAGAGTGGTGCTAAAAATAAGGATATCGTCCAGATACACAACACAAAGTTTGTTTATGTATTCTCTGAGGATAAAATTCATCATTCGCTAAAATGTGGATGGTGCATTTTTTAAACCAAATGGCATTTACCAAATATGTCATCGATGTTAGGAACTGGAAATTTGTCGCTTATTGTTACTTCATTAAGTTTTCGATAGTCTATTACTATTCTCCACTTTTATTCATCTGAATTATCTTGTTTTTTTGTACTACCCAAATTGTTGAATAATAAGGACTTTTTCTTTCGACGTTGATGCCTTGATTAAGCATATTTTTAACAATTTTATTTAATTCTTGTTTTTCTTCAAAATTTAAATGATTAGTGACAAGTTTTTTTATTATTTCTTCCTTTTTAGTAGGGTAGAAATCTATTTCATTTCAAGTAATTATCCTTAGCATGTCCTTCTAATGGAATAATTTGATTTGTAATAGTTAATGTCCAATCTTCATAATTAATTTTTGCTTCTAGTGGATATAGAATATTATTTCCTAATATACCGTCATATTTTCGATTATTCATGTCTATTACCGCGTTCAAATGGTTTGTTATCATTAAATTTAGGAGGTAGAGGAATAACGTTTTTTATAAACAGAAATTTCACCGTAGAGAGTAGAGATTATCATTTTTTTACCTATTGGTTTTTCATATTTTTCTGGAAATATGTTGTTTTATATTACGGATGTCACGGCACCAGTATCTATTGAAAACGATAAATTTTTACCGAGTATTTTAGTTTTTATAATTGGCAAGGATCTTCCGAGTCAATTATTAGAAAATTTATCTCATTATTATCGATACCCATCGGTTGAGATTTTGCATTATTATTATTTTGTGGGTAAGGTTGTTGGTTATAATTATTACGTGAAAAATTTCGATTATTTTGTGAAAAATTACCACTGTTACCATTAGGAAATGTTTGTCTGTGTTGAAATAAAACTTCGAATATTTCAGCTAATATTGAGTCTAAGGCTCTTGTAGCTAGACTTTGATGAAAGTGTATGTTACAATTGATTTGATATCAATGTACTTTAGTGGTTAAAGGTTCTCTGAAGAAATTAAATACACAACTTGATTGTGAAGTAAAAACTGTGTTTATTCAATAAATTAATTTTCTTACAAAATTAAGCAACGTTAACAATCAAAATATCAAATTATTAATGTATAAAGAAAAAATGCAATTATTCAAAATGATAATAAAATAATATGTAATACATGTAAAAGAACCAATATTTAATGCAAGCCACGTAAAACAGTATAATTCTTTTATTGTATAATGCAAGCTAAGCAAATAACATAATTATTTTAATGTGTGAATAAACATGACTGTACGGTTGTGTTTTAATTTGTAAAGTGTATACCCTGCAATTATGAGTATCAGTCCAATAGCGATATAACTTACAGAGAAATTGTGTATCAAATGAGGTTCTATGGTTCGTGAGAAGTAAAGATTAGTATGTTCCTTAAGATCTTCTTTTAGTTTGTCCAACTCTTCGAAATGTGGTGTGTAATTAGTTTCCTTGCTTGTATTGAAATTCCATTCTACTTGCTCCCTTAGTATGGCTTCACTAATATTTACCAATCTAGGATATGAAAAATGGACCTTACTAGTATAAATTTGATGACTATCAAGCGCAATAGATCCTTGTCTAAGCTTGCAGTTAGATGACAGGCGTAATAAACCCGATCCTGACATTGATATGCGATGTACTTCCTCATCGCATAGCAGATTTGTCGCCGTTGATCTGGACATAGCGAAAATCCATTCATTTGCTGTTGAAAGCTTTATCCATCTAGGATCTAGTTGAGAATTGGTAATCGTAATTCGAAAATTACAAAATTTGATGTTATTCCTGCCTCTACTGACATTAGTTTGTAAAATTGCGGAATATTTTCTTGCTCGGCCGGTAAACGCAGAGACTGTGGTAGATGTGTTTTTATTCTTATTATTTCTTCATGTAGTTGTTCTGGTGATAGTAATAAAGGATTATTTTTTTCGTGATGACCGTCTGTTATTACTTGAACAATTATCGTTTGGATTCGTTGAATGTCAATTAACATCAGTGTCATCTGCGTAGAAATGGAATTAAATAATTCAATTAATCGACTCTGTTGTAATTCATCCTAAACTGCTCGTAACTGATTGTAGACCTGTGCAAATTGTTGATCAATGTTGTCAAATTTTGTTTTAATGTTTTGTTGATTTTCCTTTATGATATTGATTGTTGTATCAATAATACTGGGGCGCGATTATGAACTCACGTTATCTTTATTTCGCTATCGTTATTGTTAAGAAAAATAAAGTTGGTATTATGAACTTACTTTATATTACTTTATCGTTATATGATGAGAAAAGCTCTCTCTTTTTTTTGGTGAGTTTAAAATTGTGATAAAGTGGTATTATGAGTTAACGTTATTTTTATTTTGGATCGTTATTTTAACTTTATTATAAAGTCAACAAGATTTGTGTTGTTATTTATAAAGTGGTAGTCTTTTCGTAATAATAAAAGGTAAGTGTTTGTATTTTGATTTAAGAATTTTTATTTATAAATAAAATATATATATATAGTAAAAATTGTTGTTTACATATATTGATATTATAAACTATTAATCTTCGTATTTTTGGAGTTCCTAAAAAAGGTTATAATTTTGACATAAGAAAGTACGGTAAAAGTGTATATTAACAGTAGTATATTATACGTAAATTTTTATTTTATATTATTGGAGTTTTCTGAATATTTTTTTGAAGCGGATTTACAGATTTTTTTCAAAAAAACTCTGCAGAAGACGATAATGTTTTGTAAAAGGCGAATAAATTAAATGTTCAATAAAATTTACAAGTAAACATCAAAAAAATTTTAATAAAATTATTATATTTAGATACTTCGAATTCATAATTTCACTGTTTTTTTTGATAATGGAACCAAAAAGAGCTAAAAAGGCAACAGTAGTGCAGAGGGAGTTTCTCGTGGAGGCTCTTTTCCAAGATAAGAGTTTAGCTAGGGAAAAGTAAGTAATATTTTGTTAATATAATTAGCTATGAATTTGTTTTTTATTAAAAGAAATTATTTTTAGATTTGAAACAATTCAAGGAAAACGGCTCCAGCAGGAGAAGTGGGAAGAATTATCCCAACAATTGAATGCTTTGGGTGGAGCCACCAAAAAGCGGGAGGAGTGGAAGAGGTAATGGAGGGATCTTCTGTAAGTACTTATTGGTAAAATAACTTTAACCTTTTAATTATGTTTATACATAAGTGCATACATATTATGATTCTGTGTTCATTTAACATGTTGGTGCACTAATCCATTTTTCTCTTATCTGTTTCCTACTGTACAAATAATATCCTATCTATAATTATGCACGCAGACATATATTTATGAAACACAATTGTATTGTAAAAAGGTTAAACATTGTATTGAAATTTATAATAATAATAATCATAATTACACTAAATTTAACTTTTAGCTTTCGCACAAAAACTCGTGCCAGGAGTTTGAGAAGTGCAGGGTCGGGTATAAATGGTCCTGCAGAAAAACCATTAACAGCAGAGGAAGAGAAAATTGTAAGTATTATCTCTGCTGAACAAATTTACGGAAACCAAGAAGTGGGCGAAATTGGTGTTGGCTCAAATACGCTGGTAAATTATTTATTAAAACATTAATGAAAACTTAAAATTAAAATTTTTATTTATTTAAAGAGCACTATGGAAAGGGAAAATCCATCTGTAGATGTTGCCGTCATCATTACTGAAAATCCTGCGGAAGAACCAGTAACAGAGGTAAGTGATGTAAATGTACATAAAATTGTAATTGCATAGGAATCCTTAATTCCAATTGATGGTCAAATTTGGGGAGGTTAAAGATATATGTAAAGATATTTGTAATTATTTGTAAATGTTTCGTTTGTAGATTGATCAATGTTTACTGTTTTCATTTTTGTATTTGTCCGTTTATCTACTTTATTCACGATTACAAGGCGATGTAAGTTGATTTTATGAACTATTGCTTTTTCTTTATTCGTTATTAATTTTAGTTTCTTTCTTTTAAGGTTCCAACTCCTATTACTTCTACTTCTCGAACTCAGCGAAGAGTACGTACTGGCGAACGTAGGAGTACAAGATTAAATTTATTAGATTTAAGTAGAAAAAACATGGAAGCAACTGAGAAATCAACTGCTGAGATCATAAAACTCAAGCAGGAAAAAAATCAGTTGCTTAAAGAACAAGTAAGTGCTACCAAAGAACTAGTAGCCGAAATTGCTAAGCTAAATAGTGTTGCTGAGCGCTTACTACAGGCATATTTAGATGAAATAGTAATTAAGATATATATATTAAGACTTAGAAAGTAAGTTAATATTTCGATAAAATAAAAATAACCTTTATTTATAAATCAAACAAGAAGTTTTATTTGTAAAAATGAAAAATTAGTTATAATTATTAAATTATGTACATACGTTTGTATTTAAAGCTAGAAGATGCAGACGAAATTATGAAAAATAATTTAATACCAAATCATCTCTAACTGAGAAACCTTCATTGGTATTATGATTATTTTCCACAATTTCTTCTACATCCTCTGTTTCATCACTTGAGCTATGGATAGAATCATCTCTCGTGTGGAGGAGATTGTATAAAATAGCACAAGTTTTGATTATATTTCCAGCTGTAACTGGCGAATACATGAGTACACGTTGACGAGAAAGGCAACGGAATGTTGATTTTAGCACTCCGATGCATTTCTCGATGCAAGCACGTGTTACTACAAGTGCATCATTGTATCGCTGTTGACAACTGGGAAGATTGTTTCCTCTAAATGGTGTCATAAGCCACGGTTGTTGAGGATATCCGCTGTCGGCTGTAAATTAAAAATAATTATAATTTTATCTTGTACAAAATTTTTAAACCTCACCAATTAACCATGTATCTCTTACACCATTCTCGTATTGAGATTTCATATGCGCATACAATTTTGATGATTGCCACACATGTGAGTCATGTGCAACGCCACCAAACTGTGCATTAATGCCAAGAATTTTTAAATTGGCATCACAAACCTAGCGAAAAAATTTGTAATGTAGAAATATTATACGTAATTTAATTTTTAGTTATATTTTCACCTTACTTACAATTTGCACATTCAATGAATGTCCTCCCTTTCGACATACATAAGCATGCTCATTTTCTGATGGAGCTAAAATTTGAACATGCGTACCATCAACTGCACCCACGATTCCAGGAAAATTTGCTTTCCGGTAGAACCTGTTGGAAATGCGTACAATTCAAACACATTATTTAGAAAATATTAATTTCTTTGAATACATACCCTAATTTGGTATCTGAAAAGTTGGTCGGAAATTGCACTATTTTCTTTTGTGCATCGTATTTAATTACTGCGGTACATATTTCTTTAATGCACATTGAGAGTGCAGGCTGTGAAAGACCAATACAAAAATCTTGGCCTATATTACGCTGATAAGCTCCTATAGTAATAATATTACATAATATATATATATTAATATATATAATATAAAATATAATGAATGAAATTACCAGTTGCGAAAAATCTAATGGCAGCAAGCACACGTATTTCCTTAGGAATACCTCTAACCGTCTTTCTGTCATCTAAAAATCCTTTTAGATCATCAAAAATCTCTCTGAATCGTTCTTTGGAGAATCTAAAAAGATTTTTAAATTCTACTGCTGGCAGAGAAAGTGGGTTAGAGTTATCCCTAATTAATCGTCTTTCTATTGGTATACTTATCACCTCTTCGTCCTCATTCTCCAAAAACAATACCGCAGCAATTGTGAAATCTAAATGAGGATGTAAATTCATATTCCTAAATTAAAGAAAAAAATAAATAAATTTATTTTTTGTTAAACGTTTTCCACATGAATTTCCAACTTTTTCAAATACTTACGTTTAATTATTTTATTTTATTCACTTATTTAACTTATTTATTTTATTTATTTAGTTAACGTTTGTTTTTAATTTTACTTATTTCATTCTATTTAATGTTTTTATTTTATTTTATTTACTAATATTTTCAACTTTCCACTTCTCACTTTACTTTATTAACCCTAGGATTGCCGATCGTATACGAATGTATACTAGCAAAAATATAGGACTTCAATGAAAACAACACTAAAGAGAACACTTCAATAAAGATTTGAATATAAAAATATTAGTTTTTGGTTCACCGGATGATGAGATACATCTTTTTGAAAAAAAAATTTCTAAATTTCCATATAAAATGTATGTATATATTTGTATACGCACGACTAAAATTTTGACTATCTCGATCAGGCAATGCTAGGGTTAATATAAACAAGCTGTGATTGACAATTATAGCTTTATTATATAAAGTGGTGAGTAAAAAATAAAGTATGGTGACTCTCACGAAAGCTGTTTAACGTAGAGAGTTCGTAATACCACTTTATTTTTTCCACTTTATCTTTATTTTACTTTATCGTTATTTATAACGAAAGTTCATAATCGCGCCCCTGGTCTGGTTATGAGTTAAGTTAAGTAGATAGTCATCATTGTCTTTCATTGACTTGATATTGTCTTCAAGTGTCTTTGCATAATCGGCATCTAATATTTCAAAAGCCCAGTTAGCTCTTCGGCCAACGATATCTATAAGTCCTCTTTTAGATTTGTTGTGAGTATTACTGCTCAATAAGTCGTCTATCTGAATTTCTTTAATAAGATGGCTGAAATGATTGATTGTTTGACTGCAAGAGGTCTTAGTTTTAGTTATCTTGTTGCATAGATGTTGTAATGCCCTAGTTCCATTGACCAGTATTGATAGTTCTCTCCAAAATGGTCTTAGATCGTAAAAGGAAATAATCTTCCATTTTGTTGTTTGTAAGCTCATGCTTCCTATATTTTCAAAATAAATGCCTGGATTGGAATCGAATTCGGAGATTTGAAACAAATTGCTCGTTGTCGATGCAGTAACGATGGGTAGCGTAAGACAAATTACAAGAAGTGTTGTTAAGAAGGACATTCCTCTTCTTTTCTTAGTTAGTGTCTCGTCTAAGTGGTCAATTGAATTCTGATTTACTACTTGACTGTTGCTATCTTGAGTTGGTTGGTGCGAATCTCGGGCAATTTTCTTGTTGTCATTTTCATGTGGTAAGAGAGCAAGTCTAGTTACTGGTCGTTTGATTATACCTCCTGACGTTTTGATGTCAGCTACGCGAACCATTCCATCGTTTCCTTTGTAAACATTCATGACCCTTCCAAGCGACCATTTCATAATTGGCAGATTGTCTTCCTTTATTAATACTAGTAGCCCAGGTTGAAGATTTTGAGATGTTTCTTTCTATTTATACCTGTGTTGTAATGTGTTCAGGTATTCACACGACCATCGATTCCAAAAGTCCTGTTTTACGTGCGTTACTAGCTTGCATTTAGTTAATAAATTCGCCTTATTTGGTTGTGATTCAAGATCTGTGGTTGAAACTAATGGCTCGCCTACTAAAAAATGGTCTGGGGTTAGTGCTGACAAGTCGTTGGGATCTGAAGATAGAGGAGTTATAGGCCTTAAATTTAAGATAGCTTCGATTTCAATGACGACGGTTTCCATTTCTTCATACGACAAATTTGCTCATTGAACCATCTTCCCAAGCATATGCTTAGTAAATTTTATCGCTGCCTCCTGTAATCCACCAAAGTGAGGTGACGTAGGAGGAATAAAGCGAAATTCTACTCCTTTTGATGCACATGCGCTGGCAATTGTTTCTTGTGCTCTTTCATTGTAAATGGAGTACGACAATTCCATTAGTTGATTTTTAGCGCCTACAAAGTTTGTGGCGTTGTCGCAGTATAGATGTTTACATCTTCCTCTTCGTCCCATGAATCTTTTTAGAGCTGCTATAAATGCATTGGTTGTGAGATCAGTCACGAGTTCTAGGTAGACTGTCTTTGTTGCAAAACTGCAAAATACAGCCACATAACTTTTCTGTGGTTTAAATCCTCTTGTATGAAAATGCACCCATATAGGTCCACAAAAATCTACCCCTGAGTTCAAAAATGGACGAGCTGGTTCTATTCTGTCGGATGGTAAGTTACCCATTATTTGATTCAGAGTTTTATTTTTTGATTTAAAACATGTAGTGCAGTTTTGAGTAATTGACCTTGCAACTGTTTTTCCTTTCATCGGCAAAAATGTTGTCGAGTAATAGAAAGTAATCCTTGTGGTCCAATATGTCCATTTTCCTTGTGAAGTTCCGTCATGAGCATTTTTGTGAACTCATGAGGATATGGAAGAAGCATCTAGTGCCTAGCATCAAATAGTAATGATGCTGCTTCTAGTCCTCCACCACTCGAATAATGCCACGATTATTTAAATATGTAGCTAAGGAGCTCAATTGAACTTTGTTTTTCAACATTTCCATTTGTGTGTAGTTGCCTTATGTAATTCATCAGCGAATGATTCTTGCTGCATGAATTTTACTATGATGTATAGTGCTTCTTGAATTTCACTACGAGTGATCGCCTTATGATCAGGCTGACGAGATTTTGATTTAGTATATTTTGCAAAGCGTAATAAATAGCCGATAATTCTTTGTAATTTGAGGAAGGAGTTTCCATGGTTGATTTGTTGAATTATGTTCTTGTTTTCTTCTAGAGAGATAATGTAGTAGCCTTACGTTTTTTTTCTAAAGGGCATTGTTTTTTGTTGTTAAATTCAGCAGGCCAAGTATCTTTGGTTCCATAAAGAAAGATTGGACCGTACATATATTCAAATGTTACATTGATGCAATTTTGGAGGTTCAATTCCTCTAGAAAGAATGTCTTCAGGGTTGTTTTTTGATGACACGTGCCGCCATTGTTCTAGAACTGATGATCTGTGGATGCTGCTGATTCGATTTGCTACGAAGGTATGATATTGTGATGGTGATGAGTATATCCATGACAGTACTATTTCAGAATCAGTGCAAAAATATGAGGGTGCTTGCTGCATTTCTAAAATTTTTATTACTCGTTCTGTCAGTTCCACAGCCAATTCACATGCACAGAGTTCTAGGCGTGGCAGTGTAATTTTCTTGATTGGAGCTACTCTTGTTTTTGAACATAGCAATCTGACACTAGCTTGTCCATCTTTGTCTACAGATCGTATGTAAACTGCTGCCCCATATGCCCTTTCAGAAGCGTCAGCGAATGTATGAAGTTGCGCATGTTTACAAATGTTGTTTAATTTATCAAAACTAGCTATTTTCGTTATTTCTAATTGATTTTGTGTTTCTGTGACATAATTTACAAGATTAAAAGTTTCTTTTTTTGACAATTTAGGACTCTTTGATCGCGAATACCAGTTGGTTCCAATTCAAGAGTGCCAATTTCTAGACTTTTTCTCATCTGTTAATAGTTTTGAAGTTTGTTCGCAAACACTAGCTGCTATTCTATATATTGCTTCTTTTCTCAGCTTCGCAGCACTTTCGAGCAGTATTTCTAATTCTGTAATTTCTATAGAATTTTCAACGGGTTTAAAATTTTGAACTTTTATATTAAATTCGCTCCAAAATATATTTATATTATGTAACTTTTCATTTGCTTTTTCTCTTGTTCTTCTGCGATTAGGGGCGTCTTTTCTCAAATTACGAACAATTATTTTTAAGTCTTATAATTTTGTATTTATTTCATGAGAAAATGTCAAGGTAATTAAAAACAATATTGATACATAGAGTGTATTAATGCCTTAATAAAATTTACAAATGTATAGTATAACAATTTTAATTCATTAGTTAAACAAAAGATTTTTTTTCTAATTAAACCTTATGACAAATTTATAAAACTCTACTCAGCATAATAAAACTGAATCGCGTACAGAAGATTTTGACATATTTATAATGTATATACGTCATATAAAATATGTATGTATACAGGGCGATTCAATTAAGGTGTCTGAAAATTGTATTGATTTTGCATAGATTTTTTTTTCATCATTTTTTTTCGAAAAATGCATAATTTCCGAGATATGTATTTGCACTTGAAAAAAGAAATGATATAAGATGTTGTTGGAAAGAAACAGAGGTCCTCTACAATTTTGCAAAAAAAAGTGACCCTAGCGTGGCCTTGTAAAAAGTTATAGGGTAAAACAAGGTACCAAAAATCTTCGCCCCCCTCTAACTCCTAAACTGAATCACCCTGTATATGCATGCACAAAGTTTATTATACATATAACAAATAATTTTTTATGTAATGTAATAAGTAAGAAAATACAAAAAAATCTTATGGTTCCAACCTATATTTTTTAAATATTCAATAGAAGTAAGATGTAACAAATAATAATACGAAACAAAAAAAGAATTGTTTTTCATTACTGTCTTCTTTTTTTTTTTTAATTTTTATTAAGTAAGTGTCTCATATTTCACTGAATTAATATAATTTTTATTAGCGACAATTTATATAAAGTCCGTAGCCATTGAATTAGGACTACTATAAAATTTTCATAAATTTCATTTTTAGAGCAAAGTTAGTTATTTAAAGTGAAGGAAATTATACAAAATGCTTTGTTTTTTGTTTAGTTGTTTTATTTATGATATTTACAGATTATTAACATTACATTACATATTAACTTTTTTTAAATATCTAGTACATTTGCCTTTTAAATACTTTAAAGCACTTATTCTTTTGGGCATACTTTTAATACAACTTTCTATCATTTGTCTGATACCTTCGTCGTCGTTCAAAATTTCGACTACCTTATTCATGGCCAAATTCATACATTTTCAATGGGGTTCATATCCGGAGAATTTCCAGGCCATGCTAGAATAGATAGTCCTGAATCATTCAACAACTTTGTTATGCTTCCTGCCGGATGACATGGTGCAAGGTCTTGCATGAAATAATATTCGTCTCCGGAAAGCAGTAAATCATCGAAGTAAGGCAGTAGTTCGTTTCTAATAACTTGTACAGCTTCTTGTCCATAGTGCCTTCAACGAAAATATAGCGGACCCGAATTCTTTTCTGAAATGCAAGCTCAGATTATCACAGCTGGCGGATGTTTCACATTTTTTGTTATACAGTCATCACTATATCGTTCTCCCGGCCTCCTGCGAACAAAAGGACTGTTCTCAACAACAGCCTCCAACCTGCATTCATCACTAAATACTACCTGAAATAAAATATAAATTTGTATAAGAATGTATGAGTAATATTTTCTTCCAACTTATTTATAAAAACTGATTTTTTTTATTAAACATATTCAATTACCTTTTTCCAATATTAAATATCATGTTTGCTGTGAGTTTTCGCCCATTCGTAACGTTTCTTTTTTTTTCATTTGTGTTGTTAACCTAGGTTTCTTAGCTGGTTGTCGTCCCATCAGGTTAAACTCTTGCAGACGTTTTCTCAATGTCCGAAGCGAAATTTCAATTCCTTCGTCATTTAAACTTTTGTGCATATTCTTGAGAGTGGCAAAACGATTTTCCATGGCCTTTTGAAGAATAATACGATCGTCTCGTGGTGTGGTTCTTCTTTTACGCTTACAGTTTTGTTGGCCTCTTGAAGTTTCTGTGGAGTTTGTCTTTAAATTTTTGTTTATTCTTATCACTGTTTGATGTGAAACTTTCTCCATTCGTATTATTTAACGGAAGGAATAATTTTTTGTTTTAATTGAAGCTGTAATGGTAGCTTTCTTGGCACAAGAAATGTCTTTACTTCTACCCATCGATATTATTTTAGTTAATTTTTCTATATTTCACTAACTAACTTTTAGAATTTTTTAAATTTTAAATTTGCACTTTAGCTTCCATTTTGTTACTTTCACTTTCAAACTAGAAAATAACTATACGGAAACTTCAATAGTTTCAACAATTTATAGTAATCGTTACCTGCTAACAGGTCATACACTTATTTGTGATAAACTTTTGGTGTTGTATCAAGGAATTTAGAAGCGTCCAGGTAATAATTTTGAAAAAGTGTAAGTCCGGATTGTAAGTTTTGAATAAGAATCTCCGAGTCATTTGAAATTTTGAATCATGTAATGCCAAATTTGAAGGTTATTACGGATAATCCAAAAAATATCATGGAAATTCAAAAAATTGTTAATGATCCTACCATACCTTGAAATTAAGCAGTTGATGTAGTTGATGTCTTGAAATTTACTATTCTTGGATGATGCAAAGCTTCTATGGTATCGGCAATTAGTTTTCTTTTTGAATGCTGAATCCCGAAATAAAAAATTGCTGTTTCTACTATAGTGATGAATATAATCAGCAAAAAGAAAAAAAAACATTGTTAGTTTTACTTGTGCTAGTTAACTGTGTTAACTATATTTCGAATTTAGCATAATTTAATAAGTACATATATGAAGATATATGATAAATTATTCTGTTATTTCTTTTTACTTAAGTTTACACTTATGCCAAAAATTAAAAAAAATGAGGAGAAATATTCGACTGATTTAAAGACACAATCGAAAAATTATAGGAAATAGACTTTGCTAATCGAAAAACTAAAATATTTAATACAATTACTTAAAATTTCTGAACAATCAATGGCAGAATCGTCATGTAGCGTTTTATTTAAAGCAATAAGAACTTAATTTTAAGACTCCTTTATTGATTAAAGTTACAATAAAAACTGATCAACTTAATTAATTAGTAAAATAAAACTCATCAAAATTTATTTCTATCCCCCTTTTATAATTACAGAACAAGTCATCAGTTTCTTAACCTATGTATATTCTGGAAAGGTTGTTTACATATTTATTTTTATTATAAGCATTATTTTTTTATTCTATCTAAGTACAAAAATTTCTTAATCATCGTTATCTATTTAGTCTACCAGCTAGACCATATGAGCCGTTTATTTTGAAAGTGAGGTAAGTCCATTCGGTTTTGTTTCAAGATATTCAAGGTTTTTTTTATCTCAGTTCCCATACAACTTTCATATAACAGATTAATTTCTGATAAAAAATTCTATGGCATAGTATTACATAATAACTTTAACATTATTAATAGTTTAAAGGGCATATTGATCTTCATCTGAAAATTACTTTATTTAATTTTTTACCAAAAGTGTACTTATCCCACTTTCCAAATAAACGACTCATATAATGAATTTAAAAAAAATAACATTGTGTTGAATCATTTGAATCAAACATCAATTAAGTTGAACATCAACAGAACTTCATGTATCAGCAGCAAAACATTTAAATCAAGCAAAAATAATACTATGATTAATATAAATCCTGACCAAGAGGTTTAAATTTCATTTCCAAAAGCTCAACGATGAAGAAAGAATACTGAAACTATAAGCTTAATAATTAATATTTTTCTTTCCTTTTATTTTTATTTATAATAAATATTTAAATTTAGTAAATTATGTGTACAAAAATGTATTTCAAAAATTTACGATAAAAAAAAGTAAAATATACAAATAATAAACAAAAACCCAAAAAGCTGTCAAAAGGTACTTTGACTTTTGTTTGGCGTCTAACGAGTTTGACTTGTATTAACGAGTATGTACATATATAAATACAGTTCACGGCTTGTAAGATAAAAGTAGGTTTTGGGAAAAATACGTAGCAAGTTTTGGGAACTTTAAATTATGATTCTAGGGACAGGTATTCCTATTTGAATTTATTTTTTCATCTGTACATCTTATGGTCTTCACCCATAATTTTAATAATCTCCTATTTTAAATAATCATAAAGGGCAATTTTAAACAATAAGTAAAGTTTAAATTTTCTATACATAAAATAATTTTCTTATCTATAAACTATCGCTTCACTAATTCAAAGTAACTCAGAAAAAAAATTACACCTACTTCTTTGTACACTCTTTTTAAATGTTGACAATATGTGTAAAACAGCGCTGCCGTTTTGTAAATTGTAAGAGTAGTCAAATTCAAGTTTCAAGCGAAGTAGATTTTAAGAAATAGTAGTAAGCTATAAAATAATAACAAAAATAAAAAATAACAAAACAAAATCATTAGTTATAAATAAAAAAACAAAATTCAACAACAAACTTAATAAAGAATTCGTTCTTTACAATACGTAATATGTATGTACCTATATATGTATGTATGTACATATAATAAAATAAACTTGAAAGAAACTTGAAATCCAAAAGTCCAATGTTCCCATATTTTAATATAATTTTGAATAAAATTTTTAGATGGTTTCTCATGACTCATGACATGGGATTATATGAATTAATCCCTTGCTGGCTAAAATTGCATTAATTTTAGACACGTCAAGACTCAAGAGAATGTCTTATTAGTTTTTATTAATGTTAGTTGTGAAAATGTCCTTTCTGCTGATGCACTCAATTATGTTTTCGGTTCTTCGAATTAATAAAAAAACAAAACTTTTTAAATTTTTAATTTATTTTATTTGAAATTATTGTTAATTTTATAATTCACACTTTTCGGTTCTATTACTAAAATGCAGCTAACTTATGTAGGAGGTTTGAATATTCTTCATCAATGATTAAGTGGTAACTGAGAACAGCAAGCGACATGGCATTCGGTAGCTCAGTGGTTAGAGCATTACTCCGGGAAAGTAAAGGTTCCGTTGTTCGATTCCCGGCCGAGTCGAATGTCGTTTTTCCATGTTTTTCAGTTACTACACTTATAACAAATTGTTATTTTAAAAAGTAAACTTGGTTTGATACTTACCTCTTTGTATATGAACCTTCATACTAGTTCTTAAAAACATTCTGAATCTTAATCTATTTTCTAAAACAATAATAATAAATTTAATCTTTTCTTAGAAAGATTAAATTTGTTTTTACAAAATATTTTCTTTGATATTTTTATAGGTTTCAATTTTTTGGATTTTGGATGAATAAATATTTTTATAAAAATAAGTATTAATTAGTTAACTATTAAAAAGATATTATAAAGGTTAAATTTTTTTTTTAGCAAATATACTTTCTTTAATTTTTTTTATGGATTTTAATCTTTTATATTTGAATTAATAAATATTTTTAAGAAAATATATGCATGAGTCAAAACATGTGTTTATATAATGATTTTATTTCTATAAGAGTATGATAACAGAACATCTCCCTTCGTAAGTTTGATTCTCTCCTAAAAATTGTGTAACGTAACGAAAAATTGGTTGTGGATGATTATGCAAGTTTTGCTCAATCTGACTCCTAGGTGAACCCCTGCCGGTCAGATCCAGCCGCTTTAGTCCTGGGTGGATTCTTGGGGCCACCTTCTCGAAGGTTTCCGCGCAGTTACATAAATTAAACCGGCTAAACAACAAATATCAACCAAGTATAAGAAACTACAAGATACAGCAGAGAGAGAAAAAAAAGAATAATACATTGTCTTGAGGTTACATTCTGAACAAAAAGAACTGCAGTGAAAGAGAAAAAAAAATTACGCAACCGAAAGATCAGCGACCTTCACCCGCCATCGCCGATAACCACTACCCACCATTTCTCCATTTATTCCTTCTATTCAATTAAATCCATTATTTTTTTTTTCTTTAGCAATTATTAAAGTTGAAACGTGGTAAAAAAAATCATACTATAGATATACTTAATTTTCCTTTTATTTATTAGCCCTCTATTCTAAGTACATATATTTTCTTTGAGCAAAAAAAAAACAATATGTAATAATGCGCCTATATAGCTTAATATAAATGAATGAAATTCTTGTATGTTTCTCCTAACATTCTACATAAATTATGTACATTTTACTTATAAGGTATAGTATTTAAGCATTTTAATTTCATTTAAATAACAATTAAATTTTGTAAGAGAATAATACTTATTAGTACTGATAAGAATTGGCAAAATTTTTTTTTTTGTATTTCATATACATATATACTTCTTTCCTTCCTTCCGTTTCTTTTTTTTTTTTCCTTTTTTTTTTGTATTTTAAAGAAAAGGTATTTTATAATTTCATTCACATTTTAGATTCTTTTCCTTTTTTTTTTCTTTTACCTTACTTAATTATAAGTTTAAATGTTCCAAAAAAAAATCTCTTTTTTTTTATATAAAAAAAACCTACTTATTTCATAGATACAAAAAGAAAGTGTGAGTACTTATCTATAATCAAAAGTCTTGCGGATGATAGGTTGAAGGGGCTCGATGATGATGAACATTCTGTTACTCCAATTTCCACTCGTATATCCACTAATTTATTATCACCTGTTTTTTCTTTGTTTTTTCTTAAAATTTTATTACAAAAAAAAACTTTTTTTTTTATATCTTTTCGAGACCAAAATATTATTAGTTATATTAAATGTTCCTTTGTTTGCCCTTTTTTTAATTTTTTTTTTTTATTTTTTGTATAATAATTAATATGTTAATAATTCACATAAAAAAAAACTTGCACCATATGTGCATATAATATTTATAATAATGTAAATGCTAAGAAACGTATTAATGCAAGTTAGCACTTTTATTTGGTCAAAGAACTTATAAGAATGTAATAATATATAGGTCACAAATAAGTATAACAACCTGCATTAATACGACTCAGCATATTCGAAATTATGACAAATAGCATATTCTATATGTAAAACATGATGAATAAATATATTAAATGTATGTATTCAATTCTTATTAAGCAATAATTTATATTATTAATTATTAATTCAATTATTAGTACAATAATGCTATAGGTCAATAATATTGTTAATATTAGGAAATTTTTGGTATATAAGAAAGTGATTTTGGCAAATAAATTATCAGATTTTGCATCTGTATGATAAAAACATACTGAACATATTGTACAGATTTTGTATCTGGGCAATAACATATAATCATCAGATTTTGTATCTGTATGATAAAATATACTGAACAAATATTATATTGAAAATCACATCATAAAATATCTTGTTTTGCTATACACAAGTTTTGTACTTGCGTATACAGCGTATAATTACAGGTTAACATCGTTTCATACACACAAGTTTTGTACTTGCGTTAACATCTTACTTTCATTTAAAATAATTTTACTTTACTTTTTAATTTTTTTTTTTTTAATCTTCTTCAACTTTTAAATTTTTAATTGCAGTCGGTAATTTACTTGGTTTTGTTTATTCGATTTCTATTTTTTTTCTAATTAATTAAGTTTATAGCATACATTTTTTTTTCTTTTCTTTCTCTCTTTTTTTTTTTTTGTTTTAGATCTTTAATGTAAATTACAACACAAATAATTAATTTTCAGGCACAATTTTATTATTACACCTAATCTGGCTTATTTTTCAAATATATGGTTTTGTTTATTCGATTTCTATTTTTTTTCTAATTAATTAAGTTTATAGCATACATTTTTTTTTCTTTTCTTTCTCTCTTTTTTTTTTTTTGTTTTAGATCTTTAATTTAAATTACAACACAAATAATTAATTTTCAGGCACAATTTTATTATTACACCTAATCTGGCTTATTTTTCAAATATTATTTTAAGCACATTTATTTCATCTCATTATTTCCACTATTGCTGGTTTTTATCTTTAAAAAAAAATAATATTTATTGTAATTTATTCGGTTACATTTTTTTTTCTTTGTTTTGTTAGGTTTAATTTTAAATTTATTTAACTACTTTTTTTTTTTTTTTTTTTTTTTTTTTTTATTAAAGAAAACATCGAATTAAGTACAATTCGTGACGAATAATTAATAGATTGAATAGCAATTTGATTTTTCTAATCAATAAAAAAAAACAAATGTGTTCAATTTACCCGATTTTATTAGGAGAGTACAACTTCTTCTTCCCTTTCATATACATATATCCTATATCTATAACTATTGTTTTCGAATTTTAACATAATTTTTTTTTTCTCCTCTTTTTTTTTTTTTGTTTCTTTTTTTTCTTCTTTTGTTAAAAATTATGACGACATAAGCGATACCATTATTTTCTAATTCACGTGTATATGTTGCTACACAAAGTTCATTCTCTTTTCATTTCACTTTTGCACTGATAAAATGCGATTGCACACCAAAACTAAATTTTCCACTTTAATAACATTTTGCGTTTTCCGTTTACACTGGAAAAGGTTTATAAGATACACTTATTATCATAATCATTATTATTTCGTTTCAAAGAAAAACTTATAAGATACACTTTTTATTACAATCGTTATTATTTTCTTCGTAATATGAAGCACAGAAAACAAGTTTTCTACATAGTATAAAACACAGCCAAGTCATGGTAATATAAAACACAGCGAATAAGTTTCCTACGTAGTATAAAACACAGCAACTAATGTATTGTTTTATTTTTATTTTTTTTCCTTTTTTATTTTAAATTTATTTACGCCATTAAATATAAATATTTTATAATATTGAATATTAAATTTTTAAAAATATGCTCAAATTTGTAACATCAATTCCACAAAATTCGACACTTTTCTGATTTTTCAATTTTTTTTTTGTCTTTTCTTTTTTGCACGTTACTTTAAAACAAAACATCATGTTTGCTAGTTGACTCCCGACTGAAAAACAAAAAGAAGTGTGATAAAAATGTACCTCCCTTATATACCCCTATTTCGATTAATTACATTACTCATCTCTTAATTGGATGTACTGACTACTGAGATAATTAAAAGCGACATTTAAGAGATTATTACGCATTAATGAATCCAGGTATATGAATTATCACCGAATCTTCTAGTATATTCCATATGTTGCTTGAAGAGTAATATCATATACTAATAAAATAATAATATAAGCAACCTAGAACAAAATTGTGTGCTTAATTTTTTTAGATTAACAGACAAAAGCTTTTATATCAAAGCTGCATAGCAAAGCTTTTTTTAAATTTCTCTAAACTTTAACGTCATTGATTTTGTGAGAGTATTTTATGACATCATACATTATGATTACTTTGATCATGTTTTGGCAGATTTTTGTTTAAAATTTTCATTTTTTACATAAATATGCATTGTTGCCGTAATTTATACTTTTGAATTTCCTTTTTGTTTTGAACAAAAATATACATGCATAGGTAAATATGTATCTATTATACCTACATACATATTTGCTTTGAAAAAAAAAAAAATTTTTTTAAATTATAAAATGTTATTATTATTTATTATTATTATTATTAAACATTTATACGTATAAATATATGTATATAATATATTTATCATACAGACATATGTAGCTATTTTAATTTATGAAGGAATTAATCAACAAAATTTTTAGCTTTTGCAATTTCGGAGAAAATTATTAGTTGAAAATAGCCGAATACTTTTTTTTATTGTCTTTTTTCAAAATCGACAATTTTACTTCATATCTTTCGAAAAAAATATGTTAATAAAAGTTTTCCTCTATTTTTATTTTGTTTTACTTTTTTTTACCATATGGACAACTTGTTTTCAACCGTTTTTGGGTTGACAGTTTAAAAAATATGCTCTAAATAATCATAAAAACTGTTCGATTATTTTTAGGTTTTTGTAGACAAAAATAATGATTAAATTTCCCTTCACACTTTTTCCAGACTTAGGACTGGCAACCTACAATGGTTGGTGTGTTTAAAAATGTAAATTTTTTTTTGAATAGGTGCTATTTATTAAGATTATATTTTAACTTCTTTTAAATCTAACTTAAATTTTTTTTGTACTTTTCATTATTTTTTCTTTTTCTTTTCTTTTCCTTTTTCCATCACATACATTATTTTAAACTTTTAGACTACATTATAGGAAAAGTCTGACACTATTAAAAATTTATAATTTAAAAATTTGTTCACTGTTCTAAAGTTCCATAAGTTGTTTAAATATGAACGGATTTTGTAGTTATTTTTTGTTTCTTTTTTGTCCTATACTTAATTCTGCACTTCTAATTTTTAAAGTTCATTCACCATACCATGAAATGAATGCACAGTGGTTTCAAAGTAGGTAATTTTTGGCCAAAATTCATTTTTTCAACTTCTTTCTTTTTTTATCTAATATGTTTTTTTCAATAAAGAACAAACCCTTTTAAAATAAAATTATCATTTCTAAGTAATTTACCTGAATTTCTTACATGGGTAAGTATAAAAAGTCGGAAAATATGAGTCATGTCATCATTTGTTACAAAAGTGTTGAAAAGTAAGGTGATAATTTTTTAAGAGATATTTGCAAATCGATACAATTAAAACAAAGTGTAATATTATGGAAACATCGACTACAGGTATGTCCTTTATTTAAGAGTAGAAGATAAGAAATATTTTGTTTTATAGACTGCACGTGTTCAAAAATATATTGAAGAGTTCGAAATTATATGGAAATTTGATTATTAGGTTTTTGAGGTAGACTTTTAAAAAATTGGCCAAAAGTGGCTGCTTAGAAAATTTTTTAAATTTGTAAAATATATTATTTTTTATAATTTTTAACTTCTACCAGTTGCTACTTTTTGCAACTTTTTGAAATATTTGCTTTGTTTCAGGTGAATACCATTTTAGGCATATTGATTTGTATAATGTATGGAGAAGGGAACCTATACAAGATCAGAAAAATGATGTTGTTTTGAACCATGTTTTGAATAATTTCCCCGAAAACGTGTTTTCCGAAGTAGCTATAAGTAACATAAAAGAGAAGTTACGTTTTTTTTGCAAAAATTTTTTAAAGATGGCAGAACTCGCATTAAGGAGAAATTTGAAAAAAATAATTCAAAGTGGTTAGAACTGGAAATCACGTTGAATATGAATGAAGAAGATGAAAAACCTACTCGCGGACGTCCAACATTATTATATACAGAACAGTCTGCAAGGTCTAAGAGAAGACAGGCGTCGGAGGTGTCAAAAGAAAACAAAGAGGTTGGAGTATTGGTTCAGGCAGCAAGCATGAAAGCAAGAAGAGAAGGTCAGGGAGATCTTGCTGTGGTATTAAAAGAGGTAACTAAAAGCCCAACGCGACCACATAAAGTTCGAAAAATACTGGAGACCAAGAAAAAAGACATTATACCATTCAGGCCTGAGGAAGCGCTTTCATTTTTACTTGATAACGGATTAACAAAACAGCAGTACATGAGTATTCGTTTAGAATGTAAGAAAAGAAATTGTGATATTTTCCCTTCATATAAAGGAATTTTAGAGGCTAAACTAGAATGCAGACCCCAAGATATAACTGTTACTGACAGCACAGCAAGCGTACCTCTTCAGAATATTTTAGACCATACAGTAAAGAGAATAATTCAAATGCAGAAGGAACCAATAGAAAGAGTAATGCTTAATTTAGAAGCTAATGATGTAGACGCTGAAATGATTTTTAGCTATGGATTTGATGGAAGTTCAGGACAGGCAAGTTATAAACAGAAATTTAATGATCCAGAATCTTTTGGTGGTTCAGATTCATCTTTATTTGCAAGTACTTTGATTCCACTATGACTTGTTGCTCAAAACGGTGCTATATTGTGGAATAATCGTACACCTCAGTCAGTTAGATTTTGTAGACCATTCAAGTTACAGTACACTAAAGAGACTAAAGAACATATTCTTAAAGAGCAGAAAAACATCGAACAAGAAATTGAATCATTAATGTCGATAGGAATAGTTATATCTGACAAGACTTTAAAAGTGCACCATAAATTATATATGACATTAATTGATGGAAAAGTTCTGAATATAATCACAGGTACAAAATCATTTCAGACTTGTCCAATATGTAAAGCAACTCCAAGGCAATTTGCTGAAGTTCGTGATTTTAGATCCACAGTCTTTGAACCTAAACCTGGAACTGGAAAATTTGGTGCGAGTCCTCTGCACGCCTGGATACGATTTTTCGAATGCGTTTTGCACATATCATATAGAATGGAGATAAAAAAGTGGCAAATACAAGGCAAAGATAAAGAGCAAACAGACGAGAGAAAAAAATCAGTTCAGAAACTTTTTTGGGACAAATTAGGTCTGAATGTTGACAAGCCAAAACCAAATGGTAGTGGAAATACTAATGATGGCAATACGGCTCGAAGAGCATTTGGAAATGAAAATATATTTTCTGAAATAACAAGCGTGGATTTGAATTTGATACATAGATTCAAAATAATTCTTGTTGCACTGTCGTGCCAGTTACCACTAGATTTAGAGAAATTTGAAAGTTACTGCTTCACAACAGCAAATTTGTACTTAGAGAGCTACTCCTGGTATCCGATGCCTGCAACAGTTCATAAAATTTTAATTCATGGTAAGTACATTCTTTCTAATTCAGTATTACCTGCCGGATATTTTTCAGAAGATGCAGCGGAATCGCGAAATAAATTTTATAAAAGAGACAGAGAATTCCATGCCAGAAAAACTTCTCGTGTACAAAATCTTCAAGATATATTTTGCAGAGCTCTTGACACATCAGATCCTCTCGTATCCACAATCAACATTGATAATCGTTTACGACATCGAAACAAAATGCAATTACCTTCAGAAGTTATAAATTTGTTGGAAACACCTGAAGTAGAAGTGAAGGCATCGACATCAACTGCACCAGAATTAGAGCTATCAGACGAGTTATTAGATGGAGATGAAGAAGTTGAAATGACGAATGATTTTGTAGATAATTTATTTATTTTAGATAATTTGGAATTACACTCAGATTAAGTAAATGATTTCAATTTACTTTTGTGGATTTGTATAAATTTTTCATATTGTTGTTAAGATTATAAATATAACATTGAATTATACGTATACATATATGTATGTATGTGCTCATGTACTATAAATTAACGTATGTTTTGTTTAGATTATTTTTAAATTTACTAAATTTAAACAGAAAATAAAGTTTCTCACAATATAAAAACATAATATAGTATTTTTATATTTTTGGCCAAAAATTTGTGTCATTGGAACCACTGTGGAATGGTATATAATTGAGAAAAATATTCAGCACAGTATTGAAATAAGCCATCCATATAAACATTTTTAACATTTTTCAAACACGTATATTTATTCCAGATATAATTATCGCCATTTATTTGAAATGTTAAACATAACTTAATATGGCGCATTAAGCATTTTTTAAATTTGAAAGTTTTTGGTTTTTGTAAGATTTCCTTTTGTTCAAATGCTTTTTAGTATCCATTATCCATTTACAATTCTTCCATAGAAGTACTGTTATTATGAATTCTATTATTTTATGATGATGTTGGAAACACATGTCGTCGCGTTTGAACCAGTGAGACTTAATTTGTATATAAGAAATACATTTATTGAGAATAAGTTTTCGAATATTCGTTATATAGTCCTTTTCTTTAAAAAAAAATTCAAAAATTCTGGCAAATTGCAAGCAATTTTCGTAAAACATTTGAGTGGGAGATATAAGTACATTACGTGAGTCTATGGTGTTATATTGCTTTAATTTTATAAAAACTGTTTAGGGATGAGTTGCTATCTATCATTTCAGATTTACAAGAGCTACATATTGCTTTAAAGTACCTCATTGTTTTCAAAAGCAATAACCAGCAAAATATCTCATGGCTGTATCAGATAAACTAATACTTTTGCAAAATGAATAACTTTTATTTTCATCATTTTCCTGAACAACTTAACTAACCTCTTCACCTCCTTCATCGTTTGAAGATTCTGTGAACATTTCCTCCAAAAAAATGTTATCTAGTTCTTGGATATCGTCATATTCGGTTTGAGGTATGTGTTCTTGATTTTCCGAGTTACTAAATTGCATTACTGTATTCCAATCTATATCAATAAGTTCATCTGAATCTTCTTCACAATTTGAAAATTTTGAAGAAAACAGAAATTTAATGGACAGAATTTTAGCAAATAGGGCTCCAAATTCATATAAAGATGGGTTACGTTTATTTGGGTTGCGTGCTCTAATTCGAGAGAAAAAGTTTTCTACCGGATCTTGATTAAATTTCTTCAAATATATAAATTTTATCATGTCTGATTTCTCTAGTAATGATTGCGAAATTTTAATTGTAGATTTTAGAGTTAAAATAAGACCTTCAAAGCAATAAAGTGTGCTTTTTTTATCTGCCAAATTTACTTTTGAAATATAAGTTTGCATTTTTTCTAAATATTCTATTTCTTTGCAATTTTTTGTTAAAAGGTGGTTTACCATTCAAGACATCAAATAATGTATTCATTGAATCAATAAAATTAGCTGTTGAAAGTGCATTTTTTTTCAAATCTTCAGGAAATTTGTCTAATTCTAAAGCTGTGCGAATTCCAACAGCTACACTTCTGCTTAATATTTGAACAGCAAATTTCACACTCATCTTCTGGAACTCTGTCGGATAAATATGTGATGCTGTCAACTTTGTACACACCTTCACGCACGCATTTTTTTCGAGAGTAAACAAATGCTCAATCACTTTCCATGAAGCAATACCGTCCGGAGTAGATAAATCATACTTCTTTAAAGTATTTCTAATATTTTTAAATAAATGACAGTAATCATATAACGCATAAATTCTTTTTTCTTTATAAGTAAAATAAGGACACTCAAGAGAAACCTTGTTGTTATTGTAAAATTTTCTGTTTGTAGAACCCTGATCACAGACCGTTCCAATACAATTTAATCCAAGAATTTCGCAAATATTCAAACATTTTTTAATTTCATTTTCTAAATTTTCCGCAGGAATAGTATTTGGACAAGCTACATAATGTATAACCTGCATAAAACTACCACAAACGCTTCTTGCCAAAAATACATCAACCGATTTAGCAGTTCTTGCTTCTCTTTCAGAATTTCCATAGTCAACATAGCCCACAATTTCATCCTTATAATTATCATATGTCAAATCTTCTTGAATTGACATGCCATCAAAAATTAACAAAACAGTCTTCTCTCTTTCTGAAAGCAATGCTACACGTTTTTTTATTTCATCTAAGACTGATTTATTGAAACCTGGTGATAAACTTTTAATTTGTATCCAGTCCAGTTATATAGTGAAGAGATGCACGGCAAATGAAAGCCAAGTTGATCACGTAAGAAATGATATCCAGCTGATGAACGGAAAAAGATGCACTGAGATATCCACTTTTCGTCCTCGGAATACATTAATTTATTTAAAAATAAAATAAGTTTAGAAAATGTTTTACAGTTTTTATTAGGGCCATCTAGTTCATCAATTTGTTCCGATAAATTTTTTTTAGAATTTCTTTTCAAGTCGTTTAACGCCTTCGTTGTTCTATGAATTTTAATTTGTAATATTTTATTGACTTTCAAAATTTTCTTTTTTGAAATTTCTAACTTAGATATTTTTCTGTTGAGAAATAATATTTTTTTACCATAAAATTTAATGCTCTTACTTTTTTTTTCACAATCAGAACATACTGGAACAATTTCTGATCTTTGTTTTTTGTCCAAATATGAAGCTGCATTATTTAAATCTTCGAATGTAAATTCGGGATCAATGGATTTTCTTTTATAAGTGTTTTTTACTACTGAAGGATTGAAACAAAAACTTTCATCATTATGTTCTTTAATGGCATTAGAACTTTCCATTTCCTTACAGCGTTCTTATAAATGTAAAGTTGGAATGGCATTTTTTTCAATTTCTTTTTATTTAGGTATTTACTTTCAAAGTGATCATCACATATATAAGGATGTTTCCTAGTTTTAATGAAATTTGCCGAATCACAAACTGCTTCAAGCCAATCATCAAATTTTTCTGTCCCAGACTTTGGAAATGAAAAAAATCGTTTTTCTGGAAAATCTTGAATTGAAGATCTACAACTTATAATACAACATTTTGTTCGTTTCCAAGACATTATGGAAAAAAATGTTTATACAAATTATAAAAACACAGAAATAGGCAGAAATAATTATTAAAAGCGATAACCAAATTACCTATTCTTTTATATAATTCTAGAAATTTTAAATTTTTTAAATGTATGAATATAATAATTAAAAAACTTTATTTATTTAATTATTTATGAGACCAACTTTTAAACACAAACACCAAAAACGTCAACTTTTAAAACAACTATGTAGGTACCTATGTCTTTCAGTTCAAAACAAAATTCAAATAAAAAAAGCATGATCAAAGCAATCATAATAAATAACAAGTGCAGAATTAAGTATAGGACAAAAAAGAAACAAAAAATAACTACAAAATCCGTTCATATTTAAACAACTTATGGAACTTTAGAACAGTGAACAAATTTTTAAATTATAAATTTTTAATAGTGTCAGACTTTTCCTATAATGTAGTCTAAAAGTTTAAAATAATGTATGTGATGGAAAAAGTTTTCAAGAAATTAAAAAAACCGTTTTAAAAAATTCAAAAAAATAATGAAAAGTACAAAAAAAATTTAAGTTAGATTTAAAAGAAGTTAAAGTATAATCTTAATAAATAGCACCTATTCAAAAAAAAATTTACATTTTTAAACACACCAACCAGTGGCGTCTCGTCCAGGTGTTCAAGGTGTTCACAGAACACCCATATAATCTAAAGCAAATTAAAAAAAAAATTGAGAACGCCAAAGTAATTTTCATAACTTCAATAGTAATGTCCATATAAAGCTAGAGTGTTCTATTATAATGTATAACCCAGCCTCACATTCAGTGATGTGCATTTGAAGCCGTCTTCGTTTCGTATACTGTAACTGTAACAATATAAATAATATACAAGCAGGGTGTGAAGCTCTGATGTAGAACCCAACCTCATTTAGTATTATTTCTATCAAAATGTATTAAAGTTCTACTCAAGAAGAACTTTAATAGTTTTCAATCCTATGCATTGAAATTTGAGGCTTTGCTCTCGTACTGTAACAAATCAATACAGTTGTTATACATATAATGAAGGTGTTCAATTCTGAAGCAGAACCCAAGTTACAATTAGACTCAATGTTATTTTTAACAACCTTGCAACTTTAAAAAATGTACGCTTTTATATTATAAAGTTGGTTCTGTAAAAAGTTCGAACAAACTTCAAAATCAAAGTCACACCTATAGACAAAGCCAAGCCAAGTGAAATATTGAATTAAAAAATTGTTTGTATGAAACATATTTTTCAGATATTGAATTATTTTATTTTTTTTGCCAACTTTAAACTTTAACTACTCGTGCTGTATTGCACTGATTTGAGTCAAATAAAATGCAATAGGTCAAAAAATAGTTCAAGAATTGAAATGTACACTTTTTTTAAGGATCAGGATATTAATTAGGAGAAAAAAATAGAGAGAGAAAAAAGGGTATTTGTCGAAAACATGACTTTTATTGTGTTTTACCCTGTAACTTTTACCCTAGTAAACGGATTTTCACCGTTCAAAGTTTTTATAATATTAGACCCTTCAAGAAATATCCTGGCCGAATTTCAGCTTTCTAGTCCTACGAAAACATACATGTCTAAGAAATCAAAAAATGTAACATTTTAATTCTAAAAATTGGTGCGTGGGTGTTGTTGTTGAATAGACTCAAAGAAGTTAAAAAACATAAAGGAGGTTCAACAAAGTACTGACTTTGACAAAAAGCACCTTATTTTTTAAAAATGTTCATACTGCCCGAATATTTTATAGGAATAAAAATTGAAACTGAAATTATTATTTGTTTGTTTTGTAATTTTTTTGATATTAATGTTGACTGTTTGTTTCGTAAATATGTTGTTATAAGAATAAAGAATTATTTTTAGTATTTTGTTTCATACTTTTATTGTAAAAATTATTTTTTATTTAGGATAAATTAAAAATATTTTACTGCCCAAATACTTTGTTGAGCTACTGTATATAACTACATATATGTATATTTAATATCTAAAATTTTCTCAATTACCCTGCAGCACACCCAGGTGAATAAGTCACGAGACGCCACTGACACCAACCATTGTAGGTTGCCAGTCCTAAGTCTGGAAAAAGTGTGAAGGGAAATTTAATCATTATTTTTGTCTACAAAAACCTAAAAATAATCGAACAGTTTTTATGATTATTTAGAGCATATTTTTTAAACTGTCAACCCAAAAACGGTTGAAAACAAGTTGTCCATATGGTAAAAAAAAGTAAAACAAAATAAAAATAGAGGAAAACTTTTATTAACATATTTTTTTCGAAAGATATGAAGTAAAATTGTCGATTTTGAAAAAAGACAATAAAAAAAAGTATTCGGCTATTTTCAACTAATAATTTTCTCCGAAATTACAAAAGCTAAAACTTTTGTTGATTAATTCCTTCATAAATTAAAATAGCTACATATGTCTGTATGATAAATATATTATATACATATATTTATACGTATAAATGTTTAATAATAATAATAATAAATAATAATAACATTTTATAATTTAAAAAAATTTTTTTTTTTTTCAAAGCAAATATGTATGTAGGTATAATAGATACATATTTACCTATGCATGTATATTTTTGTTCAAAACAAAAAGGAAATTCAAAAGTATAAATTACGGCAACAATGCATATTTATGTAAAAAATGAAAATTTTAAACAAAAATCTGCCAAAACATGATCAAAGTAATCATAATGTATGATGTCATAAAATACTCTCACAAAATCAATGACGTTAAAGTTTAGAGAAATTTAAAAAAAGCTTTGCTATGCAGCTTTGATATAAAAGCTTTTGTCTGTTAATCTAAAAAAATTAAGCACACAATTTTGTTTTAGGTTTCTTATATTATTATTTTATTAGTATATGGTAATATATAGTGAGTAGGCAATAATATATCATATTGGGTGCTTGACACTGTGTGTGTGTGAATTGAATTTAGTATATCATTATGCTATTTACATGAGTTAATAGGCCATAATGAATTTATGTGGGTCAATTACTATATAATGAATTTTATATGGGACAATCTATATGGGTATTAAATGGTATATGAAATATGACGTATTACCGTCGGTAATTACCATTGCATACATTTTTAGTTGTAAGAGATTTTAACATTTGGATTTTAATAAAAAAGGTAAGTTGAATTTAAGAGAATTTTGACATGAACTAAATTGAGTAATTCTCATACATTTCTCTAGAAATCGCGTGATTTCCAAAATATAAAAGAAAAATCACGCCATTTACAGAACAATGTGATGGATTACGAATTATGTTGCTTATGTGCAACGGATTTTGAATTACAGTTCATTTATTGGAATTTAAAGTTGCAATTTTTGGAATTGAATACTCAATTTCCAATATGAACTGAAATAACGATTTTTAATATACAGCCAACTGAATTTTTTACAGTGCCGTACAAAAAAAATAGACCCATCTAAAAAAGATAATGTTGCTGTCGCAACAATTGTTGAAAAAAAGGCCAGAAAATTTTGATTTTTAAATAGTAATATGTCATTACATTAACATTTTTCTACAGAACTACCACCTGTTTCAATACATTTATTGAATCTATAAATCCACCTATTGAAAAAGGCTTCAAAATCCTCTTCTTTCAGTTGTTCTAATTTAAGATTTACCGCCTTGATGATCTTATTTCTGCTTTCGGAGGTTTTTCCACGTAAGGATGCTTTAATTTTTGGAAGTAACCATAAGTCACAAAGTGCAGGTCAGGAGAATATGGGTCCGGCGATATTTCATTTATACGTTAAAGCAATGAAAGTTTATGTTTTCACAGCCGTATGTACAAATACGTTGTCTCGGTATCAAGTTCTAAAGAGTTATTTTTGTTTGGAATTTTCTTTAAAATTGTTCTGAAATATTTATTCTTTCCAAAGTTTGGTGCAGAAATCACAAAAGCTACTACATTTTCCTTAAAAAATACGCTGTTTTTTATGTATGGTAGTGTCTCAACCGTTATATTGTTTTTTCTTATTTCTTCTTGTGTTAAAATGTCCTTAGCTAAAATCCCTAGCTTACTAGCTAATATTACATCTTTTATGTTTGATATTTGCTTTAGTAAAATGTTAATGTTTCATAAAATTATTACATAAAAAGTTTTAAATCCTTATTTATTTGATTTACAGAGTTTTCTAAGTTACTTAATTTATTACTAATTCTATCTTGATTATTATTAACATGACCTGTGATATCTCGAATCTGGTCTGAAACTTGTTTGTTAATTGTTATTTGGTCATTAAGATTTTTTATGGCTTGGTCATTATTTTGTTCTATTATGTTGAAATGACTTCTAATTTCTTGCCGTTCGTCGTCATCCATAACGCCCGTAAGAAGTTGCAGACCTTTACCTACAATATTGAACAAACCGCGTTTGCTTACGTGATGAGGGATAATATTGTTAAAGTTTTCTTTTAAATTTTTGAGGTTATGAAGGAGAGTGGCTGGAATTTCCGTTTTGTTATGGAGTTCGATTACATTTCGTTCTATTTTGTTTGTGCTAGTTTCATACTGGACAAGATCTATTATGTGCAAAATGTTTTTGGGCAGTTCCATAAAATTTCTACCAAAGGGTGTGAATCGATGTCTTCCGATTTTTTTGAAATTTTATGAGAAGGTGTACCTCTGGTCCAGTATCACATACGTAAAATATTTTGAAGAAAAATCACATTTCTTGGGAATTATGGGGTTATGAAATTTTGGTTTTTTTGCAAAATGCATATTTTTAAAAAATCGTAGAAATCTTAAATGTTATCGTAGAGCGATAATATATAGCTCATTTTAAATGGGAGAGTTTATTCTATCATATAAAAATACTTTCAATACATTCATTTAATGATGATAATAAGGTTCGTTACATATTTATAATTCCATTTGAAATTTAAAAATTTCTATAAAACTGTTAGGAACAGGTAAAAACAATGTTTTGAAGAAAAGATAAAGGCAATAAAAAGAAAACCTGCCCCTTCTGACGAATCTATGACGTTATCCACTACATCTGCAAACAAAAATTCAATGCAAGGTTATTTAATAATTATAACGCCTTCGCCACCAGTCTAATATAAAAAATCTTGAAGCTGTTTAAATACCTGCTGCAAACAATAGCAAAAAAATTAGTATAAAATTTTCATTTGTATGAAAATCAATTGATTTTCTATGAGAAAAATAGACATGATATTATTTGAAAAATTCTCCCACCTGAACCCAGCTTCATCCCAATTTGAGATTTTAACACGATGTTGCTAATAATATTATACAAAACATTAAAAAAAATGAGCAAAATTGAGAGTTAGCATTTTTAGATATTCAAGGATAAAGGATCCTTTTATCGCCCTTGTAGTCCTTTTTGAAAAAAGTTTTTTTGAAAGTATTTTTATATGATAGAATAAACTCTCCCATTTAAAATGAGCTATATATTATCGCTCTACGATAACATTTAAGATTTCTACGATTTTTTAAAAATATGCATTTTGCAAAAAAACCAAAATTTCATAACCCCATAATTCCCAAGAAATGTGATTTTTCTTCAAAATATTTCACGTATGTGATACTGGACCAGAGGTACACCTTCTCATAAAATTTCAAAAAAATCGGAAGACATCGATTCACAAATTCGCTAGTTTTTGGTCAAAATTTTATGGAACTGCTCTTTTATAATTGGAGATTATTTTAAGTTCTGATTCATTTATTAAAATGAAACCATTTCCAGATTTTACTTCATGAATTTCTATGATGATTGAGCAGTTATGAAGGGTAATAGTAATAAAAGTAGGAGGATAGTAGTTCCTGAAAAATAAAAGGTATCGTTAAACTTGATATTTTTGCTTTCTTTTAAATTGGTTCATATATCGCGGTATTTTTTCCTTATTAATTAAAAAATGTTCGTTATTTGATTCCCTAACATTTACCTTTTTATGATACGGTTGGAGTTTTGTAACGCGATTAAGTTTTAAATAATCTGAAGGTTTATCTTTGATTCGGTTTTTATTATGGTAGCTAATTTTTTTTTACTTAGTTTTTTGTAGTGTTTGGTGTATTTTTGGGTATTCCTTTGGATCAATAATGCCATTGTAAAAATCGATAGGTCTTTTTTGTGTAGATGTGTGTTTTGTTTCGTTGTAAATTTTAACACTTTTTATCACTAAGTCATCGTTTGACAACATTCCTTGTTCCTTTTCGATAGTTTTAAGGATTCTAATATGCTCATTCAGAGTATTGTGGAATCTTTCGATATCACTATTGCTAGTGTGGTTATTAGGGGTTACAAAATGGACATTTATACCTTCATTATTTAAAAAGTTGGTAAAATTTAGGCTGTTAAATCCTTTTTCTTGGTCAGTAACGATTTTTTTAGGTTTTCCGAAAGAAGCAAGGTATTGCATGAGACCGTTTTTCAAATCCGACCAATTTCTGGATTTTAAGGGTATAACTTGAGCATGTTTAGTAAATTTGTCAATTAAGGTCATAAAGGCTTACCTTTGCTTTCGAACCAAATGTCCATGTGAAGTATTTCTAGCGGTTTACTGGGTGTTTCCGTAATTTTTAATGGTAATTTCAAAGGGTGCCTGTCATATTTTGCTACATTACAGATATGACAATTATTTATTACCGTTTGTATTTCTGTTTTAAGTTTAGGCACAAATAAGAAATAACCAGATTCACAAAACTGTGTAAAAAATTTGTATAGAAAATTTTTACTTGGACGAGAGTGTCTCATCCAAGTAAAGTTTTTGTTATACATTTAAAACTTTATTTTCTCATCTAAGTGTTATACTTCATCAGCTTTCGTTATAACACCTACTTGTTTGTGCTATTATATTTTTTTTTTGCTATTCGTATGCACAGTGATATAATTCATATTTCATATAAAAATGATCTAAACGACTACCATACGAACGATTACGAATGTAAAGCAACAACAAAAATGTGTAAAATTTTGTTTTTGTTTTGTTGTTATTACAAATGCTTGATATGAAATAACAACACTCATTATTTCTTTCAAAATAATTTTTTATTATTCATTCATTTAGGATCAGTTATACATATACAAATATGTACATGTATGTATAACATACATATACTTTACCTGTACGACAATTTTTGTATACAGCTTCAACAAATATTCAAATTTGAAAATTTATTATCAGGCGTTTCAGGATAAATTAAGTTTTTATTTCTTTATTTGTTATTAAAAAATTTATGCATTAAGATTTCTAATTTTTCTATTTTTGGTTTTTAGAATTTTTTTATGTTTTATTTCATCAATTTTCCACGAACAATTTTTTCTTAATAGAACTAGAATCATGAAATTTAGAATCTGTTTTCTGTTTTCATAACACACATGGCTAATTTCATACCAGTTTTGGAACTTTATATTAGTTGACGTTATACATTTACTGACTATGTATTTTTTTGTTCTCATTTTATGAGGATATTTTTCAAAACATTTTTCAAGGATTTTTAATTAAAAATCAACAATTTTAAAAAATTTCTTCTATGGTACAATCAAAGGATTAGGTTTATCCGGAGTAAAAGATTTTAAGTGAATTAATGTATCTTTTGGATCATGTGTTTTATCGTCGCTTTTTATTAAATCTGCTCTACATTTTTCACATTCACTTTTTAAAATTTTAAAAAGATTTGAAATACAATATCCTGTAAAATAATTCGCTCCCAGACAAGCAATAGATACATCAGCCATAGGATTTTGACAAAAATTTTCACAACTACTAGTAATGTCATCATCAAATCCATTTTCAGGTATATCTATATCATCATCAGGTGTAGATAATGTCATTGTGTTTTGGTTGAAAACTGCCGACTAATCTATATTCAAAAATTCATCTCTTTAATCTTCACAATTTTTATTTAATGTGCTAAAAAGTAGTTTCATTGAAATTATTTTTGCTATTAAACGGTGGAATTCAAATACACTTGGATTATTTTTGTTCGAATTTCGGGATCTTATTTGGGAAAACAAATTTTCTAAACAGTCCTGATTAAATCTTGATAAATGTATGTAATATAAGTCACCATGTAAAGTAAAAAGATTATTCAACGTCTCAAGAAATGCATTGATTGTTAGAACAAGTCCTTTGAAACAATGTACAGTAACTTTTGGCTTTCCTATCATTTTGATTTGTCCTATATAATTTTTCATATTGTGAAGAAAATCTAAATCAGTTGAATTTCTGCGCATTCCAGGATTTCCATTTAACACATCAAAAAGGCGATTAATTTTTTCAAAAAATGCAGCAGTTGATCGTGCTTTATTTACTAATTCTTCTGGAAATTTATTTATTGCAAGTGCTGCCAATATTCCTTTTGCAACGCTGCGGCTCATTACCTGAACAGCAAGCTTGACACTCATTTTTTGAAAATCTGTAGGATATACGTGACTGTACGTTAATTTAGGACAAATTTTTGTGGGAGATTTTTGGTCCATATTATATAATTTTGTTACAACTTTCCAACTGAAAACACCATCGGGTGTATCATGATCTCCAGCAAGTATTCTGGTTCTTAAGCTTTTAAATAAATGTGGTATATCGTATCCAGAACAGATTTTTCTTCCATATGTTGAAGTGAAATAAGGATTCTCCTCTGATAATCCAAGTAACTGACATAGTTTTCTATTGTTAGAGCCTTGATCACAAGTAATAAATATAATATTTAAGCCTATTTCATTACAAGCAATAATACATTTCTGCATTTCTGCTTTAAGTACGGCTGCAGGTGTAGAATATCTACTTAATTAATTAATTAATTAAGATCTTCGACAAGAAGGTTATTTAATAAGGCAAAACGTACCGGTGATTGGGCTGAGTACAAAAAGGCCTTAACAGAATACAATAAAACACTGAGGAAATCAAAAAGAAACACCTGGAGAAGCTTCTGTGAGAGTGTAACAGAACTACCTCAAACAGCAAGACTTCACAGGATTCTTTCAAAAGTACACTCCAATGGAATAGGCTTATTAGAAAAACCTAATGGGGAATACACTCTGAATCAGGAGGAAACCCTAGAACTATTACTAAGAACACACTTTCCTGGTTCAACAAAACTAGAAAGCGATCTTACTTTGCAAGAGACTCACACCATAGTCTCGGGCAGAGAATATAGTCTTGCTAGCAAAATATTTACGAAGGAAAAAATATTATGGGCTCTAAATTATTTTAAACCATACAAAGCACCAGGAGGTGATGGTATATACCCAGTGCTCCTGCAAAAAGGGGCTAAGCAGATCATCTCAAACCTGGAAAAACTATTCAAAGCAAGCTTCAGATTGGGACACATTCCCAAACCATGGAGGAAGACGAAAGTCATTTTTATACCTAAGGCGGGCAGAAGACCAGATGCCCAACCAAAGTCTTACAGACCAATTAGTCTAAGCTCTTTTCTCCTCAAAACAATGGAGAAAATAGTTGATCAGCATATTAGAGATAGCGTATTAATTAAAAAGCCTCTGAATGCCAATCAACATGCTTATCAAGCAGGAAAATCAACACTTACTGCTCTCCATAGTTTAATTCATAAGCTGAACAAGACTATGGATACAAAACAGATTGCGCTAAGCGCATTCATAGATATCGAGGGAGCATTTGATAATACCTCGTTCACATCAATTGAAAGAGCAACAAAAAATAAAGGTTGCGAACCTTTAACAACAAAATGGATAAAAGCTACACTAAATCAAAGAGAAATTGAGGCTACGTTGGGAGATATATCAGTGACTGTTAAAGCCATCAAAGGATGCCCTCAAGGAGGGGTACTATCACCTTTGCTATGGTCTATAGTCATTGACGATCTACTATACGAGCTCAACTCTCTAGGATTTGAAGCACAGGGATATGCAGATGACCTGGTGGTAATGGCTAGAGGCATGGACGATGAAACAATCTCCATGCAACTACAACAAGCATTAATTCATATTAACAACTGGTGCTGTAAGGAAGGATTATCCATTAATCCTCAAAAAACAGTTATAGTTCCTTTCACAAGAAGAAGGAAACTCAACTTGAAGAAACCTTCTCTTAAAGGAACACAAATTCATTTTTCAAGTGAAACCAAATATCTAGGAGTAATCCTGGATAGCAAACTTACTTGGAACAAACATATTAATAGTTCCATACAAAAAGCCACCTTAGCTTTATGGAATTGTAACAGACTCTTTGGCAAAACCTGGGGACTAAGACCAAAAATGGTATATTGGTCTTATACAGCCATCATAAGACCCATGGTAACATATGCATCAGGCATATGGTGGCCAAAGACAAAGCAAAAAACAGTACAGAATAGACTCAACAAAATACAAAGACTAGCCTGTCTTAGTATTACAGGAGCTCTTAAAACCACCTCAACGGCAGCATTGGAAGCCATGCTCAACTTGCCACCTCTTAATATACAAATTGAGAAGGAGGCACTAAATTGGGCTTTAAAATTTCAAAGAAATAGAGGACTGAAAGCGGGTAATCTCACCCATAATCTTAAAATTCTTGAAGAATTTAAGAATCATCAAATCAGTCAAGTGACTGACGAAATAGAAACAGTTTATAACTTTGAAAAGCCGTTCAAAGTGCTGTTTCCAGATCGACAATCTTGGCGCAATAACAAAATAACCTTCGATAGAGGTGCCTCTGTGTGGTACACAGATGGTTCAAAAACTGAACTAGGGGTTGGAGCAGGGGTAGTAGGTCCAAAAAGAAGCCTATACAAATCCCTAGGAAAATATCCATCAGTTTTTCAAGCTGAAATTTTTGCTATTGACATGTGTGCTACTGAGTGCCTAAAGAAAGGCTTCAATAAAGCCACAGTCTACATAATTTCAGACAGCCAGGCAGCACTTAAAGCCATAAACTCACACAAAATTGTGTCTGGACTGGTTTTAGAATGCCTAAAAACTGTTAAAACACTAGCTAGGACAAATAAAGTATATCTAATGTGGATCCCAGGACACGAAGGCTTCAAAGGAAATGAGTTGGCGGACTCCCTAGCGAAAAAAGGTGCCGACTCTAATTTCCTTGGACCAGAACCCTTCTGCGGTCTGCCTAGGAGTCACACAAAAAACAATATAAAAAAATGGGAAATGGCAAAATGCATCTCCCGATGGAAAGAAACTCCTGGAAATATACAAGCAAAGGAATTCATTTCGCCTTCAGCTAATATTTCCAGGAAACTACTCAACCTCAATAGAAAGGAGCTAAGGACCATCACAGGTCTCCTTACTGGACACTGTCCACTAAATTACCATCTAAGCAGGATAGGTCTACAAGAGGATGACAAATGCAGATTCTGCAAGGAGGACAAGGAAACCTCAAAACACATTCTGTGTGAATGCGAAGCATTGGCCTCCAAAAGAATGTGCTACATGCATCAGCCTTTTCTCAAACCTGAGGAAATCTGGTGCGCACCTTCTAATAGAATCCTAGGATTTATCAAAAGCCTAGATCTATAAGAAGCACGGGCGGTACAAAAGATCTCTATTGGTCGAAGTGCAATAATAGCCCCTTATAATCTAATCTAATCTAAGGATTCTCCTCTGATAATCCAAGTAACTGACATAGTTTTCTATTGTTAGAGCCTTGATCACAAGTAATAAATATAATATTTAAGCCTATTTCATTACAAGCAATAATACATTTCTGCATTTCTGCTTTAAGTACGGCTGCAGGTGTAGAATATCTACTTACCAAGTAGCTCAGCACATGCTTAAACTTTCCGCAAATGCTACGGATCATAAAAACATAAACACTTTTTGCAGTTTCTTTTAACATACACCCCGTACCATAATTTACAAAACCTTCAATACGGTCTGTAATATGGTCATAAACTAAGCTTTCTTGTACAGACATTTCATCGAAAGAAAGAACTACCTCACGGCTTTTCGCGTCAAGTTTATCAACTTCGGCTTTTATTTTATTCATAATATTAAAATTAATACCTGGAGATAAATTTTTAATTTCATTCCAATTGTATAAACTATTTACATGTGGTAAAGAAAGACCAAGCACATCACGAAGAAAATTGTAGGAAGAAGATGATCTGAAAAATATGCATTGAGCCAACCACCTTTTTTTTTCAGTATACTGCTTTTGGGAACCACGCAAAATCATTTTGGCAAAAATTTTCGAACTATCTTTTGGGTATTTAAGACGATCAATTAATGAGTTTAAATTAATTTTTTTCTTTTCAATTCGTTTGCCCAATTTTACGGTTTTTTGAATTGCCTTTTTTTTCTTTTTTTGAAGTTCTAAAAACTTTTCTCTTAAATTATTATATTTAGATTGATATTTATACATTTGATGCCGATAGTAGTTTTCATTTTTTATTCTTTTTAAGCAATTTTCAGAAGGTAAATTTTCTGCATCAAAAATTTTTTTGTCTACAAAAGTCATATTTATAATGTCGTTAGAAAAATTTTGTTCAGACAAGGGTCTGTGTTGTAAATAAGTCCGAGTTGCATTTTCAGGTTGAAAACATGGAGTTGGAGATCTTATTTCACTTCTTACTGAAACTGCAACAGAGTTTTCAACACTAAGATGCAAACTTGGGTAAGCGTTCTTTTTCAGAAACTTTTTACCTAAAAATATTTCCTCAAAGTGCTTTTGGCAAACAAATGGACGCTTTTTTCCTTTTATGATTTCCGCTGATTCGGAGCACTTTTCAAGCCATAGATCATATTTTGGAGTATTTATTTTTGGAAAACAAAAAAATCTACGGTTTGGATGGTCCTTCGCTGTATCTTGACAAGAAATAATGCAGCACTTGATGTTCCACTTCTGACTCATTGTTTTTTCTTTTTCTTTTTTTAACAAATAAATAACTGTATTTAAAATTTAGAAAAAAACTTGGAGAAAAATTTAAATTTAAGAAATTCGTTACCAAAAATATTTAGAAAAATAATTGTATTTAAAGAATTCTACAATATTTGAAAATTACCACTAATTTTAAAAAAATATGAAAAAGTTTTTTAATTGTTCTGTAAATTTTTCAATCTATAAAATAGTAAAAAATTAACTCTTCTTTTCTTAAGAACTCTTTCAAATCGCAAACAAACTTGTTAAATATTTTTCATACAAATTGATAAAAACAGTTATACGAGACATAGAACAAAAAATAATTTTACACATTTTTGTTGTTGCTTTACATTCGTAATCGTTCGTATGGTAGTCGTTTAGATCATTTTTATATGAAATATGAATTATATCACTGTGCATACGAATAGCAAAAAAAAAAAATATAATAGCACAAACAAGTAGGTGTTATAACGAAAGCTGATGAAGTATAACACTTAGATGAGAAAATAAAGTTTTAAATGTATAACAAAAACTTTACTTGGATGAGACACTCTCGCGCGAAGCATAACAAACAGGGTGGTTATTTTGGGAGAGAACTGCTCCTAATGCAAAATTGCTGGCATCGATCGTCAGAGTAAATGGCTTTGAAAAATCTGGATACACTAGGACCGGATCAGTAGTAATCAGGAATTTTAATTTTTTGAAAGAATCTTGATATTCGGGGTTACTAACATTTATTCGCCATCCTTTTTCAGACATGACGTCATCGATTTTGCAACCTCAGCAAAATCCTTTATAAACTTTCGATAATAACCGACGAGACCAAGAAAAGATTTAATTTTTTTTAAGGAGTTAAATTGTTCTTCTTTACTGGTGCTAAAGATGACTATGCCATCGGGATAAACATAGCAGATTTTTCCAATAAATTCTTTTAGGACAGAGTTCATAAGACGCTGGAATGTGGCAGGAGCATTCTTTAGACCGAATGGCATCCTGAGAAATTCGTAGTGTCCGTTATCTGTGCCAAAAGCGGTTTTCCTAATATCCTCTTTGGCTATCTCGATCTGGTGAAATCCTTTTGCCAGATCAAAGGTTGTGAAATAGATAGCTCTACCTAATTTTTCTAAGATGCTATCGATGTTTGGGATAGGGTATTTATCATCAATTGTCACGTTATTAAGTTTCCTATAATCGATGACGATACGTCACTTCACCAGTGGCGTCAAGTTTTTTGGGTATAGGAGCGGAATAAGGGGAGTCACTGGGCCTAATTATTCCTTGTTTTAACATGTCTTCGATTTGGCTTTTAACTTCTTCTCGATTTATTTCGGGATATCGATAGAGTTTACTGTAGATAGGAATTTCGTTTACGGTGTTAATTTTGTGAGTTATTTCATGCGTAAATGTTAAGTTATCACCTTTGTGGTAAAAGGCTTTATTAAATTTTCTTATTATTTCTAAAAGTTCATTTTTCATGGACTTATCTAAATGCTCACATCTGATTTCGTCTTTAGCGACAAATATTTCATTTTAAAAAATTTTAAGTTCTTCTAAAGGGACAGAAATTTTATATTTGCTTTCTTCATTTTCATTGAAATAAAGCAGGATTTCGTTTCCTGTTTTTAATTTCAAGATATTGGTTTTGTAATTAATTATTCCATGAAGAGGTATCAGTATGTTGTTACCTATTATGTCATCGAATTTTTCGTGGATTTTTAATTCTAAAAATTCTAATTTTTCTTCGAAATCAAATTCTAAGAATGAATCGATTACTATTTTGGTATCACATGAAATTACGTTTGATATTGTTTTCACATTTATCGGATTTGTTTTCGTACTAAATTTTGGGTTACAGATACCTGTGTTTATTATGCTCATAGTTGCTCCGGAGTCAATTATAAATTTCAGGGGCTTACCATTAGATTGAATTTTTACATAAGGTAAGTGTTGTGTTCCGAGGCTAGTGACAGAAAATTTTCTACTTGATTTCCGATTTCTACTGAATGGATTCTAGAATTAACAGATCTATCAATGTCCATCGGTTCTGAAGCATTATTGTTAGTATTCAGATTTTGTTGAAAATTTTGGGCTCTGTTTATTTGGGGTGCTCTAAAATTTGAGTTATACCGGTTATTAGGATTATGTTGTCTCGTGTTTGTTTCCTTATTATTATTGTTATTATTGGTATAACGCGGTTGATTATTACTTTGATTCCTTTGAAAATTATATTTATTTGGTTCATTGTTATTAAAATTCCTATTCCTTGTGGTATTACTATTATTAAAAGGGTTATAGTGGGCGTAATTACTTCAATGTAGCTGATTGTCTATAGCTGATTCTAGAGTTTGAGGGTTCCTGCTAAATAGAATAGAACGCATTGGTTCTGGTAATTTTTCTTTAAAAATTTTCAAAGTTGTTTGGATGTTTGCCCTACATTTTGTTTCAGAATCTGGTTGATCTTTACATTTATTATTCAATCTTCGTAAGATGCTTGTTATTTGATTATAAAAATCAATACTTGTAGTAGTAAAGGTCACACTTCTTAATTCATCGAAAATTTGTAGTTCCGATTTTTTATCACCGAAATTATCAATTAACAACTTTTTTATTTCAGCCCAGATTTTAAGATGACTATTAATTTCAACAATTTCCTTAACTCCACCAGTTAATTTACTTTTTATCCTATTCATTAAAATACTTTGACTACTAGCATTATAATTGGCAATTAAAGGAGCTATTTCATTCACTAAATCTAAAAATGTAAATAATTCATTACCTTTGCTACTAAATTCAGGTAGTCTTTCGATGTACTTGAGTGGATTGATGTTTAAATCTAATAATTCGTCCGGCATGTTGTTAGGTTGTTGTTGTTGCTCAGCGTTTATTTCCTCGAAATGTCCAAAAGTTGGTGGTTCTGCAGAGTTTTCTTCTTCAACGTTTTGTGATGGTAACCTGGAGCTATCCTCTTCTTCCTCAGTAAGCCGATGTAATGAGTAGCGTGTCTCTGGTCGTTTAAACTTTTTAATTAAAGTGTCCACTTTGAACGATCACAATTTTTTAAATTTATTGAGTTTGTTTTTTGTGTTCACAAAATAATAAGATCACTATTGTTTGCTTTATTATTTGTAAAGTTCAAAATTTTGTGTTTTTTCCTATCTTTGCAATGCGAGTAAGGAGAAAAAAAAATTAAATTTTAATAAATTTTGTTTTTCTTTTCTTCACCCAAAAAAAAAAAATTGTTTAATAAAACACAATTATTTGAAAAGTTCACAATTGGTTTTATTTCTTAACTTTGTTTTTAAAAAATTTTATTTCTTACACTTATTCAATTTATTCTCACAATTTACAATTTCTTAATTTCTGATCGTATTGGTTGAGACACGGTAATCGACTAACTTAAAATTTAAAAATTTTATAATTTTTTGGTTTCTAGATTTTTTAAATGAATTTGAGAAATGTGAAATTTTTGTTTACGAGTTACTGTAAAGGCAATTGTTTGTTAAAATTTGAAATCGCAATTATGCTGATACTGCAAGAAAATTTTTATGTGAAAATAATTTGTCTCATGATTTTTGAAATTAAGTTTTTCTTTTAAATTTAAATTTTAATATTAAGGTTTTTTGTAAAAGAATTTCATGTCAGCGATTTTTATGAGAACGGAATTTTTATAAGAATGAAATTTAATGAGAACGGAAGGATTTTTTGTTGCGAGGATGTAACCATATATATTTCTCTTGTTTCCTTTCAAAAAAACAGAATTAATAAAATTGTAATTTTTACTTTTTACTTTAATTTTGCATTTTTTTACTTTAATTTTGCAACTTTTTAAATCTTCAATATTCTGGAACATTTAATTCGTACCACATTTTAAACTTCACTATTAAAATTGTACTTGCGGACGATAAACCCAAAACTAAAAAAAGAAGCTAAAAGCCTGTATGGCAAAAGGCCACATGGCAAAAATAAAAACCAAACTTTACCCGACTATATCCTGATAGAAACCAAACTAAAATCCAAAAAACGAAGAGGCCGTGATAATTTCTAACTTGCTTATATAGCAAGATTTGGACATTTGGTGTTAATCTCATTACGCATTTATTATGTATATGTAATGAGACAATTAAGAGAAAAAAAAATTAAGAGGTCATTACACATCAATGAGCAAGCAGGTACATGAATTATCATCACATTTCCTAGTATATTCCATATATTACTTAATGAGTAATATATAGTGAGTAGGGTAATATTAACGAATTGGGAACTTGATACAGTGTGCGTGAGTTGGATTTAAAATATTGTTGCAATATTTGTCCGGCTGTAGTATACCTAAAATAGACCAAATAAAAATCCCATTAATAAGCTTCATTAAAATTGTATTGAAAAAAATTACCTTTTGATCGACTCCAACGCAGCATCCCATCGTCCTATCTGTCTGAAAAGAAAGGATAATTAACACACAAATAATAAAAAATTGAATAGTAAATCTAAATTTTATGAAAACAGGCTGTAAATAAAAGGAACTTCCAATTGAACACCGAATTTTAATAAAATCGGTGCCCAAACCAGAAACCCCTATTAAACACAACCCAATCCTGAAAAAAAAAAGAAAAAATAATTAAATTAAATAAAAAGAAAAAAAAGGAAAAGGACAATAAAAAAAAACAAAAACAACAAAGCACACACTTAAAATTCTTTCTTACAACAACAAAACACCAAGCACGACGGATAATCACTACACAAAAAACAACACTACACGAACACAACAAAAACGATGAAAAATCAATTAATTCGCGAATTTTCTGTAAAGAAATTTGAAGATTTTCCAGTGAGAGTAAAAGAATTTTCTCACCTCACTGGAAATCTAACAAAGAATTTCCAAAGAAAATTCGCGAATTTTAAAAAACACTATAAAAGAAGGGTCACTAAAATATCCACGAGTAGTTAATTTTTACCAGTGTTCAGTGCGGTGATATTAGCGATTTTTCTTTTACAAGTGCCAAAGTTTTTTTTTTATAATAAAGTTTTTTTTTATTTTCACATAATTTTTCCACATAGTTTTTTTTTAATTTCATAGTTTTTTTTAGTTTCAGTTTTTTTTTATATATAACATTTTTTCTTTTTGAGAGTTAGTTTTTTTTCTTTTTAAATAGTAGCTTTATTTTTTTTTCACAATTTTTTTTTTCTTTCTCTTAAATTTTTTTTTTCGCCACTTAATTTTTCACTTCACAGGTACGTAGTTTTTTTTATTTTTATTTTTTTTCTTTATTTTCTTTTAAATTTCACGTTTCACTTTCATTCTTACTTACCCCTTTTTCTTTTAAATACATTTTCCTTACACATTTTTTTTTCTATTTTGTTTTTACACTTTCACTTTAATCTTTTATTTTTTTCTTATTACATTCCACGCACTTTCTTCCCGTCTTTTCCTCTTTACCACTTTCTTTTTATATACAATTTATTCACTTTATTTCTAACACATTTTTTTTTGTCCCTATTCACATCACTATTTTTTTTCTTTTTCCTTTCTTTATTTTCGTCACTTCTTTTCCCGATTATTATTATTATCATTATTTATTTAGTTTTTTTTATTATTTTTTCACTTTTACATTATTATTATCCCTTTTTTTGAATATTTTATTACACCCGCGACGTACTTTATTCGAAAAATTAAATTAGAGATTATTTCGCGAAGTAAACTTTTGTTTACATTTTGTCGGCCATATATTAAAATTAAATTATCTGTCAAAAATATCAGAGTTGCCACAGTGTCTAAATTTGTGATTAACTTGATTTAAAGATTTATCAGGGTTGCCTTCTCATAAATTCTATATTCTTCACTTCTTCACTTCTACACACGGTTTTTTCGTCGTCTATTTTTCCTACTGGGCTCACTTCATTCACTTCCTCACCATTTCATTTTATAATCAGAATTTTTTTTTATAATCAGTTATATTTTCTTTTTTTCTTTTTTTTTTACTTTTATAATTATTAAATTTTTTTTATTCAGTTCCGCCTTCTTCTTCTTTTATTTTATTTTATTTTCTTCTACATTAAATTTTTCCCTTTTTCTCTCTTTCTTTTAATAAATAATAAATTTTTTTTTTTTGTTTAAACTATAAAAATTGTGTTTTATTTCATTTCATTACAGCTTTGCCCCTTTACCTACATTCTCCTTTGCATTTTTTCTTTTCAAAAATCCCTCTCGGACGCCTTATTTTTCTTTCCTTTTGATTTTCTGAGTAAAAGTTTTGTTTTTTCTCTCTTGAGGAAGATCTTTTCTTTTTTTCCTTTTTTTTTTATTTTTTTTTTCTTCTGCTCAAAAGGCCAATTTTGTAACAATATCATTATGCTATTTACAGGAGTAAATAGGTCATAATGCAATTATATGGGACAAGTGATATAAAAAAAAAATTACTCTTGGTAATTTTATATGGGTATTAATCATGATACTAAGAGAATGAAATTCGATGCATTTGCCGTCGGCAAATACTATTGCATACATTTTAACTATTATCAAATTTTAGAAATTGATTTTAATAAAAAAAATGTGAATTGAGAATTGGAGAATAAAAATAAATTGAGTGATTCTCATATATTTTCTAGAAATCGCGTGATTCTTAATATAAAAGAAAATCATGCCATTTCCAGAACAATGAAGGGAATTACAAAGTTTGTTGCGCGTATGGAACGGATTTTTGATTACAGTTCATTTATTGGAATTTTAAGTTGCAATTTTTGGAATTGCATACAAAATCTTCCAATATGAACTGAGTTAAGAAATTTTAATGTACAACAACTGAATTTGTACAGTGGTGTACGAAAAAATTTGACCTTTATGAAAAATAAAATTTTGCTGTCGCAACAAAGGTGACACTAACTTAGTCAGCTGATAGTTTTTCACCTGACGCTTTAAGACTGTGTATTCCGTGTCTAGCCTTGAATTTGCCCAACCAACCTTGAAAATAGAAACACCCACTTCTTTGATTAAACTTTCCATGGAAAAATTTTGCTTTTTCGATTATTAGATTTCCTGATATAGGGGATTGTTTATATCTCAATTGTTCAATCCACAGGCTTCAAAACCTTTGTTTTTTCAGCGCTCTTCACAGAATCACTTTCAGCAAAAAATTTTAAAATTTTATCCTGATTTATTTTTTAAATCGTATATTGTTTGCTCTCCGATTATATATTTCTCAAAACTTTTCTAGTCCGTCTTTTACTTAACATTGTTCAAAATTTGTAATTTTGTACACTCAACATTTTTTAAAAGAGTACATACATATTCGGAAATCACTCTTGCTTTCAATTAATTTATGTATTTAATTTTAAAATCTTTTAAATGTAACGAAATGCTCTTTTGTGCGACTAAAATTGAATCAATAAAGAAAGCCAAGCAGACACATAACGGAGTTTATAAAACAATTTCGTTAAGTAAAACAAAAAAGAATAAAAAAAAACAGAAAAGATTAAAAAATACATACATATGTATGTGTGTAATAAGATCAAAGAACAAATTTGACCCCGAATAATAGAGTTTTTCACCGATAATAGAGTGAGAAAATAAGTTAAAGGAGAGATGAATTCAACCCGGATAATAGAGTTTCCAGATAATAGAGACCCGGATAATCGAGTTTCAACTGTACCGAGTATATCGTGCACAAATTCGATTACACAGTTATAAGACCAGGCCCGGCCCTACCATAGAAGCGGCTGGAGCACTTGCTCCGGGCGCTAAAAATTAGGGGCGCTGAAAATAACTGCTCACTTATTTAAATTTTGTGTAATAAAATATAACATAAAAGTAAAGAATTTTTAAAATTCACTAATTTAAATATATGTACATACACATACATATATATGTATGAACTCGTATTATGTAATATGTGTATTCATATTAGATTCTTATATGCATAAAATTTCTAAAAAGTACCTTTCATTCGACGCACGAATATTCGATGTATCAGGTATTTGTATATGAAATGTCCGATTTTTAGTTATTTATAAATGTGCATTCGTCCTATGAACAAGTGTTATATAAAAGATAAGTGTTGAAGGTCATCTGAAAATAAAAATAATAAAATTATAGGTTATGTTTTGTACAAAGACATACCTTCATTTTCAATGACTTCAACATGTCATACCTTGTTTTTGTGGTGTATCTGAATGTGAAAAAATTAAATTATTAAAAATTAACAAAGGTTAATGGAAATCAATTTATTCACTTACCTTTTAAAAATTTCAATATAAATTTTCATTATATTTTCAAAATTTTCTAAATAAAACTTAACGTGAAAACTATTAAAAGAGGGAAAACAATAAATATAAACAAAGACCATATGTCAAAATAACAAAGAAAATTGAGGATGGCTGACTGGTACAAGAAAATGGTACACTAAAATACGGTATCAAATTGGCAAAACAATAGACCCCAAAGTGTATATAAACTCGGTACTGGTCAGCAATCTTCTCTTCTGACTAGGGTATTGACCTAATTGGAAGTCGGTAATTAACATTTCAAAATCTCTTGGGTATTGACCAGAGACTTGAACTTAGGGATCTTGTGTAAGTATTGATTACACAAGTATTTTTTTTGAGCTTCTCCGCATTTCTATCTCTTGGGTATTGACCGAGAGATAGAAATTTCTTACAACACTTAGTGCATTTTCTATCTTTGGGGTATTGACCTAAAGATAGAAAATTTAACTTAACTTGGTAATTTTCAGTCTTCTGGGTACTGACCAGAAGATAGAAAATTTGTAGGGCATTTTACTTGGACCATAAGTGGAAATTGTCAAGTTCAACGTGAATTCAGTTCTTTGGGTATTGACCAAGAACTAGAAACTTTGCTTGAATTTGTTCAATTTTGACTTAGCAAAATTTGTTTCTCACTAATTGACATAAAATCTTCTTGCTACGAACTTAACTTAGAAGAAAAATCGATAGCATTTTTCTAATAAGTTAAGAAAGAAGACATTTGCTTTACTACGAATTTAACTTAGCAGAAAATTTAACATTTCTGATAAGTTAAAGAAAGAAGATAGTTCTTTTCTACGATTTTGACTTTGAGGAAAATTAATTTTCCAATACAAGTCAAAGAAGAAACTCAAGTTCGTTTTCTACGATTTCAACTTCAAAAAGTTGAAGAACGAAATTAAAAATTTTACAAGTTAATTGTGAGAAACTTTTAATCATTTCTATAAAATAACAACAGAATTTCCCCTTTTTTTTATCAAAATCTCTAAGTTATTTATTAAATTACATTTTATCAAGTTCAATTTGTTTAATTTATAAATCCCTAAGTTGAAATTCAACCAACTTAAAACCAAACTTCTCGACTTATAGTTCAAACGAAAAAATCTTACTTCTTCACTGATTGCGACTCACTTGACTACAAATCTCAGTTATCACTTATATTGTGCGTGGCTCACTTGCGCAAGTGATAACTTACTGCAAGTAAACAATTCTGTCATCACTTAAATTTGGCTCACATTGTCAAACTCGGATCAATCAAATTGGAAACGAATACCAATAATATAAATCATACTGAGAATTGTTTTGTTATTGTCAGCAAACTAACACTGAAATTGTTGTTACGTGTCGCATACAACGAACCTTTAATTTAAATGTCCATATTCTTTTTGAATTTCTTTACAGGAATAAACGAACAGAAGTCGACAATTTGAATTTTAATTAATTTAATTTGAATTAATATTTTTATTTCAAATTTATTTTTTTGAATTTAATCAATAATTTCTTTTTTTTTATTGTGTATAAAATAATAATTTTTTTATTATTCATTTATAATTAATTTTGTTCAAATTAATAATTTTTTATATAATTTGTTTAATATTCTAGTTGAATTAAATTTTGGATTGTTAGTTGTAAGTTGTTAAAAGGAAAAATAAATAAAAAAAAAAAATATTTTTGAACTTTAAGCTTTGCGTTTTTCTTTCAAAAGCCCTAATTCTTTTATCCATATCCACATATTTCACTACAACACAACATATCAAATTCATTGTGAGTTATTTAAAAGATTCATTTGAACATTAAATAACTCACAGTATTTTCAATAAGTGTAGTTTATTTTTTGAAAATAGGGGTAAGTACAATTGTTATCTGTTTTGTGGAATTGATATCTTTATCTATCTGTCCTTTTCCCTCTTACAGAAATGCTTATATCAAGAGACCTAAGGGTGCTTTTTTTATTTCAACACAAAAAAGGACTAAATGCAGCTGCAGCGGCGAGGGAAATTAATCACGTGTTCGGACAAGGTACCTGTACTTAACGGACAGTAAGGCGTTGGTATACCAATTTCAGTAACGGGAATTTTGATTTGGATAATGAGCCACGTGGTCGATCACCAACCAATATTGATGACGACCAGCTCCGGGCGGAAGTTGAAAGCAATCCGGTGACAACTCTGCAGTGTCTTTCGGAGGAATTTGGAGCTTCGATATCCACAATAAGTTGCAGCCTAGCTCGCATTGGAAAGGTAAAAAAGCTACGAGTTAAATAACCAGCTCTCGTAAATAGGCATGGACCCATACTTTTACATGATAATGCACGACCACATATTTCAAGTATCACGAGCCAAAAACTTGCAGAGCTTGGGTATGAAATTTTAGACCATCCACCATATCGACCGACTTGTCTCCTATACCGATTACCATCTTTTCAGGAGCCTAGATAACTTCCTGCGAAATCGTCGCTTCGTAGACCGGGACTCTACAATTTCGGTATTTGACGAATTTCTAAGGAGCAGAACAAAGGGCTTTTTTGAAAAAGGCTTTTTCTCCTTGCCAGATCGTTGGCAAAAGACAATCGATGTAAATGGTGAATATTTTTTTGAATAAATGTTATTAAACAAAAAGTTACAGTGTTTTTCTTAACATATACAAAATCGGACATTTCATATGAACACCTGATACATTCATTTAAAAATATTACTACATATGTACATATGTCATACTTGGATTTATTGGTTCTTCTTTGTGTGTTAAGAGGAAATAACGTCAAAACAGAATGCGACTGTATATAGGCATCAGCTTCAATTTCAACTCGTGGAGCAGAAAAGTTTTTTGCTCCAACGCTATCAAAATTTTATATGGTAAAATTTGTATCGTTCCTTAGCGCATACACATTTTCTTTTAATTTTATGATGAAACTTGCGTTGAAATGGTGCAAGTTAAAAATTTGCACCATCGTATCTCTAGTTCTTGATTATGGAAAAAATTCAACGAGTTTCATCGCATTCTCACTTTTCTTCTCTTTTACAATGAAACCTGCGTTGAAATGGTGCAAGTAAAAAATTTGATCCATCGCATCTCTAGTTTTTTTTTTCTTTTTGAGATACAATCACATATTTTTTCAAATGGAACAAAGTAAATAATTTTTTTAGTTTTCAAATAATTAAAAGGTCAAAATCAAAAAATAATATTTAAATAATCGATTAATTTCAAATAGCTTTGAAATATGATTTCATTTGAAAAAATATGTTAAACGAGGATAAGGCCTATAGGGGATACCTCTTTAAAAAAACGCGTCTTTAATGTTCTACCTACTGGGTGGCGCGGAAATGAATATGCATTTATACATGTACGTACGTATTTAAAAAAATTTCATAACAAAGGGCGGCAAAAATTATAGGTGCACCGGGCGCTAAAATCATTAGATTCGGTCCTGTATAAGACGTACAGGTACAGTAGGGGAGAGTGCCCAACAGTAAGACACTGTTTAACATTTTAAAACGAAATAAGTTTTGTTTACATTAGTACCTAGTTGTCTCTATTAAATTCATCTATTTTCAAATTAATCTCTCACTGGCAACTTACAATTTAAGAAAATTGTGAGCTGCCTATCTTGTCTCACTGATAGAGACAGGCTTCATACAGTGAGACAACGTGTAACCTACAATGAGACACCACGAAAATTCACTTTAAAAAATACAAATTTGTTTTTTTTTTTTAAATTTTTATTAAGAACCAAAGCAAAATAAAAACGAACGTAAACAATAAGACTTTCTAAAGTTATTCATAACAAAAGTAAAAAAAACATTATAGAAAAAACAAAATACTTGAAATAAATTATAATTCGCAACGCATATCAAGCGATGAAAAGTTTTATTCCGAAGGTAATGCTGGCTTGTTGTCTGCTTCTGTGCCCACAATGTATTGCTTTTGGTAAAATTGATTTCCCATTATTCAGACTTACAAAAAAAACGTCCGATAAAAACAAACTTGTATGTAATTTTTTGGATTTAGAACCTTTCCAATATAACAAACTATACGCCCATGGACGCAAAATTCAATAATTACATAATCGCCCTCAATTATTTTCTAGAAAGTAACTATCCTTATCTTCATCAGCAAATTCAATTTCTTCGTCAGGAGAAGAACTTGTCGAATCATTAAACAGATCTTGTTTTATCGTTTCTTTGGTTTTGCGCTTTGGTTTTTTATTTTTATTTTTGTTTAATTTCTTTTCTTCAATTAATACCTTTTCTAGTGTATCAGCTGCAATGAAACTCTTCCCCTTTCTTCTTCCTTGCCGATTTGTCCATGGCCCAGCTTTTGAAAAGCCTCTGAAGACTCGTGGGCTGATGAAAGTTGGATTCATTCCATTTCTCCTCACATGTCTCTTTGTCTTTCGATTGGCATTCTGAAATAATTGAATATTTTCTCATTGTTTTTGTTTTTTGTTTTCAACGACACTTATTTACCTTGCACTGCTTTTTCTCTGTCCGTGACATTACTGCACATGAAGTCAACATCGGAAAAAACGTTCTCATCAAATGGAAAAATTCCGGTGTTTTTAAGTGATGATATGATATTTGCTGGAGTCAAGGCTTTTTCAATTGCATAATTACTTAATAGCAGCTGCAGTATTGTAAATTCAAAATGTTTTACCCGGATTCTGCATTAAAAATTTATCGACAGCAATATTATAATCAGTTTTGAATGGCTTGTCAATTCCAACATCTAACGGTTGAAGTTTATTAGTTGAATGAAAAGGCATAGTCAATATTGTTACACCGTTTTTTTTTGCCAAGTTTAATGCTGCAACATTTAAATGGCTTTCGTGATTATCGATGATCAACAAAGGATGATGAACTTTTGAAGTTGCTGTAAACTCAATAAAATGCTCCATAACACGGAAAAAACATTCCGAATTCATTCATCTAGAAGGATTTGCAAGTCCTAGTGTTCCAGATGGAGCTCCAGCAAGCATATAATCCTTAAAATGCGATTTGGGAAAGATTATTACAGGTGGAATAAATTGACCTGTTTTACTGATTATATAACAAGTCGTTATAAGAGTTACTCTTTCAGCACTGGTAACCTTGTACAACTGTTTAATACCTTTTTGTTCCAAAACTTTTTGTGGTTTTTGCACCGTTGTTGCCGTTTCGTCTAAATTAAACATTCGACTACCTCTTCCAAAACAGTCAGCTGATGTGCTCATAACATCTTTCAAATTTTGGAAAAATAAATTGATGTTATAGCGATTGAATGATGTGGCACGAGAAAGACTGCAGGTGACGTTTTCTGAAGTCATGATATCAGTGCTTTCCTGCCATCTTTGCTTTTTCCCAATTTTCCAATACTATATTGTCTTGTAGTTTTTCTATTTCATCGTTTAAAAGCATTATGTTTGTGTTTATTTGAGAGGAGTATAGACTTTTTGCTAAATTCTGATTATTACTTATATATTGTGAGAATTCTTTGGTTAGTTTTTAATTTGTATTTATTTTGTTTATCAAGATGTTTAAATGTTTTTATAATTGTGGATTAATAGAAATTTGATTATTGGTCGTTGTTATAATATTTACAGTATTTCTATCTAGGTTTTTTTAATTGATTATGTGTAGCGATTAGTACTACCGAAGAAATTATAGACAGAAAAAATTGGAATAAAATTGATCATTATTTTTAGATTTTTTTGTTTTTACGTATTTAGGGGCTAATTTCTTTTGGATTCTATGTATACCTGGTTAAACGAATATTTCTCCATTAGTATTTGGTTTTGGAAATTCTTTTCTTTCTTTATTCAGTTTCTCAATTATTATTTTTTATTTTCGAAAATGTTATAGCAATATCATCTAATTCTTGTGTCTCCACTCTTTTTTTTATAAAATTGATTGGTTTTTTTCCTGTAGTTTTGTGTAAAGTGTCGTTATAGATTTGTATTTTACATCATCGAGGTATTTTTGATTACCATTTAGAAATAAAATTATTTCTGCAGTCTTTGATTTCAACCTACTTCTTTTTTCTGTTATGAGTGAACTGGCTTTTGAAAAAAGCCTTTCATTGGCAACCGAAGTAGCCTGCATCGGTAAATATTTCTTGGCCGGTTTTGATAAATGAGGGTGAATCTTTTCTTCTTCGCAATATTGCCTAACTTCAATAATTGCTGAAAAAATTTTTGTTACATGACAATCTTAACGGTTTCCGGGGTACAGGGGGTTAATGGTTTTTGCGACTTTTTTGTGAAACACCCTGTATTTTTGTTTCGGCGTATTGTATATCAATGATACGCATATGTAACAGAATGGAACCCTTTGCCCTTTTAATTGACTTAAGCACAATCTCTTCATCTTCCTTATCACAGAAGTTATTAGCGATCAAAATCAAAAATTTGGAATTTTTTACCTAAATTTTTCGAAAAAGTTTTTTTTTTTTTTTAAATTAAGGCACTAATACATAATTAAGTTTAGTTTGCTTTGACATTATGTTATTTGCAAAGTTTTTGATTTTTCAAATTCAAATAAATTTTCTACAGTTTTGCTGCTAGAATGTAATAGTTAGTTTCTTCTGAAAAACCATGGAAAAATTAAATTCAATGTAAAAAAAAAAAATGTTTTTTTCGTATTCGTTAATTTTTGTTGCACTTTATTTAATCTTGCAATCTTTTTCCATTTTAAATTTGGTAATTCATATTACATTACAAACGTTTATTTGGCAACCTTGCTAAAACTTTAGAAACAAATTTGTAAGGTATTACAAAAGATCCAAATGGGTCGCAGTAATGAGGGAACTAACATCCCATTTCTAAGCTTGTTCTCTAATCTAATCTAATCTACGACCGCACAACGAATCAGTTTCGAATTATTCGACCAACCCTACAACCTTTTAGTTGAGAAAATTTTAAAATGTAGGATTATTGTTATTAGCAATTGAGTATTTAGCGTATTAAAATTTAAAAGCTGAATATTTGCAATTGTCGATATATCTCGACACTTCAATATTCTTCCACTTTTCCTTAAATTAATATACAGAGGGTTTCGTTTGAAATGATACTATTGATAGGTCTCATCGAGATGAACAAAAAATCGTATTGGTGGGGGAGGGGGTAAAATCCCAGCCGTTTGGCCGCTAGAGGGCGTTGAAGTTTTTTTGCACTTTTTTCACAAAACACCCCATAACTTTCTACAGGGGTATTCCAGGGTCACTTTGTGTTCAGAAAAAATATGAAGTACCCCTTGCCCTTGCAAACGAAACACCCTGTGTATATGTGTATATGTATACATATATATACATATATGTATATACATATACATATATGTACATAGGCATATAAACTAATCATACCCAAATGTATAAGTAAAATGACAAAAAATAATGTATGAAAATAAAAATTCTAAAAAGCTTTTAAATAAACTTTCGTGGAACAAATGATAAGAAATATAAATGTGTGTTGTGAAATGCGATTACGCATTCAATATCAAATAAAATTAAAAAATATTATTCTGCACATTTTGTATGAAAAAAGAGGACGGTTTAAATGTGCGTGACGTCACCCATATAATTTAAATGGTATTTGAATTTCAGTTTTTAAATATACATATACATATATGTATATACATATATATACAATACGTATATGTATGACTATTATATACTTATGTATGTCTATTTTTTTTTTGTTTTACAAGAAGTTAAAAATTACAATATAGCTACATATTTCGTGTTTTTTCATTTTCCAAGTATGTATAGCCAAATTTATGGGTACAATATCCCAGTTGTGAAACGAATCAATTCAGAACTAATTCAGAATGAATTCTATTGATTCCGAATTGATTCCACTTTAGATTACCAAATGGGAAAAGAACTGATTCTTTTTACATGGGCATGTCATAGGCCAGTAATGAATTGATTCCTATCTGCATTATTCTGAATAAATTCTGAATCAATTCAATAAAATTGATTCTGAACTAATTCTTCAGAAAGCATTCTGAACTAATGCTGCAGAAAGCATTCTGAACTAATTCCGCAGAAAGCATTCTGAATCGATGAGGATCTTATTTTAATATGAGCCGTTAATTTTAAAAGTGGCATAATAAAAACAACAACTTTTCTTCGTCTTATTTATTTATAAAAAATTTTTTAAATTATGAAAAATATACATACTACTAAAAAACAAAAGATTTAATTCAATAATAATGAAATTCATAAACAAAATAGTTAAAACTTAACGTTAAAAAAACAAAAACATTATTCATTAATTAAATTTGTTTGCGATTCCCGCAATTTTTCTCGTTCCATAAATGCCCGCTTATTAAATGAAAATATTTTCTAATCATTTTCACGTAGTCGTCCTGGCCATCATAAGCTTCTGAAAAAATATATAATGATTAAAACTGTAAAAACGCCTGTTAAAATATATGTATATTTACTTGCAAATAATTTATTTATATTTGTAAACTTCTAAAAGGCAAGTTTTCCCTGACTTCCATCATAATTGTACGAAGCTATAAGTTGCTGATCTAACAATTTTTCCAAAGCCTCTAATGGAGGAATTGATGAAGGTTCAAGGCCCTTGCTCAACGGGGTCATATTTAAATTAGGGCTCAAAATCCGAATGTATATACATTTGTATACGATCAAGCAATCTTAGGGTTAATTAGATTAATATGTATGTATCTTAAATTCTAATTTCTAAAAACTTACCTTTCAATGATAATTCGATTAAATTTCAATTTTTATTATCAATTTATTAGTTTTTTTATATTGATAATCACTTCAACTTAACTCACAAAACACAACTTCACTTCTAAAATATTAAACAATGATTAAACCAAAAAGACGCGAAAACCAAATAATCAAAGTAAAAAACCAAAAAAAAAATTATAATTAACCGTTGTTTTTATATTTCTATGCCAGCATATAGTAACACGTGCCATAATGTTTTGTGCTCATTGTTACATTAGTCACTACAGGAAGTCAGAAAAGGAATCAATTGATTCTCTCTGCATTACTAAGAATCAGAAATGGAATCAATTGATTACTTTGGAATAAGTTATAACGATGTTTTGGGAGTTAGCACGGGTTAGCTCGCCGTTCCAGGATCAGGTTTCGTCGTTAATGAAGAAAATAAAAGTTCTACTTTTTTAAACAACTTATCTTATAAAATTTATTTTCATTATTTCATAATAAAACCTAATCTTTACAATATATTCCCTGAAATACTTAATTCTATTATTCAAAAATACTTTTTAATCTTAAAACTTAAATTCCTTTAAACTTTGATTTTAAACGATTCCAACATATTTTTATCTTTAAAATTCAGGAAACTTAGTTCCTTTAAACTTTGATTTTTAAACAATTCTAAAAAAATACTCTGTAACCTTAAAACTCAGGTTCCTTTAAACTTTCAATACTTTTAACCTTAAACTCAGGTTCCTTTAAACTTTCAATACCTTTAACCTTAAACTCAGGTTCCTTTCAACTTTCATTACAGTCAATGAAGCACAGTAGAATACTTTTGGGATTTCTCAACTTATCTAGACCACTTTCTGAGACGAGAGGATTAACCTCAACTTTAAAAAGTGATTCTAGATAGACGAGAATCTCTGTAGTTCCACTAGTCTTCGACTTTTAACTTTTGGAGTTTCAACTTATCCAGACTACTTTCTGAGACGAGAGGATTAACCTCAACTTCAAAAAGTGACTCTAGATAGACGAGAATCTCTGTAGTTCTACTAGCCTTTGACTTTTTGCTTTTACAAAATAACTTATGTATTATATTGAAGATTTTTAGCAGAATGTTTGAGATTTTCAACTTATCTAAATTACTTTCTGAGACGAGAGGATTAACCTCAACTTCAAAAAGTGACTTTAGATAGACTAGAATATTCCTTGCTAACTTTCAATTAATACTTTTGTTATTTTTACAAGCTTACCAATTTTCACTTTAAACACTTACTTGTATCTTAAACACTTACTTTGAATTAAAATGAACAACTGATATTTAATATGAAAATTGTATCTCTATTTATACATTTTTGGAATTGCGTATTTACAATTTTTAAGCTTTTAATTTTTAAATTCTTCTAGAATTTTCTCTCAACGGTTTTGTTTTCAAATTCAAAATTTATGTTTCTTTTATTACCCAATAGATGGTAGTAATGTCTTTAAAAATAGTCAAACTTTACATGCGTATTATTATTATTTTGAAGTCCTTGCTTTACTTAAATTTATTTTCTTTCTTCCTTTTTCTAAAAAATATTTATTTTATGTTTATGATCCCACAACAATTAGTGAATTGATTATGGATTTTATAAAAAATAAGTAACAGCTGATTGAGACAAGACTGTAACTTCGTTACAAAGTTCAGAATTAATTCTTTTAGAATCTGTTCTTTTTTGGATAACTGGGATGTACATATACCTAGTATTTAAAAAACAAAATTGATATGTGAAAAAAATAAGCAATATTTTAATTTTTCATAGCCAGGTATAATATGTTTTTGAAAAAATTTGTTTGGAAAAATTCGAAGGATTGAGGCATTGAATACTATCTAAAATTTTGGAGGTTTTTTTTCCAGATTAGGAATTTGAAACATTAATTAGTTTTTGTATTCTATTATTCATCTTGAAACTTTCTCTAGCATCAGTTGACCACTTACTATGCTTTCTTAATAAAACAAGGATAAAAAATTTCAGGCAACTAATTCGATGATCATAACATTGATTGATTTTGTTTATTGAACCGGTCAGGATATATTTTATCAATATCTCGTATGCAGCAATCTACTATATGACCTTTCAAATTAGATATTTGTGGAGTGCTATTAAAAATTGCAGAAAATATTTTTACATGTCTTTCACATACATATTTCAAAAAATCTATTTGATGGTGGAATCAAACCAGCTGAAAAGTTTTCAATATTTTCATATTGTTTTAGTTTGATGAGAACTTCAGTTATATCTTGCTTTTCATGTATTTGCCTATCAACCATTTCATTTTCACATATTTTACATGGTTCTCGGAGTTTATTTATTGTTTTTAGATAACAATATCCACTAAAATATCTTGTGGCTGAATCGCTTACATCAATTTCATCAATTGCTTTTTCCTCGTTTTCCATTGATTCTTCAAAATCATCAAATTCGACATGCTCTATTTTTTCTATTGATAATGAATCTTCTTGCGAAGTATTATCTTGTAGAACTGCATTCCAATCAATGTCGAGAATGTTGTCATCATCCTTGCCACAATTTGAAAATCTTGAAGAAAAGATTATTTTTATGGACATTATTTTTACAAATATTTGTGCAAATTCAAATAAGGAAGGATGTTTTTTATTACAATTTCTAATTCTTATATGGGCGGAGACATTTTCAAAGGATCTTGATTTAGTTTTCTAAGATTGAAAAATTTCATATCATCGTGAATGGAAAACAGAAGCTTAGACAAACCTATTGTGCTGGTGATTGTTAAAGCTAATCCCTTGAAACAATGTGCTTTGTTATCCTTAATGTCTGTTTTAATTTGTAGAACATATTCCTTCATTTCTTCAAGAAAACTTAAGTCATTAAAATTACGGGTAATTGCAGGGTTGCCGTTCAAAATATCAAATAATTTGTCTATTTTCTCAATAAATTTTGAAGTAGATAGTGCTGTTATTTTTAATTCTTCAGAAAATTTACCGTATTCTAATAATACCTGTATACCAACAGCCACGTTATGACTTAAACAGCTAAACGTACACTCAGTTTTTGGAAATTTGATGGTGTAATGTGTATTGATGTCAATTTGGGACAAACTCTAGTAGTTCCAGATGTATCTATTGCATATAATATTGCAATTATTTTCCAACTTACCACACCATCTTTTGTTAATAAATTTGACTTTTTCAAATTGTTCCTTATACTTTTGAAAAGGTGTGGAACGTCAAATAAAGCATAGGTATTGGAATTGCTAATATTGCAAAGTGGATTTGCGAAAGAAACTTTATGGCTGTTGAAAAATTTTCTGTTAGTAGGTCCTTGATCACATGCAATTGCTCTCACGTTTAACCCTAATTTACTAACGGTTCTAACACATTCTTCAACTTAGACCTCTAAAGTTTCAGCTGGTATATATCCAGCACAAGCGAAATAATAAAGAAATTGTTTGAAATTTCCAAGTAGACTTCTTACCATAAAAACATTTACTGATTTTGCATATACATACATATGTTCTTTCTTTCATTGCCGTAATCAACAAAACCCTCAATTTTATCTTTTACTTCGTTATAAGTAAGATTTTTCTGAATGCTCATTTCATCAAACAATAAAACTACATATTTTTCCATGCTTGGCAATTTCGTTACATTGCTACCAATTTCATTTAAAACTGAGGCATCAATTCCAGCAGAAAGGCTCTTTATTTTTACCCACTTATGCAACGATGATGTGGAAGGTAAACGTAATTTTAAGTTGTCTCTTAAAAATCTGTACCCAGCAGACGATCTGAAAAAGATGCACTGACTAAACCATTTTTGTTCGTCATTATAAATTATTTTTTGACTATTATTGAGAACTAACTTAGTCAAAATCTTCTTTTTGAATAATCTGTATAATTTTGAGTAGGTACCTCAAAACTTTACTTTTTAAATTTTTGTTTTTTGCAGCATCCTTTTTCCTACCAGCTTTCAAGTAATTTACTTCGTTTTCTAATTTATTTATCTTTTTGATGTAATACCGCATTTTCTTTGTACTATTTATGCATTTTGAACAAGTATAATCAGATTCAAAATAATTTTTATTCTTATGTGAGGAAGGAATACAAAGTGAAGCTATGTTTAGCTCTTCAATGATGAACTCATTTCCCTCTCTTAAAGTGTTTCCTTCGACATAAGTTCTCCTTCAAATGAAGTGCTGTTTTCCATTCAAGTTTTTAACAAATTGCTCAAAAATAAGGATGGTATGGCATTTTTCTTAAGAAGTTTTTTTTCCAATACAAGATTTTTCAAAATGTATTTCGCATATATAAGGGACCTTTCGAGCATTAATTTTCTCCGTTGAAGGACCCATAGCCTCTAATAATTTGTTGTAATTTTTTTTTCCTTTCTTTGAAAGAGGAAAAACTTTCTACCAGGGAATTGAGAACAAGTTGCCCCGCACGTATCAATAACACACTTAGTCCTTTTCCAAGACATTATTGATTCAAAAACTTAAATTTGAAATCGTCAATTAAATTTTTTTGATAAAATTTCAAACAAAAGTTTCAGAATCCAAAATTATAAATAAAATCAAAAATCAAGTAAGATATGTTTATCTATAATTTGAAAAATTCAATAATTTAAAAGAGAAAGTCCTAAACGAAGATGTGTTGTCAACAAAATCCAATCAATAAAATATCAGCAAAAAATTTTCAATGTCCGGAATCGTAATCAAAATCAAAAGCCAAGTCAATATAAACGTTTGAATTTTATAAATTTAAAAATATAATATCGAAAATCAAATTATACAAAAATATCAAATTGATAATTAAAATCTCAAAAATACTTCTCAACTCTAAAAAAAAGTACATCTAACCATAAGCGCAACTCAAAATGAATTGAATCTGAATGACAAGTTGACAAAAACCACGATATACACACACATGCGGGCAAAACCATTCATGATTCATGTTCATATATTTTCATATGTACATTGTATGAAGATAGGTATATATAAATGTATAGTAATATACAGTGATGACAAAAATTATTTGTGCAATGTAAATTTCATACTCAACTATTCAAAAAAGACCTTGTAACTTTTTTCGTAGTTAACTAATTGTTTAATAATTTTTGTTTTATGTTGCTTATACACTAATACATACATTTCACTTAAAATTAGAAAAAAAATTCATAGAATATTCATAAAAAAAGTCAAAGAACTATGCAAGAAATTATTTGTGCACGCGTTCAAAAGTTTCTTAGAAATAACGGTACTACAAAATTCAAAGTTTTTTGTAAATTTTATTGATGATATTTTCAAAACAATTGTTTTAGTTCAAATTTGAATTTCATTAACACTCCTTTCAATTTTAAATTGTACCTACGCCAATCAATTTTAAGTATTAAAATGTTACATATTTTGACTCCTTATAAAAGTATGTTCCCGTGGAACTAAGGAGCTGAAATTTGGTCAGGATATTTCTTGAAGGGTTTAATATTATATGAAATTTTAACGGTGAATATCCGTTAACTAGGGCAAAAGTTATAGTGTAAAACACAATAAAAGTCATGTTTTCGACAAATACCCCTTTTTTTACCTTATATGGAGCCCTTCTTAATTCGTACCCTGACCCTTAAAAAAAAGGTGCATTTCAATTTTTAAAGTATTTTCTGACCTATTTCATTTTATTTGACTCAAATCGGTGTAATACAGTCCGAATCTGAGTCCGAGTTAAAGTTTGAAGTTGGCAAAAAAAAAAATGAAATAATTCAATATTTGAAAAATATGTGACTTTTCATACAAAAAATTTTTTTATTCAATATATATTGATAAAAACCACTTGTTATTTTTTCTTATGGATAAAATGAAACGTTATAAGCGTAATATTTGATATACTCCTTCACAGGAATCCTTTGTGTACTGCATTTGGAATTTTTTTATTTAGTTTTTGGTATATAAACATTTTTTCATATACCTTGTATTTTAACATCATCTTCTAAGTGAATTAGATTATGCACATTGTAACTAATATTTACTTCTACATAATATAATTCACCAAATTGAGTTACAAATAATCTTAACATATTTTCTGAAACTTCTATGTATTTGAAGTATGTAGCTATAATGCAAGTTCTATATTGTAGCTTCCCAAGAGCTTAAGTCATCTAAACCTTTTGGAATTTTCGCTGAAAATTTTGCGGTATGTGTAACAGATCTATCTTTAACCCATATTAGAAGTAATTTCTTCATAAAGCCCAAACATTCATATTTCAAAAAAACTGATAAAGTTTTGGGATTAAAGAAAATATTACAGAAAACCACGAATTTTATTATAGAAATTTTTTTAAAAGCAATGTAAAGCCTATTTTAAATTGAGAGTATGGTAGATAGTTTTCGTTTCAAAACTCAATTTAATTCAAATTTTTAAATTCAATTAAATGCACAATTTCTATATGTAGTTAGTGTTTAAAAATGTTTTTACAAACAAGTGCTATCGGAATTAGTATTATTTTTGTATGTATTATATGTATGTATGTTCAGAATTCAGAATTGAATTTAAAATTCTCAATTTAAAATTTGTGTCAAAGGTTTAATATAATATATGTACATACATATATATGTACATACATATGTATATACATAACTAATAAATAAAATACATACATACATATGTACCTTGTATTTGTTTTATATTTTTAAACACTTCACTATTTTATTACTTTTTCAGAAACACAACTTTACTATAGCACAGTGAATGACTAAATGAGTATAAACCTATATATTTACAGCAAAGTTCATTGAAACGAATTTACTCAGTGAAGAGTGTTTTTGGAACAAATAGGTTTTTTTGCAATTATTCAATATATGGATGGAGTAGTGAATATTCAACTTATTTATACTAATTGTGCCTTACTAATAGACGATTTTAATTTAGATAAAATTTAAAAAGCTTATTTCTATTGAAGTTATAACTAAATTAAATTCGAAAATAAATTCGTCTTAGCAAGGCCTATTGAAAATATAATTTTACAAAAACAGTGACCATGCAACGAATTTTTGTAAGTAAAGAGTGTTCTTGAAACGAAATCATTTCCGTATAACTTCTTATAGTCAAAAATGTTTCCTTCTAATTAAGTAACTAAATATTTCATTAAACAAGTGTTTTTGAAACAAATAAGTTTGTGAATAAGTGATAATACTACTGAAAAGTTGTGTACTAACAATGTGACAGATATAGGGTATAAACAGGGTATAGATACCCGTCTAAGAATACCCAGGTATTGATAATACTCACAATAGTAACAGATATAATACCCGGCTATTATTTCTTATATTTAATTCAATTTAATTTAATTTTATTTATTTCAATTTAATTTTATTTAATTTTATCGATCTATATATCCAATGAATACCACATATCAGGTTTAATGTGGGTATAGTGAATACCCACCTTATACCCGCTATCTGTCAGTACAGGGTGTCTCTTATATAAAGAATTCAAAACAAGTTATACAATATTGACATTATTGACATCATATAAAAATTGTAAATTATTATGGATACTTTCTTTTCAATGTATCTTCATTGCAGTCAGGATACAGTTTTCTATGTTCTTGAACACAGCGTAAAAGAAACTGTTTCTGCTTTTCCTCTGCTGTTAATAAACCATAAAAGTCTTGCATTTATTTGACTGCTCTTTCAGCTGTATCATTAACCACCTTTAGAGAAAGAACCTTTTTTTACCTTCTACAAAACCGGCATTTTCTTTTTATGAAGAAGCACTTTCCTAAAGAAAACTGCTTTCAATTTTTAATTGGTGAAACAGATTTTTGCACTTCATGGATACAAAATCTTTCGATGTTTTTCCTGAAACAAAAAAAAATATAACCAAAGTCTAAACTAAAAGTAAAGAAAAGATATAATTTCACATACCATATAATGAGTTAAATATCTCCTCTTTCGATGGAACATATCTTTTACCAAAATCGGAAAAACTGTCCCTTTGTAAGTTGGCTACTATTTTCGTTTTGGATTGTACATTAACTTCGTCATCAAAGAGTGATAAAATGGCTATTTCCTCAGATAAATATCATAAGTGTTGGCAAATCTTGCTCAAGTCTGCTTTATAAATCGATTTGTCAACTTCTTCATAATCCTTCATCTTTTTCAGAAAACACAAATCTACATTCAAGCCAAGGCTTTACATAAGCTGTCCCAATAAATAAACAACATTTTGTAATGCTTGTTTGTCCTAACTGCTAATTTTAAACTGAGAATGCAGCAAACATATTTTTAAAGAGGAAATAGCTCTTGCTATCCATCTCGCTTAATGCATTGCACCAGAAGGCCTGATTTTTAACCTTTTTTCTTCATCTCCCCCCAGAAATATGTATAATGGATAATTCGATAAGTTCACGGCAGTCATCTCTCACTATTTTATGGAATCAATATTTTTCCAGTTGTCTTTAAACTTTCTGAAAAATGGAATATCGGGACTACTAGGAACTTGGTAGATTTTTGCTTCAAACACACTTATTACAATCAATTTATAAATATGATGGCGACAAGCGAAGAGTAAAAGCTCTTTTCTAGATTTTGTTCCAAAAGCTCTATTGAAGCGACCTGTATAAGATACCGTTGTGTCACAGCACATTATTTGCACTTTGTCAATGAGGTCCCAATCATTGAGCGCTTTTGAAACGGCCTGAGCTTGTTCTTTACCTGATGAACTATCCAGTTTTGGCACAGCAAGTAGTTGTTCTTTATCTCCAAAAGTAATAACGGTTGGCAGCAGTGATGCCGTTTGACGAAAATGAAAAGTAGTATTTTCAGTCTTTAGAGGGGAGTATTTCGAATTCAAGGGGAGTATGTATATAAAAAAGTTTTTGTGGGGTTTTCAGTTTTGTTAATTCACTTTTATTTCATACAATATAATATTTCATATAATAAAAACATAAAAAACATAACAAAGGTAAACAAACGAAAAAATAGGATAAAAAAACAAAAATAATTTCTTAAAATACAAAAAAGGAAACTTTAATTTTTTTTTTAGGTTTTGCAAATTATACTTAATAACGTATTAACATATGTATCACTTTTTTTATAACTTTTTATTAGACTTTCAGATGGCATCCATTGATGAGATTCTGTTCCATTTGATAATATTGCTTTAGTTGACATTATTGAGTTCACAGTAGTTGTTTCCAATCGATTTCGGAGTTTTGTTTTTATAATGTTTAGCTGCGAAAAAATACGTTCCACAAAAGCATTACTGTGTGGCAAAATTAAAATTGTACTAATAAATTTTCTTATCTTTGGAAACATATATTCATTCAACCCATTTCTAAGTTCGAAAACACTTTTCCAAAAATTTTCCAAATTTTGTTCTCTATTAATAAGTGTTGTCGAATTGATTAGAAAATGCCATTCTTCATCTAATGCTTCTATATCAGTTTCATTAATATGGTTTTTAAATTTATGAATAAGAGGCACCAAGCTTCGAGATAAACATTGAGGATTAATCCCTTGAACTGCTTTTAAAACTTCATCTTCCAAATCAAATCTGTTTCTAACTTGTTTACAAAGCTCAAGATAAAAATTACGGCAATATTTTCTCACTTCTTTCAGTTCTGTATCCGTTATTTGTGTTGATGATTTGATAAAAAGCTCAGCCTTTGCTCCCAAATAAATTTCGTTTATTGGCAGAAAAATATTCATATTCTCAAAATCTATATTATTTAAATTATCATCTTTTATAAAATCTATCTTTATAAAATTTGACACAATTGTTTTGTAAAACATTCTTATTTTAGGCAATAACTCGTGAATTTTTGGAGTTTCTGATTGGAATTCCAAATTCATTTTGTTCACAATATTTAGGGCATATGACAGAAAAACATAATACAATTTGTTAATCTCGTTCAATTGACTTTCAATTTCTTTGGCTTTTTTTATATTATTTTCAATTTGGTATGAAATAAAGAAATGTTTAAGAGCAACCCATTGCTCAAGAATTCTATCAACGACATTTCCAAGCGCAAGCCATCTGGTGCGAGAAAGCTGTAAAATTTTGTGTGTTTTCAAATTAAAATACTGCTGAAAACTTTGAAATTCTTTCTGTCTTTTCGAACTGTTACAAAAAAAATAATATATATCTTTCATCAGAAGTTCTAAATTTGGAGGTAGAAATTTCACTGCAGCTGAACAACACAAATGTAGAGAATGACATGTGCAACAAATTACATAAATGTTGGGATTATCTTTCTTCAGAAAACTCTTTACTCCCCCTTTTTCACCCATCACAACTGATGCATTATCTGCGGAAAATGCTATTAAATTACTTTTTGGAATTTGAAGTTTTTCAAATAGTTCCGTGATCAAAGTGTAAATTGATTTTGCATTACTGTTTTCTAACTCAATAAGACTTAAAAATTTATCTACTACTTTCCCTACAGAATAATCATAAAAACGTACTACTAATGCTAATGATTTTTTTGTAGCTATATCAGTGCTTTCATCAATGATGAGTGAAAAAGGTTGTTTTCTTAAAATTTCTGATATCTGACGTAAGTTTTCTTCTAAAAGGACTGTATTTACAGTTTCAGTTGCTTTAGTCCTGGCACATTTTAAATTTTTCACTATATTTGAATCTTTGGCAATTGATTTGAACAGCAACATTAAAGAATCTATTAAATTGAAGGGTAAATTGTGTTCGACAAGAAACATGATAATTTTAAGTTCGGCAACTTTTACATCTTTGTTCTTTTGAGTTATTTTGTTTTGGTTTTCATCAGAAATAATTTGCGGTTGCTTCTTCAAAGCACTTACTACTTCTTGATGTGTTTTGGATGACTCATGTCGCAGAATATGACATTTATTGTTTGTTAGACTTTTGTCGCATGCATCGCACCATGGCTTACCTTGTTTGTTTGAAATCCATTTGAATTCCGTTGTCCACAACTCTCGAAAATTTTGTGAGGTCTTCTTATACTTTGGCTTTGAAACATCTCCTTCAGGTTGTTTTTCTCCTTCTTTATTGCTATTTGTACTATTTGTACAATTTTTACTATTTGTATCAGCGTGTTTGGTAATAGTAATGTATCTTAAAGAACATAAAAATTAATGCAATTATTTTATTTATGACATCTGAGTGTAATTGATATGTGATAAATACCAACCTATCCATTTTCTAAATATTTCCAAATTAAAAATTAAATTATTTAAATTAAAAAAAATATGTGAAATACATAATATGACGAACCACAGAAATGGCGGCAATGACATAGTAACATTAACAATTAACAAACATATGGTAATAGTAAAATATGTTACCAGAATCAAAGACAAAATAACAGTGATACATAGCTAGATTTAAAACAGCCTCTGACAGTCTGACATATGTACAACATGTTTTTGGAGTTGTCAGCATGTTAAAAAACTTTAAAAATTTAGAAGACGAAATAGAAAAATATTAAAAGAACAATTTTTAAAACAAAGAGGAGTATTTCATATGTTTGAGGAGTATAGGAGTATGAAATAATTGAGAGGAGTAGAAATACTCCGATCGGAGTATAAACGGCATCACTGGTTGGCAGTCGTTCTTCCTTAGAACTTCTCACGTACAACCCAGGTAATAATTTTCCATCCCAATGAACTTTGGGCACATCATTTTGAAAATCATTTTTTATGGCTTCTGCTCTTTTCTTCCTAATTCGCGTTCGAATTCGTTGTATGGAAGATTTGTTGATTGGAAATTCGTCAATACTAAGACCAAGAGCTTCCACGGTAGCCTGAAGAACATAAACAGCGTTCTTTATGTTCAGCTGGCATTTATCTGAAGCTGCAACTAATTTTGGTGTGATAAAATCCTTTCTTCCTCTTTTTATAGAAGTTTCGGCATTTACAATTGTCGATGTTTCAGGAAAAAGCTCTACCAGGCTTTCTTCAGAGCTGGAAGAAGTTTCGTGTAGTTCTTGTGGTAAAAATAATTCGTGTGCTGCTGAAGACATCGATGCAATTGACAATGACATGTGCCTGATTCTTTTTTCTCTTCTTCTATTTTCCTTTGCCTTGCCCTTTCTTCTTTTCAGCTAGTTTTTTATCTACACCCGCTAAGCAGTCCGAACGCCCTGATTCTTGCTGTCTCTGTAAGAATAGTTTATCCTCCTCAATTTTCATTCTTTCAAGAGCATCGGCGTTTGCGATATCAAATAAATTGTCTAAATCTTTTTGGAAATCATCCTCACGGCGTCTATAAACATCTTGAGTTTTCTTACAGTTTTTTTTGCAGTTCTCGCCAAACTAGATAGAGATCCACAAGTTTCTTTACAGAGTTAGGTACTGATTTTCTGGGTATTCTTGCTTTTCTCCAAAATATAGTACACTTACAGTTAATTTAACTTCGCGAATATTAAAAAACAAAACTTAAAGAACTTGTCGATTTGATGGCAATTTTGCACCCGATATTTGAAGGTTTACTTCTCCAGTAAAGAAAATACTTTTTTTAGCACTTCGTAATTCTACTGACATTTTAGAATAATAAAACAATACATGTTAATAGTCGGAAAAATTTTAATACAATGATGAATAGAGTGAGTACGCGTCACTTCTCCTGTAAAACCTGCACATATGTATGTACATGCTTTGATGCATGTCGTTACGGGTTATAGTTTTTAGAACAGGCTAAAATTAAAAAAATATAAATGTTTTTGAAAAAATATAAATTGAAATTGAGATCTGATCACCCCACACAAGAGCCAGATTTATACAAACGCAATGTAAAAGAAAATAGAAAACTATGCCTATATATCTTATTATTCTCGTTAGTCATTTGTATTCTTTATTATCAATGTTTTAATGCAATTCAATAAAATGGAAGTGCAAAAGAAAAAAAGGTCATCCATTCCAAAGGCTGTCATGTATTGGCAACTATATACAAGAACAAATGAAAGCAGGGGTGCCCAACCTGATTCAGATAAAATTACGACTGGAAAGAATTGATACATTGTTTAAAAAATGTGAAAATATTCAAAATAAAATTGAAGAAGATGATGAAAACGAAACAGAAAATGAATATAGACAAGAAATGAAAGATAAATATTTTGAAATAAAATCGCAAGGCTTGAGTTTATTAAAATTAGAAGAAAACTCTAGCAATTAACACTCAGGAACTATATCAAATATATTACAGGTATTAACACAACAACAAACTCAAACAAATAGCATACTGAATAAATTATTAAGTACTGAAACAATTTCTAAAAAAGTTTTATCTGAAAAAGAATTACAAATTCCTAAACAAAATGAAACAGTACACGCATCATCAACAGAACAGGAACTGACTGAATGATAGTGATGTTATTAACACGACATCTAGTTTACATAAAGAGATTTAGACATCAAATAAACCAACTAACTCATCAATTGTTATTTCAAATGAATCAAAAGATGTGTTGTGTCAGTTGATATTAAACTATCAACATTCAATATACCAACATTTACTGGAAAATATGAAGATTGACCATCATTTCATAATTTATTCTCATCACTACCATTGCATCATTGCATACCAATTCTCATCTTACATCGGTTCAAAAATTTCAATTTATCAAAACATCTTTAAAAGGAGAAGCTGCATCTATTCTCAAACACTTAACCATCAGTGATAGCAACTATTTAGAGGCTTGGAAAGAATTGAATACTCGTTATAATGTATCATTGACGCTCTGTTACGAAATAATTCACCGAATTTATAATTATCCACAATCATGTACCTCTAATTCTGAATAATTTAAAGGTTCTAGATATCAGGAATCTCTAATTCTAGAACACTTGATAATAATTCTCAAGACACAATGAAACTCTTGTTCTTAAGAAAGTGAGAAATAAAACTCCAAATGTAGGTAATTATCTACTGATTTATTATATCGAATTTACTTTCTTTTACACATAAAATTAGTCCTAAATACAATAGAATGGGAGAAAGTACATAAAAATTCTATAATAATTTGTTACCAATTAATTATATATAAAGCATAGTTCATTGACACAATACTTTCTTTTCATATTGCAGCGTAAACTACTTTGTAAGCAAAATTGCTAAGTTACAAAACTGTGTCACTGCTGGTCAGTGAACTATGGTGATTTTGCTTAATATGCAACTTAAAACATTAATATTAAAAATTTAATATTACAAAATATTAATTAAATTCTTTCTTCAACATCCTGCCCCTTGTTGGAGTCTTTGACTTCAAAACTGTAATCTTGTTGTTGTGAGCGACATCTTCTTGGTGCTGGTTTTGGTTGTATATTCAGCGGTTTCGGGTGATTATGATACCATGAGATACAAAGATATATTATGATAATAATTCCGAATTCAAGAGCTAGTTATACGTGTTTATTATAGGTATTTAAAAAAAGCAAAATTTAAAATTTTTATTAAATACTTTATTTAACTTTACTTTATAAGCTTTTACAAACGATTAGAAGACCGATTACAAATTTTGTAATTAACAGATTGATGGTAAAAGTCAGACTGAAAAACTAGTTAGAATTTTATTTAAATTTATTGTCCATATTATTACTCTGTATGTCGTTTTTAGGGCTAACTGTATTAGTGTTCACTTCGTTAATTCTTATTCGGGAAAGAGCGTCGGCGTTGGAGTTGACTGAACCTTTTTTGTACATAATTGTGTAATCAAATTCTTCTAGCTTCAGTCTCCATCTTGTTAATTTTGTACTAGGGTCTTTTATTGAAAAAAGCCAATTAAGTGGTTTGTGGTCTGTAAAAATAAAAAATTTTTGACCATATAAATAAGGACGAAAATATTTGGTGGCCCAGACAATAGCGAGTAGTTCACGTTCAATTGTACTATACTTTTGTTCTGGATCATTCAATGTACGCGATGCATATGCTATTGGCTTGTCTTGACCTGGTACTCCCTGTGAAAGCACTGCTCCAATAGCGAATTGACTGCTGTCAGTTGATAGGTTAAAAGGTTGGGTAAAGTCTGGATATTTAAGGATTGGCTCATTTGTTAAAAGTTCTTGACATATTTCGAAACAGCGAATATACTCGGAATTGAAATCTATTTTTTTACCTTTTTTTAAACAGACTGTCATGGGCTTTGTAATTTTTGCCAGATTTGGAATAAATTTGCGGTAATAACTAAGTAAACCGTGGAATCCTTTTATTTCTTTACTTGTTTTTGGTAATGGGTAGTTTTTTATACATTTTATTTTGTCCGGTTTGGGTTTTATGCCTTCGAGGGTAATAATATGTCCAAGATAAGCAGTTTCTTTTTTTAAGAATTCGGATTTGTCCAATTGAATTTTAAGATTAGCATCACGGAGACGCTGAAATACTTTCTTAAGATTTACGAGGTGTTCTTACAGAGATGTTGAATAAACGATAATATCATCGACATATACCAGACAAATTTCATTTTGTAGACCTTTAAGTACGTTATTCATTACTCTTTGGAATGTGGCTGGCGAATTTTTCAAACCGAAAGGCATTCTGAGGAACTCATAGTGCCCGTTTTCTACGTTAAATGCCGTTTTTGCTATATCTTCAGGATGCATTTCTATTTGGTGAAAACCACTCGCCAGGTCAATTGTAGAAAAATAGTTACACTTTCCTAATTTATCGAGAACGTCGTTAATGTTAGGAATTGGGTATCTGTCGTCCACAGTTTTTTGATTTAGTTTTCTATAGTCGATGGCAATTCTCCATTTTTTTTTTTCCTGATGAATCTGATTTATTTAGGACTACCCAAATTGGTGATGACCATGGAAAATTGCTTGGTCTGATAATATTTTGCTGTAATATTTTTTGTATTTGGTTGTGTATTTCTTGTTTGTGAATAAATGGATAACGGTAACTTTTCTGGTATATGGGTATTTCATCAGTTAGAATTCTATGTTTGATTTGGTTAGAAAACGAAAGTGGAATATTATCGGTATAAAAAATATCTGCGTATCGCTTGCATAAAGAAGTAATAGAAAGTCTTTCTTGTTCATTCATATGATCAGTTCTTAAAAGTGTTGTAATGTCATTTTTATGTCATTGGCTTTCTGATTCTTCGATATCCATGTGATAAAGTTCAAAATAATTTTTTATTGGTATGGTTTTAATATAATTTCCCCATTTTTAACTGTTACTGGAATTTTTAGTAATGAGATAGTATTTGGTGCAAGTAATTTTTCTACTAGAATTGTTTTACTTGTTTTCATTAGCTCTACTTCAATTTCTGAATGTGGCGAGGTTAGTTTTAAATTTGAAAAATCTAACACCATTTTGAGAGAATTTATAATGTCTATACCTATAAGACCATCAAAGAGGTTATGAAATTTATATGAGTAGAATTTTATCATTGAGTTTTCATTAAATTCTTTAAAAGCAGGTATGGTTACTGAAAAATTATGTTTTGATGAAGTGAAGGATGTGGTTACTGTTAAAGGATCATGTTTTTTATAGGTTGAGTAGTATTTATCAATGACTTGTGGACATAAAAATGATTTTGTTGAACCTGTGTCTATGAGTAGTTTTAATTAGGGTTCTTTTATGGTAATAAAAGGCAGTTGTCGTTTGTCGAAGGAAGAATTATAGTCTATTATATTGGGGCTGAGTTCTCTAGATCCTGGCAAAAATTTTGATATTCGTAGTCGGTTGTTTGTTCTGAATATTCGTATTCGTCTGTGTTATATTCGTTTTCTGGAAATTCAATCAGATTATTTGAGTCATTAGTATGTTCTGTATTGTAAAGTTCGTCTATATCCATTTTCTGAGATGAAGGTTGTGGATTTCTTGAGTTATTTGTTAAACGGGATGTTATACTCATTGGTATAGGTTTACTTTGGGTAGAAACTTGATTAGGGTTTGGTTTCCAAACGTTTTTCGATTTACCAAAAACTTGCGTATGTGTTGGTAGTTTTTGATATATTTGGTTTTGTTTTGGAGTTATATTTACCGGACCTGTAGGAAATGTTTGTTTTGGGCCAAAAGTTTGATCATTAGAAGATGGGAAATACGATCTAGATTCATTATTTTTTAAAGAATGAGAATATGGGTTATTCTGTGAGCTTTTTGTTGAGCTTTCGGATAGTTATTTTGGGAGTTTTGAATATATTTTACGTTTACTTCTTTTTTTATAAAATGTATTGATTCTAGCATGGATTTAGGTTCTTTTGTACGGACCATGAAACCGTAGGGATTTTTTAATCCGGCCAAGAAGACCTCAAGAGCTTGTTTATTATACATGTTTTGTTTGAGTTTTCGAACATTGATGTCTTTTTTGTGAAGACCTACATAGGTAATTGGATTTATGGTATTTAAAAGTTTTCTTACTCTGTCATAAAATTCAAACGGCGTTTCGTTATAAAGTTGTTTTAGATTATTAAGGTCAAAGGAAAGACAGTTTTCATTACGTGGGTCGCTAAAATTAGAAATTAATTCGTTCTTTATTTCCTTAATTGTACTTGCCGCACTTATGTTTATCACTTCTCTTGCAGGACCTTTTAGTTTACTAATAATAGTACAAAAAATAATCACATTTTGATAGTTAGAAGCATTTGTTTTATCAAAAAAAATTTCTTCTATACTGTTAATACTTTCGATAAAGAATTGTAACTCGTTAACGTTCCCGTCAAAATCAGGTATTGTTTCGGCATGTACTTTAGAAAAACTTGGAAGTGACATTCTTTTTAATTTATTACTATTTGAAATATTTTCACTATTTGCAAAAGCAAAATTATTATTGTTTTTTGTGGTAAAGTTTTCACTATTCAAATTTTCGTTTAAGGTATTTTCGTTTACCGAGATATGATTGAATTTTAGAAATAAATCTTCAATGTTTGACTTTAGTTTTTCACTATCACAAAAGGAGGTGGTACTAGAGGAGTCTGACATGGAAAATTAAAATTTTAGGTACTTACAGTACAATCCTTGAGTGTTATTTTGATCTTCTTGATTTTGATTATTAGTTTATTTATTTATTGTTATTATTATTATTTCTATTATTATTATTATTATTTTTTATTTTTTATTTTTGCACGATGCACTTTATATATACATATATATGTATGTATATGTATGTATATAATATATATATATTTTTTTATTTAGACACTTTTTTTGTAATAGTTTTTGTCTTTTTGCACGATGCATTTTTATATATTATTAAAAAATATATAGATAGAAAGAATTCTTATGTAGTATAAAAATGTCTCATACAAAAATTTTTGTTCTGGGGTTCCAACATTGGAACCCCATTAGTGAAATAGCTTTGAATGTACATCAGCATATTTCAGTTTTGTTGAAAAAGCTTTTACGTCTGCATAGAAATACATATGTACATGCGAATACGACAATTACCTTGTTTATACACAAAAATTAAAACGTATTAACGATAAAACGTTTTGAACATCGTTTTGAGATAATACATTTTAATTGGTGTTTATGCGTAGTCATTCTCACTTAAAACGTTTCGAGTAATAAACTAATACTACTCTAAAAGTTCATATTGATGTTTAGTATGTTACCAACACCATTTTGAAAGGTCAAATATGACAATTCATTTAAAACGAAAAAAGTGTACATGCATATTAAAAACGCATTGAAATTTTAAATTCGGATTTTATAGTTTATTCACTCAAAACGAAATAAAGTTTCAATGCGTTTTAAAATTTGGTTTATGCATCCGTATTTAGTCAAAACGGCATGAGTTAATGCGAATTAAAGCTTCGTATCAACAAGGTAATTGATGGTGTCGGTGTGACTCATTTTATTCACATATGTTTCACCATTTGAAATTTTTTTTATATTCTATTTAACACACAAGAGTAAAATATCTTTTTTATTTTTCATTCATCTTGATCATGTTAAAAACAAAAATTAAATTCAAAGCGCTTTAAAGCATAGTTAAAAAAGCTTTCACTTCCTTCCTTTTCTTACCGTACTGTTCTAGTCTAATTTAATAATTACAATTTTTAGTCGATACTACCAAAAAATATATAGACAGAAAGAATTCTTCCGTTTTGACTAAATACGGATGCATAAACCAAATTTTAAAACGCATTGAAACTTTATTTAGTTTTGAGTGAATAAACTATAAAATCCGAATTTAAAATTTCAATGCGTTTTTAATATGCATGTACACTTTTTTCGTTTTAAATGAATTGTCATATTTGACCTTTCAAAATGGTGTTGGTAACATACTAAACATCAATATGAACTTTTAGAGTAGTATTAGTTTATTACTCGAAACGTTTTAAGTGAGAATGACTACGCATAAACACCAATTAAAATGTATTATCTCAAAACGAAGTTTCAAACGTTTTATCGTTAATACGTTTTAATTTTTGTGCATAAACAAGGTAATTGTCGTATTCGCATGTACATATGTATTTCTATGCAGACGTAAAAGCTTTTTTAACAAAACTGAAATATGCTGATGTACATTCAAAGCTATTTCACTAATGGGGTTCCAATGTTGGAACCCCAGAACAAAAATTTTTGTATGAGACATTTTTATACTACATAAGAATTCTTTCTGTCTATATATTTTTTTGATATTATATATATATTTATTTATCCTTTTTTTTTTTTTTTTTATTTTATTTTTTATTTTGACACTTTTTGTAATACTTTTTTTTTCTTTGCACGATGCACTTTATATATACATATATAAATATATATATATTTTAATTTTTATATTTACACAATGTAAAATAATAAAATTTAATCAAACACAGTTATATTACAAACAAACAGAACTAGATGAACAGTTCTTATGAGCAAATGTGATGTATGAAATAAAATTTTCTGTTTTGACCAAAACTTCAAACCATAAAATAATTTCTAAAAATAGGTCTGATATGTAACAAAAAAGCCTATGAAATTTATTCCTTGCCATTGCGCAGGTATTATATGTATAAATCTAGCCTACTAGATTAAGAAATTTATTATTTTGTCGTCAATAATGTCAATTATAATTTTTTTTGGTTTGTTTCCATGATAATTCAAATGGTTCTTGTTCAAAAGTGTCGGTTAATAGCTGTCGGTTAATAGAAAAAATTGTCATCATATTACAATACAGTGGCTGTTTTTCTATATCTTTTTTTTCTATGGTTATATGTATGTATGTACACATATATATTTTTATTATTATTCTCTTTTTATTTATTTGAAACTGTTTAACTATTTATTCACTTTTGTGTTATTATTATTATTTTTTATATGTTATTTCATTTAAACAAGTTATCTTCGATAGATTATTTTTTTTTTCAAATTATATTTGACAATATTCGTAGGTAAAATACCGACATTTGTTTCGGTTCTTTATCTTGCTACAAACTTTTTGTAAAAAAAAGAAACAAGTTATCTTTTATAGATTCTCGGTAGCAAGTTTTTCGACTGCGACAGTTATATGTGTTTATTATAGGTATTTAAAAAAAGCAAAATTTAAAATTTTTATTAGATACTTTATTGAACTTTACTTTATGAGCTTTTACAAACGATTAGAAGATCGATTGCAAATTTTGTAATTAACAGATTGATGGTAAAAGTCAGACTGAAAAACTAGTTAGAATTTTATTTAAATCTAGTTTCTTAATTTCATATATAATAATTTATTAATTAAAATTGCTCATGAATTAATTAAAAAACTTTCTCATAATTTAATTGTTAACCTATTACTTAAATGTAACAAGTAAGGTGTTTTATTACATTTGGAAAATCGTATTGTAGATAGTTCTCATGTTTTATTACAGGTGGAAAATCGTGTTGTAGATAGTTCTCATCAAAAATGCTGATTTCCTTATGACCATTTATAATATATAAAGTATATAATGAATGTGAGGTAAAATGTAACATATGGGAACCATATGTAACTAGCTGTGTAACTTGTTGTAATATGATGAATGTGCTGAGATTGCAATTCTTGAAGTTTAGTTTGATGTTCGTTCAGTTGCTATATTTCTTTGTTAGCATTTTCAACTTCTGTATTCTGATGTGTTAAACGTTGTAACGAAACCAAAAGGTGATTTAATATATGAAAATTATGCATATTGTTGTTCAACCTGCCTCCTAGGTGAACCCCAGCCGGTCAGATCCAGCTGCTTCAGCCTGGCGTGGGTTCTTGAGGTCACCTTTTCGGAAGCTTCCGTGTCGTTAAATAGTTGTGACCGGCAAAATCGCAAACAAAATCCAAGAAAATTTATCGAGCTCCAAAAAAAAATCAAACAATGACGAGATTGAATAGCAGTGCAAGGAGATTCTAACCAAAAAGAGGAGCCGCGACCTACATCCACCATCGCTGATATCCACCACCCTTAGTTCCTCACTTACCTATTTTTGCATGTTCTAAATTCTGTACCACCTGAATAAAAATTTTAATAATTTTTCCGTCCTTTGTTCCTTTTTTTTTTTTTTTTTTTTTTTTTATTAAATAAAAAAAAATACTATTATATTGTTACAATGTTGAAAAACCTAAAATATACAAAAGAAAAATTCCATTAGTAAACCTAATTAAAATTATACTGGAAGAAATTACCTTTTGAGCAAATCCAACACAACACCCCGTCGTCCTATTTTTCTAAAAAAAAGAAGATAATTAACACGCAAATAATAAAAAATTAAATAATAAATGTAAATTGATGACAACATGCTGTAAATAAAAGAAACTTCCAATTGAACACCAAATTTTTTTAAAATTGGTGCCCAAACCAGAAGCCCCTATTAATACAGCCCAATCCTAAATAAATAAATAAAATAAATAAAATAATTAAGAAAAAAAAAGGACAATAAAAGGAAACAAACACAAAACAAAAACAACAAAGCACACACGTGAATTCTTTCACACAACAACAAACAACAAGCACAATGGAAAATCACTACACAAAAACAACACTACATGAACACAACAAAAACGACGGAAAAATCAATAAATTCGCGAATTTTCTGCAAAGAGATTGAAGATTTTCCAGTGAGAGTAAAAGAATTCTTTTACCTCACTGGAAATCTAACAAAAGAATTTCCATAGAAAATTCGCGAATTTTAGAAAACACTATAAAAGGCACCACCAAAAAACACCCAAGATATAGTTTTTTCCAGGTGCTCAGTGCGGTAGTTCTCGAGTGTTTTTTTTTTTTTGCGATTTTTTGCGAATTTTGTTTTTTAGTTTTTTCACGTAATAAGTTGTTTCTTTTTTATTTTGTTTTCAATAGTTTTTTTAGCTAACTTTCTTTAATCACTTCTGTTCTTTTTTTTTTTTTTTACATCACTTAATTTTACACATCAGTACGTAAGTTTTATTATTATTTTTTTTTGCTTTTAAATTCTAAACTTCAACTTTCACTTTAACTTTTCATTTTTTTTTACTATTTTATACCTTTTTTTTCACACACTTCCACATTAACTTTTCTATACACACTTCCACACTAACCTGTTTTCATTTCAAAACACTATCTTTTTCGATACTTTTTTTTTCATCTTTCACTTTTATTTTTATTTCGCACTATTTTAATTTAATTCTTCTTATTTTATTATTATTATTTTATTTTTATTATTTTATTATTATTTTTTAACTTTTCACCCGTGACGTACTTTGAAATTAAGTTTGAGGTTAATTCGCGGAGTAAGCCTTTGTTTACATTTTTTCGGCCACACGTTAAAATAAAACTATCCGTCAAAACCGCAGGGTTGTCACAGTGTCTAAATTTGTGATTAACTTGATTCAAAATTTACCAGGGTTGTCTTCCCATAAATTCCATATTCTTCACTTCTTCACTTCTACACGCGTTGTTTTCGTCGTCTATTTTTTTTACTGGGCTCACTTCATTCACTTCCTCACCATTTCATTTTATAATCAGAATTTTTTTTATAATCAGTTCTATTTTATTTTTTTTTCTTTTTTTTACTTTTATAATTATTAAATTTTTTTTATTCAGTTCCGCCTTCTTCTTCTTTTATTTTATTTTATTTTCTTTTACATTAAATTTTTCTCTTTTTCCGACATTTTTTTTTTTATAGTTACGCAAATTTTTTTTTGTTATTCGCTTATTTTTTTTCTTTTCTTTCCTTTTCTTTTATTAAATTGTAAATTGCATAAATAAATTTGTAAGCTCCTACCTTTTTTTTTTATTGTATTTTTTTATTTTTTATTTTTTTTTAATAAACAATAGAAAATTTTGGTTAAATTCTAAACAGTGTGTTTTATTTCATTTTCTTACAGCTTTGCCCCTTCTCCTTTGCATTTTTTCTTTTCAAAAATCCCTCTCGGACGCCTTATTTTTTCTTTCCTTTTGATTTTTTTTTTTTTTGTTGGTAAAAGTTTCGTTTTCTCTCTCTTAAGGAAGATCTTTTTTTCTTTTCTTTTCTTTTTTCGCTCAAAAGGCCAATTTCGTGACATTGGTGTCAAGTGTGTGGGGTGCGATCGGTTTTCGGAAAAAACTTCTGCACAAACACTCTAACTTCGTTGTCGTAATAAAACCTAACTTGTTGCTGCTCTCTGGTCAATTTCGAAACGAAAATGTCTAGTAATAGCTCAGACGCGGGAGATCGTTCATTCGCGGCCTTCACAAATGCGCTGTCCGATCTCACGGAACAAATAAGGCAAATGTCATCCCAGTTCTTACAAACGCAACAGCTCGTGAACAACACAGTTTTACCACGTCTAGAGGCTTTGGAAAACGCTAACAACGCACGTACTGGCTCAGCGACCACAAGGCCCCACAACCTTTCAGAGCTGGCGAATTTACCTACGCCACCTCCAATCGCCCGCGGCAGTGCGGAGGGCGCTGCCGCAAACGCCTTTTCCCTCCCATTCGAGAACTACGAACCCGGGGATTCGAGAGTTGGGTTCCCCCAAATGGTCGGGCTCGACCTCCCATCGCGTCCTAACAGGACCCCTGCCCCTCCGATCTTCGATTTTGGGGAAGGTACCTCCGGGATGAACGAAAGCCACCACGATGGACTGCCTCCCAGGGTACACCAACTCAGGCGGTCTACGGGGTACTTTGATGACCTCCCGCTCAACCCAGGCGCATACGCCAGAGCTCCTGCCCAGGTCAAGGTCAGTTTAAAAGAGTATGACGGCAAAGAGCCCTGGCAAGGATACAGGAAGCGTTTGGAGGTCGTCGCAAAGGCAAACAGATGGACTAGGAAAGATTTGGCGGTATACGTGCCAGCTTATTTGAGGTCGACGGCCGATACGTTTTATCATACGCTGCCGCAAGAGGTCCGGGATACCAACGCTCGGTAGCCCACATGCAATTCTGCCACCGATCTCAAAAGGACAGGGAATCGGCGACCGCGAGAAGCCGCATCGCGTTAGGACAGTTCGTAACTGGATTGGCGGACGCAGATATCCAGACTAGGATAAGAGAAGCTGACCCGGGTACGCTGCAAGCTGCCCTCGCGCTGCCGACTCGCTTGGAGGCCAGCAGGGACGCCACTCGGGCCAGCCGGAAACACTTCAAGGTCGCTCGGGCGTCAGTGTCACCCAGGCGTGGAGGCACGAAGAAAAGCAAGGAGGAGCCGGGAAACGAGGATCGTTCAGCTTAAAGGAGCCGAAGCTGAGCCCCGACCCCGTTTCCAAGGCTCCAGCCACACCCTCCGCGACCCGGGTCACCGGTCGCATAAAGTTCTACAACCAGACCAAGAACTACGGATTCATCGTTAGAAGTGACGGCCAGGGTGAAGTCTTCTTTCACAAGGAGGACCTCGTGGTGAACAAAGTGTCCAGCTGGAACCCGAAGGAAGGAGATCTGGTAACCTTCGAGGTGAAGGCGACCTCCAAAAGTCCAAGAGCGGTAAATATTTCGTGCGATGCCGATCAGCAGGTAACTCATCACCACCTGAAGCCTCACCAGCTGCTGTTGAACTCTCTTTGCCTGCCCCTTCGACGTCGTCAAACTTCCTGCCCTGTGATAAAAATTACAGTCGCCGAAGTCTCCAACAACCTCAGGATACCTGGTCGAGTCAACGGAGGCGACTGTAAAATAACAATCGATACAGGTGCCACGCAGACCGTTATCAATCCTGCTTTGCTCCAGCCCGACTGCGAACTTCTACCATCTTCTGCAGTCATCCAGAGCGTGACAGGCGAAATTTCTCCTGTAAAAGGAAAGGCTGCTATTCTAATTTCCTTTCAAGGCTTTTCCTTTGACCATGTCGTTTATGTAGCCGATATACACGACGAGTGTATATTGGGAATGGACTTCCTGAAGCGGTACAGGTGCATCCTTAACTTCAAGTAAAACACCCTTCAGGTAGACGGCGTTACAATCCTTTTAGAGACTGAGGAGCTCTTGTCTGTGGACGCTTGTAGGAAATTTGAGTTGAACCTTCCGCACCCTCGTAACCACACTGCTTTTCAAGGCGAACTGAATGAAGAGGTCGAACCCTTCCCAGATCACACTCCTACCTCTCCTGATCTAGAAGAGTTCAATCCTTCTACTTCTATCGAATGCGAACCCTCTCCAGCTCACCCCTACCTTTCGCCTACGGAACTGGAAAGGTTCAGCCTTCCCCCTACTCCTGCCCTCCTTGAGAAGCTTGCTGGTGAAAACGGGGAACATTTTCTGGATCACCCTCCTCCTACCTCGTCTGATCCTGAAGTGTTCAGCTACTCTATTGATCCTGCGAGCGAACCTTTTCCAGCCTACCCCTGCCTTCCTCTTGCCAGACTGGAAAGGTCCCAACTAACTTTTTCATTCGTCAGAATTAGGTGTGGAAGGTTCAGTTATTTTTCGAGGCAGGTTCGCCTTCACTACAACGGGCTCGAATTTGCTCGAATTATTTCCTGCCTCCTTCAAGCGCCTTCGGCAACGCTCCCACAGGTAACCTACCCCTATCAACGTCGCTACCTGCCTGCTCAGGTGTCCATTTCTGTTATAAGCGAGCTACCAAACGAACTGCAAAACCTATTCAATTCCTCTAGCAACGGTTTAGACTCAGGCCAAAGAAAAGTCCTCTGGAAACTTTTAGCAGACTTTTCCGATGTGTTCTCCACTTCCAGCACCGACATTGGTCGCACGACGATCCTCCAACATCGAATCGACACGGGTGCTGCGAAACCTATCAAACAACAACCACGGAGAATACCCCTGTTTCGCCGTATGGAAGCGGAGAGATTGATCGCGGAAATGCTGGAGCAGGGCATCATTCGACCATCTACTAGCCCCTGGAGTTCTCCAGTGGTGTTAGTAGCCAAAAAGGATGGATCGCTTCGGTTCTGTGTGAAATATCGAAGGCTCAATGACGTCACCAAGAAAGACTCCTACCCCTTTCCCCGTATCGATCTCACTCTGGTGGCACTTGGTAGTTCCTCTTGGTTTGCCTCTTTAGATCTAGTGTCTGGATACTACCAAGTGGAAATGCACCCAGAAGATAGGGAGAAAACTGCTTTTAGTATAGGTGCTGGTTTATACGAATTCAATGTTATGCCCTTTGGTCTAACTAACGCCCCAGCTACCTTTCAGCGTCTGATGGAAATTGTACTGAGAGATGTCCATATACGGTCACTTTAGGTTATTTGGATGATCTTTTGGTACATGCTACATCTTTTCCTATCCTTGTAAAAAACCTGGCGGAGGTATTCCAGCGTCTTCGTCGCGCAAGCCTCAAGCTCTCTCTTAAAAAGTATCATCTTTGTCAGAGGGAAGTCAAGTTCCTCGGCCATACCATCTCTGAGAAAGGATTGGCAACCGATCCCGAAAAACTTGTAACTGTCAAAAATTGGCCTGTCCCAACCTCGAAAAAGGACATCCAATCCTTTCTTGGTTTATGTGCGTATTACCGACGGTTCGTGAAAGACTTCTCTACAATCGCCAAACCTCTGACTGCCCTTACGGAGAAGAGTGCAAAGTTCTTGTGGACTGAAGAATGCCAGAATGCGTTTGATAGCCTGAAAGACAAACTGGTTTTGGCCCCAATCCTTTCGCAACCCAACGACTCAGATCCGTTCATAGTTGACACAGATGCAAGTCACCTGGCGTGGGGAGCAGTTCTTTCACAAGTCCAAAACGGTCAAGAGTGCGTTATAGAATACTACAGTAAAACTTTCAGTCGCCCCGAAAGAAACTACTGTGTGACGCGGAAAGAAGTGCTCGCTTTCATCAAAGCCATTTCACATTTCCGACCATACTTGCTCGGTAAAGCTTTTCTTCTACGAACGGACCACGCTTCGCTTCGTTGGCTCATGAACTTTAAGGAACCTGAAGGACAAATTGCTCGCTGGATTGAGAGGCTACAAGAGTTCAACTTCGAAATCCAACATCGACCAGGAAAAAGCCATGGCAACGCCGATGCAATGTCCCGACGACCGTGTGATTCCGTCTCCTGCAGCTACTGCCATCGCCTCGAGGTAAATTAAAGTGTAGCAGTCAGGTTGCTTCAGGTTGTAGAAGACATGTCACGCCTACAAGACAGAGATGCTTGCTTGGCACAGGTGAAACGTTGGCTGACGGATGGGGAGCGACCTGCTGCCGAAACCATCAGCAACCGTGAGCCAACCGTTAAGAGTTATTGGGCTATGTTTTCATCTCTGGTTCTTAAAAATGACGTGGCTTACCGACAGCTCGAAGTAAATCGGCAGCCTGTCCTGCAGATTCTGATTCCTCGAGACCTACAGGCAGACGTGATGGCACAAGTGCACGACTCACCAAGTGGAGGACATCTTGGAATCGACAAAACCATGGCGAAAGTTCGACAACGGTATTACTGGCCCGGGTATTCCACAGATGTTCGAAATTACTGCTTACGTTGCGTGGTATGCCAACAAAGGAAAGGTCCAATACCCAAGTCGAAAGCCCCTTTCCAAGTTTGAAATTCAGGTACCCCCTTCGAAAGGATTGCCATCGACATCCTTGGTCCTCTGCCAGTAACCAAAAATCTATCCCGATATATCCTCGTCGTGATGGATTACTTCACTAAGTGGCCTGAAGCTATCCCTATAAAAGACCAGACCGCTGAAACAGTAGCTGAAGCCCTGATCGTTCACGTTTTCTCACGTTTTGGGTTGTGTCTCCAACTCCATTCTGACCAAGGTCGAAATTTTGAGTCCGAAGTCTTTGCTGAGGTGCTGAAAAGGTTCCGTGTCGACAAGACTAGAACGACTCCCCTACATCCACAAAGTGATGGTTTAGTAGAAAGGTTCAATCGCTCGATACTAGATTATCTTGCCAAGTTCGTCGAAAGCCATCAACGGGACTGGGACGAGTACCTACCGTTTCTACTCTTGTCGTTCCGGTCAGCAGTTCAGCAAAGTACCAAACAAACTCCGGCCATGTTGAACTTTGGTAGAGAACTCCGTTTACCGATACAGTTAGTCACTGGCGACCCTCCTGACACCCCAGCGGATTCGATTCCTGAATACGTACTTAAACTACAGGAACGCTTACGCAAAGTACACGAGTTAAATCGAGTCCAGCTAACTAACGCTAGTCGCAGGATGAAAGATCGGTACGATCTATCCGCTAAAGCTCAACCGTTTAAAATCGGAGACCTAGTTTGGCTATATAACCCAAAACGGAGAATAGGTCGGTGTCCGAAACTTCAAAAGCACTGGGACGGTCCATACGAAATTCTAGAGAAAATTACTGATGTCGTTTATCGTATCAGAAATACCGTCACTAGTCGTAAATCCGTGGTACACCGTGACCGATTGGCACCCGTTAGAAAATAATCGAACATCCCATCGCACTTACACTACCTTTTTGAAAACAGATATTTTAACAATAATTTCGAAGATTCTTTACAGAAACCCTATAGTAGCCGTACATCAACCAGCCTAGTGTCAGTGGATGTAGTGAAACGCTGAGAGGATCAAAATGGTCGACGTCCATCTGTTGCTAAAAGCGTTGATGTGAGGGGGATGCTTGGTGGGCTACGTTGCTGTTTCCATTGTTCCTTTTTTTTTTCTTCCCCTTGTTCTTTCTTTTTTTTTTTTTTTTTATCTCTGTCTAACAACCCTCAATAGTCCGAAGCAAAGTTTCTTTTATTTGTAGCACCCAGCCATCAAGCCTTAAATCAAATATCTCCTTTTCAGGAAATAGTGAAAAGACACGGTAACTCTGTCCTCACCACAAATGCCTAACTAAGTTGGTGACCCTGTAAAAGTGTTCAGGAAAAAGACACGTCTGTCAAGTGCAAAAAACCCTTATTCTGTTTCAAGAGCTCTGCGATTCAGGTCTAAAACACCTTGAAAAGACTGAACGCAAGTGAAACTGAGTAAAAACTCACAAACGCAAAATTAGCACCAATGACATCGTGTCTAGACTACTAGTCCTAGGGTTGAAGTAAACTAGGAAACGAGCACAATACTAATCACTACTACAAATATAATCACTACTTTTCGGCGAGCATGGGACTAATGCTCAGTCGGAACTTTGAGCATTCTTACAGGGGCAGTGTTACAATGTTGAAAAACCTAAAATATACAAAAGAAAAATTCCATTAGTAAACCTAATTAAAATTATACTGGAAGAAATTAACTTTTCTATACACACTTCCACACTAACCTGTTTTCATTTCAAAACACTATCTTTTTCGATACTTTTTTTTTCATCTTTCACTTTTATTTTTATTTCGCACTATTTTAATTTAATTCTTCTTATTTTATTATTATTATTTTATTTTTATTATTTTATTATTATTTTTTAACTTTTCACCCGTGACGTACTTTGAAATTAAGTTTGAGGTTAATTCGCGGAGTAAGCCTTTGTTTACATTTTTTCGGCCACACGTTAAAATAAAACTATCCGTCAAAACCGCAGGGTTGTCACAGTGTCTAAATTTGTGATTAACTTGATTCAAAATTTACCAGGGTTGTCTTCCCATAAATTCCATATTCTTCACTTCTTCACTTCTACACGCGTTGTTTTCGTCGTCTATTTTTTTTACTGGGCTCACTTCATTCACTTCCTCACCATTTCATTTTATAATCAGAATTTTTTTTTATAATCAGTTCTATTTTCTTTTTTTTCTTTCTTTTTTTTTACTTTTATAATTATTAAATTTTTTTTATTCAGTTCCGCCTTCTTCTTCTTTTATTTTATTTTATTTTCTTTTACATTAAATTTTTCCCTTTTTCCGACATTTTTTTTTTTATAGTTACGCAAATTTTTTTTTGTTATTCGCTTATTTTTTTTCTTTTCTTTCCTTTTCTTTTATTAAATTGTAAATTGCATAAATAAATTTGTAAGCTCCTACCTTTTTTTTTTATTGTATTTTTTTATTTTTTATTTTTTTTTAATAAACAATAGAAAATTTTGGTTAAATTCTAAACAGTGTGTTTTATTTCATTTTCTTACAGCTTTGCCCCTTTACCTACATTCTCCTTTGCATTTTTTCTTTTCAAAAATCCCTCTCGGACGCCTTATTTTTTCTTTCCTTTTGATTTTTTTTTTTTTTGTTGGTAAAAGTTTCGTTTTCTCTCTCTTGAGGAAGATCTTTTTTTTCTTTTCTTTTCTTTTTTCGCTCAAAAGGCCAATTTCGTAACAATATATATATTTTTTTCTTTTCTTTTTTAATTATTATTTAAAAAAAATGAAACATACAAAAAAACTGAGTAACAATTACACTTCCTTTTGTATATATGTATACATATATATATTTATGATTTTTTTTTTTTGTATTAATTCAGTTTAAATCTAACTATTTCCTTTTTACACACTTTAGTAATTAACTTCTATTCCTTTTTTTTTCTACTTCAAGTAATATCTAAGTAAATGAAAATAATACAAATTTCTTTTTATAATAATTTTTTTTCTTTGTTTTTTGTAATTATTCTATTCTTCAGTTAGTGTTTTTCCCAAAAAAAAATAAAATAAAAAAAAATAGTTTACTTTGGCACTAGCAAATTTTAAAGCAAATAAAATAATATCTTTTATTCAAATTATTATTATATGTTTATGCGTTAACTCTGTATATATAAAATAAATTAATTATCCAAAATTATTTTGTAGTTTTTCTTCAAAATCGTATGTTTTTTTATACTTTTTTTTTTTTTGCTAATTACATCATACAACATAATATTTGCTTGCGCAATTTTTTTGGTTTTAATTCTATTGATATAATAATATATTCATTTTCTTTTGTTAATTTTCTTATACTAAGCAAAATTTGCGTTGGTTTTGTTCTACAAAAAAATTTATTATAGCCAATCAATCACTACCAAGCTTGTTTGTCTTTAAAAAAAAAAACATATACATATATATGTTTTTTTCTTTTCTTTTGTTTTGTTCCAGTATTTTTTTTTTTTTCAAACTTTAGAAAAAAATACAACTTAATTAAAAAAAAAAAATAGTAGTATGGTAATAATTATTTGCTCTCACCTGTGAACACAGATGATACACCACGTAGGGTACAGAACACCACAGGAACAATCAGCAAAAATATTTCCTATAATAGCGTGCTTACTGCATTCTTCCTCCCTTTTTCCTTTTTCTTCCTTTCACCTTCCTTCCCATTTTTTTTTTCTTTTTTTTTCACACAATTAAATAATATACAGCTAGCGACATAGAAAAGTACGGTCTGATCATTTTTATACATTTTCAAAAACAAATGTCCTTTGCGTTTATTTTATGATTCATAATGTTGGGTTTTTTTGCATCTATAATAGGATCTGTCCCCCAAAGCAAAAAATTAATAAAATTCATTTTTTTTGTACTTTATTATATAATTTATTTTCAAATATGAAAATTCATTAGAATATTAACATTTCTACTAATTAAATATATAATATTACTTATATAATTATGTTATTCCAGAGCATTGAAATATAAAACCTAGTAAAAAATTTATTTTTTTAACAAAGACACTTAAATGTTTTTCAGTACATCAAATAGCTTAAATATATATGTTGAACGTGGGCAAACTTACAATAGAGTACTAAACTAAATAAAATACAAAAAAAATATTTATTTTGGTCAAGTAGATTAGGAACAAAGATGGCAAAGTTAAATTTCCTTCAGAAAATCTTCGAGGTGATGACGATGAAGGTGATGAAAATTTAGTCTCAATATGATCTTTTAAAATTGAGATAAATTCTAAGTATAAATCTTGGGTTGTATTGTATAACGAACCTTTAATATATTCTTCCGCGTTTTTATCTTCGTTTTCATAGATATTGAGATGATTGTCTTGGAATTTCGACCATGTTTATTCGCGATGTCTATGTAGCCTTGAACGTGATGTTTTTTTAATTGCGGTATCTTTCACTTTTTCATAGCTAGCCATAGACTTAATTGTAAGTTGTTGTTGCAAGGCTGTTTGGCCTTTAACAAGCTTTGCGCATTCAATTTTACCCATCCTTCTATATATCCGGCTCGAAGGACCAATGAAAATACTGTGAGTTATTTAATGTTCAAACGAATCTTTTAAATAACTCACAATGAATTTGATATGTGTGTTGCAGTGAACTATGTGGATATGAATAAAAGAATTAGGGCTTTTGAAAGAAAAACGCAAAGCTTAAAGTTCAAAAATATTTTTTCCTTTATTTATTTTTTCAACAACTTACAACTAACAATCCAAAATTTAAATCAACTAAAATATTAAACAAACTATGATAAAAAAAAAATTATTAATTCGAACAAAATCAATTATAAATGAATAAAAAATTATTATTTTATACAAGATTATATACAAAAATAAAAAAATGAAAATGAAAAATAAAAAGAAATTATTGATTAAATTCAAAAAATAAATTTGAAATAAAAGTTTAAATGTTTGAGAAAAAAAATATTAATTCAAATCAAATCAATTTCAAATTGTCGACTTCTGTTTGTTTATTCCTGTAAAGAAATTCAAAAGGAATATGGAAATTTAAATTAAAGGTTCGTTATATACGACACTTAACAACAATTTCAGTGTTAGTTTGCTGACAATGACAAAACAATTCTCAGTATGATTTATATTATTGGTATTCGTTTCCAATTTGATCGATCTGAGTTTGACAATGTAAGCCAAATTTAAGTAATGACAGAATTGTTTACTTGCAGTAAGTTATCACTTGGGCAAGTGAGCCACGCGTAATATAAGTGATAACTGAGATTTGTAGTGAGCTGAAATTGACAGTCAATTATTTTGACAAGTGAGTCGCAATCAGTGAAGAAGTAAGATTTTTTCGTTTGAATTATAAGTCGAGAAGTGAGCTGTTTGTTTTTAAGTTGGTTGAGTTTCAACTTAGGGATTTATAAATTAAACAAATTGAACTTGATAAAATGTAATTCAATAAATAACTTAGAGATTTTTGATAAAAAAAAATTTGTTTTATTTTATAGGAATAAGTTTCTCACAATTAACTTATAAATTTTAGTTTCGTTCTTCAACTTTTTAAAGTTGAAATCGTAGAAAACGGACTTGAATTTTGCTTCTTTGACTTGTATTGGAAAATTAATTTTCCTCAAAGTCAAAATCGTAAAAAAGAACTATCTTCTTTCTTTAACTTATCAGAAAATGTTAAATTTTCTGCTAAGTTAAATTCGTAGTAAAGCAAATGTCTTCTTTCTTAACTTATTAGAAAAATGCTATCGGTTTTTCTTCTAAGTTAAGTTCGTAGTAAGAAGATTTTATGTTAATTAGTGAGAAACAGATTTTGTTAAGTCAAAATTGAACAAGTTCAAGCAAAGTTTCCAGTTCTTGGTCAATACCCAAAGAACTGAATTCACGTTGAACTTGACAATTTCCACTTATGGTCCAAGTAAAATGCCCTACAAATTTTCTATCTTCTGGTCAGTACCCAGAAGACTGAAAATTACCAAGTTAAGTTAAATTTTCTATCTTTAGGTCAATACCCCAAAGATAGAAAATGCACTAAGTGTTGTAAGAAATTTCTATCTCTCGGTCAATACCCAAGAGATAGAAATGCGGAGAAGCTCAAAAAAAAAAATACTTGTGTAATCAATACTTACACAAGATCCTTTTGACATATAAATTTTATTTACCTTTTGTTGTTTGGTTTTTAATAGTTTTTGGCTAAAGTTTTATTGAACAAGTTTTGAAAGTGCGCTGAAAATTTGTATCAAGAATTTTAAAAGGTAAGTGAATAAATTGATTTTCATTAACCTTTTGTTAATTTTTAATAATTTAATTTGTTTTCACATTTAGATTCACCACAAAAACCAAGGTATGGTATGTTGAAGTCATCGTAAATAAAGGTATGTCTTTATACAAAACATAACCTATAATTTTGTTATTTTTATTTTCAGATGACCTTCAACATTTTCCCACCACCAAATAACACGATGTTTATGGTAAAGATGTTGTTTTTGGTTCTTGTTATCTTTATGGTGATGGATTCGATTTTAACGCGAAACCTTTTTTGAATACCGAGCACTTTCAGCCATGGTATCGGCAGACCTTGAATTGTTTTCCACACAATGGTATTTATCTTAAAATTGTTTGGAGGAGGCTCGCTTTTCATTTTATTGTATAGCCGGATTTTATATTGGTAAAAGGTAATAATAATTTTGCGTCTTATGATTGCCATGTTGTAATCTTAACTTTACTGAAACTAAATAAAGACAAAATAAGAAAAAAGAAAAGAAATAAACAAAATTAACTTACTAGTCAACCACGTTTTCACAGTACTTTAACAACTAATGACAATTACTTCAAGTCATTGACATGTTGACGTAATTGCCAGGTTGAGATTGCATGAATAATTAATTACAGCATTGCCGCAACTAATTTTTAAATAGGTAACTTGCAGAGTTTTGTTATTGGTCTTAAGTACTCAGTTGAGCCAATTTTAATGGTAACTACACGTACTTTATCGTCATCACCAGGATGGACATTAATAACTCGACCGAGTGGCCATTTTGTTGGGGAACATTTCTCGTCCTTTATTAGAACAAGATCATTTATTTGAAAATTTGGTTGTTCGTTTTGCCATTTATATCGTTGCTGTAAGGTATGTAAATATTCTTTGGACCATCTTTTCCAAAAATGTTGTATTAATTTTTGAATGTTTTGCCATCGACTGATTAATGTAGAGTTTTCTTTAATTTCAGGTTCTGGTACTGCTAATAGGTGTCTACCTATTAAAAAGTGACCAGGTGTTAAGCTGTTATTATCATCTGGATCTGTAGTAATGGGTGTTAAGGGTCTAGAGTTCACGCAAGCTTCAATTTGACATAAAAGAGTTTGTAATTCTTCTAACGTTAATTTGGTATTAAGAATGATTCTTTTTAAATGATTTTTTACAGATTTTACTCCTGCTTCCCATATGCCTCCAAAATGAGGTGCAGCTGGAGGGTTAAAATGCCATTGAGTGTTTTGTTCAGCTAATATAGGAATGATTGTGGAAATGTTTTCTTGAAAAGCTACTCGTAAATCTTTATCTAAAATGCGTTTTGCACTAATGAAATTTGTTCCACAATCGGAATACAGATTTGTGCAGATACCTCTGCGACTGACAAATCTTTTAAAAGCAGCTATAAAACCTGAAGATGAGTAATCTGTAGCTAGTTCTAAATGTATAGCTTTAGTTGCCATACAAATGAATAAACAAATATAGCATTTGGATGTTTTTGCAGATCGTAATTTGGAAGTTTTATACAAAAATGGACCTGCAAAGTCTACACCACTATTTGAAAAAGGGAATGATACGTTAGTTCGATAAGGTGGTAATGCACCCATGATTTGTTGCGATGGCTTAGGATTAGTTTTAAAACATGAGATGCATTGATGTATTCTAGATTTAATTGTATTTTTAGCATTTGGTAACCAGTATTTTGTATTTAAAGTGTTCAGTACTAACTGACAACCTCCATGAAGTGTATATTTGTGTATATAATCTATGATCAAATTAGAAATATAATGATTTTTTGGCAGTATAACAGGATGTTTTGAATTATATGGTAGTTGTGAATGTTTTATTCTTCCTCCTACTCGTAAGATAGAATTGTTATCTAAAAATGGATTCAAATTCTAAATTGTACTTTTCTTTGAAAGTGATTTTTGGTTTTTAAGATTGTCACTTTCTTCAACGAAATTGCAATGTTGTATTGAATAAATAATTTTTTGTTCAGCAGCGTTTAACTCTGAACAAGTTAAAAAGGTGTTTGAAATTTTATCATTTTTGTTTCTTATATTGTGAAAAAATCTAAGGCAGTATGCAACAATTCTGCGAAGTTTTTGAAAAGATGAATATTTAGTAAGCAATTCAGGTTCTTTAATCGTTACAAATGATTTTACTTTTCTGATTTCAAGATTTGTATTGTTACAAGTGGGTTGAACTGGCCATTGATCTGATGAAAGCCATGATGGACCTTGCCACCAAAGTTTGTGTTTAAGTAATTCTTCTGGATGTATTCCTCGAGAAGCACAGTCGGCTGGATTTTTATCTCCAGGCACATAGAACCAATTAGCTGGACAAACGTTATCTTGAATCTCTACAACTCTGTTGGCCACATATGGTTTCCACTTTGATGGTTGGCCTTTAATCCAGCTTAGAGTTATGAGAGAATCAGTCCAAGCGTAACTTTTGATACCCTCTAAGTTAAAATCTTCTACCACCTGTTTCATCAATCGTGAGTAGTCCACCATTCAATTCCAAACGTGGTAATGTAATTAATTTAGTAGGAGCTACTCTTGTTTTTGATGTAAGTAAAGAAATGTAAGTTTTTTCCTTCATTTTGATTTTTAAATATACGACAGCAGAGTCAGCATTCTGAGATGCATCAGAAAAACCATGTAGTTCTATGTATGCTGAATTTGACATATGGGTCCATCTGGGGATTTTGATGTTTTCAAGAGTTTGCAATTGTGAACGAAATTGAATCCATTCTGCTTGAATTGAATCAGAAAGTTTTTCATCCCAATTACATCCCAGTAGCCATAAGCGTTGTATGAAAATTTTTGCTGTTATGACTACTGGAGATAACCATCCTAAAGGGTCAAAAAGTGACGCTACTTCAGATAAAATTGATCGTTTAGTATAACTTTGTTTGAGCACAGGAAGATTTACAGTGAAACTAAATTCTTCAGATGCTGGAAACCATTTTATTCCTAAAGTTTTAATTGACTCTGAATCTGAGATATTTAGTTCACTCTTGATTTCTCTGTTTTCTAGAGGAATATTTTGGAGTAAGTTTGAATGGTTTGCCGTCCACTTGCGTAGATTAAACCCCCCTTTTGACAGCATTTTTAATAATTGCTCTTGGAGTGCTAAAGTGGTTTGAATTGAATCAGATCCACCTAGTAGATCGTCTACATAGGTGCAGTTTTTTAAACAATTCGATGCAAGAGGAAAGTTTCGCCCTTCATCTTCAGCTAGTTGAAACAAAGTTCGTATAGCTAAGAACGGTGCTAAAGTGGTTCCAAATGTTACTGTATTAAGAGTATAATCTTTTAGTTTATCATTTGGGTTCGACCTCCACACGATACGTTGATAATTTCGCTGATCTTTTCGTACTTTTACCATTCTGTACATCTTTTCAACGTCTGCTGTGAATACGTATTTAAATTGCCTCCACTTAAGCAAAGTGCTCCACAAAGTCGGCCGAATAGTCGGACCAGTGAGCATTTGTTCATTAAGTGATTTACCATTAGAACTTTTGCTAGAGGTGTTAAATACTACTCTGAGTTTCGTTGTAGTGCTATCTTTCATCACTGCGTGATGAGGTAAATAGTAGTTTGTTTGATCAGCCTTATCATCGTATTTTACTTCGGTCATGTGACCTAATTGAAGATATTCTTCAATACAGTTCTTGTAAAGATTGAAAAATTCAGGCCTTTGCTGAAACTTTCTTTCCAATTGATAGAATTGTTGAATTGCTTTGTATCTGGAATGACCCAGTTCTGGTGGTTTGTTATTTTTGAATGGTAGTGTTACCTCGTAACTACCATCTGATAAACGTTTTGTAGTAGATTTATAAATATCTTCGCAAAGTTGTTGCTCAGATGTTAATGGAGTTTTTTGGTTAATTTCTTCAATTTCCCAAAATTTTTTTAAAGAATAGTTTAAATCTTCAAAAGTAGTAACATTAAAAAATGTTAAAGTTTTTTGTTGGATAAAATGTTTAGACACTGGTCCCATTATGATCCATCCTAATTGAGTTTTTTGTGCTATGGGTGTATCATTTTTTCCTTTAATTAAACCCTCTTCCAGGATAGCACTATACACGTCAACCCCAAGAAGCAAATCTATGGGACCTGGTTCTGAGAACTGAGGATCTGCCAATTCAATTTCATTAAAATGATTGAACTGAGCTTTGTTTAAAGATTGTGTTGGAGTGTTGTCAGTTATTTGCTCTATAATAAGAGCTTGTAGATTTGTTTTAAAAGGAGTTACAAGTGATTGTATTTTCAGCGTAGTTGCTTGATGAACTTGCGCTGTTTGTGTTTTTTCAAGTCCTGTGACTTGAATATTGGTTCGATTACGTTTTAATTTAAGCTTTTTGGCAACAGATTGAGTGACGAACGATAATTGTGAACCTGAATCAATTAACGCTCTTAATGTCGATGTGTGTCCATGTGGACCCTCAACTTTTATCAGCGCTGTGGCTAACAAACATTGAGCACTATTTGTGTTGAATAGTGTGGTAGTAGGATTTAAGCTTGCACTTGCTTGATCCTGTGTTTGAGGTTTATTCTCAAGAGTAACTTTAGATGCATTTTTTGTTTGAGTATCTAAAGGTTGTTTATTGAAATCTACGTGCAGTAGTGAGTGATGCCTTTTTTTGCATTTTGTGCAAGAATATTTACTCTTACAATTGTAAGTTGTATGAGTAGGAGATAAACAATTTTTACATAATTGTTTTTTCTGAATGAACTCGTTTTTTGCTTGATAACTCAACTGCTTAAATTGCTCACATTTAAACAGTTGGTGATTTGGTGAGTTGCATTTTAAACATTTTTGAGATTTGTTCAAAAATGATTTTTGAGGCTGATTATTTGTTGACACAGGTTTTGTACCAAAATTTGTGTTTATTGATTCAAGAGTTCTGAATCTTTTATTCAAGAATTCAATGAACTTCTTGTATGACGGGAGATCTGTGATGCCACTTTGATCACGTTCCCATAAATATAAAGTTTCATGAGGTAGTTTTTGAGTTAATGAATATAATAAAATTGGATCCCAGTTATTGGTATCCACAGATAAAGTTTTTAGCTCGTGTAGAACTTCTTCAGTGGTATCTATGAAATTTCTGATTGCATGAGCAGATTCAACCTTAATATAAGGTTGAGTTAACAATTTTTTCAGATATATTTGTACTAAGTCTCTTTTATTGTTGTATCTTTCTTGCAATAGATCCCAAGCTTTCTCATGATTACTGTTCAAAACTCCTTTGTTCTGAATAGGGTAAAATTTGTGAAATAAATTGTTTATTGATCTAAGGCTCATAAACCTTGACCAGTTGCTGCCTGCATATACGGCTCTTGATACCGCTATACAAAATTCTTGTAGGAATTGAGTTATGTCACGAACAGTGCTTCAAGCAGACTCACTTGAAGATCCTAATAAAAGTCTTGGTTCACTGTCAGAAAATAACTCATAATTTATTGTTAATTTACATGGCCTTTTATATAAAAATTTTCATTACATTGCAAAATTACATACTAGAATAACAATAAAAAATTTACCTACTATTAATAATAAAAAATATTAAAAATATATTAAATGAACATTTATGCACGTAAAAATGTAAAAGCTCAGCAATTTTACTTTTCACATTTATAAATTCTCATAAAAATGTACTGGACTTAGTAAACAAAAGTATCAAATTTCGTCTGGCAATTTGTTCGTTAAAGTTACTTTTTGTTGATATAAACAAATTTAATTAGAATAAAAATTACAATATTTTATGAAAATAAAATTATGAACTAATTATGAATTTTTGATAAGTAAAAATATGAAATATAATTAATATGAAAATTATGATATTATTAAGTATGAAATCTCAACATTCTCCCCAGCGTTGAAGGCTCTGCATTCAACTAAATATCCTGATTATATGTGGTCTTGAAGGGTCCTGGTTGCTTCCGTTTTCTTCGTTAGAAGCTGCTGATTCTTCTTCTGATTGATGTAACTTATCGCATTTGGTGCATCGTGTTTTCCAAAGGAGGTAAATTGTTGAAAAAGCTATTAGCCCCAAGATTGAATATCCAAGAGCGTAATGATGGATGTGGTGTTAAGTTAAATTATTCGGCAATTGGGTGTCGATCTGCTGTAGTTCCCTTTTAATGGCTTCTAACTCACCTAACTGGGGGTAATAATGATTAGTGTACGGCGCAGCTGGTTTTATTTGCTCAGGCGTAGCGAAGTCTATTATGTCAATCGATGGAATATACGAGGTTCTACTGATTGTAGGATATATATTATGACCTTGTATAGTTAATAAGGATTGCCTGACAATGCAGTCACTTTGGATATTAAGTATGCCGGTTTTTTGAAGGATGATTTGAGTCGTGCTGTCTCCACATACTACATTAATACTAGTATTTTTGTCCAGCGAATAAATCCACTGATTGGGATTATGTAATTGTATCCAGTGAGCCCCTGATTCTACCTTTGTTATTGAGCAAGAGGGTCCAGGTGCTAGATTGTTCAACAGGTTAATTTCGCAAGAGCTGACTGATGATCCTCGACTATACAAAGGACCTTTTTGTTGACATATATGTCTTCCACTATAAATTGTCATACATCCTTTTAGGTCGTGCTCAGTTAGGGGGTAATACTGATCCCGATGTAAACTTACTATTAAGAAGGGAGATGAAGGCTATATTCCAATGAAGGAGTCGTTAACTTTTACTGGAACGGTGATTAGTTTGAAAAGCTCAAATTCTGGTATTGCTAGAAGAGGTAGCGTTAATTTAAAAATTATGTATTTCTCTGTAACTCTCCCATGTATGGACATTATACTGTAGAATTTTAAGATATCTGATGGTTGTACGGGCAACTTTAGCGTAGCTGGGATACCTTCCTTAATCTCCAGTAGACTTTGCTCGAGTTGCTCAGGTGAAATCAAAAGTGGATTAATTTTTCCATGATGAGTATCAGTGAGGATATCAAGAAGAGCGTTTTGAACTTGCTGGAAGTTTGATATAGCGAGCATGATTGTTAAAAGTGTAAAAGTTTGTGCCGCCCTCTCTGCGTATAATTGTTGATGAGTAATGCTGAGCTGATGTGACGTTTCATTGAAAAGATTTTCTATATGCTCAAATTCTTGCTCAATGGCTTTACGATCCCTTTTCATAACGTTGATGGTAGTGTCTATGAATGAAGTTTGATTGCGTATCAAGGATGCCAAGTGCGCTTCATTGTGTGTTACACTTTCAATGGTTTGTGACATTTTTTCTGCATATTCGGAATCCAAGATCCCAAACAGAGCATGAGCAACGTTACCCACAATGTTGAATGCACCTCTTTTAACTTTTGTCGTTTTCTTCGCCTTTAATATTTTATTGTTTTCTTGCAATTGATGAACGGCATGTTTAAGTTGTGCAAGAATTTTTGTACAAGGTTCTGGATGAGTTTGAATGGTCTTGCAGGTTTTTTCTAACATCGTGCTGCAATTAAGAAGTTCAATCAAGTGCCATTCGCTAGTGATGATGTTGGCTGTTCCTAGATTTTCAAAGTATACTCCTGGATTAGTTCTGAAAGGTGTTACTTCAACCTTAGATGCGATAGCGACCGGTAGTAACAAACACGTTAGCAACAGTGATGCTACGGTTGACAATCGTATCCTTTTTCGACGATTGGACGTAGCCGAATCGTCTGCAAGCTGATGTTCGTCTTCAGTTTCTTCAGGATTGTCGCCTATAGGTGATGATTCTGCTTCTTCTGTTGGCAACGGAGCTAAACGGTGTATTGGACGACGTATGATGCCCTTTGCAGTTTTTAACTCAACCACTCGTACTAAACCATCCTCTCCTTTGATCAATCTTATCACACGTCCTAAAGGCCATTTCATTGGAGGCAGGTTTTCGTCCTTGATTATAACAATCGTATTAGTTTTAATGTCTTGACATTTCTGCTTCCATTTATAGCGTTGTTGCAATTGATTTAAATATTCACACGACCATCTTCTCCAGAACTCATTTTTCAGGTGGCTCACAAGTTTCCACCGTTTCAAAGAACTAGCATGTAAAGGGCTAGCATGAGGATCTATGCTTGCTGTGAGAGGCTCTCCGATGAGCAAATGTGCAGGCGTTAATGCACTCAAATCGTTTGGATTGGAAGAAAGAGCCGTGATTGGCCTGGAATTTAGAATGGCTTCAATTTCGATTATAATAGTTTCCATTTCTTCGTATGTTAGGGAAGCTGAGGCTACTGTGCGTACGAGTAAATGCTTTGCTGATTTCACAGCAGCTTCCCAAAGCCCTCCAAAGTGGGGAGCCCTAGGTGGAATAAATTTGAATTCTGTTCCCTTTAAATGGCATTCGGATATTATTTTGTTCTTATCCCTTTCATCTTTAAGCATGTTTGTCACTTCCTGCAGTTGATTCCTTGCACCCACGAAATTGGTTGCGTTATCGCAATAGATTGTCTGGCAACTACCACGTCTTGCCATGAATCGCCTCAAGGCACCTAGAAATGCATCAGATGTTAAATCGCTTACCAACTCCAAATGTACTGCTTTAGTGGCAAAGCAGCAGAACACGGCGATGTAAGCCTTTTGGGGCCGTTTTCCTCTTATTTTAAAGTGTGTCCACACAGGACCACAAAAATCTACACCAGAATTCACAAATGGGCGTGCAGGTTGTACTCGATGCATTGGCAAATTACCCATTAGTTGTGATAACAGCGTTGGGTTGGCTTTTGTACATCGAACACAGTGTTGTACAACTGAGCGTGCTAACGTTTTTCCTTTGATTGGCCAAAAGCGTTGACGTGCTATTCCCAAGAGGGCTTGTGGCCCGATATGCAGATGTTCCTCATGTAGATCCTTAAGAAGCATTTTAGTGTAACTATGCGTGTAAGGTAAAAGCATAGGATGCTTAGCATCAAAACTTAGCGATGAAGCCTCCAATCGTCCACCGACTCTAATAATTCCTTTATCGTCAATAAAGGGTGCTAAGGTATTAAGCGAGCTGTTTTTTGTCACTTCCCCATGTCTGTGTAGATGTTTTATGTCATCTGCAAACTCTTCTTGTTGCATATATCTTATGATGGATTGAAGGGATTGTTCCATTTCTAATAGATTAAAAGAAGATGTTGGTGTATTGTCATAGTGACGCTTTCGTAGCTGGTTAATAAAGCGATGTACATAACCCAATATACGTTGAAGGCGACGAAAAGAGTTATAATGGTTTATATTGCTAATAACGTTATCCGAATGCTGTGTTGCTACAAGAGTGTGTTGTTTAATTCTGCTTTCTAAGGTACATTCAATGAGTGCTTTTGGAAACTTGGGCCAAATAGTTTCGTTGCCATGAAGAAAGCGGGGTCCATAGAACCACATCGTATTTTTCATTAACTCTTCGGGAGCTACCCCTCTAGATAAAAGGTCAGCTGGATTCTGATCCGAGTTGACGTGTTTCCATTGTTTAGGTAGCGACAAGCGTTGAATGGCTGATATTCGATTTGCTACGAATGTATGAAAATTTGATGAGTTAGAATTGATCCACCGAAGAACAGCTGTTGAGTCTGACCATAGGAATATTAATTCATTTTTCAAATGGAGGTCCTTTTTCAAGCGCACTGCAAGTTCTGCTGCTAATTTCGCTGCACATAATTCAAGTCTGGGAAGAGTAATCTGCTTAACGGGTGCTACCTTCGATTTAGCGCATAGAAGACGAACTATTACAATGCCGTCTTTGTTAACTGATCTGACGTATGCGACCGTTCCATACGCCTTCTCCGATGCATCAGCAAAAATGTGAATTTGCATTTCCTTTTGAATCTGATTGGCAAAAACATGCCTTGGAATATGCATATCATTTAATGTTTTTAAGCCTTCCCTAAAGTTTTTCCATTGAGTGTGGAGCTCTTGAGGAAGGGCTGCATCCCAATCTAGTTTTAAGGTCCAAAGCCTTTGAAGAAATAGCTTGGCTGTTACTACTACTGGAGTCAGCAAACCCAGAGGATCAAAAATATGAGCTACATCTGAAAGTGCCGCTCTTTTGGTGATTCTTTGTCTCTCAATAACTGTTATTTTTATAGAGAAAGAGTCCTTTTTTGGTAGCCATACTAGACCCATAGTTTTAACATAATTTTCAGAATGGTCATCAAAGTTCAACTGCACTTCTTGATCTCTTGGTGGTATGTTCTGGAGTAATCTGGGGTGATTTGCACACCATTTGCGAAGATTAAAACCTGCTGATGCTAATATAGTTTTTAATTGTGCTTGTATTTCAAGAGCAGTACTTAGTTGATCAGAGCCTGAGAGGACATCATCAACGTAGAAATCTTGACTAAGAGCTTTGGCTCCTAGCGGGTAAGTGTTTTCTGTTTCTTCAGCCAAATTTTTGAGGCACCGCGTAGCTAAATATGATGCAGGAGTTGTTCCATATGTTACTGTTGAAAGTTGATAGCATTTGAGTGGTTGATTGGGATCATCTCTCCATATAATCAGCTGATATTTGCGGTCGGATGGCTCCATCCTAATCTGCCGATACATTTTTTCTATATCAGCTGTGAATGCGAATAGCGGCATTCGAAAACGTAATAATATAGTAAAGACGTCGTCTTGTATAGCAGGACCTTTACACAAAATGTCATTTAAAGAGATGTTGGTTGATGTTTTAGCTGAAGCATCAAAAACGACACGCAGCTTTGTTGTTGAACTTTCTGCCTTTAATACGCAATGGTGCGGTAAAAAATAGTATGGCCTTTGTAATTGGTCAAATGGAATTTCTTGTATGTGCCCAAGCGCTAGATATTCTTGCATAAATTTCACGTACTGACTACGAAGTTCTTCATTTTTGCTAAGCTTTCTTTCAATAGATTTGAAAAGTTGTAAAGCAATCTCTCTTGAGTGGCCCAGCGTAGTGGGGTCGCCACAAAAGGGTAGCCGTACAGTAAAGCGGCCATCAGAATCTCTGTATGTAGTTTGCACAAAATTGGCTTCACATCTCCTTTCTGCAGCTGTATACTTGTCATCTTGATTATTTATTTCTTCCAGGTGCCGAAATTTTTCTATGTGTTGACTTAAAGCTTCATCTTCGCTGCATATACCACAAGTAGCTGACATTAAGTCATCAGCTGCGTTTGTGATTTTGCCTGCCACAGTCCACCCGAACAAAGTATTTTGTAAAATAGGCAAGTCGTCTGATAACTTTATCTGCCCTACGGATAATGCCGTATAAAATACCTCTGCGCCAATTAGTAGATCGATAGGACCTGGCTGATAAAAGTGCGGATCTGCCAGCGAAATATTGTTTGGAATGGACCATTTAGATATATTAATCTCTTGCGCGGGTTGTGGTGAAATTATTTTTGAAAGGATATGGGCTTCCATTCTGAATGAAAATCCATTTTGTTTTGAGTGTAATTCTAAATTTATTTTTCTTTGTGTTTTATGTTGCTGTTGACCAATGCCTTCTATGCACAATGTGTCTGGTTTTCCCTTAAAACCAAGTTTTTGCAGAGTCCAGAATCGCCCTGCAAGTTATCTTGGAGCCCCATTTGTCGGTGATTTGTACCAGTACTGTGCCAAGAAGTACATTGTGTAATTTTCTTGCACGCTGTGAGTGAGAGGCGAGAGAAATAGCCCCCTGTACTTGGTTACTATTTGTTGAACTGGTTGGTTTGCTTGGTGCAATTGCTGTATCTGGCGCTACTGAGTTAGTGGTTTGATTAGAAGGCTTCAAGTGCAGCAAAGTGTTGTGTTTTCCTTGACAAAGTGTGCAACTTCCTGATGAGCAGCCCTTTGCATTGTGGCCATGTTTGAGACAATTTACGCAATGTTTGAATTTTTGGACCAATTTGAGACGTTCTTTTGGCTGCAGCTTTAGGAATTTTTGGCAAGCATACAGTGGATGTCCACCTTTACAGGATATGCAGGGGTAGTTCGCTGCCGTAGTCAAAGCTAGTGCCCTAGATGGAGTTGAATTTTTATGCTGTGAGTCCTTCGGTGTAAGCTTGAAATCTTTCCCACCTAAAGCCTCCAATGACTGAAAACGAGTTTCTATAAATGAAAGAAATTCCTTTAATGAAGGTAAGATTTTTGGTTTTTTGAGAGACTGCTCCCAAAGCGTGTGTGTGTTCCGATCCAATTTTTTGAGTAAAATGTGTAGGAGTAGAGGATCCCAATTTGTGGTTTTGATGCCAAGGTTTTCAAGACTCAGTATGCACTCTTGTGTAGTGTCATGAAGAGATCTAATAAAAGAAGCATTTTCGTTTTGTATGGTTGGTTGGGATAATAATTTATTTAGTATCGCTGTAACCAATAGGCGAGAATTTTCATAGCAGTCGTTAATTACATTCCATGCAGTAATGTAATCGGCATTTGACACTGTAAAATGATGGATAGGCTTTGCTGCATCTCCAGTAAGGCTTGATTTGAGGTACCACATCTTTTAAGATGCTGGAATTTGTTGGTTGTGTACCATTTCAGAAAAGAGATCCCGAAATTGCCTCCATCGTAGATAATCGCCGTTGAATTTAGGTATCTCAATTTTAGGTAATTTCATAGAAATTGGTGAATTTGTGAGTAATTGTGGATGTTGTTGTGATACTGATAGATTTAATGATGAGCATGAAGCTAGACGTTCATGTAATGTAATTAAGGCACATTGAATCTTTTCTTCTTTATCGATATAATCGGATAAATTGTAAACGAGGGGATCTGGTTGATCCATTAGGTCCCATATCTGTTGATGTAGCCTTTGTGCTGTTTCCCAATGTTGCTCGATTGATTTTATTTTAATCGAATAAAATTGAGAAGATTGTTCTGCATCATCTTGCATCAAAGGCCCTAATGAGGATAAAATTGTATCTAGAATTACACTGTTTTTTGATTAATTTAGCCAACTGGGAATCGTTGTTTTTGCACGAAGCACCTGGATTGGGCTGCTTGGCACCGGCTCCTGTTGAGGTGAACTGGTTATTAGTTTGTAATCCATTTCCACCTGTTGGAATTTTAGGTTGCTTTTCGGTAGATTTCAAAGGTTCTTTGGTTGTTAACATTTCAATTCTGCTTTGGATATCAGAATCTATAAATTCAAATTGTTGCCTTATGATGTCATAATACCCCTTTGCAAAGTAGGGATGGGTTAACTCTTGAGCATGATCTACTCGTATTTGAAGATCAACTTGCTCAAACGAATCCCAAAGCTGATGAATGTAGTTTGATTTTTTTTGCAGGTAATCAATTGTCTTACGGGATGATGCTTCCTTTTTGTAATTACTGACTACGCGTTGTATTTCAGTGCCAGTTTCTTCTTGCTGTGCCGCGAGTTTGTTAAACTCTTCCATGACCAAAATGTATTAGATTGAAAAAATTTGTAAGAGGTTGAGAATTGGATAAAAAAAAAATAACAATAATAATAATAATATATATAATATATATATGCACGTGTATATAAAGCGATGCTGAATTTGTATGCGACGGAATGAATCACGTCGGGGTCACCAAAAATGTTCAAAACTCCTTTGTTCTGAATAGGGTAAAATTTGTGAAATAAATTGTTTATTGATCTAAGGCTCATAAACCTTGACCAGTTGCTGCCTGCATATACGGCTCTTGATACCGCTATACAAAATTCTTGTACGAATTGAGTTATGTCACGAACAGTGCTTCAAGCAGACTCACTTGAAGATCCTAATAAAAGTCTTGGTTCACTGTCAGAAAATAACTCATAATTTATTGTTAATTTACATGGCCTTTTATACAAAAATTTTCATTACATTGCAAAATTACATACTAGAATAACAATAAAAAATTTACCTACTATTTATAATAAAAAATATTAAAAATATATTAAATGAACATTTATGCACGTAAAAATGTAAAAGCTCAGCAATTTTACTTTTCACATTTATAAATTCTCATAAAAATGTACTGGACTTAGTAAACAAAAGTATCAAATTTCGTCTGGCAATTTGTTCGTTAAAGTTACTTTTTGTTGATATAAACAAATTTAATTAGAATAAAAATTACAATATTTTATGAAAATAAAATTATGAACTAATTATGAATTTTTGATAAGTAAAAATATGAAATATAATTAATATGAAAATTATGATATTATTAAGTATGAAATCTCAACAATTACCATCCGTAACATCAATCTGTCGCAATAAACGTTCTGCATCGCCTTTTACACAAGTTTTAAGGTAATGTAATTTTTGAACTCTAGACAAAGCAGGATCTTTATGAATTAAAGATGTGAAAAGATCGTGAAAAGATCTCCAATTTTTATAGTTACCATCAAAAGTTGGAATTGTGATTTTTGGTAAACGCGTATCAGATTTTGAAAAAGATGGCAAAGTTAAATTTCCTTCAGAAAATCTTCGAGGTGATGACGATGAAGGTGATGAAAATTTAGTCTCAATATGATCTTTTAAAATTGAGATAAATTCTAAGTATAAATCTTGGGTTGTATTGTATAACGAACCTTTAATATATTCTTCCGCGTTTTTATCTTCGTTTTCATAGATATTGAGATGATTGTCTTGGAATTTCGACCATGTTTATTCGCGATGTCTATGTAGCCTTGAACGTGATGTTTTTTTAATTGCGGTATCTTCCACTTTTTCATAGCTAGCCATAGACTTAGTAAGTTGTTGTTGCAAGGCTGTTTGGCCTTTAACAAGCTTTGCGCATTCAATTTTACCCATCCTTCTATATATCCGGCTCGAAGGACCAATGAAAATACTGTGAGTTATTTAATGTTCAAACGAATCTTTTAAATAACTCACAATGAATTTGATATGTGTGTTGCAGTGAACTATGTGGATATGAATAAAAGAATTAGGGCTTTTGAAAGAAAAACGCAAAGCTTAAAGTTCAAAAATATTTTTTCCTTTATTTATTTTTTCAACAACTTACAACTAACAATCCAAAATTTAAATCAACTAAAATATTAAACAAACTATGATAAAAACAAAATTATTAATTCGAACAAAATCAATTATAAATGAATAAAAAATTATTATTTTATACAAGATTATATACAAAAATAAAAAAATGAAAATGAAAAATAAAAAGAAATTATTGATTAAATTCAAAAAATAAATTTGAAATAAAAGTTTAAATGTTTGAGAAAAAAAATATTAATTCAAATCAAATCAATTTCAAATTGTCGACTTCTGTTTGTTTATTCCTGTAAAGAAATTCAAAAGGAATATGGAAATTTAAATTAAAGGTTCGTTATATACGACACTTAACAACAATTTCAGTGTTAGTTTGCTGACAATGACAAAACAATTCTCAGTATGATTTATATTATTGGTATTCGTTTCCAATTTGATCGATCTGAGTTTGACAATGTAAGCCAAATTTAAGTAATGACAGAATTGTTTACTTGCAGTAAGTTATCACTTGGGCAAGTGAGCCACGCGTAATATAAGTGATAACTGAGATTTGTAGTGAGCTGAAATTGACAGTCAATTATTTTGACAAGTGAGTCGCAATCAGTGAAGAAGTAAGATTTTTTCGTTTGAATTATAAGTCGAGAAGTGAGCTGTTTGTTTTTAAGTTGGTTGAGTTTCAACTTAGGGATTTATAAATTAAACAAATTGAACTTGATAAAATGTAATTCAATAAATAACTTAGAGATTTTTGATAAAAAAAAATTTGTTTTATTTTATAGGAATAAGTTTCTCACAATTAACTTATAAATTTTAGTTTCGTTCTTCAACTTTTTAAAGTTGAAATCGTAGAAAACGGACTTGAATTTTGCTTCTTTGACTTGTATTGGAAAATTAATTTTCCTCAAAGTCAAAATCGTAAAAAAGAACTATCTTCTTTCTTTAACTTATCAGAAAATGTTAAATTTTCTGCTAAGTTAAATTCGTAGTAAAGCAAATGTCTTCTTTCTTAACTTATTAGAAAAATGCTATCGGTTTTTCTTCTAAGTTAAGTTCGTAGTAAGAAGATTTTATGTTAATTAGTGAGAAACAGATTTTGTTAAGTCAAAATTGAACAAGTTCAAGCAAAGTTTCCAGTTCTTGGTCAATACCCAAAGAACTGAATTCACGTTGAACTTGACAATTTCCACTTATGGTCCAAGTAAAATGCCCTACAAATTTTCTATCTTCTGGTCAGTACCCAGAAGACTGAAAATTACCAAGTTAAGTTAAATTTTCTATCTTTAGGTCAATACCCCAAAGATAGAAAATGCACTAAGTGTTGTAAGAAATTTCTATCTCTCGGTCAATACCCAAGAGATAGAAATGCGGAGAAGCTCAAAAAAAAAAAATACTTGTGTAATCAATACTTACACAAGATCCTTTTGACATATAAATTTTATTTACCTTTTGTTGTTTGGTTTTTAATAGTTTTTGGCTAAAGTTTTATTGAACAAGTTTTGAAAGTGCGCTGAAAATTTGTATCAAGAATTTTAAAAGGTAAGTGAATAAATTGATTTTCATTAACCTTTTGTTAATTTTTAATAATTTAATTTGTTTTCACATTTAGATTCACCACAAAAACCAAGGTATGGTATGTTGAAGTCATCGTAAATAAAGGTATGTCTTTATACAAAACATAACCTATAATTTTGTTATTTTTATTTTCAGATGACCTTCAAAAAATACACAGGAACAAGATTTTTTTTTTTTAAATAATTGTAATTTTAAATCACTTTCATCTTTTGTAATAACTGTATCAATATGACCAAATTTTATATAATTTGGTGAATTATTTCCTAATTTCGACGATAAAATTTTCGGATATTCTATTAAGGGTTTTTAATAATTTTTTTTTTTTAATTTTTGAAGAAAACAAAAATGTTGATTTAAAATGTCACTACTATTACAACGGCGACCATTTTCTCCATTTGTAAGTTCCAATTGGATTTTAATAATTCTTAAATTTGTTTTATTATATGATTTTGTTGAATTTTATCATTAAAAAAAAATGTAACACAATAAATTGTTCATTAGATGTATAATTTTCATGATATGTTAAAAATTTTATTAATTTTCAATGTATTCTCCCGTTTTAATATACTATAACAATTCAATGTTGAATCAATATACACATATAATTCATTAATAATTGACGATTTAACTATGTTTAAATTTGACAATAATTTATCATGTATTTTTATCTTGTTTAAATTTTAGTATATCAATAAATTTAATATCACTAAACGAATATTTCATAATTGAACCAAATTCACGTATAAATTTCACAAGTAAAGATTTGAGGAACATATTTATTTTATTTTACCTTTTTCTTTTCTTTTTTTTCAAAATGTATCACCAAAAACGTCACCATATTAATATTATTTAAATAAAACTTTACATGTTAAATTTTTTTTATTTAGTTTTTAAAAAACAAGATTACTTTAAAAAAAGACATCTTCGTCTGTAGCTGACCGGATCAAGACTCAAAAAATAAAAAATAAAAAAGACCGCTTAAAATTATACCTCCCTTATATATACCTCCTACTTAGCATATTACTCGTCTCTTAATTTCTTATGATAAGGTAATTAAAACAACATTTAAGAGATTAATACCCGGTAATATGCATGAAGGTATATGAACCATCATAGAATATTCTGGTATATTCCATATATTACTTGATGAGTAATATATAACGAGTAGGTATAATGTCAGCATATTGGGTACTTGACACAGTGTGTGTGAGATAAATTTTATATATTATTACGCCATTTACATGAGTAAATAGGTCGTAATAAAACATATGGGTCAATTAATATATACGAAATTTTATAGGGGCTATTTAATATGGGTATAAAATGTTATATGAAGTATGACGTATTTGCCGTCGACAAATACCATTGCATATATTTTAGTTATAAGAGAATTTTGAAAAATTTGAATTTTAATAAAAAAAGTAGGTAATTAAAAATAAGAGAATTTAAGTGAAGAAGAAGAAGGAACAATTTAAGTTGAATAATTCTCTTATTATTTTTTTCCTATAAATCGCGTGATTTTTAAAATATGAAAAAAAATCACGCCACTTACAAAACAATGTGATGGATATATATTTTTTATATATTTTTGTTGCGCGTGTGCAACGGATATTACATTTACAGTTCATTTATTAGAATTTTAAGTTGCAATTCCAATAAATTGCAGACTTTATTTTTCCAATATGAACTGAATTAAAATATTTTTAATGTACAGCCAACTGAATTTGTACAGTGGCGTACAAAAAAATATGCACATCAAAAGGAATTAATATAGCTGTCGCAACAACACAAACTTTTCCACTGACCTGTCGAGGTGGAAAAGGTTGGAACACGACAGCAGGCGAATGAAAACCGGAAAAACGTGGGGCTCGTCCACGCCCTGAGAAAGAGTCTCATGCCAGAACAAGTAGGCAAGCCGGGCTGGAACAGAGAAAAAAAAATTAGGAGGCACAAAAAAAACTATGGAGTAAATTCACACACTGCCATCAAGATCCAACAAAGTCCTACGCAAATAATTTCACATACCAGCATGGCCATGACGCTCAATACCATGAGTAGTTCACAAGATAATTATAGCCACAGAATGTTTGAAAAAAAAAATCATAACCAAAAGGATCAGTTGGGTTCGCGAACCAGTCCACAGCACCTTCGTCTGGGAGGGTAAAGCGAACCACTGAGATTAAGCAGATTGAAGAGCACCAACAAAAAGTCATTGAGTAAAAGTAAAACTGACCGATGATTGTATGAAACTGAAGTGAGCAAGGCAGAGATAATTTGTAAAAAAAAACTATTTACAGATTTATATCCAAATAATGATGAGGTAAACTAATTATTGTTTTAAGATTTTAAATCTTTCGCATGAAAGGTACCCACGTATTTACCCTGTAGGTCCTCCACTTCATACATGCTTCCTCCAATGCATTTTTTAATTCGACATTTTAAGAACTTTTTAGCCAATTTCGAATTATACCCCTTAGCGAAATCGCTTTGAGTGAAATTTCGTCTATAAACTTCTTGACCTGGACGAAATTTCACTTCTGTGGTACGGAGGTTGTACGACCTTTCTGTTCGTTCGTGAGCCTTCTTCAGATTTGCCGAGACTTGGTCACGAATCTGCTGAAGCTTGACGACTTCAGGCAAATCGACGACCTCTCCATCCATCACACAGTCCAATTCTCTCAGAACACGATATGCCGAGCCATGCCTTACCATCGGGAAACCTAATACCGTCTGGTAAGGTGTGCGCTCAATGGGACTATGAAATCGAGTTCTAAGAGAACTAGCCACGCGATGAATGGCCTTGTCCCAGTTGGCCTGATCTTCACGAGCATAAGACCTTCCAGCCTTCAAAATGACCCGATTAACGCGTTCAGATGCATTCGATTGAAGCGAGTACAAAGCAGTGCGAATATGTTTAACACCATACGAGGATAAAAAAATGTTTGAAATTCTTTCGAAACAAATTGTTTGCCATTATCACTGTGAAGAAATTCGCATACGCCAAAAATTGAGAAGACTTCGTGTTCTATGAACTGTATAATTACAGGGGCATTGGCCATACGAAGAGGTTTAAGGAACACGAATTTAGAAAAGTGATCAAGAATGATCAAAATTTGCGAATTTCCTGCCTTAGTCCTAGGATATGGACCAAGTAAATCAATATAAAGACGTTGAAAAGGTCTTTCAGTAATGAATCTAGATCCCATAGGAGGCCTAGTTCGAAAATTAGGGGATTTATTTTCCTTACGCGCTTCACACTTTCTAATAAAGTCTTGACCATCTACAATCATTTTAGGCCAATAATATTTTTCGGACAAAAATCGAAAAGTTACAGCAATGCCACCATGACACGTTACTTCAGATTCATGAACATTTTGGATCAACGAATTACGAAGGGATTTAGGGACCCAAAGTCTCCAAGGGTTGTCGATATTTTCCGCTGTACGAAATTGGACACGTTTGAACACTTTACCGTCGTGAATTTTCAAATCGGGCAACTTACTTTGATTTTTTGAAACGAAGGAAACTAAGTGAACATAATCGTCATCGCGAAAATTATCTGAATCTAGGTCGACCTCAGTCAGATTTAAGTTTGTACAAATTTCTTCACAAAACGCACGGGAGAGCGAATCAGCAACCACATTTTGCGAACCTTTGCGGTGCTGGATTGCAAAATCAAAGGCTTGCAATTTCAAGCTCCAGCGAGCGAGACGACCACTTAAATCCGATTGCGACATTAACCATTTCAGACTCGCGTGATCCGTTATAATCGTAAATCGAAAGCCTTCGATGTAAGCTCGAAACTTCTTGACACAAAGTACAGCGGCCAAACACTCCAGCTCTGTCACGGAGTAGTTTCTCTGTGCTTTGTTCAGTTTTTGTGACACATATGCGATGGGACTTTCGTCACCCGCCTCCGAAAGTTGGAATAGGACTCCTCCTACGCCCACTTTCGACACATCGCATTGAATGAAGAACTCCTTCATGAAGTTGGGGTTGTTTAACACTGGCGCTGACGTCATACACTTTTAAAGCCTGTCAAAAGAGTTTTGGGCTTCACCTGACCAAATGAAATTTTTAGATTTTTTTAAACAATCCGAAATCGGGGCTGCCAAAGAAGCATATTCTCGAATAAAACGACGATACCAATTGGTCATTCCTAAGAAACGACGAACTTGCTTAGGATTTTTCGGACTTGGAAAATCGACAATCGCAGAAATCTTTTCAGGATCGGTTTTTATACAACCATCACCGACGATGTAGCCAAGATACTTAATTTCCTTTTGGCAAAATTTACTCTTTTCGACGTTGATAGTTAATCCCGACATTCTCAAACAAGTCGCGACTTTTTCGAACATTTTTATATGAGTATCAAAATCCTTCGATATAATTAATAAATCGTCCAAATAAACAAAGACATTATTACGTAATTCCGACTGTATGACTTTGTCCATCAATCGACACATTCGCTGGGGAGCGTTGCACAATCCGAACAGCATCACGGTGAATTCGTAAAGAGGCCGGCCAGGTACTGTGAAGGCTGTCCTTTCGCGTGATTCCTATACAGCTGATAGAAGCCCCGGTATCCATTAAACCATAAAATTCGACGTTATTAATTAAATTTTTTGCGTATGGTCGCGGATCTTTAAAAGGACAAAAACTATTCAGAACTTCCAACGACTTCCGAACCTGCTTACGCGTTTTAAAAGAATTCGTTTAGATACAACTTCCGATACCGTACCGAATATTTTATTACGACACTCGTTATATTTACGCAACTTTTCAAGATATCGATTTTCAAAGTTCATGGTAGCATTACTTGTAAATTTGTTCAAATCAGGTAGTTTTTCAGACAATTCTGGAAAGTTTATGGACAAATCAGTTAAATTATTTGGCGAATCTGGTAAATTTCCAGACAAAACTGGTAAGTTGAGAGACATATCAGTGAAATCAATTGACAAATCAGGTATGTTTTTAGACAAGTGTTCAGGCTGACGATCGCTGAAGACGGAATCTCTCTGTGATGGGCCGAGGTTCTGACCCTTACCAAGCGGATATTGTGGCAGGGTATCATGCTCTGAGGCACGGATCCTGCCATCCTGCAAAACTTGGCGCAAATCAGGCCCACGGTCCAGCACAGGAGGACCACCGGCAACGACCGACAAGCCTAGCTCGTCTTTTTCGTCACAGTAGGGGTCTTCGGATCCGGGAAACGACGTAGCAAACGAGGTGCCCCGGAGTGCATCCCGTTTGACACTCCGTTTTCCGACGTACAGATTTTACAGACTGGAGTGGTGACACCTTTACGACCACATTTAAAACAAAATAAATTACGTTGAGGTATCGTACATTCTCTAAATGAATGTCCTTTGGCGTCACAGTTCCAACAGATAAAATTTTCCGTAGATAGGTTGTTTAAGGCTCAAACATCGGCGCTAGACATAGGTAAGTCCATTCCAGGCGGAATAGTAAATTCTTGTGTAATACAGCTAGCGACATAGAAAAGTGCGGTCTGATAATTTTTATACATTTTCAAAAACAAATGTCCTTTGTGTTTATTTTATGACTCCTAATGTTGGGTTTTTTATTTCTATGATAAGACTGATCTAGTAAGAGGTAAAACCTATAATAAAGAGAAGGCTAGTCTACCTGCAAATATTTTTTTTTTTACTTTCTAAACCCTTTCCCTATAAATTTGTAAAAATGTGTAATAATTTGTAAGAACATAAAGAAGAATAAATTGTTTTTTTAATTTTTAAATGAAATTTATTGCCTGGATTTGTTTTTTCGAACATCGTCATAAACCGTATAACTATTTTGCTTAACCTAAATTTTCTATTTATAATTATTTACATTTTTTTTGAAGTTTTTGATTAAAGTTAACATTTAATAGCTCCTCCTATTGCCTTAATGACCACATCGACTCTCTGCGGAATTGATTTTTATAATAATGATATAATTTAATAAGGATAAGCAGTATATCAAATATTTAATATAGAATTTTTCAATTCTTCCACTGTTTTCGGTTTATTTTCATTGAGTCTCATGTCAGTGGAACCCTAAAAATTCTGCATTATGTTCATGTCAGGAATTATTTCTGGCCAGGACAATGAATATAACCAGAAATTTTCTTTTTAATTTGTTATCTGCAGTAGAAATAACAATTTTAAAAATAATTCAGAATTCTAGTTCAAAGGAATACCTACGAGCTTTGTTCTATAACATGGAACCGAATCATCCTGAAATATCGAATCCTCTATATATTGAGCAATGTCCTCAAATGTTGGAAAAACATAATTTGAGATGATTTTCTCATATTTTTCTTAATTCATTATTCCATCTTTTATTTTTAATGGGGAAACTCCATAGTCTGTGATGCACCCACAAACCATAACACACGGTGAATGTTGTACAGTTGTCAATATGCAATGAGGCCCAATTTTTCTTTTTGTTTTCGACGAGCGCTCTGCTTTCCTTCATGTCCAAATAAATTGAAGTTGTGTTTGTCGGAGAGAGTCACTCTCGGCCAATCATCAAATGTCCATTTCTAATGGTTTTCAGCCTATTGAAGCCGATTAGCCTTCATTTTCTCACTTCAGAGTGGTTTTTCTGCAGGCCTCTTACACCTGAAACCATGTTTATTTTATTTTTTTTCAACTGTACGAACACTTAAGTTAGTATAGTTTGTAGTTTTTTACTCCCTCTTCAATTTTGTAGCAAAAAAAAAAGGTTTATAATACCTTAAATTTTAATTCCCGGTCCTCTTTTTCTGTGGTTTTTCTTTTAGCACCAGTACCTTTTTTCCTCTCCAAATTCCCTAAATTTTAAAAATTTTTCAAAAATTTCATTACGGAAGATTCTGCGTACCCTACCCGTCCTGATATTTCTTTTATAGAAATATTTTCCTTATGTGAGAACCGAACTTTTTACCGCCACTGACATTTGTTTTTTTCCACTCATTTTACTTCACTTTTTTTTATATTAAAAATTACTCTTCAAATTTCACTAGCTAAATAATGAAGAATAAATCTTTCGGGACTTTATATAGGGTGCAGAGGGACAGATCCTATTATAGATGCAAAAAAACCCAACATTATGAATCATAAAATAAACGCAAAGGACATTTGTTTTTGAAAATGTATAAAAATGATCAGACCGCACTTTTCTATGTCGCTAGCTGTAGGTGATGAATTAACAGACAAATGAGAAAATTGGTGACCTAGATCACAAGAGGGGTCATAAGCATCTATTGGATCTTGTTGAGGTGTTTCGGAGAAAACACAAGAATCGTAAGGGCTGTAAAGTGCCGAGATATTACGGGTTTTTGCACGGAGATCAGTTTCTGACCACAGCTTTTCAAACCTACGAGCCAGATCTCGTAATTCATCTAGAGAAGTGACAGTATGAAGAAGAAGTGCATTTCGCAATTTTGAATTCATATTACGGCGAATAATTTCAATAAGCTCTTGTTGGCTCATTGGATGCCTAAGTCGTGAGACTTACCCCTGCATTTCCAATCGGTAATCGCTGAAGGATTCCTCAGGCTTTTGATGACGAGCGAACATTGCTTGGCGAATCTCAAAGTCCGTAGTCTGGCTTTGAAATTCGTCAAGCAACGCCCGTCGTACATCGCGCCAATTTGCAAGAGGATTGGACCTACGAAAGAGCCAGTACCAAGTGAGGGCTTTATCTGATAAAAATCGGTTCACGTGAGCAGCTAGCGTGTCTTCCGAGACCTTGTCAGCAACCGCTAATGATTCCAAGCGAAACAAAAATTCTTCAATAGGCAGTCCCATACGACTACCTGAAAATGATAAGTTCCACCTTTTGAGTGGACTTGTAGACCTATAAATACGTCTAGGCTGTTGAGAAAACAGTGGCACAGAGCCAAAACGTGAATTGCTTGCCAAAAAAGGCATATTATAAAGATTGGGATGAGTGTTGTTCAGAAAAACTTCCGGACGAGAATGTGGAAGATCCAAACTTGCAATTTGTGGATTAGCTGCTTGTTTAGGAATATTAAAATCGTTGTTAAAAGAAATTGGAATATTTCGAGAAGTATGAGAATACTGTTTGTCCGAAACAACTGGAGAAAAATCATTCGTTGTGGCTGATAAAGAAGTATTTAACCTGTAATTGGACTTATCAAGGCCGCGTCGAGTTGGGTTGACATTTTCGAGAATTAAGCTTTGGGTTCGCGTAGTGATATTAATATTACGATTGTGCAATTCTGTCGGAGATTTACTGGGTAGGGGAACATTAAAAGCCAAAGATTTTCTTTGTTTATTTTTACTTTTATTTTGAACAGGTACAGTGTTAGATTCTACAAAAGTTAATGGACTAGGAACAGCTGCAGGACCTTCCTTTCCACCCATGATGCTCAGGTTTTCTATAGATGTTGCAGGAGTACTTCTCACCAGTGACTATGTGTTATTGAAGTTCAAATCTTCTCTTACTGCTCCTAAATCTGCATCAGTAGTTCTCAAGGCACGATTTAACATCTGGAAACCTTGCTGGACAATATCATCGATGGACTTAACGGACCCGAAATTAGGCTTTCTGCTTTTTACACGATCTACACGATGCTGCAGGTGCCAGAGTTTCGCCTGGACGCGCAGGGACTTATCAGTGTCAGTCGTAATATCTTGAGATGTCAAGCTCTGGAGAATTCCTTCTGCTTGGCTACGCAAATCGCCAATTTCCTTGTTTATTGAATTGATGATCCTGTCCGTTCGTTGGACCGTTCCTTCGGCTTCAGATGCAAGTAGGTCACACAAATTCTTGAGAGACTCTGGATGTGAGGGATCAAGGTCCCGAATTTGACACTCATAAGCAAATTCTAGAGGGTCCAAATAGCTAGGATCCATTTTATATTAACACGTCAAGGAAAATCTAATTAAATTTTGCGCACCCAAAATAAATAATTGTTATTTCAGGTCACGGATCTAATCGGGGCACCTTCGTCCGCGTAGATCCCGTGACAAAACCAATTTGGTGTTAAGAGGATTCAACACCCGTGGTTGAATCCCAAAAAGAATTAAAATTAGCGAATTATGATGTCATATATAAAAAAAAATCTCAAAATGTAAATATTGCATTTTATATCACCCGCGGACAGACCGTATAATTCAGTTACGTTTAATTTTTGTTAAATTTAATAAAATTTCGAAAAAGAAAAAAAATCACTTTTATATATTTAAAAAAAAGAATTGTGACCGTGGAAGAAAAAGGTAGAAAAGCAACCAAAGAAGAAGCTGTAATGCATACAACCGATAATCTGAAAAAAAATTTATTTTATGTTTACCTTGCAAAAGGCAAAGTAAAGACAAATGTATATATTTTAAAATTAAAATAAGCATGCAACGTTATATAATCATGCAAAACAAAAAAAAATGTAAATTCTTTTAAATACCAGAAAAAGAATTAAATTATATATTTTAGTTTCAACTGAATATTCTTTTACTTGTGAGGTTGTGAAGTGGTGGACATCAACCAGGGCAGCGAGGTGTTACCAGGGCAGCTTCCTGCCTTATTAACAAGCCTGAAGCATAAACATTCTTCTTCCACTGCTATTACAAAATCTAAATACAGAATGCAGATACGATAAAAAACGTAAATCTTTGAAGATAACTAGTTTAAACAGAGGTTTTCCAAAAAAAGTAAACATAAATTTTAGACTGAATTATCATGAGGTAAGTTACATGTGTGTAGTAAATAAAGAACCTAAAACACATGTAACAACCCACATGTGCAACTGCACGAAATCGTATAGTATTTTTTTTTTCAAACTTTAGAAAAAAATACAACTTAATTTTAAAAAAAAATAGTAGTATGGTAATAATTATTTGCTCTCATCTGTGAACACAGATGATACACCACGAAGGGTACAGAACACCACAGGAACAACCGGCAAAAATATTTCCTATAACAGCGTGCTTACTGCATTCTTCCTCTCTTTTTCCTTTTTCTTCCTTTCACCTTCCTTCCCATTTTTTTTTCTTTTTTTTTTCACACAATTAAATAATATAGGTAGATTCACTATTTTATTTCTGAACTCAAATCTAAAGCACCCTCTTTTTTTTTTCTAACACACAGGAACAAGATTTTTTTTTTTTTAAAAATAATCGTAATTTTAAATCACTTTCATCTTTTATAATAACTGTATCAATATGACCAAATTTTATATAATTTGGTGAATTATTTCCTAATTTCGACGATAAAATTTTCGGATATTCTATTAAGGGTTTTTAATAATTTTTTTTTTTAAATTTTTGAAGAAAACAAAAATGTTGATTTAAAATGTCACTACTATTACAACGGCGACCATTTTCTCCATTTGTAAGTTCCAATTGGATTTTAATAATTCTTAAATTTGTTTTATTATATGATTTTGTTGAATTTTATCATTAAAAAAAAATGTAACACAATAAATTGTTCATTAGATGTATAATTTTCATGATATGTTAAAAATTTTATTAATTTTCAATGTATTCTCCCGTTTTAATATACTATAACAATTCAATGTTGAATCAATATACACATATAATTCATTAATAATTGACGATTTAACTATGTTTAAATTTGACAATAATTTATCATGTATTTTTATCTTGTTTAAATTTTAGTATATCAATAAATTTAATATCACTAAACGAATATTTCATAATTGAACCAAATTCACGTATAAATTTCACAAGTAAAGATTTGAGGAACATATTTATTTTATTTTACCTTTTTCTTTTCTTTTTTTTCAAAATGTATCACCAAAAACGTCACCATATTAATATTATTTAAATAAAACTTTACATGTTAAATTTTTTTTATTTAGTTTTTAAAAAACAAGATTACTTTAAAAAAAGACATCTTCGTCTGTAGCTGACCGGATCAAGACTCAAAAAATAAAAAATAAAAAAGACCGCTTAAAATTATACCTCCCTTATATATACCTCCTACTTAGCATATTACTCGTCTCTTAATTTCTTATGATAAGGTAATTAAAACAACATTTAAGAGATTAATACCCGGTAATATGCATGAAGGTATATGAACCATCATAGAATATTCTGGTATATTCCATATATTACTTGATGAGTAATATATAACGAGTAGGTATAATGTCAGCATATTGGGTACTTGACACAGTGTGTGTGAGATAAATTTTATATATTATTACGCCATTTACATGAGTAAATAGGTCGTAATAAAACATATGGGTCAATTAATATATACGAAATTTTATAGGGGCTATTTAATATGGGTATAAAATGTTATATGAAGTATGACGTATTTGCCGTCGACAAATACCATTGCATATATTTTAGTTATAAGAGAATTTTGAAAAATTTGAATTTTAATAAAAAAAGTAGGTAATTAAAAATAAGAGAATTTAAGTGAAGAAGAAGAAGGAACAATTTAAGTTGAATAATTCTCTTATTATTTTTTTCCTATAAATCGCGTGATTTTTAAAATATGAAAACAAATCACGCCACTTACAAAACAATGTGATGGATATATATTTTTTATATATTTTTGTTGCGCGATTCAAGGATAATGTTCTCAGGAATAAAAAAAAATAAAAATTTTCAAAGTACTGATTGAACTTTATTTTAAAAAAAGCAACTTTACAATTCAAGATCCGAAAATATAATAATAATTTTATTTTTTAAATTCTTCTATAATTCTATTACAATAATATATTTTTAAAGATAACAATTTGCTGACTACACAAAATAATTGTATGAGAAAATAAATGTATGAGAAAAGAATTTTGCGACTTTTAATTTTATATGAAATGCCTTTTGTAATATAATATATTTGTTTACCGGTTAATCTGCAACTCAGCAAAATTAGAATGTTGATAAAGGAAATATTGTGTTATACTACTCGTATGTTGGGTGATGATTGTACCCATAACTCCTCCCCCCTTTGATGGAGCGACGGCCAAAGAAGCGGAAATCTTGGAGGTTCTGGTGCCGGAGTGAATGCTGTTGGTGGTGTCTTTTCAATGACAATCGTTTCTTGTTGTTTTTTGTTGTTTTTATGAGTATAATTTTTTATGTAAAAAATAATGAAGATTCCTGCAGCTATATAGATAATTGTTATTGGTCCAAAAGTTAAATAGTCCCTTTTGATGTTTATGTCTTGCAAAAGACTTATGGCTTTTCTGTTTTCTAAGTGATAATCTTTTAGGTTGTTGTAGCAGGGTCTATTTTGTTAAATCTTACTGGATAAATGGATATATCATCTTTGAAGGTGTTTAATTTTCTTTCGTAGATCATCTCGTTCAATTGTATACTGCAATTTTCAAAATATATCAGTACCGTTCCGGAAATTTTGTTTAACGTAGATTCACAAGTTGAATTCAATGACGTTTCGGGGATGTTTATGCATAATATATTATTTGGTTCTGGTTGATAAATTGTACTCATTTCGGTTCCATTTAATAAATCGCAAGTGGCTGGTTCATTTCTTAGAATTTTGGTAGTGCAGTTTATTTCGTTTTTAAGTTTATTAGGTTTTGATTCCTCACAGTAGTATACTTCTTCAATTAGTTGGCAAGGTTTCTCAAAATATTGAATATCGAGTTCATTTACTATGGCATAGGATTTTGTTGCTATATTAAGGGTTTTATTAATAGGAAGCGGAATCAAGTGGAAAAGAGAATATGTTTTGGTTGAAATTATTGGTATTTTGATGTTGAATATGATGTTTGAAGCATTATAATAAGCTTGTAGACCAAGAAATTCATATATCTGAGCATCAGATTTTATTAAAATTAATTGATTTTTTAAAATTTCATAAATAGCATCTAGTTCTAAAGGGTTTAAAATTTGTTTGGAAATAATGTTCAATTAAGCGAATGTGATTGCTTCTGCTATATTAGTAAAGTGATTGTTAAGTAAATCTATGTTGCAGCTGATTTGGTTCAAAGACTGTATGTACTTTAAAGATTCCTCTTCTGTTTTTAATTTATTATTAATTGTTTTGTGGTAGTTGTTCAAGTATTTTTCTATAATATTTTGTTGGTTATTAATATGGGAAGTTATGTTATTGAATCTTTCTTTCATTTGGTAATTAATTTCTACTTGTTTATTGAATTCGTTTTTTAGATTTTCTTGATTTGTTTGTATAATTTCTATGTCTTTATTTATTTTAGAGGCATCTTCGGCATCCATATTACCTGTTATTGTTTTAATAATTGTTCCGGCGTAAACCTCTTTTAGTTCTGTACCGGGGTAAAAGTGTATATAATTTTTGATTTAGTTCTTTGTACTTAATTTCGATGATTTTTATGTTATCCTCAAATTCTTTGTTATCTTCAATTAATTCAATAGAATTCCCTATTTTTTCCACGTTGTCCCTACACTTGTCTAGTTCAATGATGTGGATTAAATTTTTGTATGTCTTTATTACCTTAGCTTGTCCTAATTTTATTGGTAACAGTCCGTGGTTATTGGTTAAATCATGTAGTATCAGCTTCTGACCCAGAGTTGTTAGCACCATCAATGTCGTTAGTATTGCTATTAATGTTGGTGTCGTCATTGTTTGGAGAAACCTGAAATTTACGTCTACGTTTAATTCTTGCTTTATGTAATTTTTTATTTTTAGTTGTTATTATTGCTAATCTTGTATTATGTTTAACTTTCTGTTTGCTAAATCTGGGGGTTAGTTTATTTCTCCGACATTCTTTCCTGAATACTGATTCGTTTTCTTTGAGTTCGGGGGGATTTTCTCTGGTTTTGTTGAGTTTTTCAATATTTTTCGCCGAAATTTCTTTAATTTTGTCTTTTATGGTGGGATATAACTTGGACTGGAATTCATTTAGTTTTACTAGATACTCGTGTTCATCTTTAAAAGTGGTATTCTCGAGAAACTTATACGTTTTTCCATAAAATACTTCGTATGGTGTTAATTTTGTTACAGAATGGACTGCTATGTTATAGGTAATTAGTGTCTCGTTTAAGATGTCATCGTGGTCTCTATCTTTACCTTTTTTATAAATAATTCTGTAAATTTCTGTAAGGGTTGAGTGTAGTCTTTCTACTGGAGCGTTGCTAGTGGTTTGTTGGAATGAGGTTACATGGAAATTTATGTCATATTGATTACAAAAGCTTTTAAATACATTTGAATTAAATTCGGTGCCTTGGTCTGAAACAATTTTCTTAGGTATACCATGTAAGCTTATAAAATGTTTAATTGATTTTGTCATAATTAGACTATTTCGAGTAGATACAGTATAAGCAGCGGCGAATTTGGAAAATTTATCTAAAATAGTGAGAACATATTTACCGTTTATTGTATATAGATCAATATGGATGATATCTAATGGTTTGGATGGGACTTCAGTTATTTCGAATTTTATTTTTGGTGGCCTTCTGTCATATTTGAGAGTCTGACAAACATCACAGTTATTAATAGTTTGAGTAATTTTTGTTTTCATAAAAGGAAAATAATAATTTCTTTTTAAATGCAATAGGGTTTCATTTATGCCTCTATGATTGCTTTTATTATGATAATCGTTAACTAATTTCTCTTGTTCTTCGTCACCTTTAACGTCTGTAAGTACTTCGGTGCAACGAATAATTTTGAATAATTTGTTATGGGAGAAAAATTTTGAATAAACCGATTGTATTGTTTTAAAAGTATTCTCATTTGCATGAACAGCAGTAAGTTTATTAGAAGGTAAATATTTTTTAAAAATATCCGTTACGTTTTCTTCTGAAAAAACTGGCATTCGGAATGTACGTCTTTGTTTGTTTCTGAAAACTATTTCAGTTAAAGTTGAAGGAGTTTGGTTTGAATTTTCGAATAACATTTGGAATCTGAACTCATTCAGAGGACGTTCTGAGATGGGAATGTGATCATCTAGATTTTCAACGGCAGAATGAATCGTAGAGATAGTAGAGCTGCTTCCGCTATTATTTCGAACCATTTCGTTTGAGTTGATCTCCGCTGGTTTAATACGACTAAGAGCATCGGCGTTGGAATTTTGCTTTCCCTTTTTATAGACTATTTCGTAGTCGAATTCTTCGAGTTTTAACCGCCATCTAACTAATTTTGAGTTAGGGTCTTTAAGGCTCATGAGCCAAAGTAATGGTCTGTGGTCAGTGACAATTTTGAATTTATGGCCAAATAAATAGGGTCGGAAGTATTTGGTTGCCCATACTATTGCCAATAGTTCTTTCTCAATAGTGGAGTAGTTAATTTCGGAGCTGGTTAATGTCCTACTGGCATAGCATATGGGTTTGTCATTTCCAATAGGTCCTTGCGACAGCACAGCACCTATCGCGAATTTACTTGCATCAGTGGTAAGTACAAAAGGTTTAGTGAAATCTGGGTATTGCAGCACAGGTTCGTTCATAAGGATATCCTTACAAGTTTCAAATGTCTTAATATAGTTCTCATTTAGAGTGATAATTCCCCCTTTTTTTAGACATTCAGTTAAGGGTTTCGTTAATTTTGCGAAGTCCTTTATGAACTTCCTGTAATAACCTAACAGTCCTAAAAATGATTTAATTTCTTTTTGTGTCCTGGGTATGGGAAAGTTTTTTATAGCCTTTACCTTGTCGGGGTTAGGTTTAACACCCTCACTTGAAACAATGTGGCCTAAAAACCCTATTTCCTTATGGAGGAACTCTGACTTGTCTAGTTGTATCTTGAAATTCGCCTCTCGCAGTCTGGTAAATACTTTTCGCAAATTCTCTATATGCTCCTGTAGAGATGTAGAAAAAACGATTATGTCATCAAGGAAGACTAAGCAGATTTTGCCTTGAATATCCTTTAAAACATTGTCCATTACTCGTTGGAAAGTAGACGGGGCGTTTTTTAGCCCAAATGGCATTCTTACGTATTCGTAATGACCTCCCTCTACAGTGAAAGCTGTTTTTTCTATATCCCGGGGATTCATTTCGATCTGGTGAAACCCACTAGCCAGATCAAGTGTACTAAAGTACATGCATTTCCCAAGTTTATCCAAAATTTCATTAATATTAGGTAATGGGTACCTATCGCTAACGGTCTTTTCATTTAGCTTGCGGTAGTCGATTACGAGTCGCCACTTCTGTTTACCACTAGCATCTCTTTTTTTTGGTACGATCCAGATTGGTGAGCTCCATGGCGAATAACTTGGCCGTATTATTCCTTGATTCAACATTTGTTCTATCTGCATTCTGACTTCGTTTTTATGGATGTAGGGATACCTATACGATTTAGTATGAATTGGAGCATTATCTACAGTATTTATGGAGTGTTTGATTTTATTTGTGAATGTCAAAGTTTGGCCTTCTTTAAAAAATATATCTTCGAACTCTCTGCATAGTTTATATATACTTTTTCTCTCTTCTCCGTTTAAATGACTTGTCCTAATAAGTTGTGTTATATCTTCGGAAGTTGTGAAATTCTGATTACTATTATATTGAACATTAAAATTGTTAATTTCGTAAAAGGATTTATTATTAAATCGGTTAACTTTTAAGGGTTGTTCGAGGAATAAGTCTTCATCTTCATTTGATTTATTAAGGACTTCTACTAGACTATACCAGTTTTTTGCTTTGTAGATTCCTTCTGATAGAAGTAGATTTGGTTTTAATTGTATAGGTTTTATATAAATTTCACCTTCTTGAATGTCTACTGGCAACTTAACAACTAATTTTGAATGGCTAGGAATTATGTACTTATTAGACATGAAATTTGGTTTGAAATAAAGAGGAATTACTGAATTTTTTGTGGTGAGGATTTTGCTTTCCAAATCTATTTTTGCTTTCAAGGATGTCAGAATATCGAATCCTAATAATCCATCAAAATATCCATGAAAACGAAATACTAAAAATCGCATTTCTCCTGGTTGGTTAAACTCTTGAAAATTTGGTAAAATTACTTGTTTATTAATTTCATGTGAATTTGAAATGGTTTTAATTATTGTAGGCTCTATCGTTACCAAGTCTGCAGAGTGAGTGTATTCTGGATTAATAAAAGATGATGATGCTCCAGTGTCAATTAGGAATTTTAGGGGTCTGCCAAAGGGTGAAGATATTTGGATGTAGGGTAGAACAAAGCCATGTTTATTCACGTCTAAGTATCCAATTGGTTCGTCGAGGCAACGATGGGAAAATTTGTATCGTCGACTTCGTCAGCCTGTATTTCATTGTTAAAGCTTTGATTATAGTCGTAATAAGATTCGAGTCCTGGTAAATAATTGTTAAATGAAGGGGTTGTCGTATCGAACCAAGGATTTATGAGATTGTTATGGGGGTTTCCTTCTGAGACGTTATGTAGTTCTTCATTCGCGAAGTTATTTTGTGGTGGTTCTTCTGAAATGTTGTGAAATTCCCTATTTACTATACCTGGGGGTTTCGCTCTGAAGAGGTTTGTTTGTTGTGTCTTTATACGAGAATTCCCTGATTTATCAATATCCATTGGTTCTGGTGGGGAGTATTTAACTTGCTGTGGACGGTAGAAAGGTTGGTATTGTTGTTTTGTTTGTGAAAAGTTTGACCTGATTTGTGGGTTTGAGAAATTCTGCTTCACTTGCTGTTGTTGTTGTGTAAGATTAAGTTTATGTAATTGTTCTTGATTTATGTACTGCTGATTGGGGAAGTACTGAGGCATTGTAATAGGTTTTGCGCAATTTAATGGTATTTGCTGGGGACGTATTGCTTGGTTAGAGGTATGATTTGTTCTCAGAGATTTTTGGTTTGACATTAATTTGAACGGAGGGTTATTACTAGATTTCATATAAGATATGTTCTGTTCTTTAACACAAAATGCAAGGCCTTCAGCCAAGGTAGTGGGTTTCATGGCTCTTATAATAGATCCTAATGGTTCTCTTAGTCCGGTTAAAAAGACATTAAGACACATTTCTGAGTAAAGGTTTCTTTTAGCTTTTATGACGTTGGTTTCCTTTTCATGAATTTGTAAGTGGTTATTAATTGTCGATAAGATTTCTACTACTTCACTATAAAATTCTTGCACCGTTTTGTTATTTTGTCTTAAAGTGTGTAGGTCTTTGATAAGGGAGGTTTCTGTACGTTTATCTGAATAATGTAGAATTAAATTATTTTTAATGTCACCCCATGAAAGTGCCGTACCATACATGTTTAGTACTTCGTTAGCTGGTCCAATTATTTTATTTCTGATAGCTCTTAACAAGATTCTACTGTAGGGTGTACCATCGATTTCAGTTAATAATTGTAATATTTCTTCCACATTATTAAGAAAATCGTACAACAACCTCGGGTTCCCATCGAATTTGGGTAAATCTTTAATTGCGTCTGGTACTTTCAAATTATCAAAAATACTGGAATTTATCGACGTTTTAAATTCACTAATATTAGCACTATTATTCGCGTTGTTTTTAATTTGCTTACTGACAGAGTTCATGGTTGCCGAAGATTGACTTGAGGCAAATTCATCAGGATTCATTTTAATCTCTGTATTGAGTTTCGAAAGATTCAATAAACTTTTATCCAATATTTGATTACTTAATTCCAAATCAACTTCACTATCACCAGATTCACTTAAATTTTCTACATTAATTGCATATGGTGAATTTCTTGGTTTACTAGTTCTAAGTCTAAAAAATTTTGACATAAATGTGATATAGTCAAAAATTTGGGTAAAGAAAAAAAATTAAACTACAATTTAATTAGTTAATGTTATATGTATAATTTTAATTAAGGAATTTAAATAATATAGGATAGTTAATAATAAGGAATTTCAAATGAACTCGACTTACATAAAAAAAAAATGGTGTTGTTTGCTTCCTTTCAAATAAGTTTACTTTGGTTAGCAATCGTGATACTGTAGGTTCTGGAACTGAAGGGTTGAAACCCACCAAGATGAACGTCCTGTTGTAATAGGGTGATGAACGAACTTCTTGTGTTCAAATTGAATCACTTTCAAATAATAGTTTTATAATTTAAAATATATATGCCACTACTACCGATATTTCGTCGATATTGAGAAAAAAAAAAAAAAAATTTTATTTGATTTTTATTTTATTTTATATTTATATATATCGTCGAAAAATTAATTTTCCTTTGAGCAAATGTATTATAAGTTCGGATTTGTAGTCTTATGTTGTACCACTGCTATCGATGTACCTTCGATATTGAAAAAAAATTTCACGATAAACCGTCGAAAAACAATTTTTTTTCACAGCACAATACAAAAAAAAATTTTTTTTTATTTAAGGATACCTTTTAATTATCCTACCGACTGCGCCATTCAAGGATAATGTTCGCAAGAATAAAAAAAATAAAAATTTTCAAAGTACTGATTGAACTTTATTTTAAAAAAAGCAACTTTACAATTCAAGATCCGAAAATATAATGATAATTTTATTTTTTAAATTCTTCTATAATTCTATTACAATAATATATTTTTAAAGATAACAATTTGCTGACTACACAAAATAATTGTATGAGAAAATAAATGTATGAGAAAAGAATTTTGCGACTTTTAATTTTATATGAAATGCCTTTTGTAATATAATATATTTGTTTACCGGTTAATCTGCAACTCAGCAAAATTAGAATGTTGATAAAGGAAATATTGTGTTATACTACTCGTATGTTGGGTGATGATTGTACCCATAACTCGCGTGTGCAACGGATATTACATTTACAGTTCATTTATTAGAATTTTAAGTTGCAATTCCAATAAATTGCAGACTTTATTTTTCCAATATGAACTGAATTAAAACATTTTTAATGTACAGCCAACTGAATTTGTACAGTGGCGTACAAAAAAATATGCCCATCAAAAGGAAATAATATATATCATTATGCGTTATTAAGATGCCACTGTTTTGTAATAATTTTTTTTTGTGGTTTATCGTGACAAGTAAATACGACTTCAGTTGGTTGATTGAAGGAAAATAGACAGTGATTTCGAGATATTAGCTGTATCCAAATTCTACTTATTGGAGAGAATTTAAAGAACACGAGGTATATATATATATTTTGCTGTAAAAATAGTTCTATTTCGCATATACAGGGTGCAGTTAATGTCGATCAGGCAATACTGTGTTTGGATCAGTTAACAAATTTACTAGCCACTGGATGTTTTGACATTCGAAAATGGGCCACAAATTTCAAAAAGTTGCTATATTATATACCAGAACATAAACGTGAACTGCAAACAGTACTTACGATTGATGAGAACATATCTGTAAAAAAATTGGGTTTGAATTAGAATACAGAAGGCGATTTATTTTTCTTTAAAGTCATACTATCTCAAAATGCAGTTGCAACTAAAAGACAAATTTTATTTGACATGGCAAAAATTATTGATCCTTTTAGTTGGTTGGCGCTATGTGTAACAAAAATTAAGATCATTCTTCAAAGACTACGGATTTGTGATGTATTTTGGGACTCAGAATTACCTAAAGATATTAATAAAAAATGGATATCTCTTTGTAAAGAACTTTACCAACTTGAAAAATTAAGATTCGAAGCTTGAATTTTGTGCAGCTTATCTTGCGGTGAAATTATTATTAAAAACAAAAATCAGTCTCTAACTGCAACATATAAGTAGTTATGGTTGGACGGATTCAACAATTGTCCTATCTTGGCTTGCTGATTTACCTAAACGATGAGAAACTTTTATTGCAAACCGTACATCATACATTTTAGAAAAGCTTTCACGTAGCAATTGGAGACATGTTTCAACATCAAAAAGTTTTGCTGATTGTGCATCGCGAGGAATTTACCCTACTGATATAATTCATCACACATGATGGTGAAATGGTCCAGACTTTCTACTATCAACATCAACCATTTCAGAATTTAAAGCAACACCAACTACTAAAGTAAGACAGCGTAAAACAACATTTCACATTACAACTGAAACACAACATTTAGATGATTTATTATTAAAACACTCATCACTCACTAGATTGAAAAGAATAACAGCACTTTGTCTTAGATTTTATCATAATTGTAAACCAAAATCTTCAAGAACCACAAGCTATATATCTAGAAATGAATTTCAAAACGCTATGTTTATCTGGATACGTCGAGCTCAACATGATGCCTTCTCTACTGAAATTCAAAGTCTTCGCAAAAATCAAAATTTACCAAACAAAAGTAAACTTTCATCATTGGCACCATTTATAGATTCAGATTCAATTTTTCGTGTTGGTGTATGTTTGGAAGAAGCCAAAATTGGATATAATCGTAAACATCCAATTATTTTGCCAAAAAAACATAAGCTTACTAAATTAATCAAAATGAAAAAGTTCAAAATATTTAAATTTCTTCTTGTTGGGTGAAACTTGTCCACTTCCGGAACAACTACATTTCAAATATATCTGGAGTATTTGTCCATTAGAGCTTTCCACTTTTTTCGAACTTGGCTTTTTGTTATAAAATAAAAGAGATGAAATTCATTAATTTCACATTTTCTAATGATTTTTGTTTTAAAATTTACCTTTTACTCCTAGTTCTTTTGCTATGTTTTTCCATGGTCTCTAATTTTTTTATTTTTGTATAATTTATTTTTTTTGTCATACAAATTTGGTTTAATATGCACCAATTCTTTTAATTTCTCTTCCATTTTAATAAAAATCAAATGAAATTTAAAATAAATAACAAAAAATGTTTATACATGTTTTTAAATTAAATTATTTGTCAAAAAACCCCAACATATGATCTTCTTCATCTTTTTCAAATTACTATTCAGATAAATATATACAATATAGGATACCTTGTTCGAGCGTAAACGGCAGAATTAAAATAAAATTTAATTGAACCGCAACCGAAATTTACAGTTCACATTGAGCTTACTACAATACATTTTCATTGTTTTTAATTGAACGTCATTTCGTTTTCGGTTTCGGTTTCAGTTCGCCATTGATCGTTGGCTCTTACATTGCAGTGTTCGTATGATTTGCAGTAAAAGCTTATCATCTCGAATTGGTTAGCAGCCTCTCATCGGTAGATTTCCTGGCAACCTTCAAAGAGGATTATGTTCTAATGTTTATTCTGATAACGGAACAGCTTTTATTGGCTCAAACCGTCATTTGAAGGAAATGGGAGATTTCTTGAAAAACAAGGCTAAGCAAGAGAAAATTGTCAAATTCACCAGTAAGTAAAATATTACATGGCATTTCATCCCACCACGTGTACGACATTTTAGTAGAATATGAGAATCTGAGGTAAGAGCAGTAAAATACCATCTAAAGCGTGTAATTGGAAATGATCTATTAACGTTTTAAGAAATGCAAAATCTTCTATGTCAAATCGAAGCTTCGCTGAACTCACGTCCGATTTCACCAAAGTCAATGGAACCTACAGAATTTGAAGCGCTTACGCTAGCACATTTTGATTGGTTCTCCATTGTTCTCCGACTACAGATACAGACTATACTGACATTCCAATTAACAAGTTATCAAGATGGCAGTATGTACAACGATTGAATTATGCATTTTGGCATCGTTGGCATCGCGAATACTTAACATAATTGCAAGGACGACCAAAGTGGAAATCACATATTAAAAACCTTCAACTCAACGACATTGTTAAGGAAGAATATATGCCACCAGCATCTTGATGTCTTGGAAGAATAATTCAAGTGCATCCTGGTACAGACAGCAAGATTAGGGTAGTTACGTTACTGTGTTAGCTAAACATGGAACATTCAAACTACCAATCACTAAATTGTGTCCTTCGGCAGAAGAAGTCTCAGTTGAATCAGACACTTCAAGACGGGCGTAATATTCAGCGATTAGTACTTCCAACCCTGAAGTCAATTAACAATTTCTATAAATTTGTATTTACCAACCCTGACTGTCAGTTTTATAAGTATAATGTATTATGTAAGTTAAGAAATTTTTATTTCAAAATATGAAAAAAAATCAAAATTTACTTCAACAAATTTATTTAATTAAAATTTTACAAAGATCAACTTGAAAGCTAAATTACAACTGGAAATTAAAAATAGTGCAAAATGTTGAATAAAACTTAAAACCTAAAATTCTGGAATTTGCTAGGTCAGCATAAAATCCATGGGAACGGAAATCACATAATAGAGTAGACAACAATATTTCTTTGGATGCTACTGTATTGGATGCTGTACTTGATGCTTCAGGTTTATTTTCGTTGACTGCGACCTCGCCAAGAACTGTATTTGATCTTTCGATATTGGTAGAGTTTAGAACTCGTATCGTTTTGTAACAACCAGAGTAAATAAGACAAAGATGATTGATGAAAAAAGACTGAGATTTGTCAGTTATTGAGAAAATTTTTCCTTTCTTAGTAGTTCAATTTTGTCTGTGTTGTTAATGTGAATATCCTTCATCATTTGTAACGAAAGTATTTCTTTAAATTTATTTTCTAGTGGAGTTGGTTGCCAAATGGGTGATTGTACTTGGGTTTTATTTTTTCTTTTGAAATGAACACTTTATTTTCTATCGATAGACTAGTGTTTTGGAATTTTATCAGATATGTTCCGTTGACTCTTTGATTTTCGTTTCCAATACTTATGTTACCATTAAATTGGTTGAGCAGGACTAAACCTTCAAAAACCTCTTCTATTGTTGGTATGTGTTGATTGTTGGTTTGGTTGCATATGGAAGGACAACTTTTGAGCAAGTTGGGTAAACATGAAGAATTACTTATGTCTAAAATATCTTTTTGGTTACAAATTGATTAAGATTTGACTGTTCTACATTCATTGTTTATGCCATACATTTTGTCTTAGTTTTTCATAACATTTTTTTTACTGGTTTAATCAATAATTTTTCGTTAGTTTCTATGTTTGCTGAAGGGATATAAACGATATAAAGTAGGCAAGAATTATTACTAATAACTTTAACTTGTGCAAAATCTAATGCTTCTTCTACGGTAGCGTATGACAAATTTTCCTTTTCAATTTTATCAATAGCTAACTTCACTTCTGAATTTGATGGAATAAGAATTAACCATACCTAACTTAGCCCAATCTATTAAATACTGAATATTTACTATTTCTTCTTTAATTAATCTTAATCTGTACTGCGTACTTAATGCTATCTGATCATTTGCTTTATTGTCTTTTTGAATCGCATTAATAATAAATACCATTTGTTATTTTAGTAATATTGTTAATTTTTTCATTATATAACTGATTTATGATAACTTGATTATTATTATTTACAAGAACATTATTTATTTTGTTTTTGATTATCTCAAAATCGTCATAATCAGGATTTCCAGCAATTCATTTCCATGTACTACCAATAAAATTTAAAGAACGTTTGGTCTTTTTTACTTTAAGGTTATCGAGCGAGGTCTGTAATTGTGTAAGTTCGTGATGTAGGTAAGGGTGTACTAAATATCCTGTAGTTATTTGTTCGTTTAAAACTATACGTAGTCCGTCTATGAAATTTTGATAATTAGCCCATTCTTTGACGTACATTAGTTTAAAATTCCCCACTTGTATTTTGGCTTTGCCGATACCAATAGGGATAATCTGGGAATTCGTGCAGTCGAAAATTTGGATTTCTGCATGAGTATTGGCTAAGGCACATCTGTAATAACTTGAAAATAAATGTGGGTTTAATTTCGAATGTGGCTTTTGTGGACTATTTTACCTGATGCTGTTAGAACTGTGGTGTTTCTATTTTCTCTTACAACTTCAGGCTTGTACCTAACGGTTAGTTTTGAGCCCAACCTTTTATTATATTTCACATAAATGGTTTGACCTGGGTTGTAATTTTACTATTATGGTGTTTCATATCTTGTCCTTTTTTTGTTTTAATTTCTCGATATTACTTAGGCGAATTCGTTCAAATTGTTCGGGGTCAATATTGGGGGTCCTACCGTAGAATAACTCCACTGGTTTTTTTCTTGTAGTCGAGTGAATTGGGTGATTGTACTCATTAACTGCTCTTTCGAGTAATTCTTCAAAAGTTCTGTCTACATTATCAGATTTTAGGCATCTCATGATTTCAGAGAGGGTTGAGTGGAATCTTTCCACCTGGCCGTTGACTTTACTTTTGTATGGAGGAGTTTTGAAGATTTTTATTTTGCCAGACGTCCTCCATCGTCGATGTTATGGAAATTAAGTTGAGAGCTCTTTCGTTGTCAATGACAACGACTTCTGGTACGCTGAAGAAGAAAAGGATGTCTCTGAGGGGTTGTTTAATGTCTTTTATTGCTTTAGACTTTATGGGTTTACAAAATACAAGTTTGGTGAACTTATCAATAGCGGTTAAAACTAGTTTGTTTTCAGTTGAGTAGCTGTCGATATGTAGCGTGTGTCCGGGCTTGGAATGGGCGTAGGGTTAATTATTTGATTGTTGGGGTGGCGATCGTATTTATTTTCTTTGCATATGGAACATCTTTTAACTATAAACCTGACTTTCTTGCTCATCTTTGGGAAATAACTCTGAATCAGTTGATCTCTATTTTCTTGAGCATTGCGATGGGCGCGTTTGTGTACAGATAAGATTTTTTGCTCTTGTTCATTCTCGTCCGCGATATCCTGTACCATTTTTTGAGTAAAACGAATTTTGTAGTTTCTGAAGTGAAGCGGATATATTTCCTGAATTCTTCCTATTATCGTTTCGGCTGTTTTGACACCATTTAAGGTGGTTGGGTTCAAGTACCTTTTGAAAATGTCTATAATGTCAGTCTCTGTAAAATTGGGCTTCGTAAAAATATGTCTTGTGTAGTTAGGGAATGGATTCATTATTTGATAGGAGTTTTCATCACTTGTATTTAGGATCATTTGATTTCGAAACACATTTATTGGAGATTCAACTGAAGAAATAAGATTGTGTGAGGAACTGTCGTCGCTATGTTGTGTTACGGGCATTGTATTAATTTGGGGAGAAGGAGGTATCCTTGATGGGGCATACGCGACGTTATTTGTTTTTCTGGGTTTATATTTGAGTTTGTAGTTATACTTTTCAAGAATAGTTTTCCATATTTTCATCTTGGAATTGTTATTTTAGTTGCTAAGGGCATATGTGAGTGGTTGGTGGTCGGTGAATATTTTGACCTTTCTTGAACCATGTAGAAAATTCCTTAGAGATGTTCGTGCCAAGATTAGCGAGCATCTCTTTTTTATTCGCTGCGTAATTTTCCTCTGTTTTAGAGAGGGTTCTGGACATAAAGGCGATTGGTCTACCGTCTTGTGAAAGAACTGCACCTAGTGCAAATTTAGAAGCATCTGTGGTTAGTTCAAATTCCTTTTGAAAGTTAGAGAACGTTAACAGGACTTCGTTGGAGATAAGAGAATTTTTAATTTTATTAAAGGCGTCTGTTTCTTCATTACTTAAGTGAACTTGTTTCGTTCTTGAGAGAGTCTTGGACACATGTCTATCTTCTCCTCTTAAAAGCGAAGTCAGGAGCTTCGCAAGCTTAGTCTAATCTTTGATGAAGCGTCGGTAGAATCCAGCCATACCCAGAAATTATCTGAGTTCCATGACTGTTTTAGGTGTAGGAAAATTAGTTATGGCTTTGACCTTTTTTGGGTTTGTTTTTATGCCTTTTTTCGAGGTGACGAAACCTAAGAATTCTACCTCGTTTTGGAGAAATTCGCATTTATCATGCTGGATTTTTAAGTTGGCTTTTTTGAGGGTTCTAAAAATCTTTGCTATGTTATTAAAATGTTCTTCTTTGTTTCTGCCAAATATAATAATATCGTCAATTTAAACATGACAACGTTTCCCGATACGGTCTCTTAAGATATCGTCTAAAGCGCGTTGGAAAATAGAGGGGGCGTTTTTAAGGCCGAAAGAGAAGCGAGTGAACTCATATTTTCCGTGGTTAACTAAAAAGGCTCTTTTTTCGATGTCTGATTATTTTAATGGGATCTGATGAAGTTCACTTTTGAGATCTACAATGGTAAAGAATTCTTTCTCGCCTAAATTTGTCAAAATGTCATTAATTTCAGGTATATAGTACTTGTCAGGGATTGTGACTGTATTTAGTTTTCTGTAATCAATAACCATTCGGTATTTCGTCTCCCCAGATGCGTCTTCCTTTTTGGGCACAATCCAGACGGGTGAATTGTAGCGGGATCTAGATAGCTTTATAATGTCATCTTCGAGGAGCTGTTTGATTTCACGCTTGTGGTATAGGTTAATTTTTCATCGGGATCCGAAGAAAGATTGGGGCAGCTTTTTTGTTATTTGATCTAATTATTGTTTTGGGTCTGCAGTGAGATGGGACGTTCTAAAGGTTAATATTATTCACTGAATTTGATAAGTGTTGTTTAAAAGGAATGTTCTGATTCGGATAGATGGTCATGAATCCTTTACTCGTGTGTATTGTGGCACCAAATTCCTTCAATCAACGATTATACCATCGTTTGATTGTAAAGGGGTCTTTTATTATTTAAATCGTTCAGTTGTGGTCTGTTCTGATAATTTATCCTTCATGAGTGAATGGAATGGTCTATATCCATTGGTTCTGGCTTGGGAAGGTAATTTATATTTGGTACATTTGGAGGTTGTTGGGGGCAGTTGACAGGGTGTTGTTGAAAATTTTGAGGTGATTTGGGTAAGCCCTTTATTTTTTGGGGGTTGTGTAGCAATTCTGGATAAAAGTTTCGTCTTGGGAGTACAAGAAAGTTGCATTGTAGTTGAAAGTTTTAGGTGCTACTGGGGGAGGTAAGTATAGCTGAGGATTTTTAGAGGCAGTATTTCCCTAGCTGGTTATTCTTGATTTATTCTATTGATTAACTCCGTTTTTTCCTGGTGTAGGTGACTCCGGGGCCTTATTTCCCAATTATAGTTGAAGGAATTACGAAGTATTCAAACTTTCTACTACTGTTGATGTGAATAATCAATCACTAAAATTTTGTACTTTATTGATTATGAAAGTACAAATGATGAGTATGATGTGTTGGTATACTTTCACTTCGTTAGTTCGGATAAGTTAATGGTTAAACTTTTCTCAGTTTGAATTTTTGAATTTCTGTTTTTATTATTAAAATCAAGTTATTTCTTATATATGACCAAATACTTTCTTATATGCATACATGGTGTTAACTTGATTTTTATATGTTATTAGTTTTATGATGAGATAAATCAGAACATTTAAGGCATTCAAAACTGTAGCACGTGTTCTCAATTTTTATCAAGAAATTATAGTCCACTACGAAGTACAAACAGATTTCCTATTTCTTTTATATCATCGTCGTTCATTGTATCGTCGTTCATTGTAACCAGTCCATTACTTTACCTCCGAAATTAATAAGTCCTCTTTTTAGTCTAGGATGTAGGAAAATAGTGTCCAGTTTACGTTTGCAGTTACTTAAAGAATTGGTCATTTTTGTGGTTAAGTCGTTGTCTTTAAAAATTTTATGATGATTTCGAATCACTTGTTATAGCTTTAATATAATTTTCAATATTGATTAAATTAAGTATTTTATTGTATCCTAAGATTAATTCTACAAGATTTTATTTTACGAGTATTGTTATATAACCTGGCTTCGTTATAAATTTCTTCCAATTTAAAATCGGCTTGAATTATCACTGTTTGTATTATGATTAGAATTGCTTGTGTCATGTTCTCACTGTAGAGAAATATTTGCATTCAAATATTTGAATTTTCTTTCAAATTGAGTTTTATGAATTTTTCGTTTGTTGGAATAAAATTGATCATTATTTTTAGATATTTTTGTTTTTACGTATTTAGGAGCTAATTTCTTTTGTATTCTATGTATACCTGGTTGAACGAATATTTCTCCATTAGTATTTGGTTCTGGAAATTCTTTTCTTTCTTTATTCAGTTTCTCAATTTTTATTTTTTATTTTCGAAAATGTTATAGCAATATCATCTAATTCTTGTGTCTCCACTCTTTTTTTTATAAAATTGATTGGTTTTTTTCCTGTAGTTTTGTGTAAAGTGTCGTTATAGATTTGTATTTTACATCATCGAGGTATTTTTGATTACCATTTAGAAATAAAATTATTTCTGCAGTCTTTGATTTCAACCTACTTCTTTTTTCTGTTATGAGTGAACTGGCTTTTGAAAAAAGCCTTTCATTGGCAACCGAAGTAGCCTGCATCGGTAAATATTTCTTGGCCGGTTTTGATAAATGAGGGTAAATATTTTCACTTTCTTGCCAAAATTTTAATGGATTTTCACTTCTTTGCAAATTTTCTTCTTCGCAATATTGCCTAACTTCAATAATTGCTGAAAAAATTTTTGTTACATGACAGGATGACTTTCCTATTTTATCGTCAAAATACCGCCAAAATTTTTTTATTGGCTTCATTTTCAGGAACAATATTCTGGTTTTGCTGGTTTTTTTTTAAAATTCATGTGAGTTTATTCTACTTACATCGTTTATTAATGAATCTGTATCTTTTCTTGCGGTATCTTCATTGAAAAATCCGTGTTGTTTAAAACGTGGATCTAAGAATGTAGCGCTGGAAAATACAGGATGGAACTCCACATTTTTAAATTTGTTTCTGATTTCTTTTGAAATTATTTGCATAGTGGTTTTTGAAATATCAGACTTTATTTGCGAATGTAAGCTGTCAAGACTCATTTTTAAACATTTTATCATTACAATCACCCTCTAAATTGAAATATGCTTTTCGGCACTAAGTAGTAAGTCCTGCAGGTTTGAAAAATAAAACAAATTCTGTCAAAATTGACCATTCATATTTTGTGAGACTTTGTATTGGTGAATGTAGAATAGCTACTGCAGCTTACAAAAGTTCTTGTAATTGACATATTCTTTCAAACATATAGGAAGTTGAATTCCATCTCGTACATACGTCATTGATTAACTTCAAAGGTTCATTATTTTTACCACTTGCATTCATTTGTACTTGCAAAGACTTCTGTTTTTCGTTAGCTATAGTGCTTTTGTGAAAATAATTTACAATATTTTTAACTTTTACATGTATGCGTTCCATTGCCTTAAGTGCACTTCCTACTATTAAATTTAATTTATGCGCCAAACATGGGAGATGTAGCTAATTTGTTAATCTAATAGCTGCTACCATGTTAGTTGCTGCATCCGTAATTATAGCTTCAACTTTATTTTTTATTTTCCAATCACTAGCGCGTTCGAGTAAGTGTTTGTTTAAATTAAAGCACTCCAAACACAGTGAATCAATTACCAAATTCTTATCAATAAAATGAGCAGTCAAAGACATGTATCCTTCTCCATTTCTTGAAGTCCATATATCCGTTGTTAAATTTAAATTTCGAATTCACCTTGTCTTTAACATCATTATATACAACTGGCTGCGGCATAAGTTGTTCTTTGAGACATTTTCTAGTAAGTAAAGTATACCCGATATACAAGGCACCAACAAACTCTTTAAAGCCATTATCCTCAACAATTATAAAAAATGGCTGCATGTCTTTGATAATCATGTACAAAATTTTAGTATTCAAGTTGCTATGTTTTGAAGTACACATTTTGTATTTATTTTGAACAAAATTAGAAATTTTATTATTATTTTTCAAATTGAGACTAATTGAAACTAAATGTTTTCTAAGATTGGATATCGTTCCACCTTTATATGATATGCTTGATTTGCAATAGATGCATGTTACTTTTTCATTATTGGTTTTACCAACCAATTCATTATTTGGTACTTTTATTCTGAAATGAAGCCAAATATTGCTTCTCTTACGATATTGTTGTAGTTTTTGCGAAACCTAAAAGATATAAAATGAAAGATTTATTAATAAACTTTATTCAATTTATTTTTAAAAGAAAGTACCTTTTACAACAGCTTCAGCCACCATTTTGCTGTTTTATTGAAAAAAAAAAACAATGAATAAACAAATGTTTAAATAAATAAGTTTGAATCTGTTGTTGTAATACTGTAAATAAAAGAAACTTCAAATTGAGCACAGAATTTTATTAAAACAGTGCCCAAACCAGAGGTCCCTATTCAATTACAGCAAATCCTGAAAAATTTAATTAATAAAAAAAGAACAAGAAGAGAAAAAAACATTTAAAACAAAAACAACAAAGAACACACTTAAATTCTTCTTCACAGCAACAAAAAACAAATTTGTTCTAGGTTGCTTATATTATTATTTTATTAGTATATGCTTATAATAAAGGAAGAAATAAAAGAAATTGTAAGGGCTTCACAACTAGTTAAAAACGGTATAATTAACACTAACCTACTTGATAAGAAGGAAATTAATCAGCTAACTACAGAGATCAAAACACTCCCTTATTCGAATGAGATAGAAGCAATAGAATACGCTTTGCCCACTATGATTTTAAAAACTTCCACAGTTTTGTACATTATCTCCATCCCCAAAAAGGGTTGAAAAGAATTTTATTAAAGTTAATCTAAAAAAAAAATAAGTACACAATTCTGCTCCAGGTTGCTTACATATATTATTATTTTATTAGTATATTATTTTAGTCGTGGTTAAACGTTGTTCTCGCAAAATCTTGTGAACCGTGTTCATTATATTATCATTGTTCAGCTTGTATTGTTTGTTATTATTTTCTACTATTTCGTTCTGACTTTTCAGAATTTTATTCCAGTCTGTAGCGTCGGGAGAACCAGCTATCCATTTCCATGCTGTACCAATCCAATTAATTGAACGTCTATTTCTTGTTCTTTGCCCCTTGATCAGTTAGTAATTTTTTGATTTGATCTGACTGGTGAAATATTTGAGATTTGAGCTCAATTTTTATTTCAATTCGTTGTATTGATGGTAATACTCTTTGCACAATCTCTTCATAACTTGATAAATCAATTACATGAATTAAATTAAAATTTCCATTAACAATTTTTCCGTTTCCTTGTTTAACGGTTACTATTCCGATACTATAATATATTCGTAAATGTTGAGTGGCATTGTAAGCGTCCACAATCCGGAACTGCATAGGAAGCAAAAAGAAAAAAAAACTCTTATGTTAAGTTTTTAATTTGTGATTTATGAACCATTCTCCCTGAGGTTGTAGTGACAGTGACCCTGTTATCTTTCGCGACCGTTTCTTTTTTGAATTTAGGTTTGTTTTTTACCTGAATCTGTTTGATTGCGGTGTATATCATCTCACCAGGTGCATAGGTATTTGGTTTTTCCCTATTGACCTTCGCTTTTTTGTTTTTTCTTATTCTTTCTACTAAATCTTCATTCATCATCATCATCATAATTTTCTGTATTCTGCCAAAAAAATGTCATTCGGTTTTTCCTGGTAACTGAGTGTCTGATATTGTTATATCGATCTACTATGTTAATCAGTTCTTTTAAGCTAAGGTCTTTATATTCATTCTGTAAGCATCTAACAATTTCTATTATTGTAGAGTGCACTCTTTCAATGGTTCCATTAACCTCACTTTTCTGGTATGGTGTAAGGTATATACTTCAATGCCTAGGGTTTTCAAATAATCAGTTATTATTGGACTAATAAAACTTTTTTCATTGTCCATTACCAATATTTTCGGTACAGTAAAATAGTGTATCGCCTTTATTAATTTATCTCTGACGTGTAACACTGACTTTTTTTTTTATGTGGAAAAATTTAGCAAATTTAGTGAATTTATCAACACAAGTAAGAAATTTTTCATTTTTTATTTCTATGATATCGATATGCAGAATTTCCCAAGGAAATGTTGGTATTGACGTTTTTTGTAAGTCAGGGTTATTTGGATGGCGATCATATTTGTTAGTATTTCATAAGTCACAGTTTCGTGTGTATTTCTTTATAAGACTATTCATCTGGGGAAAGTGAAATTTTTCAAGAATTTGTTTTCTTCTTCGTTTACTATATCTTCAACCTTTCTCTGAGTTGCACGTATTTTAAAAGCAGAAAAGTATTTTTTAAAGACTTCTTGTAGGGTTTGGATATGCTCTTCAGGTATTTTTATTCCATTTATTGCTGTGGGGCGAAGTTTCTCTTTCAGAATTGATGTTAAGGAGGATTCGGTTATAAAGTGTCTATGGTACGTTGGGTACTTGGGTGGGGTTCTTCGTGAGAGCATATCTGTTTTCCAGTTGTAATTATCAATTGATTTTTAAATGCATTGATTGGCGCTTCACAATGAGGTATTACGCCCGTGTTGTCTTCGTCAGCACTGTGTACTGTTCCTGAATCTGAAGAAGTCAAAATATTCGCTTCTGTTTCCAATCTTGATAAGGCGTCCGCAACTTTGTTGGTGCTGCCGGGTTTGTAGACCAGTTCATAGTTGTATTCCTCAATTCTAGCCTTCCACCTTTTTAGTTTAGCGTTGTTGTTCCTATTACTCAAGGTGTAAGTGAGTGGCTGATTGTCGGTTAGAATTTTCATTTTCCTTGCACCATAAAGATTATTCCTTAAATTGTCTAAGGCCCAAACGATAGCTAACATTTCCTTTTCGTTGGTTGTATAATTTTCCTTAGTTTTATTAAAAGATCTAGATATGTAAGCCATAGGGCGATCCTTCCCGACTTCGCATTGAGAGAGGACGGCACCTATCGCGCGATCTGAGACATCTGTTGTTAGTATAAAAGGTTTTTCAAAATCTGGGAATATTAGAATTTCAGATGATAGTAGTTTTTTTAAATCCTTAAAAGACTGTAACTCCTTTTCGTTCTAATTTATTTCAACCTTTTTAGATTGATTGACCTTTACTTGGGCGTTTTTCCCCCTCATGAGGTTGGTAAGAGGTTTCGCGACCTTAGCGAAATCTTTTATAAAACGTTGGTAATAGGATGTCAGCCCTAGGAATCCTTTAAAGTCTTTAAGATTTTTAGGAGGTTTGAGTTTTTCGATTGCCTCAAATTTTTTAGGGTCTGGTTTTATTCCCGTATTCGTAATTATACAGGGTGTATTTTTTCTACGTACATTAATTGGTACCACGATATTCTCTGGACTATTTTATGAAAAAAATTGTACTAGTAAATATTTCTATCGTGTCTATTTTCGCCGCTAGAGGGCGTTTTAAATTATGAGTTTTGTACGGGACCTCCCAGTACTAAATCGCTTGTAACTTTTTCTACACCCTATGCATCGAAATTTTTTTTTCTACTATCGATGGGTATTGATATTACCTTTCATTTTATGCATTACTTATTGTATGTAAGAATTCCATTTTCAAGAAAAAGGACCATAAATTTGCAATTTATGATTTTTTTTTTCAAAAATTTTGTCAATTAATTGGGTTCCTGAAAAAAAATTAACTACCGAAAAAAATTTTTATATTTATTTTGAAAGCCAATTATGTGTAAAATAAAACAAAAAAAATCCGAGTTCAATAACGTCATCCGTTATCACGTAATTAAGGATCACAAGTGTGCTGAAAGGGTCAAAAATGTACCTGCATTAAAATGCAAACGATTTATTATGATCAACGTTATTTAAATGTTCTTCTTCAGAACGTCCCTCAAATATAATTATATCGTCGATATAAACGTAACCGATTTTTCCAATGTATGGTTTCAGGACGTCATTGATTATTTTGTGAAATATCGCGGGTGCATTACGTGGCCCGAAAGGTAATCGTGTAAATTCGCATTTGCCATTCATGGTTGAAAAGGCAGTTTTTGGTATGTATGTCGCTTTCATTCATTTTCATTTGGTGGAATCCAGATGTTAAATCAATTGTTGTAAAATATTTTGAACCGCCTAGGCTTGCAATAATACTAGTTATATACGTATCAGGTATGGGATAAGTTATAGCATTTAATTTTTTGATATCTATCACCATCCTATATTTTTTAATACCTGATGCATTCATTTTTTTCTTTACAATCCAAATGGATGAATTATATAGGCTTTTAGAGGGTCTTATTATACCATCTTCTAAGAGCTTTTTTATTTGATCCTCTACCTCAGCTCTCATGTTCATGGGGTGATATGATTTGGTGTAGATCAGTCATTGTCTTAATTTCCGCTCTAACATTCGTATCAATGGTTTCTTGATCATTCAATCGTCCAAACAAGGACTCAAATTTCTTTACCAAGATTTTGATTTTCGTTGTTGTTTAAATGGGTATCTCTGATTTCTAAATTATTTACCTGAACTGATTGTTTTTCTTTAAGGGGTATTCTTATATTAGGCGAGATTATTAAGAAATTGTTTTTCCTATCTATCACTGCTTCCAAATTTTTTAGAGTGTCATCCCCTATTATACCATCAAAAGATTTTAACCCTGTTAAAATGAAAAATTAAGCAATTGTATCGTTACCTATACTTTCAAAGAATTTTCCACTATTTTTTTTGTTAATTTCAATGTATCCACCTGCAGATTTGATTTTAAACAGCTTTTTTGTGGTTTGTGGATTAGATGCTAGTTCTGGTCTTATAAACTGTTTATTGGCTCCAGTGTCGATGAGGAATTTTAGTATACCACGGTTTTTTGTTTTGTATTCTATGTAAGGTATGCTAGCGAGGCATCCTTCATAAAATTTATTTCAGGATTCTTCTCAGCCTCTTCGTTTACATAATCTTTATTATTTTCATAGTTGGCAGTGTAATAACTGGCAGTTTGATTATTATAATCCTCTTGTAGTGATTCTTCACCTCCAGTCTCCATAAGGTACATCCTTTGCTGTTTACGAAGATACCCTATAGAATCATTTTCTCTCTTAATACCGTTGTTGGGTGGATTTTGAGGTCGATTCATATAGATATAATTTACTTGTTTTGTTTGAATGGACTTACCAACCTCCATTGGAGTAGGGGGCTTCGGTTGAGTTGGTATAGGAGGAGCTTTGACTTGCTGTTGATGTTGAATGTCAAAAGCAGTATTTTTTTGTTGCAAGGATAGTTCAATAGGTGGTTTACGTAAGAGTGGGTAGTCAGTTTTTGTTGCAGATAAGTAATTAACAGGAGTAGCCATATAGTTATTCAAATTTTTTTTGTGTACCGATAGATTCCTAAAATTGAGATTCTGAAATTCCAAACAAGAAGCGTAGACTTCTGGAAGCGTCTGTGGTTTTTGGATCATTAACATTTTCGACATTTCACCATTTAGACCTCTGACAAAAACATCTAAAGCTCTATTGCGATAAGTTTTTATTAAGACATTACTTGTATCGGGGCTATAATCTTCAGTTTTTATCTTGTTAATTATTAATGAAAATTGATGGTTCACATTCGCGTAAAATTAGTCTATACTCATGTTTCTCTGTGTGAGACTTCCCAATTGATATTCTAGTGTTCTAAGATCCCTTTTGTCGGCGTAATGTAAGGAAAGACATTTTTTTATCGCTTCCCAATCACTATCAAAGATATTATACGAGATAAAAGCTGAATCGGCATATCCTCTAATTTTTTGTCTGATATTTTGCCCGGTAGATTGGTTTGTTTTTAACAATCTGGTAATCTTTAAGAATACTCTCTACGCTATGTATCCACGACATATAGTGAGTCGGGTTACCGTCAAAGACCTGCAATTTTTTTACACTATCAGGCAGTCGGCTAATTCCCTTCAAATCTTCTTCATTTTTTGGTTCAGACAACATGGACCTCTCTGCAGTATTCGGAGGTTTTTCTAAATTAGAGATTCTTGCTTCTAACTTTTTGGTTAATTCGATTTGAGCATTTACTTCTGCAGTCAACTGTCTAATGGCTTCTTGTATTGACTCCATATTTAAACGATATACTATAAGTTCATGTGAATCACTAAAAACGCTAAGATGTAATTATCAAAACTAAAATTTGTATAAAACTCACGAAGATAAAAAAAATTTTATAAAAAGTAAACACAGCTAAATTTTTTCTTTATAAATCTTTTTTTTTTAAAAAAAGATACTGTTTGATGTTAGGTGGAAAAAATGCAACTATTTTTTATGATGATTTATCAACTTTTGTCCAATAGCTAAAACAATTATGCAACAACAAAATATACAAAAGATTTTGAAGAGAATATCTTGTACTTATTATAATTTTAGTAGTTTTTTTTAAAGAATTTCATCAAATCTCGGATACAATTTATTCTTAAATGGTAAATTTTATATATGTAGAACTGAATTTTTATTTCTTTAATAATCACCTTTTGGTGATTAAGTAATTTTTTAAGAGAATTAAATTTTTGCAGTCAAATCTTAACTGAATTCACAATTTACTTGCAATTTATACAATTTGCTTAGATATTATTTTATGTTCACTCGAATTTTATTTATGTTGACTATAATTTGATATATTTTTTTATATGCTGTTTACGTTACTTAATCATCACACATACTACAAAAATTGCAATTTTATTTGCACCGAGTTTATAGAGTTTATACTATCTGTGTAATTCTTATTTAAACCCATAAGTATGCAAAAAAATGTATGTGAAATGAAAAATTAGTAATGAAATTTTATGAAAAATTAACAAATTGTTTTATTGATAATAATTAAACTACGTAACCAATTTCCTTGAATTTTTTTTAAACTTTTTGGAAAAGGTTATATTTAAATTCTATAAAAAGAAATTATAGTATCTAAACGTTTTAATATATGAAAAAAGTGTGAAAAGTTTAGTGAATTTTTTTTTTATCTGTACCTTCGAAAATCGAAGATAAAAAAATTTAAGGACCAAAATTTAAAAATGTGTTCCACTTAAGGACCACAATTCCCTTCCACCTATCTATATTCAAAATTTCATGAAAATCGGTTAAAAATTGTAAGCTGTAGGTGGTCACTTTGCAGGCCCAAAATCGCAAAACAGCCACACTTTGAATCCTTGTATTTTTGAAATAAAGGACTTTTTCAAAAATGTGTTCCACTTAAGGACCACAATTCCCTTCCACCTATCTATATTCGAAATTTCATGAAAATCGGTTGAAAAATGTAGGCTGTAGGTGGTCACTTTGCAGGCCATTTTACTAAATTGGGCTCTTAAAAAAAATAATCTTTTCTTTAAAATAAAATAAATAAAAAAATGTTTGTACTGTTTAAGAAGGATTTCTCTTTTTTGTATATTATTTTTTCCTCTTTATTTCTTGTCGTGTTTTCACCGAATTTGCGTCTAGGGTTGCACTATGCTGGGGATTAATTAATTAAAACGAGATTTGGTTCTTTAAACTTTTTATTTACAAGTCTTTCTTTTTAGATTCACAATTTTCGGGTCACATTGAATTAATTCTAATGTTTACTGTCACGACACCTGTTTTTCCACTCTAAACTACTTCTGTTACTTTTCAGTTTTCACTATCTTCAGTTATCAGCTCTTCAACTATTCCCCTTTAGTTATTAAATTCTATTCTTTATACATACTTATGTATGTATATGCTTCGATCATTTTTTCCTTACTTTCTTTGCATTAAGTAATATTTTGTTGATCAAGCTACTTTTGCTTACACAATTGTATTTTATAATTCGTTATTATTTCCTATTCTATTGACCTACTATAATTACCAATATGTTTATTTGGGTTACTTATATTCAACTATGCACTTTTTTGATCTAGAATATTATGAACTTAATCTAATTAGATCGAATTGGATTTGTTATGAAAGATTTTATTGTAATATATTATTTTACATTTTTATTTATAACATTCTTTTCACACTGAATAAAATTATAAAATTTGACTTATGTACATTAAAATTAGCAGGATCTTCATTGCACGAAATTGTTATCCTGATATGAGAATCGATGTACTTACTTTTTTCTCAAATTATTGGTGTGGGCCAGTCGTTGTTTTTCCTTTTTCTCCTCTTGAGCAGTGCGGATGCGCCGTAGTTTCCCTTTTAACACGTGAGCGTTGATTCCTTTACAAACGGTCTACTAAGGTACGTTTCCTCACTCACAACACTTCAATCTTGAGATTGTTTGAGTAATGTTTCACAAGTTTTAATCACTCTTCATTTATCGTTATTAGACAACTATATTTTTTTTTCGAATAGTTGTCTTTTGTTATTCGATTTTTTCTTTTTTTTGTAGCAAATGCGTTTAGGAAAATATCTGAATAATAATTTCATTTTTTTTAAGAAACATTTAACTAATTCTTTTTTTTTCTCTATGTAATTTTTCAAATAAAATTTTCCAAACTTTCACCTCAACTGCACACAGTTAGATTACTAAATTTTATATTTACTAATTTTTTAATTCAACGACAGGGTCCCTGCTTGGGCGCCAGTTAACAATTTGTAAAACTGATTTGGAAAAAAAAGACACTTGATTCTAAATTGAGTCCAGCTTTATTAAAATCCAACTTAAACTAATTTTACAATTTTGTGTTAATTCTGATTACAACTGTACATTTATTTATTTCATTTATTACTAAAGTTTAATATAATAAAAATGATTATTTAGCAAAAACGTGTACATATTTCAATTATTGGTAAAAAGCTTTTATAATGCAAAAATATTAACTAGACCAAAAGGTAAAATTAAGTTGATAAATCATCAAAATTTACTTATATGTACTTGTATTGAAATAATAGAAATTTTATAAAGAAAATATTGCTGGCATTGCATTACACCGGATGTTCGTCTTACAAAGTTATTATACCATAATTAACGTGTAATTAATTTTCTAAAAAGAACTGATATTACATATACATATTTTCCTGTTACCTTGAATTTCATACAGTACAATGCATTAACCAAAGTTCACACAAAATGCAAGCTAAACACTAATTCAGTGTACTATTTGTAATGAAGAATGAAATTTAGAATAATAAAAATAAAATGCTTTATTACGATAACGTAAATTTTATCTACTTCTTAATATCTTACCTCCCGTTGAAGTCTGATACTTTAAAACTATAATATTTATGTCGTATCGTAGGTTTTGGTATTTCTGTTTTGATTTTCAGAACCTTTTAGTTGCCTCGGAAGTGTGATTATCAGATATATGTTATGATTACGCCTGTTATTATAGCTATAGATGTGTATCCCACAGTAAATTGATGAATATCATGTGGTTGTATATCTTTCAGTTTTGTCTGATGAGTTTTTATATTTAAGATTTCATTTTTAATGTTGCTGAGTTCGCTTTTATGCTGTACATAGTTGAATAGTATGAAGATGGTTACATTATTATTTGTTAAATCAGGAACATCCACTGTGAGATTGACTGCAGGTTGGAATGATTAACTGGACAAATTAGTTTGTACCGTACTGACTGCATTAATTATTAATTCATTATCTTTGATTATGGAGCCGTTTGATAAGGATATAATTCCGTTTCCATGTTACGTTTTTTGTATTAATGTGTTTTTGCAAATTATTGTGATGTAATAGTTTTTATCTAATGCGAAAAGCCAGTGATTTGGAGTAGACAGTTGAATCCAAGTTTGAGTTGGTGGTGCTATTTTTAATGCACATGATGATGGTAGTGATTTCTGAAACAAAAGTTCTACTTCGCATCGATGGATTTGCGTTGTTGTATAATAAATTGGTCTATTTTGTTCACACAGGTAATAATTTTTGCTAATTGTTTTCATTACGAATATTCAGTATTTGTTAATAAATAAAATTAATCTTTGTAGAAATTTGTCATTACAATATCTATGGTGGTTGCAACTGATACAAATGAATCATTAATTCGTGCCGGAAATGAAATGATTTTATATGTGTCAAATTCTGTGCTAATTAAAGGTATTTTTATGTTGAATATCACATAGTTTTTTTTAATAATATATTGAACATTATTGATGTATTTATCTTGACATTATTGAGAGTAGTACTAGTAAATGGATTGGTCGCCGATACGTTCCGGTGGCTGTTTTTATATCTGCAACCCGGACTTTACCATCTGGGCCTGGTATTGTTTCAATGACCTTGCCTAATGGCAAGGCGGTAAATTGTATTCTTTTATCGTAACAATAATTCCTTCTTTAATATTGGGGTATTCGTTGGCCCATTTTGCTCGCTTTTGTAATTCTGACAAATATTCTTGATGCTATCGTCGCCAGAATTCGTTTTTCATGTATGTTACTAGCTGCCATCTTGATTTATTTTTAATTTTAATTTTTATTACAGGAGTACACCATGTAAACCTGGACACTCCTCTCCCGCACTACGACCCGCCAGGGCCTTTTAGCGACTCGACATACATTTTAGATATAAAATTTCACTTAAAAACTACTGTACATTAAATTATATTAGATAAAGAACATTATGTTTGTTACATAAACTAGCTATTTTTTTTTCTTAAGTTCTAACAATTTTATAATAAATATATAATTTATAAATAGATTTTTTATTTACTTAAAAATAAATTAATTTATAACAGAATTAAAAATGAATCAAATTGAATAAACCAAATTTTTTTTTATAATAATTTGTTTAAATTATTATTATTATTATTTTTTTTTAAACAGAAATTTATAAAATTTATAAAATTATAAAATTCACTTAAATCTAATATTGATTATAAAATAATATTACAAAATTTTTTAATAAATTCACTTAAATTCTAATAGAGTTACTATAAGTGTCATATTAAAATTAAATAATTAGGACAATAATTTGTATTAAATATTATTATTAGTTTAACTAAAATTTTTTTTCTACAATTTATTTATTAAATTTAGTTCTTTTAAAATTTTAAATAAGTTAGAATAGTTATTTTGGTTTGATTTAATACACTCTGATAGATCAATGTTCTCTATTCCTAAGGTAGTCAACCTTTGTCCAATAGCTCTACATTCTTTGAATAATATATAAGAATTTTTGTGATTGTTTTCATTACAGTAGGGACACAAAGATGTAACATTATTACACCTCGGAAAACTATGTGTCAATCTCGTGTGACCTGAACGCAGCTTAATTAGTATCATTTGTTCAACTATATTTCAAGACGAATCGAAAGATGGTGTGATTAACCGACCGTTGATTTCATGATAAGTTGAAATGGTTTCAGAGTCACTCTCCCGGAATTTACTAATACGTCTATCATTAAGAGTTTTCAAACCTAATCTGAACATGGCATGCGGACTTGGCAGAACGAAAATTACGAACTCTTCTACACTATGTATACGAGACTTAGCCATAAAATCTGCAAATTCATTACCAGCAATCCTGATATGGCCAGGTATCCAACACAATAACGAATCTACATATCTCTATTAGTAGATTTCTAACCATTAAAATTAAACTTTCAAAATGGTTGTTATTCTTTATAGCCTGTACAACGGATTAAGAATCTGAAAAAATCATGAATTTTCTAATAATATTCTTCCCTTTTAACCCAGCAGCCAACCACACAGCTCCCAACTCGGCATCAAATATTGTCGAGTATTAGCTAGTCTTTTAGCAAACAATGAAGTCCAATTATCAGCTTTGTTCTTGTGCACAACCGAAAAACCAACACCAACACTAGATTTACTAGCATCAGTGTATATGTATATGCATCCTGTCACTGTACTCTTCATATAGCTCCCAATGTGCTGCTCTAAAAGTTACATCATTTGTGTTATTCCTATTGAATTTAGCTAATTTATCAATGACATTATTATTAATTTGTCTTATCACTGATGAGCTTTTAATTATAGAAGGAGGGTTTGGATAATTACCGCCAAGTTCAGAAATTAAACAAATACCTCTACGAAAAGTAGATGTTCTATTTCTGAAGTTGTTGGTTAAAAAGTTTTGAGCTAAATCGAATAGAGGAGATCTAGAGTCACCTACTTGTTTAGTTGCTAGCCTCAACCTTAATTTCCTTATTCTGTCCTTCACATTCCATACTCCACATTCAGCAAGCAGAATGGGAATAAGAATGGAACAGAAGGCACCAGAAGCCAGACGGAGGATTTTATTACAAGATACCTGAATTTTATTTCTATATGATATTGGGCAGTCTCCGAATAACGTTAAACCCTAACCGGATATGCCATAGATCAAGCTCCTGGCCACAGAAATAAGAGCTAATGGAGATGCTCTTCACTTACCTGCAGCCAGACACAACCAAATTCAGGACTTTATCTAATTTGGTCACTACCTGATTTGCTTGAACCGACTGTTTTCGGTTTTTACAAAAAGTAATACCTAAAATATTTAATTTATTAACAGGATTAATTATACTATTTTTAACTTTAATGTTTTTTATATTACATTTCTTCTTACGGCAAATATGTAAGAAATTAATTTTTTCTCTTGGAAAATTACTGCCATTAAATTACTACTCTGTAGCATTCGACAAGAAATTCATATTTCCGTCATTGCACTTAAATGCACACAACAATAAGTTGTCAGCATATGCGTAAGGTTTCATATTTGTAAATTTTGAAAGGTCTATTAATAAAGAACTTAAAAAAATTGTGAGTCAAACAATAGATAATGGAGAACCTTGTGGAACACCATTATCTAGATGATATGAGTTAGAAATATAACCATTGACTCTGACTCTGATTTGTCTATTGGCCATGAAACTATGAATAGTTTTAACAAAGCTTGGATCAATACCCCAAGTGGTCAATTGTTGGCATACGAAAATAGATGGAATCTTATCGTATGCTTTTTCAAGGTCTAGTGACAAAGAAGTGGCCATCCCCTTTTCCATTTCATGAAGAAGTGTAAGGGTACCTTTGTGAGGACGAAAACCATGCTGTCCAAGATGAAGAAGGGTTTCTGAAATTTTTTGGGGGCGTTTGCAGATGATTTTTTCTAAAGTTTTAGAAAGACATGAAATTAAAGTAATAGATCTGAAATCGAATGGAGTTTTTGAAGTATTATTGGTTTTAGAAATGGGTATCAACATAGCAGACTTCCAATCGTGCGGAAAAGTGCCTTTATAAATTATGTTCGAGTATAAGTTAATAATTCTAATCTTAAGCACCAGTGGAAGTCTTCTAATCATACAATAAGAAATTTGATCAAAACCTGGTGTAGATCCTCTAAATGAACTAAGAGTATCCTCTAGTTCATTTAGTGAAACCTTGTATGATAGATTTAATTTATGTTGATAGTCACTGTTTAAATTAAAATTGTGTTTTTGTTTTAAAATAGTATCTGATAAGTTAAAATCACTGGACACAGAAGACCATGCTATAGCAAACTCATTGGCAATATGCAAAGGGTCTGTAAAAGTGATGCCATTTGACACCATCGATAAGATGACTGAAGTAGGTTTGCCATAAAAACGTTTGACCTTACACCATGCACCTTTCATAGAGTCAGACGGATTGACAAAATTGGTGAATACTTGCCAATGTTTCTGTTTAGCAATTTTGATAGATCTTCTGACTTGCGCTGTTAGTTTTCGGAAGATAACAAGGTGTTCAACAGAGGGGGATCTTTGATACTTATTCCAAGTCTTGTTTTTAATTCTAATAATCTTTTTGATATTATTGTCCAACCAGAGTGGTTGAATATTTTGTTTAAATGAATGTGATGGAATAGATTGAAATGCAGCTGATCTAATAATCCTTTTCATGTTTGCTGCTTCACGATTTATTAAATTATTCGTCGGAAATATATGGTCTTCTTTTAACACAGCCGTTGAGAACTTATCCCAATCAGCTTTAGTCTCAACAAGACGAAGTGATCTCTTTTGATTTGTGCCAGAGCAATTGTATTAGTTATAACGTTATAACTAACGGAAAGTGATCACTTGCTTAGAACTCCTTTATTCTGGATAGGGTCAAATTTGTGAAATCATAAACCTTGACCAATTGCTGCCTGTATATACGGCTCTTGATACCGCTATACAAAATTCTTATTGGAATTGAGCTATATTGTGATCAGTGCTTCAAGCAGACTCACTTGAAGATCCTAATGAAAGTCTTGGTTCACTGTCAGAGAAATAACTCATGTTTATTGTTAATTTACATGGCCTTTCATACAAAAATTTTCATTACATTGCAAAATTACATACTAGAATAGAATGTGTTAAAAAATAACAACAACAAATTTACCTACTATTAATAAGAGAAAATATTAAAAATATAGAAAATGAACATTCAAATACATAAAAATGTAAAAACTCAGCAATTTTACTTTTCACATTTATAAATTCTCATTTAAATCTACTGGACTTAGTAAACAAAAGTATCAAATTTCGTCTGGCAATTTATGTATTTGTTAAAAGTTAATTTTGTCGATATAAACAAATTAACTTAGAACGAAACTTACAATTTGAAAATATTGCCAATTGAATAATGTTCAGAAGAATCCTTTAAGCAATCAACAGTATTTTGCTAAATGTACATGGATTCAAAATTTTATTTATTAATTCAAAAATGAAAACAATTCAAACAAATTTTTAAACTAATAATAATTAAATAATAAATCAAAGAATAAAGCAAGCTAATTAAAAAATACAGCAAATCAAACAATTAAATCGAAGTTAAAGAATAAAGCAAATTAATTGAAAAAATAAAGCAATGCAAAAAAGGTAAATTAAGAAATTTTAAATTTTAAAATAATAATCAAACAATAAATCAAAATTATTAATTAAATGATAATTTTCAAGATAATAATTGATAGTAAATTTTCAACTGGTATAATTAAAGAAGATGATCAAATTTAATTTTATGACGATATTGATTTTATGATGATGAATATTCCTGTAAAGATTGAAATATTATTAGTTATAAAATAGTAACGCTGAAACTAGATCATCCCAAGTTTACATATAATTAGTGTTCGAAATTTCAAGTATTATTTAATAAAGGTTAGGTAAGTTTTAGTTTTATAATATGTTGTAATTTGTGGCAGATTGTACCTTTACAATGGCTGAATTTTATCGAAAAATGGTTAAATGAGCTATTTTATTTAACTGAAGTGAAGTGAAACAATTGAGCTTAATCAATTGAAGTGAAGTGAAACAAGTGAGCTTAATCGATTGAAGTGAAGCAAGTAATTGATTTCAATAAAATTCCGCAATTGTAATTACTAGTCGATTCACAAGATTATTTATGTAGAACGATGCTGCAATTACGTTAAGTATTTGAGTAAGAATTGACTTATTAAATTGAGATTACAATTAAGTAAGTAAGTAAGTAAAGTAAGATTGACTTTAAATTTGAAATAATTTTATTTGAAAACGAAAAGAACTCTTTAAAGTAGAATAAATGTTGTGTTTAAAGGAGAAAAATGACTTTAAAATTTGAAATTAATAAAATTGACAAGATGATATGTTAGAGTTCTGTTTTATGGTCAATACCCATTAAAACAGAAATTGCCAAGAAAATTCACTAAAATTTCCTATCTTATGGTCAATACCCATTAAGAAGAAAATATCAAATAAAGAAAAAAAAATACTTACAGATCAATACTCTTGTAAATAGATGAAGCTTCCTGCACTTAAGGTCAATACCCTTTAAGTTTAGGAGGAGACTTCTTGCCAGGTCAATTCCCAAAGCAGAAGTAACGATAATTGTCCAGCATCTCGTTTTTATACTATTAGGAGTCTATTGTTTTAAGATTGGTCGGCCATTTTGAATTTTGGTTAATTCTGGTAATTGGTACATTTTCTTGTTTTTTTTAAAGTTTTTTTTGATTTTCTGTTATTTTTGTAGTAAATTTTTATTTTAAAATTTGTATTGGAAATTTAGGTGTATGTTAGTATTAATAATTTTGTTGTTAATATTTTCTCTTTTTTATTATCTTTAATTTTGTGAAAATTGGGTTAGTGGTACATTATGGAACTGATGGCTTCAACATTTCCCCGTCTCCAAAAAAAAAAAAAAATAAATAAACAAATACAACCTGCATGTATGTGCATGCCATACCTTAGCGATTTTTATAATAAATACATTCCTTGTCTTGTCCTTATTACTTTGAGTTTGATGTCCTCAAACCTACTTCTGTAGCTCCTTTGGGTGCCTAGCACTCGTAACCAATTTAGTCCACTTACCGACCTGGCGACCTCGTTGTGTTATTTTAATTGACAATGTACAAGTGACAATGACGTATTGACCGATGATAAAATTGTAGTAGAAAATTGATTATTGTAGTAGAAAGGTAATAATCGTAGTAGTATTTTGATAGGGATGTGAAATGAATGCAACATTATTCAACACATTTAGAATAATTCTATGATTGAGTTTCGACTGGCAATTTACAAATCTTATTTATTGGACGTAAATACTCTGTGGAGTTAGTTTTAATTGTTACAATTCGTACCCTTTCATCATCACCAGGATGAACGTTTGTTACACGACCGAGTGGCCATCTTGTTGGAGGACATTTTTCATTTTTTATCAGAACCAAATCGTTTATTTGCACGTTTTGTTGGTTTTCTTGCCATTTGTATCTTTGTTGTAATGTGTGCAAGTATTCTCTAGACCACCGTTTCCAAAAGTGTTGGATTAAATTTTGAATGGTTAGCCATCGATTTAATAATGGTGTTTTTTTTCCTGAACTTCAGGCTCTGGCACTGCTAGTAGATGCCTGCCGGTTAGGAAATGTCCAGGTGTTAAGCTTACGCAATCGTTAGTATCATTAGAAATTGGAGGTAATGGTCTAGAATTCACACAAGCTTCTATTTGACATAAGAGTGTTTGAAACTCTTCTAAAGATAATTTGGTATTTTGTAATACTCGCTTCAAATGATTTTTTACTGCTTTGACTCCGGCCTCCCATATGCCTCCGAAATGAGGTGCTGATGGAGGATTGAAGTGACATTGAACGTTTTGTTCTGCTAATGTAGGAAAAATTTTTGATATATTTTCTTGAGGCGCTGTTTTTAGTTTTTTTTTCTAAAATATGTTTAGCTCCAATGAAATTGGATCCACAATCGGAGTAAAGGTTTGTGCAGATGCCTCTGCGACTTACAAATCTTTTGATGGCTTGGGGTGAGTTTTGAAGCACGGTATACAACTGTGAATTCTAGCTTTAATCGTATTTTTAGCATTAGGCTAAATTTGGTGTTTAGAGTATTTAGAACTAACTGACAACCTCCATGAAGTGTGTGTTTGTGTATGTCGTTAATAATTAATTTGGAGATATGATGATTTTTTGGTAATATAATTGGATGTTTGGTGTTATATGGTACTTGAGCGTGTTCTATTCTTCCTCCTACTTTTAAAACGCAATTTTTATCTAAAAAGGGATTTAAGTTGTAAATTGTACTTTTGTTTGAAATTGGCTTTTGTTTCTTTAAATTTTTTAGTTCTTCGTGGAAGCTGCTTTGTTGAATTAGATGAATAATTTTTAATTCGGCGGTGTTTAATTCTAAATAGGTTAAATGTTTACTAGAGATTTTATTATTTCTGTTTTTTGAATTATAAATAAATCTGATACAGTATGCGACAATTCTGCGAAGTTTTTGAAATGAAGAAAACTTTGTAAACAATTCAGGCTCTTGAAAAGTTGCGAATGTTTTTACCTTTTTGCGTTCTAGATCTGTGGTGGTGAAATTAGGTTAACTTGGCCACTGATTTAGAGTTAGCCATGATGGGCCATGCCACCACAACTCATGATCAATCAGATGTTCGGGAAGTAGTCCTCGGGATGCAAATCAGCAGGATTTTGATCTCCAGGTACAGAAAACCCACGTATGGTTTCCACTTTGAAGGTTGCAATTTTATCCAACTCAGAGTTATAAGTGAATCGGTCCATGCGTGACTTTTAATACCTTTTAGATTACGATCTAGAGAAACCTGTTTGATTAATCGTGATAATAGTAGTCCAACGAACAACTCTAATCGAGGTAATGTGATAGATAGATAGATGGTAGGAGCTACTCTTGTTTTTAAAGTAATTAATGAAATAAAGGTCATTTCATTTATTTTTAATTTTAAATATACAACCGCAGCGTAAGCGCTTTGAGATGCATCTGAAAAACCATGTAATTCTATATCTCCAGTATTTGACATGTGAATCCATCTTGGAATTTTAATTTTTTCAACAAATTTTACTTGAGATCGAAAGTTGATTCATTCCGCTTGAATGGATTCTGGAAATTTTTCATACCAGTTACATCCCATTATCCACAGAAGTTGTATAAAAACTTTCGCAAGAATAATTATTGGTGCTAACCATCCTAAAGGATCAAATAATGATGCTACTTCTGACAGAATTAATCGTTTGGTATAAGGTTGTTTCATTGGTGGAAGATTTACTGCGAATCCGAACTCGTCAGATGCTGGGAACCATTTTATTCTTAAGGTTTTAATAGAATCTGAATCTGAATTGTTTAGTTCATCTTTAATTTCTCTGTTTTCTAATGGAATATTATGAAGTTATTCTGGTTGGTTAGCAGTTTCAGTTTTTCATTTGGATTCAACCTCCAGACAATGCGTTGATAATTTTGCTGATCTTTCCTTATTTTTACCATTCTGTACATTTTTTCGACATCAGCCGTAAAAGCGTAGCGAGGCAATTTAAACCTCCATTTAAGCAATATGCTCCACAAGGTCGGTTGGATGGTTGGACCAGTGAGCATTTGTTCATTTAATGATTTGCCATTTGAACATTTTGCTTGAGGCATTAAATACCACTCTGAGCTTTGTTGTTGTACTGTCTTTAAACACCGGATGGTGAGGTAAATAATAATTCGTTTGATCAGAATTATCAGTGTAATAAAATTCTAAAATTGAGGATCGGCTAATTCTATTTTGTTGAATTGTCTAAACTAATTTTTATCGACAGGTTGTATTGGAGTGTTATCAGTTATATCATCAATAATTAAAGCGTTTAAGCTTGTTTTAAATGAAGATATGTACAAGAGATTGGATTTCTAGTGTAGTTTGTTGATGCACTTGTACAGTAGGAGTTTTCTCAAGTCCAGTGACTTGAATGTCAGTTTTGTTACGTTTTAATTTAAGCTTCTTTGCGACAGATTGCGTGATGAATGATAACTGGGAGCCAGAATCGATCAATGCTCTAAAAATGCATGCGTGTCCATGTGGACCTTTGGCAGTTACTAAAGCTGTTGCTAATAAACATTGTATATTATTTGAATTGAATAATGTAGTACTAGAATTTGGTTTTTGAATCGTTTGTTCTTGTGGGATTTGAACTTGATTGGCTTGAGTTGTACTTTGTACGTTTTTTACTTATTGTATATTTGAAGTTTGTTTAATAGTATCTACATGAACTAGCGTATGATGTCTTTTCTTGCATTTTAAACAAGAAACTTTGCTTTTACAATTATATAAAGTATGAGTAGGTGAAAGACAATTTTTGCATAATTGTTTTTGCTGAACAAACTCATTTTTCGATTGATAACTCAGTTGTTTAAATTGATTGCATTTATTCAACTGATGAACATTTTTGTGCTTGATTTAGAAATGATTTTTGTGGATTACTACTTGGAATAGCTTTTATTCCTAAATAAGAATGCATTGATTCTAATGTTCTAAATCGCTTAGTTAAGAATTCTATGAATTGTGTATATGCTGGAAAATTTGTGGAGCCGCTCTGTTCACGTTCCCACAAGGACAAATTTTCATGAGGAAGTTTTTGTGTTAACGAGTATAATAGTATATACATTTAAAGTTTTAAATTCATGTAGAACTTCCTCAGTTGTATCAATGAAGTTTCTGATTGAGTTGGCTGATTCAATCTTTATATCAGGTTGATTCAACAGTTTTTTGAGATACATTTGTACTAGAACCTTTTTATTGTTATATCTTTCTTGTAACAAACCCCAAGCCTTTTCGTAATTAGCATCCGTCACAACAATTTGTCGCATCGCATCGCCAGTTAGACAAGTTTTAAAATAATGTAGCTTTTGGACTCGCGATAATGCAGGATCCTTGTGTATTAAAGAAGTAAAAAGATCGTGAAATGATCTCCAGTGCTGATAATTACCATTGAAAGTTTTATGAATTTTTTTGATAAAAAAAAAAAAGAAATATAATTAATTTGAAAATTATGATATTATTATGATATTAACTAAAATATGAAATCTCAACATTCTCCCCAGCGTTGAAGGCTCTGTATTCAACTAAATATCCTGATTATACGAGTATGTGGTCTTGAAGGGTCCTGGCTGCTTCCGCTTTCCTCGTTAGAAACTGCTGAGTCCTCTTCTGAATGATGTGACTTATCGCATCTTGTGCATCGTTTTTTCCAAAGGAGGTAAATTGTCGAAAAAGCTATTAGCCCCAAGATTGAATATCCAAGAGCGTAATGATGGATGTGGTGTGAAGTTACATTATTCGGCAGTTGAGTATCGATCCGCTGTAGATCCCTTTTAATGGCTTCCAGCTCATCTAACTGGGGATAATAATGATTAGTGTACGGCGCAGCTGGTTTTATTTGCTCCGGCGTAGCGAAGTCTGTTATGTCAATCGATGGAATATACGAAGTCTGTTATGTCAATCGATGGAATATACGAAGTTCTACTGATTGAAGGATATATATTATTACCTTGTATAGTTATTACGGCCTTCCTGACAATGCAGTCACTTTGGATATTAAGTATGCCAGTTTTTTGAATGATGATTTGAGTCGTGCTGTCTCCGCATACTACATTAATACTAGTACTTTTGTCCAGCGAATAAATCCACTGATTGGAATTACGTAATTGTATCCAGTGAGCTCCTGATTCTACCTTTGTTATTGAGCAAGAGGATCCAGGTGCTAAATTATTCAACAGGTTAATTTCGCAAGAGCTGACTGATGATCCTCGATTATACAAAGGACGTTTTTGTTGACATATACATATGTATGTCTTCCACTATAAATGGTCATACATCCTTTTAGGTCTTGCTCAGTTGGGGGTAATACTGATCCTGATGTAAACTTACTATTAAGAAGGGAGATGAAGGCTGTATTCCAATGAAGGAGTTGTTAACCTTTACTGGAACGGTGATTAATTTGAAGAGCTCAAATTCTGGTATTGCTAGGAGAGATAGCATTATTTTAAAAATTATGTATTTTTCTGTAACCCTCCCATGTATGGACATTATACTGTAGAACTTTAAAATATCTGATGCTTGTACGGGTAGCTTCAGCGTAGCTGGGATACTTTCCTTAATCTCCAGTAGACTTTGCTCGAGTTGCTCAGGTGAAATCAAAAGTGGATTAATTTTTCCATGATGAGTATCAGTGAGGATATCAAGAAGAGCGTTTTGAACTTGCTGGAAGTTTGATATAGCGAGCATGATTTGAATGGTTAGAAGTGTAAAAGTTTGTACCGCTCTCTCTGCGTACAATTGTTGATGAGTAATGCTGAGCTGGTGTGACGTTTCATTGACAAGGTTTTCTATATGCTCAAATTCTTGCTCAATGGCCTTACGATCCTTTTTCATAAAGGTATGTTTCCACCAAAATTTTAGCTCACGAGCTGCACACGATTTGCGTTCGTTCTTGTGTCTACACCAAAACAGCACGTCACGATCATCTCACGACCTACGTACAAGCTGCTCGTGATCTGATCGTGAGCTGAGTGACAGTAATTTCGATAAGTGTATCCACCAAACTGAAAAGCATGTAGACAAGCAGCGTGCAGCTGACTAACCAGCAGGTTTGGTGGATACCAGAAACACGCAGCTGACGTTCAGTATGCGTGCAGCACCATAAATCCTCACAAAACTACCATTGTACCCTTCACTAGAAGAAGGAAAATACAAGTAAAGAAGCCTTTCCTGAAAGGAACACAAATAGAATTCTCAGATGAAGTTAAATATCTAGGAATCATTCTAGACAGCAAACTCATCTGGAACAAACAAATCAACAAGTCCATTGAAAAGGCCACCTTTGCCCTATGCAACTGCAACAGATTCTTTGGCAAAACATGGGGACTAAAACCGAGAATGGTTTATTGGTCATACACGGCCATCATAAGACCCATACTCACATATGCTTCAGCCATATGGTGGCCAAAGACAAATCAAAAAACGGTTCAAAATAGACTCAACAAAGTGCAAAGACTAGCGTGTCTCAGTATCACAGGAGCTCTAAGAACTACTTCAACGGCAGCACTAGAAGCCATGCTCAATCTGCCTCCTCTTAATATACAAATTAAGAAAGAGGCACTTAATTGGGCCTTAAAATTTCAGAGAAAGAGAGAACTCAAACCGGGTAATCTCACACACAATCTTAAAATTCTTGAAGAATTTAAGAACTACCAAATCAGTCAAGTGACTGACGAGATGGAAACAATATTAAACTTTGAGAAGCCATTCAAAGTAATATTTCCGGATCGCAAATCATGGCGCGAAAACCAAATAACCCTTGAAAAAGGTGCCTCAATATGGTACACAGATGGCTCAAAAACCGAGCAAGAAGTGGGAGCAGGCGTAACAGGCCCAAAAAGAAGCCTTTTTAAATCCCTAGGCAAACATGCATCGGTTTTTCAAGCTGAAATACATGCGATAGACATGTGCGCCACTGAATGCCTAAAAAAAGGATTCAATAAGGCCACAGTCTACATAATCTCGGACAGTCAGGCAGCACTTAAAGCTCTCAATTCACATAAAGTTGTATCGAGGCTAGTATGGGACTGCCTAACGACTGTTAAAAGACTTGCTAAAACAAACAAAGTCTACCTTATATGGGTCCCAGGACATGAAGGTATCAGAGGTAATGAGCTGGCAGACTCTCTGGCTAAGAAAGGTGCCAACTCAAATTTCCTCGGACCAGAACCCTTCTGTGGACTACCACGAAGCCACACAAAACATAATATTAGGGAATGGGAAATAAAGAAATGTATCTCCCACTGGGAAAAAACTCCCGTTAATCAACAAGCGAAGGAGTTTATTAATCCTTCAGCTAACATCTCCAAAATCTACTCAACCTCAATAGGAATGAGTTAAGAACCATCACGGGTCTTCTCACCGGGCACTGTCCACTTAATTATCATTTAAGTAGGATTGGGCTACAAGAGGATGACAAATGCAGATTCTGCAAGGAGGCCAAGGAGACCTCAAAACACATTTTATTCGAATGTGAGGCGTTGGCCTCTAAAAGATTGCAACATATGCATCAACTTTTTCTAAAACCAGAAGAAGTTTGGTGTGCACCTTCTCATAGAATTTTAGGATTCATTAAAAGCCTATACCTATGAGAAGCACGGGCTGTACAAAAGATCTATAAAGGTCGAAGTGCAACAATAGCCCCTAAATATCTATCTATCTATGCGTGCAGCACGCCTGCTTTCCATTTAAATTGGAAAACAAAAAAGCTGCTTGCAGTCTAGATAATAGTTCTACAGTTTGATTTCAAATTCTAAACAGTAGGCATGAAGTGGACAAATGAAAATATTTTAAAACTAATAAATGAAATAGAACAAAAGCCTGTGTTCGTGGACAATACAGGAGAGAAATAAATAAAATAAAAGAAAGTAAGGTGTCAGGAGCAGGAACGAGCCAGATTCGAAAGCCAGTATGGTTTGCGTTTCCTCATTTAGCATTTTTATTTGATTGCTATAATGCAAAAACAACTATTTCATCAGCGACTTCAATTTAAACACAGGTATTATATTGTCTGTATATACATATGTACTAATAATATTTTATAACATTTAAGTTCTGTTTGCAAAATGCAGTCTGAACAAAATAGTTAATAGTTTTGAAATCAATAAAATAAAATAACATCGGCCGGACTCCTAATATAATTACAAATTAATAATAATTATTTTGCCAAGGTACTGATCCTTCTTTGGAAGTGAAAAACTGTGCAAACTGTATTCGAATTTGCTTAGGTTCCCTTGTTTCTTTCTTTGGTTTTCGCTCCAATGGAAGAAAATTAGTTTGTCCACTAGATTGTTGTCTCCAGGTACCTTCAACTGGTTCATGAGTATTTTCTTTTTCATAATCAAAAGTTCCATGTGGAGTATACAAATTTTGTGATGTATTACTCTTTCGCAGATAATTATGGAGATAAACGCAGCACATAGTTACTAATTTAGCTTTGTTTGGTTCCAATAATAGAGGTTTACGTAGGACTCGAAAAACTGCAGTTAAAATCCCAAAAGCATTCTCAACAATTGTTCATGATGGCCAGCATAAGGTTTCATTATGTTTTCACCCATTGAAAAGGCATCATCTGCTACCAACACATATGACAATGGATCTGTGTTGGCCAAAGATTTAGGATCAGGTAAATTAAGCGTGCCATGTGTAAGCATTTCAAAAAATGTTGAATTTTTAAAGACTCCACCATCAGATATTCGTCCTTGGCATCCAATGTCTACATAGCGAAAATTGTATTCCGAATCCGCTATAGCGAGTAAAACAACACTAAATGTTGATTTATAATTAAAGTAATTGCTCCCCGTCTTTGGTGGAGCTTGTATAACGACATGCTTTCCATCAAGTGCTCCTATGCAATAAGGAAAATTCCAGGTGGAATCAAAACCTTGCGCGATTTCGTTCCATTCCTCCTGAGAAGAAGGCATCTAAACACAAAATGCCATCAAAAAATTATATATGCATAAAAATATATACATATGTATACAGGGTGTCCGGTTTAGGGTAGTGTTAAATGAAACCACAGATAGGTCTTGCCGAGACAAGAAAAAAATCGTATGGAGGGGGGGGGGGGCAATCTCAACCGTTTGGCCGCTAGAGGGCGTTGAAATTTTTTGGCACTTTTCTTACAAAACACCCTATAACTTTTTACAGGGGCACATTATGGTTACCTTGCATTAAGAAAAAATGTAGAGCACCCTTTGGCCTTTCAAACAATACCTTACTTGTTTCTCCATTCCTAACTTTAAAAAAGATATACGCGTCCAAAGTCGAAATTTTGTGTTTTTTTTGTCCATTTTTTGTGTTTAACCCTGCTTTGCTCGAAAAAAGCCATTATTAACCCCAATTTTTTTTATCATAAAAATGAAGTGTAATTCTTTCTCTACAAAATAGCTTTTTACGGTATGACTCCATCTGCCTTGGTTCACAAGGTACAGCCCGTTTAATGAAGCCATCTTTTTACCATTTTCCATTGAAAATCTGATAGCCAAGTAAAAGCTTTTCTATTCTGTTACTTGCCGTTGTTCTTCACCTAAAAGTTTGAAAATTCAAAATTTATATGATTTCACCACACAACAAATAATTATAGCTTAAACCAAAAAAGTTGAAATTTAGTATTGTACTAGGAAGAAAAACATGCGCAAAAAAATATACTTACACACATGCATTTTTGTTGTTGTAAATATAACAAACAGATTTCTTTTTTCGTATATGTATGTTTCAGACTGCATTTTTTTTTTCATTTATATAAATCCCAGCAGGAAAAGGAATGGATTCAGAATTAGTTCGGAATAGATTCTTGTTATTAGTACTGATTCCATTTTTGATTACCATCCATAGAAAGAATCACTTACTTTTACACAGACATGTCATAGGCAGTAATGAATTAATTGCCATCTGCATTACTTTGAATCAATTATGAATCGATTAAGAGGAAGGCATTCTGAATTGGTGTAAAAAAATGTATTCCAAATCGATTATATAGAAGATATTCAGAATTGATGAAAAAGAATGTATTCTAAATTTAATTCTATTCAATACTAATGAAACAACATTTTTTAATAACAAGAAAAATAAAAAGTTTATTATAATTCATTCAATATTTGTTTGAAAAATAAAAAAAAAAATTTTTAAATAAAAATTAAGTAATGGAATTTACTGTTTGGCGCTCCATAAATACTCTTTTATGTCCTCTTGCCTTTAATTCTGTGATTTATTCAATGGAAGTTCCTAAAAAAGCAAAATAAAAATAATTAAAAAACACACCTTATAATAAATTCTTTTTAGAAATAATAAGATTTTCGAAAACTTACCTTTGAATTAGTTTTTCAATTTAAAATTTTTAAATTTTCATTTTATTATTTATTTCTAATATGTTGTTCTAAATATGCACTTCTATTATTTAAAAATATGCACTATTTTTCAAGAACTGCACTATTTCACTTAACTTTACATAATGAATAGAACAAAGACGCAACAAATATTATATTTCTCGATGACGAATGGAAAATTTCAACAAATTTAATTACGTTTTTCTAATAATTAGTTCTCTACATATTATTTTTCTGCATTCCCAAGAATCAATATGAAATCAATTTATTTTTACTGCATTACTAAGAATCAAATGTGGAATGAATTCATTTTTTCTGCATTACAGGGAATCAGAAATGGAATCAATTTATTCTTTCTGCATTACTAAGAATCATAAGTAGAATTAATTGATTATTTTGTAATACGTTCCGAATTGATTCTGTTAGAATTGAATCCATTTTTCCTACTGGGATCATATTATATATTTTTTATAGCTCTGCTCGAGTCAAGAATATCACTGATATGGTTTGTGCTAGTATGAATGTATGTATATGTATGTACCTATACATATACATAATATGCGGTTATTTAGTTTTTGTTTTTGTCATTCATTTGTATTCAGTGTATCTTTTTCAGGTCTTCAGCAGGTTATATATTTCTTAGAGATGTTTTGGGTTTTCATATGCCCCATATTAATTCTTTACCTAATTGGGTTTCCCTTAAAGCTCTTACTCCTGGATTAAATAATGATATCCTAAAAGAAATTTTATAAATTTTAATGATAATTTACATATCAAATTTATTAATTTGCATATCAAATTTGATCGTTTATCAGGTCAAATATAATGTTGATATCAAAATGATATTTTTAGAAAATAATTTAATTGATAAATTCGATCAAAAATCCTTAATTTTCTAGCACTAAAAATCTTTTTTGCACCAGGCAATCAGAAATCATAACGATCAAAAATTTAAACAAAATCATCTACAAAAGTATCAAATGTTTTTGTACTTTAACGATTATATAGGACATTGTATTTATCCATATAAGAATTGTTTGATAGTATGTGTTGACGATATATACCTCAAGAAAACAATAAGGAGATGTTATATACATGTATGCCTTCGAATAATAATTAATATATGAGTTTACTTCACTTCAAAATAAAAAAAATAGTATTCAATTTTAAAGGATATATACATACATACATACGCGTATATATATTTGTTTTTTTAAACAGCAAAACATATACATCAGCTGCACATACAATTGGAACAGGTATAATTTGTTGTTTATTTTTTAATATAATATCCATTAATATATTTAATATACAAAATTGTACTAGGACAGCCGCTGGTATATACTTTCGTTTGATAGTATATGTTGACGGTAACAAAAAAAAACGATATAGGAGGTGTTATACACATGTTTATCTTCATTACATATAATATCACTTCAAATAGAAAAAAAGATCTTTTTTTTCTTATTACCTTACCTCTATACATTTTTTAATGCAAAAGACCAAAAATATATTAGTTAATCACCGCACAAAAAAAAATTATATATGTGTTTGAAAAAAATTTACAAATTATGTATTTACTTTATGCGTAAATGGTATTTTTGTGTTTTGTTGTTTTTGGAAAAGATATATGATGTGTATGGTATATGAGAAATGAGAAATGTATGAATATAATATTTTTATTGTTGCATTTTTTTTCCCTTGTGTTTGCTTGTGTGTATATATTTTAAAGTAAAAATATATATTCAGAACAGCATTAGATATTTTTTAATGTAAAATAAAATAAAAACATGCCTGTTAATTCTGATCTCTTGATCCATTACAGATAAAATTTTCATATTTCCTAATGAAGATGAACAAACCACGAAAAAATTTCTGGATATGAAAATTTACGAAAATGTAAAAATTAATTTTTAAAATTATTTTTAAAATTTGAAATAACAAAGACATATTTATCTGAAATACTATTTTAAGGGATACATAAACAACAAATATATACCATATGTACATATTGAAGAAACAGGTATAATTTTTTGTTTGAAACTAGAAAATAAATTTACAAGTTCAATATGTTTTTTAATATTTTTATGCGTATATTTTGGCTCGTGTTGAATTTACAGTATATTTCAATAATCAATATATGCATTAAAAAAATTTTTAGAACGACAAATGGGAATTAGATGTGTGTATATGTATTTGTTATATGAATAATAATATTCTGTGCATAAATGAGTAATAAACGAAAGTTTTCTCATATATTTTTTCGTGAGAGATAGAAACTTTTCGTCTCTCATACTTCCCCGCACAGGTCTACAAATTTTTTGAAAACTGCTGATTTTCGAATGTACTGCCAGTGTACCTCTCTATGTATCTGCTCTGTGCTAGTACAATACTAAATTTCAACTTTTTTGGTTTAAGCTATAATTATTTGTTGTGTGGTGAAATCATATAAATTTTGAATTTTCAAACTTTTAGGTGAAGAACAACGGCAAGTAACAGAATAGAAAAGCTTTTACTTGGCTATCAGATTTTCTAATAGCCAAGCAAATGTAACAATTTGCTTATATGAAACTGTGTATCTGTTATTAATTGTCTTGTGGTTTTAGTTTGACTCTCAAATGCATTTGAAAATTTTTGAATTTGTTATGTAATTAACTAACACTTTTTGCGTACACAACTCGGTTATCATTTTGTGACCTAAAAACGTGCTAAGGATCATTAAAGATCGTATAAATGGTGGAGTTTATAATTATTTTGCTCTGTAGTATGTAGTCGATGAAGGGAGGGTTTTTATAACAAAATTTGGTATAGTACCCGCACTAAACTATAAATTTGCTTTAGAATTTTTCAAAGTATTTAGTTGTTTATAAAAAATTAATGAATTGATATCAATTAATTTCAGCATCAACACTGTCGCCAATATCACCATCAAACACTACTTCATCTTCACTATCAGCAGCTTCAACTTCCACTGGTAATATTATGGCTTACACCGATCAGCATACAGATTTTTATACTGGATTTTAAAATAACAATACTTATTGTAGCACTCACTAAGAATTATGTTTAATTACTTATTTTAAAATATAATAAAAATTTGAATTCATGAAAATTAGTTTTTGCTTCTCCTAAAAAGTACATATTTTAATTTCAAGAAAGTGAATTTTTAATTATTTTTAAAGATTTTTTAAACAAATATCTGTTTTACTTACTTGCACGTAATTTTCCAACACAATTACAATTGCTGCACAAACTTCTGGAACGATTTTGCATATCAATTGTTTAGAAACTTTAAACAAATACGACAGAGATCCATAACTGTCGCCAGTTGCAATAAAGCGTAGCGTAATTCCCAGGCGTTAGTCTACAGATACAGATTTCCTATAATTCGTGTATTTTTTTCCAACAAGTGGACCAATTTTTTTTGCAAGATATTCAAAATCATTGGATGATATCCTTGCAAAGTTTCTAAATCCACTCAATTTATCTATATTACCCAGCAACGAGGAGATTTACGTTTCTTCATTAAGTTATAGACAACAATAAACGAAGCAGCGCAAACAGCAACATCATCCCAATAGCCGGACATTTTATTAACAACCGCACTTAACAAAGTACATTTGAAAACTGAACTAATCTCATCAGAATACCATAGATAATACATAACATTCGACAAGCAAGTACAACAAGCAAACGAACAGTTCACGTGCAGATTGTGGGCAGCACGTAGTACTGTACACACCAACATAAATGTTTGCAACCTATGATTGTTTTTATTCCTTTATTAAAGCACGTTCGGTGGATACAGTAAACGTACTTTGTATGCATGCAGCGTGCGATCAGTTCACACACAGTTGACGTTCCTTCATTCATTCGTATCCACCAAGTTCGAAAACAGTGTGTGAGCAGCGTACGAGCTTCGGTGGAAACATACCTTAACGTTGATGGTAGTGTCTATGAATGAAGTTTGAATATGTATCAAGGATACCAAGTGCGCTTCATTGTGTGTCACCCTTTCAATGGTTTGTGATATTTCTTCTGCATATTCGGAATCTAAAATTCCAAACAGAGCATGAGCAACGTTACCCACAATGTTAAATGCACCTCCTTTAACTTTTGTCGTTTTCTTCGCCTTTAACATTTTGTGTTCCTGCAATTGATGAACGGCATGTTTAAGTTGTGCAAGAATTTTTGTACAAGGTTTTGGATGAGTTTGAATGGTCTTGCAGATTTGTTCTAACATCGTGCTGCAATTAAGAAGTTTTTCGAGATCATTCCAATAAGGCTGGATATTGTAGTAAGCAATCAAGTGCCATTCGCTAGTAATGATGTAGGCTGTCCCTAAATTTTCAAAGTATACTCCTGGATTAGTTCTGAAAGGTGTTACTTCAACCTTAGATGCGGTAGAAACCGGTAGTAATAACAACGTTAACAGCAGTGATGCTACAGTTGACAATCGTATCTTTTTCCGAGAATTGGATGTAGTTGAATCGTCTGCAAGCTGTTGTTTGTCTTCAGTTTCTTCAGGGTTGTCGCCTCTAGGTGATGATTCTTCTTCTTCTGTTAGTAACGGAGCTAAACGGTGTATTGGACGACGTATGATGGCTTTTGCCGTGTTTAATTCAACCACTCGTACCAAACCATCCTCTCCTTTGATCAATCTTATCACACGTCCTAAAGGCTATTTCATTGGAGGTAGGTTTTCGTCCTTGATTATAACATCGTATTAGTTTTAATGTCTTGACATTTCTGCTTCCATTTATAGCGTTGTTGCAACTGATTTAAATATTCACACGACCATCTTCTCCAGAACTCATTTTTCAGGTGGCTCACAAGTTTCCACCGTTTCAAAGTGCGAGAATGTAATGGGCTGGCATGAGGATCTATGCTTGCTGTGAGAGGCTCTCCGATGAGCATATGTGCAGTGGTTAATGCACTCAAATCGTTTGGATTGGAAGAAAGAGCCGTGATTGATCTGGAATTTAGAATGGCTTCAATTTCGATTATAATAGTTTCCATTTCTTCGTATGTTAGGGACGCTGAGGCTGCTGTGCGTACGAGTAAATGCTTTGCTGATTCCATAGCAGCTTCCCAAAGCCCTCCAAAATGGGGAGCCTTAGGTGGAATAAATTTAAATTCTGTTCCCTTTAAATGACATTCGGATATTATTTAAGCATGTTTGTCACTTCCTGAAGTTGATTCCTTGCGCCCACGAAATTGGTTACGTTATCGCAATATATTGTCTGGCAATTACTACGTCTTGTCATGAATGGCCTCAAGGCACCTAGAAATGCATCAGATGTTAAATCGCTTACCAACTCCAAATGTACTGCTTTAGTGGCAAAGTAGCAGAACACGGCGATGTAAGCTTTTTGGGGCCGTTTTCCTCTTATTTTAAAGTGTGTCCATACAGGACCACAAAAATCTACACCAGAATTCACAAATGGGCGTGCAGGTTGTACTCGATGTATTGGCAAATTACCCATTAGTTGGGATAACAGCGTTGGATTGGCTTTTTTTTTTTTTTTTTTTTTTTTTTTTCACAGTGTTGTACTACTGAACGTGCTAAAGTTTTTCCTTTGATTGGCCAGAAGCGTTGACGTGCTATTCCCAAGAGGGCTTGTGGCCCGAAATGCAGGTGCTCCTCATGTAGATCCTTAAGAAGCATTTTGGTGTAACTATGCGCGTAAGGTAAAAGCATAGGATGTTTAGCATCAAAACTTAGTGATGAAGCCTTCAATCATCCACCGACTCTAATAATTCTTTTATCGTCAATAAAGGGTGCTAGAGTATTAAGCGAGCTGTTTTTTGTCACTTCCCCATGTCTGTGTAAATGTTTTATGTCATCTGCAAACTCTCCTTCTTGCATATATGTTATGATGGATTGAAGGGATTGTTCCATTTCTAATAGATTAAAAGAAGATGTTGGTGTATTGTCATTGTGACGCTTTCGTAGCTGGTTAATAAAGCGATGTACATAACCCAATATACGTTGAAGGCGACGAAAAGAGTTATAATGGTTTATATTGTTAATAATGTTATCCGAATGCTGTGTTGCTATAAGAGTGTGTTGTTTAATTCTGCAAACCCAGAGGATCAAAAATATGAGCTATATATGAAAGTGCCGTTGTTTTGGTGATTCTTTGTTTCTCAATAACTGTTATTTTTATGGAGAAAGAGTTCTCTTTTGGTAGCCATACTAGACCCATAGTTTTAACATAATTTTCAGAATGGTCATCAAAATTCAACTGCACTTCTTGATCACTGGGTGGTATGTTTTGGAGTAATCTGGGGTGATTTGCACACCATTTGTGAAGATTGAAACCTGCTGATGCTAATATGATGCAGGAGTTGTTCCATATGTTACTGTTGAAAATTGATACCATTTGAGTGGTTGATTGGGATCGTCTCCCCATAAAATCAGCTGATATTTACGGTCGGATGGTTCCATCCTAATCTGCCGATACATTTTTTCTATATCAGCTGTGAATGCAAATAGCGGCATTCAAAAACGTAGTAATATAGTAAAGACGTCGTCTTGTATAGCAGGACCTTTACACTAAATGTCGTTTGAAGAGATGTTGGTTGATGTTTTAGCTGAAGCATCAAAAACGACAGGCAGCTTTGTTGTTAAGCTTTCTGCCTTTAATACGCAATGGTGCAGTAAAAAATAGTATGGCCTTTGTAATTGTTCAAACGAAATTTCTTGTATGTGCCCAAGCGCTAGATATTCTTGCATAAATTTCACGTACTGACTACGAAGTTCTTCATTTTTGCTAAGCTTTCTTTCAATAGATTTGAAAAGTTGTAAAGCAATCTCTCTTGAGTGGCCCAGCGTAGTGGGGTCGCCACAAAAGGGTAGCCGTACAGTAAAGCGGCCATCAGAATCTCTGTATGTAGTTTGCACAAAATTGGCTTCACATCTCCTTTCTGCAGCTGTATACTTATCATCTTGATTATTTATTTCTTCCAGGTGGCAGAATTTTTCTATGTGTTGACTTAAGGCTTCATCTTTGCTGCATATTCCACAAGTAGCTGACATTAAGTCATCAGCTGCGTTTGTGATTTTGCCTGCCACAGTCCACCCGAACAAAGTATTTTATAAAATAGGCAAGTCGTCTGATAACTTTATCTGCCCTATTGATAATGCTGTATAAAATACCTCTGCACCAATTAGTAGATCGATAGGACCTGGCTGATAAAAGTGCGGATCTGCAAGCGAAATATTGTTTGGAATGGACCATTTAGATATATTAATTTCTTGAGCGAGTTGCGGCGAAATTATTTTCGAAAGAATATGGGCTTCCATTCTGAATGAAAATCCATTTTGTTTTGAGTGTAATTCTAAATTTATTTTGCTTTGTGTTTTATGTTGATGTTGACCAATGCCTTCTATGCACAATGTGTCTGGTTTTCCCTGAAAACCAAGTTTTTGCAGTAAATGTTTAGTTATAAAATTTAACTGCCACCCTGAGTCCAGAATCGCCCTGCAAGTTATCTTGGAGCCCCATTTGTCGGTGATTTGTACCAGTACTGTGCCAAGAAGTACATTGTGTAATTTTCTTGCACGCTGTGAGTGAGAGGCGAGAGAAATAGTCCCCCGTACTTGGTTACTATTTGTTGAACTGGTTGGTTTGCTCGGTGCAGTTGTTGTATCTGACGATACTGGATTGGTAGTTTGATTAGAAGACTTCAAATGCAGCTAAGTGTTGTGTTTCCCTTGACAAAGTGTGCAACTTCTTGATGAGCAGCCTTTTGCATTGCGGCCATGTTTGAGACAATTTACGCAATGTTTGAATTTTTGCACCAATTTAAGACGTTCTTTTGGCTGCAATTTTAGGAATTTTTGGCAAGCAAAAAGTGGATGTTCACCTTCACAGGATATACAGGGGTAGTTCGCTGCCGTAGTCAAAGCTAGTGCTCTAGACGGAGTTGAATATTTATGTTGTGAGTCCCTCGGTGTAGGCTTGAAATCTTTCCCACCTAAAGCCTCCAATGACTGAAAACGAGTTCCTATAAATGAAAGAAATTCTTTTAATGAAGAGTTCTAATAAAAGAAGCATTTTCGTTTTGTATGGTTGGTTAGGATAATAATTTATTTAATATCGCTGTAACTAATAGGCGAGAATTTTCATAGCGGTCGTTATTTATATTCCATGCAGTAATGTAAAATGATGGATCAGCTTTGCTGCATCTCCAGTAAGGCTTGATTTAAGGTACCACATTTTTTGAGATGCTGGAATTTGTTGATTGTGTACCATTTCAGAAAAGAGATCCCGAAATTGCCTCCATCGTAGATATCTCAATTTTAGGCAATTTCATAGATATTGGTGAATTTGTGAGTGATTGCGGATACCGTTGTGATACTGATAGATTTAACGATGAGCATGAAGCTAGACGTTCATGTAATGTAATTAAGGCACATTGAATCTTTTCTTCTTTATCGATATAATCGGATAAATTGTAAACGAGAGAATCTGGTTGATCCATTAGGTCCCATATCTGTTGATGTAGCTTTTGTGCTATTTTCCAATGTTGTTCGATTGATTTTATTTTAATCGAATAAAATTGAGAAGATTGTTCTGCATCATTTTGCATCAAAGGCCCTAATGTGAATAAAATTGTATCTAGAATTACACTTTGTTTTTTAATTAATTTAGCCAGCTGGTGATCGTTGTTTTTGCACGATGTCCCTGGATTAGGATGTTTGGAAGAGGCTCCTGTTGGAGTGAGTTAGTTATTAGTTTGTAATCCATTTCCACTCGTTGGAATTTTAGATTGATTATCGGTGGATTTCAAAGTTTCTTTGGTTGTTAAAGTTTCAATTCTGCTTTGGATATCAGAATCTATAAATTGAAATTGTTGCCTTATAATGTCATAATACCCTTTTGAAAGTAGGGATGAGTTAACTCTTGAGAATGATCTATTCGTATTTAAAGATCAACTTGCCCAAACGAAACCCAAAGCTGATGAATGTAATTTTATTTTCTTTGTAAGTAATCAATTGTCTTACGAGATGATGCATCCTTTTTATAATTAGTGACTACTATAATAAGCGTTGTATTTCAGTGCCAGTTTCTTCTTGCTGCGCTGCATGTTTGTTAAGCTTCTCCATGACCAAAATGTATTGGATTGAAGAAATTTGTAAGTGGTTGATAATTGAGACAAAAAAAATAAATAATCATATACGAGTATATATGTGTATATATAAGCGACGCTGAATTTGTATGCGACGGAATAAATCACGTCGGGGTCACCAAAAAATGTTCAGAACTCCTTTGTTCTGAATAGGGTCAAATTTGTGAAATAAACTGTTTATTGATCTAAGGCTCATAAGCCTTGACCAATTGCTGCCTGTATATACGGCTCTTGATACCGCTATACAAAATTCTTGTAGGAATTGAGTTATGTCACGATCAGTGCTTCAAGCAGACTCACTTGAAGATCCTAATGAAAGTCTTGGTTCACTGTCAGAGAAATAACTCATGTTTATTGTTAATTTACATGGCCTTTTATACAAAAATTTTCATTACATTGCAAAATTACATACTAGAACAGAAAGTGTTAAAAAATAACAATAACAAATTTACCTACTATTAATAAGAGAAAATATTAAAAATATAGAAAATGAACATTCAAATACATAAAAATGTAAAAACTCAGCAATTTTACTTTTCACATTTATAAATTCTCATTTAAATCTACTGGACTTAGTAAACAAAAGTATCAAATTTCGTCTGGCAATTTATGTATTTGTTAAAAGTTAATTTTGTCGATATAAACAAATTAACTTAGAATAAAACTTACAATATTTTATGAAAATAAAATTATAAACTAATTATGAATTTTTTTGATGAAAAAAAAAAATGAAATATAATTAATTTGAAAATTATGATATTATTATGATATTAACTAATATATGAAATCTCAAGAACACTTAAAAATAAAAATGATTTAAAAAAGAAGAAAAAAATTAATGCGCAGGCCTTAATATTTTTAACACACAGAAAATTTTGTATGTGCAGGTCTTATTATTTATGAATACTACACCAAAATTTAATGCGCAGTACTCGATTTTTTTGAGCACAACACTTTTTATAATTCCCCCTATTACTAGGGGAAAAAAATGCCACTATGTTATAAGATGTATTTATTATTGTTGTATTGTATATTTTTAACAAGGAATCCTATTTTTAAGTTAAGCCTATATTATTTTACATAGGCAAAAATAATTTACCGTTATAGTATTAAAATGAAATAAACTATTTCAATATCTAAAATAGATAAACTAAAATTAATCTTCACTTTTTATTTTTTATTATTATTTTTTCTAAATTGATGTATTTGAAATTAATAAACACTTATATTTATTATAACACTGTGAAACACTAGTCACACTATTCAACAAATATACAACCACAACCGGCCGCGTTAAAGAGTGTAAAATGAAATAAACTATTACGCTATTTGAGATAGATAAAGTAACGTTAATCTTCACTTCTTTTTATTTGAACTAATATATTTGAAATTATTATTCACTTATTTAATTCTAATAATACGACAAGTTATTAAAACACTGAGAAACACTATGATCACTCCGTATTCAATATACAACCACACCCGTCCGCTGTCTTAACGAGACTGCTGCCATCTTGACAATAATGACATTTCAGCATTGTGGCTATATATTGAGGATATCATTGGTTTACCTATCAGAAAATGGAATGGTGTGAGTTCTGCTAGGTCGCTAGGGTCTGATGAAAGTGGTATTAAAGGTCTAGAGTTTAATAATGTCTCAATCTCGGCTGTTATATACATAATTCTTCGTATGTAAGAGCTGTTCTAGCAGTTGTTCACTATAGTTAATGTTACGTTGATTTAACGGCCGCTTCCCACAATCCACCGAAATGAGGTGATCGTGATGGCTGAAATGAAACTCAATTTTATTGAGCACAGTTGTAGCACATACATATTGGAAATTCTATTTTTAGCGTAATTATTTTTAAACATTTGTTCTTATTCTTTTAGCTTGTTTTTTGCGCTTACAAAATGTCTCCCATTATCACAATAAATGTTTTCGAATCTTCCACGCCTTGCGATGAATCTTTACAATGCACCTGAAAATACGTCTGTGCTTAAATCTGACACCACTTCATGAATTGCCTTAGTTACGAAGCAGCAGAAGACTGCTAGGTATGTTTTCTGGGGTCTTTTACCTCGAATTTTGAAGTGTGTATAGATTGGTCCACAGAAATTTACGCCACAATTTACAAATCGACGTGCCCTTTGTATTCGCTTTGGTGGAAGGTTTCCCATTTGTTGCGAGCATAATCGTGGCATAATACAGTTATTTACTGTGGCCCTAGTTAGATTTCTTCCTGCAGAATCCAGTATTTTTGTCTAGTTATTGCTAGGAATGCTTGTGGTCCGGCGTGAAGATGTGTGTTATGTAGGTAAATTAGTAGTTGTTTTGTTATGATGTTGTCTGATGGGATAAGAATTGGCTGTTTGTTGTCATAATTGATATCTGCAGCTTCAAGCATGCCGCCGACTCTTAAGATTTCGAATTCATATAAAAATGGTGCTAACGTAGATAATTTACTGGATCTTGGTAAAGGTTTATTATGTTTTAAACACTGAATTTCTTCTGTGAATGCTTTTAATTAAATTTCCTTCATGATTATAAGATGCGAATATTCCATTTCTTGTACTGTGAGAAATTGATTAATTTTAAGTGATTTTTTGCTTTTAAATATTTGAACAGCACGAATTTTCCAAATGAGTTTCCATGACTAATACGATCCACAATATGATCTGGTGTATTTTCTATAGTTGCAGATAATACAAATTTTGTTTGTCTTGTTTCTTCTGGCACCTCTATATATCGTACTGGGTCGTTGAGCCATTTGGATTTTGTCATACTTAGAAATTCATGTCCTTCAAACCAAATTTTAGAGTTTCTTAACCGCTGTGGGAACAGACCTTTATATATGTATAATATCTGCCGGATTCAATTTGGTATTGATATATTTCCATTTTGTATCTTTTGTGAGTTCCTGAATGCTGGCTACTCTGTTTGCTACGAAAGTTTTAAGCGTTGAGCAATCTCCTTGCAGCCATAAAATAACTATCTGGGAGTCGGTCCAGTATACGTCAAATTTTATACCAATATTTTCTTTTACAAAATTGACTAGTTGAGCAGTAAGTAACGCTGCACACAATTCTAATCTTGGCAGTGTTGTTGATTTTACTGGTGTAATCTTTAACAATAATCCTACAGTAATTTTTCCGCTTTTGTCTATTGACCTCAGGTATAGGACTGTACCATAAGCCTTTTCACTCGCATCCGAAAACGCGTGTAGTTCAATGTTAATTGCTGATTCCTCAATAAACATGAATCTCCCAATTTGAAAGTCGTCTAGATTTTGTAGTTCTTTTCTGAACTGTAGCCATATTGTATTTAGTTCTAAAAGAAGTTCATCATCCGAATCTAACTTTTTCCTCCATAGTTGCTGAAGAAAAATCTTTCTCGTCACCACCACTGGGTTGACTAATCCTAATAAGTCAAATATGTGTGCCATATCGGCTTAAACAGTTTGTTTTGTTAATTTTCCGTAATCTTTTAGAGCGACTGTTATTTGGAACGTGTCAGTAATTGAATGCCAAGTTAAACCTAATGTCTTGATGAGTTCATTTTCCATATCATTAAAATTTAATTCTATTTTCAGATCTTTGTTTGGAATATTTTGCACTAATCTTGGATGGTTGGCACACCATTTGTGTAAGTGAAAGCCCCAGATGCCATCAATGCGTTTAACTGTTGTTGTATTTGTACTGCAGTCTTAAGACCATTGTTGTTGTGCATTCAAAATAATCCTCATACTTTTTGTCAATTGTTGACATTATCGAGGTTTTAGGACATTCTTCTAAATTATAAAATCTCTGTAATTGATTTTCTAACTGTAAGTTACTGATGCCACAAAAGGGTTCTCGATAGTTGAGATTTGATACTTTCCCAAAGACAATCCATCTTAATGCTGTATTCTGTAGAATTGGAAGATTTTGGTTTATCTTAATTTGTTCGTTTCTTATTTTTTCACCGTACAGCTCTGCTCGAAGCAAAATGTCTATTTTTTGTGGCTTATTGAACTCTGGGTCTGCTAGTTTTACATCCTTCGAAATTTCCCAGTTGTTGATGTCAATATATTGTGGCTGTTATTTAGTAATTTCTTTTATGACATGAACATTTAATTCTGCTAAATAGTCTTTGAATTTTCATGTCAATGTAATTGTCAATTTGTCATTGACTTGTACTTTTGAATTACCAATGCCTGCAATGTCTAATTTGACATACGTGTTGACCTGTCTTAGTTTTTTCCTTAGTTTTTCTGTAATAAAGTTTAATTGTGAACCTGAATCCAGTAAAATTCTGCATATTATCGTACTTCCGTCGTTATCTCTGACTTCAGCTAGCGCAGTACCTAGAAACACATATGTATCGTTACCGTTTTTTGCTTGTGCTCCTAGGTTGATAACTAATTTGTGCTGATCATTGTTTGACACTTTGTCATCTTTATTTTGGGAAAAACGTAGTAGCGTATTATGTTTTTTTCCACATTTGGTACAACCTCTTGAAGAGCATTTTTGATAAGTATGTCCTTTTCTTAAGCAATTTAGACAGATATTTAATTCTTTTGATTTGTTGAGCGGTTCTTGTGTAAAAATATTTTGAATTTGTCACAATAATAAATTGCGTGTGAGTTGTTGCAGATAAGACGCTGAGTTTTGTTGTTCTTAGTGGTCATTAAAACTGAGAGTTTCGAATTTTTTTGTATACCTTTACAAAGAGCTTGAAATCTTCTTTCTATGAATTTCAAAAATTTATCCACCGTTTGTGACTCACGTGGAGCTAATAAGGTTTGTTCAAATAGTGAATGGGTGGTGTTGTCTATTTTCTTTATTAATATATGCATTATTATTGGGTCCCAATGTTCTTTAACAGGCAGTCCCATATTTTAGGCATTCTTTTGTTGTGTCGTGTGATATTTTCAGAGCCGATGCAGATTCAGTCATTATCTTTGGTTGCGCCAAAAGTTTGTCAAGTAATGCAGTGGCAAGAAGTCTTTTATTTTCGTACTGTTCATTCAAACTGTTCCATTTTAATCTCATAGTTATTGTTAGTCAGGGTTAGATGTCTTATTAATTTTTCAGCTTCTCCAACGAGATTCATTTTCAAATACCACATTTTCTGCAAATTTGCTAAATTTTGGTTATGAACCATTTGTGTAAATAAGTCATGGAACTGCTTCCATTTTAGATACAACAAGCGACATAGAAAAGTGCGCACTGCTAATTTTCATACATTTTCAAAAACAAATATTTTTTCTGTTCATTTTATGATTCATAATGTTGTTTTTTTCTGCATCTATAATAGGATCTGTCCCTCTGCACCCTATATAAAGTCCAGAAAGATTTATTCTGTTTTATTTAGCTAGTGAAATTTGAAGTGTAATTTTTACTATAGAAAAAAATAAAGTAAAATGAGTGAAAAAAACAAATGTCAGTTGAGGAAAAAAGTCCGGTTCTTACTTCGTATGAAGAAAATATTTCTAAAAGAGAAATATCAGGATAGGTGGGTACGCAGAATCTTCCGTAATGAAATTTTTCAAAATTTTTAAAATTCAGAGAACTTGGAGAGGAAAAAAGGTACTTTTCTTAGTGCTTCAAAATTGAAAAGAGAGAGTTAAAAACTACAAACTATGCTAACGTAAGTGTTCGTACAGTGGAAAAAAATTAAATAAACATGGTTTCATGTCTAAGAGGTTTTTATAACATTTAAGAACATGGCTCAATATACAGAGGATCCAATATCTCAGGATGATTCGATTTCACGTTACAGAACAAAGTTCGTAGGTATTCCTTTGAACTAGAATTCTGAATTATTTTTAAAATTGTTATTTCTACTGCAGATAACAAATTAAAAAGAAAATTCGTGGTTATATTCATTGCCCTTGCCAAAAAATAGTCCTGACATGAACATAATGGAGAATTTTTAGGGTTCCATTGACATAAGACTCAATGAAAATAAACCGAAAACAGTGGAAGAATTGAAGAATTCTATATTAAATTTTTGATATATTGCATATCCTTATTAAATTATATCATTATTATAAAAATCAATTCCGCAGAGAGTTGATGTGGTCATTAAGGCAATAGGAGGAGCTATAAAATATTAACTTGAATTAAAAACTTCAAAATAAATGTAAATAATTATAGGTAATTATAAAGTTGAAGTTAACTAAAGTAGTTATACGATTTATAAAGATGTTTAAAAAAACAATTCCAAATAGTAAATTTCATTTGAAAATAAATTTTTTTTTATTTTTTTCATGTTATTACAATTATTACACTATTATAAGGATAGGGTTCTGAAAGCAGAAAAAAAAACATGCAGGTAGACTTACCTTCTCTTTATTATAAGTTTTACATGTTACTGGATCTGGATACTTATCATAGAGATAAAAATCACAACATTAGGAGTCATAAAATTAACACAAAAAATATTTATCTTTGAAAATGTATGAAAATTAGCAGTGCGCACTTTCCTATGTCGTTAGCTATAGTCTCCGTTAAATTTTGGTAATTCAATCTTAGGTAGTCTCATGAAGCTTTGATTAACAATTCCATAAATATGGGTTGATATTGGTCGATTATCTATTGTACTTTTGTTCTCATTGAATTGTTTCAGTTTTATTATAATATCTTGTATTCGTGTTTCCAATTCGAAGTATTCTTCAAGATTGTATTCCGTGTTGGATTTATCTACAGTTTCCCAAATTAAATTATTTGTTTCCAATAGTTTTTAATTGTCTCGAGTTTAACATCAAAATATTGTCCAGTTTGACTTCCATCCGTTTGTATACAAATGACAATACATTTTGTAGGGTCAATATTATATCGTATATTTTTGTTTTTTAATTATGCGGTTCAAGTTATTTTCTTGATTTAAGTTTTTAGAGTTAATTATGTTCTTATCATGTTGTGTTGGGTTTGGTTGCGAAGCTGTCGATATTGATGATGTCGTTGCCTTCTGATCTTTTGACATAATTGTAGTATTCGTTTGTTGGACATGTTTAATTAATTCAATTATTTCTCGACCTACGCGATCGTAGCTTTTTTACTTTTCCATAGGAATCCGTTGTAAAATATAAATACCTGGTTTGATCACCAAATTTTTTTTTAATATCATCATCATTAGATTCAAACTTATGCCATTAATTCTCAATAATAACTGATGTTTCTTTTAAATTTGTAATTGTTTTCTTATCTGGTGATTGTTTTAACTAATCGTTCAAAATCTTTTCTCGTTATTTTCCTGTACTTTGTTGGGCACTGTTCAATGTTTCCATTGTGGTGATTTTGAACAACAACAAATAGAAAAAATTGTGTTACTGCGTTAAGATTATACGCATAATTTGAAAACAAACAACAAAAAAATTTTTTTTTTTTATCACTTTGAGGTCACCAGTAAATAAGTATGTTATAAATTTGATGTAAGTGTATCAGAATTAGGCTGACACTAATTCTGTTTTATATGATAAATTGGATATTATGATAACTTCTAATTCCAACCTTGTTATTTGGTACTAGAATGAGGTTTACACAGATTCTAGTAACTCAGGTCATACGTAAACAAAGTAAACGATTGGTTCAGAGTAAAAATATGAACTAATTTATTCATAAAAATTGCCTTCTTTTTATACTATTTTAAAGTCAATATATAATTGTTGACAAATCAATAAATAATAGAAAATATAAATTCCATTGCTTAATGCATTATACCAAATTTAACGTGTAATTAGTTTCATAAAAAAACTGATATTACATGTATTTTTCTGCTACCTTGAACTTTATGCAGTACAATGCATTAACCAAAATTTACACAAAATGCAAGCTAAACACTAATTCAATATAGTATTTGTATATGAAGAATGAAATTTAGAATAATAAAAATAAAATGCTTGAAATGAAATAATGAAATCTAAAAAACAAAAGTTATTTCGTCGCACGGGAACTGGTTTGCCGTATTCGCCAAATCGTCGATTTTCAGTTAAAAATGATTTCTTATTCTTTCGAGTACGCTGAATCTGCTAGTCTAATCCGCTTAGCAATATTCTGTATAGTTTCTTAGATATTTAATGGCACTATTGACGTATATCCAAGATATTTCAAAGTTTTCGAAATTGGTTTGACTCATGTCTTATAGGTGTGGCTTATACGGCAAAAAATCACTGTAAAATAAGCCTTAAAAATTTTTCTAATTCGTTTGCCGTATGGAAAATTTTTTTCTCTAATAATTGCTTTTGGTTTGCCGTATGTGAATATTAAGTATTATTCACATGCGGTAAACCAAAATCTAGCAATATTTGATGTTGGTTTGGCGTACGTACGAATATACATACATACATTATGAATGCTGCATTTGACTTAGTTATAATTGATCAGTTGCATTCAAGCATTCAAAGAGGAAACATGTTGTCTTCGTCGTCGCCAGCACCAGAGATTTCAGATGCTGTTTTAGGGTATGTAGTAGGGTGTTATGTTTATACATAAAACCGGTCGGGTACAGATAGGTTTAGACGAGACCAACAAAAAATCGTGTAGGTAGGGGGGTCACATTCCATCGTCTTAGCCGCAAGAGGGCGTCAAAACTTTATTCACTTATTTTACTAAATTCCTTATAACTTTTGAAGGCCACGTCCTGTGGTCTAAATAATGCCTTTACACAAAATACAGATAACCTTTTTTCCTTTCTAAATTGTCATCGACTGTTTTTTAATTTTTAACGGTTCAGGAGTTATAAGCGTTCAAATCCAAATTTTTTGAATTTTTTATCAATTATTTAGGATTAACTCTGTTTAACTCAAAAAGAACCTTAATTAACCCTCATATTTTATTACAAAAAATAAAAGCTCATTCGATTTTGAAACGATTTGGCTACAATTTTTTTCGAAAAACACACGATTTTTTGTTAGTTTCGTCAAGATCTATGTATATATAGCCAACTGGTTTTACTGTATACACATAACACTCTGTATAATATACATACATTAATAATCCTATACAATTATTAACTTAATGTTATATTTTCAGTACTATGAACCAAGTATTTTCTCCTGCCTCTAGTCCAAAACCTGGAACATCTAAGCAAGCCTTGAGGTAACATAGAATTCTTATTCACCAACACCAATTATAATCAAATTGAAATATTTGTAGAGAAATTGAAAACGACTTGTCATCAACTAGTGATTTTGATAGTGACGATTCACATGCGGATCTAGCTTGGGACAATCAAGAAACGGAAATAAGAAGTGTTCCTTCTGGATTTACAACAGGTTCTTAACATTTAATAATTAATTATTTTACAAGCATTTACTTTTTTATTTTGCAGAAAGTGAAGCAAACACCCCAAAGAATACCAAAAAAAAGGAAATCTATGCCGGATCTGTGGAAATGTAATATTAGAAAAAAATTAAGAGAAGGTGAAAAAGAATATACAAATATAAAAAATTATGTCATGCCAAAAAGAAAAGTAAATTTGTGAAAAAATGTCCGTCAAGCGTTATAGAATTGAAAATTCCAAAACAAAAACAAAACAATTTTAAATACTACTTGCAAAATAAAAATTCAATTGAACAAGTATGTAGAACATTTTTTTTAAACACTTTGAATATTAACGAAGAAAGAATTTATTATTATTTTAAAAATCTTCATAATTCGACAAATGGCACTCTACCTCCTAGAAGAAAAGGAAGAAATGTTAAAAAAGTTACAAGTACTGAAAAAATTAATGAAGTTCGCGATCATATAACCAGTTTTCCTGTTTTAGATTCCCACTATTGTAGAAGCTCTACAGAACGAAAGTATTTAGATTCAAATTTGTCACTTAAAAAGATGTATGATTTGTATCAAAACGTAAATAATCCAGTTTCAATTGACGTGTATAGAAACACATTTAATTATTCATTCAATTTGTCCTTTTACAAACCGAAAAAGGATCAATGCAATAGATCAATCAATTACGAAATCAAAAAAATCCTTCATTAGACGATATTGCACAGTTCAATACTCATAAAAATGAAACAAAAACACTTACAGCTGAAAGAGATATTGATAGAAACAATACCTATAGATTCTACTAACGTAGTTGTGTGTTTTGTCTTGCAGTCTGTTTTTCCACTTCAGAAAGGATTTGCTTCTATTTTTTATTATAAAAGAAAAATAAATACATATAATTTAACAGCTACTGCGTGTTCTTTTAGTAAAACCATAAATGATTATTGCAAAAAAAGTTTATTGTACAGTATGGGATGTAGTAAGAAGTGGCAGAACTGGAAACGATCTGGCAAGTGCTTTAGTGTGTATTTTAAAAAATGTTCATGACTATCCATTAATAAACAAAATCACTTTGAGTGACTCGTGCATTCCGAAAAACAAAAACAAAATAATGACCACAGCTTTGAAATTTTTTATTACAAAACACTTGAAAATTGAACGAGTTATTCAGAAGTTTTCAGAACCTGGACATTCCTTATCCAAGATGTGGACAGTGTTCATAGCATAATTGATCGTTACCTAAAAAACGTGGAAATTCTGAGTATTATTTCTCTTATAAGATTACTGAAAGGAATAACATGGAAAAAATAACTATTGAATGTAATTCAAATGACAGATGGTGACTTCTATTTATTTTCACAAAAAGCGGGATACATACCTCAATTATCAAACCGTGCCATTCTCAAAAATAAAATTTTTGAAATATAAAAAAAGGTAAAAAAGAACTGGTGTATTATAAGGAATCGGCAAGTTTGACAGCGTATACCAATGTATCTATTTTCTTGAAAATAACTCGAAAAAATTTTGGTACACCACAAGTTGCAAAAGAAAAGATATGCGACATAAAAACTCTTCTGTGTTTGTTACCCAAAGTTGAACAAACATATTATAAAACTGTTCTTAAAATACAATAAGATTAAGAAACAACGCCAAAGAGACTTGTCATTTTTTGAAATTCTGAATTATTTTCGTTTTTTTTTTTGTTAAGATCATATTTTTTATACTTGAATTTGTTCCTTAGTTTTTCTTTTGAAATAATATTTTGTACTTTTTGAGAATTTTTTGTTATTTTTATTTATTTTTGTTGTTTTTTTACTCAATAAACATCTTATTAACATATTTTTTTTATTTTATAACAAAACAATGGCTCCGAATCCACCGGAATTTTTTCTTCGTTCAATTCAATTCCGAGTCCAAATATCATTAACCTTGTTTGTAATTTTTTTTTTTAAAATAATACAAATTTAATTATCAGATATTCAGCTTCTTGAATCGTTACTTTACCGCATATGAAAATTTTTAGAATAAAATAAGAAAAACAGTTGCAGGATATTGGTTTGCCGCATGTGTAGACTTTTATTTTTTATCCTTCAAAAGCATATAATTTATGTACTATTATATATAAATCTGAGTGACAGATTAATTATAAAAGAACACATCGAATAAGAAATTGGGAAAAAATGAGAAAATTTTATCGGTTAGATTTCTAGAAATTATTACTACAACTTTAAAATTTAATTTTCTCAAAACAACATTTTGGCGTATACGGCAAAACAATTTCCGGGCGACGGTTTGTGTTTTCAATACCAAAATTTCTAAAAAAATGATAGTGAGGCTATATTTTGCAACGGGTTTTATAAGCACTTTTTTGTTCGTCCTTTAATTTTTACAACCCGGTTGGTATTCCTCACAATTAAACTTAAAAAAATTTTCTACCACTAAAGGTCCCTCAGATTCCTAGAACAAAGGTTACACACATGGTAAGGGTGAGGCTATATTTTGAAATGAAGTGTATAACAATTTGAGTCCTTAAAGAATTAAAGGGTTTTTCGGAAATTAAGATATGATAAGATGAATTAAAAAATGATTCTAATAGACATTGCGTAAGCAAAATTTTCTAAGTCATGTTGCGAGTAAAAATTCGCGAGAAAGTGCGAAGCTGGTATTTTGTTATAATAAGGTTTAATGGGAAAGAATGTTGTTTACTCCTCCACGCTTAAATGCTGATGTACTCATCTGCCTTAAAAATTTTTGTTCTTATAAGGATAAACTTAGGCTGGTTGTAATATTGCTGATAATACTTCGGAAGTCGGTATCTCAGTATTTAGAAAAGTTATATTTTGGGCTACTACTGTGGCATTTGTAAATTTTATCAAGAATGTTCCATTGAAGTGTCGTGTATAGTTATTTATTTTTACTAGTCCTTTAAAATCATTAAACAATAGTAGACCAGGGGAAATTTCTTCCATAATAGGTACCCGTAGACCATTAATTTTGTTGCAAATTGTGCCAGAGCTTCTTAACAAGTTTGGGGTACATGACGTATTGCTAATGTCTATTAGATTTATTTGATTACAAATAGTTAAACTATTATAACTTTTACAATTTTTTTCAATAGAATAAATCTTATTTTCATATCTTAAAATATTACTTTTTTCAATACAATAATTACATTTTCTCTTTTTACTAGTTTAATAATCAATTTTTGAAAAATTTCACTAGTTGTAATTGAAATATTTACAATATAAAGCAATGACAAACTATTTGATATTATTTTAACATTAGAGATTTGTAAAGCTTCTTCAGGTGTATCATAAGGGAGATTTTCTTTCTGTAAAACATTAGTTGCTAATTTTATTTCTTTATTAGAGAGCATCATTGAATTAATTTTACCAGTTTCAGCAAAATTTATAGCATAATTTATATTAATTAGTTCTTCTTTGATTAATTTAGTTCTGTATCGTAAGCTATGTATGAATTCTTCTTTTAGTGAATAATGAATCATCTTTAACAAATTCCTGTATTTTGTTTGTAATTTTGGTAATGTTGTTTAACCTATCGTTAAGTAGTTTGTTTATCACGACCTGGTTATTATTGTTAACTAAAACGTTAATTTTATTTTGAATTATCCCGCGATCCGCTTCCAGGCGGAGCCTATAAAATCAAGAGATCTTTTAACTACCTTTGGTTTAAAGTTTTCGAATAATTCTTGAATTTGATGTAATTCATGGGATAGGTATGGATATAGTGCATCTTCGGTCAGTACTTCATGCTTGATTTCATCAGTGATTTTTACTTTTGTCTCGTCGTACTGTCTTAAGTCAATATCGTGTATAATTTTGAAATGTCCTGTCTGTATTTTTGTCGATAGCAATTAATTGCGAATTTGTATAATCCAAAATTTGAATATCTCCCTTTCCTGTGATCGCAGTGATCCTGAAAAATGCAATTTCTAATGTTACTCTTATGTATCTTTTTCCCGGAATCTGTAATTATGGTTGTGTTTTTATTTTCTTTTACAAAATCGTTGTCATATCTGGCAGTAAGTTTTGAACCTAATCTTTTATTGTGTTTGACGTACACTACTTCACCTACTTCATAGTTTTTTATAGGTTTTCGTTTCTTATTATGGTTCGTTATGTTATCTGCCTGTTTTTTCTTGAGTTTATCTATATTTTCAAGCCTGGCTTTTTCAAAGTCTTCTGGGGACATTCTTGGGGACCTACCTAGGAATAGTTCCACAGGTTTCTTTTCTGTAACGGAATGGATGGTACAGTTGTATTCATGGGTCGCTCTTTCGAGAAGTTCTTCAAAGGATCGTGGTGTGTCGTCTGCCCTCAAACATCACATGATTTCCGCGAGGGTGGAGTTAAATCTCTCAATCTGCCCATTTATCTCGCTTTTCTAAGAGAGTGTTCGAAATATTCTTATCTAGAGTTCATCCTCCATCATGGATGTTATGGATGCTGAATTTAGTGATTTCTCATTATCTATTATGACGACTTCTGGTACAGAGTAAAAGAACAGTACCTATATCTCTTAGAGGTCTTCGGATATCTTCTATTGAACAAAATGCTATTACCTTTGTTTTCGGAAATTTGGTAAATTTGTCTATCGCAGTCAATACAAGATGTTTTCCGGTGTAATAGACGTCTATATGGACTGTGTGTCCTGGATAGTTAGGTATAGGAGTTGGATCAATTAGGGGGCGGCTTGGATGTCTTTTTACAGAAATTTTTATAAAAATTTCAGTAAATGCGAATTCTATTCGCCTTTCACAATAAGTTTTTATAAATGTTTATGTAAAAGGCAAATAAATATCGCCTTTCACAGAAATTTTTATAAAAACTTATTCTAAAGGGCAAATAAAATTACAATTAAACATCAGCAAAATTTTATTAAAATTATTATATTTACCTCGAATTTCTTATTTCACTCAGTTTTTTTTCTTTTTAATTTTTACTTCATTATATGTATGTATATTATTAAAGTACATATAACACTTTCTAATGACTCTCAATTAAAAATAAATTAATTATTTTCACATTACAAAAATAATTTCATCACATTGCATTGATTTAAAATATTAATTAAATTTTATAAGCAAACATGACCCAATAAACCATAAATAATATTAATTTTTATATTTTTGATCACCTATTTATGGCGTCGTCGAGTCGTAAAATTAAATTTTAACCCATTTTTACAGCTAATTGATGACATAAAAGTAGTCTATTCAGGGCCAAATTACTAATGCACCAAAGTGCAATTTGTTTTTTCAATATACATATGTACATATGTTTGAATAATTATGAAATTTTTAATTAACTCTAATTATATTTAATTATATTTACCTCACATAAATGCATGAAAATTGCGTATTTTTCATACTTTTTTTCGTTTATTTTACTACGTATAAGGTTTAGAGTTTAGACAGACATATTATGAGGTATCACTGTAAAGAGGATAAAATAACCTTTCATATGATACATATGTATGTACATTCTTTTTCAAGTTCCAGAGATATATCGCCATCAAAATAAGTTTAAAAATTGATTTTAGAAAAACACGAAATTTTGACTTTATGTAAGTCTCTATTTCTCAAGCACTATTATTCCGATTGAAATGGAATAAAGTGTGTCAGAAAGAAGAATAAGTTCTCCGTAAAATCCATTATCAAATGTTATCCTGGAATATCCTGAAACGTAGGTAAATATAACGATTCTTGTAAGACATATCAATTATGTCACCAAATTTTTAATGGTACTTTTCGGCTATATACATATTCGAGTCGCCAAAAATCCTTTTAGGTATCATCATCTAGTACTAAATGGAATGTCTGGTAAAAATTTGAAGCCTATTGGAGGGATCCTGCTTCCGGAATTCCAGCCGAATTGAAAAAGAATAAACAGAAAAATAAAGAAAAAAAAGCAGAGGAATTGAAATTACAGCTAGAAATCGTCGAATGCAAAAAAAGAAAATTAGATATAATAAGTAAAAATTAGGAACTGAAATAGATTTATGTGAACTGCGTTTTTTTTTTTATAAATTAGAAAATAAGTAGGAACTGAAATGAATTTATTTATTTGTTATGTTTTATAACTATTATTTTATTATTAAAAAAGTAAATATTACTGAATTAAACTATTTATTATTTCATTCCTTATTCCTTTATTCCAGCATCATTTTCTGTTTCGGACACAAATAAATGATCACTATTAGTCTGTACGTATACAAGTTCCTCGTCAGGAATGTTGAATTGTATTTTTAAATTGAGCAAGGCACAACAAGAATTTATAATTTGTTTCACTTCATTTGTTTTGTAATATAGTTGCCGCTCTCTTAATATACATACATCTGAAACAGTTTTTGAAAACTCCAATTGTGCTTTCAACAATATTGCTAGTTTTAGCATGCATCTCGTTCAATTTAGCTTTTCGACTGTTGGCAATCGTGTTTCTAAAAGGAGTTATCAAGTACGGCTTTAGTGGATAAGATAAGATAAGATATTTAGGAGCTATTGTTGTACTTCGACCTTTATAGATCTTTTGTACAGCCCGTGCTTCTTATAGGTTTAGGCTTTTAATGAATCCTGAAATTCTATTAGAAGGTGCACACCAAACTTCTTCTGGTTTGAGAAAAAGTTGATGTATTTTGTTATCGCACAAAGATTCACGATCCGGAAACAGTAAATTGAACGGCTTCTCAAAGTTTAATATTGCCTCCATCTCGTCAGTCACTTGACTGATTTGGAAGTCTAAATTCTTCGAGAATCTTAAGGTTGTGTGTCAGATTACCTGGTTTGAGTTTTTTACTTTTCTGATATTTTAAGGCTCAGTTCAGTGCTTCTTTTTTAATTTGTATACTAGGTGGCAAGCTGAGCATGGCTTCTAGTGCTGCCGTTGAGGTAGTTCTAAGAGCTCCTGTAATACTGAGATAGGCTAGTCTCTGTATTTTGTTGAGTCTGTTTTGAACTGTTATTTGATTTGTTTTTGGCCACCATATGGCTGAAGCATATGTAAGTATGGGTCTTATGATGGCCGTGAATGACCAGTACACAATTTTTGGTTTTAGTGCCCATGGCAAGGGTGGCTTTATGTATGGAGTTTTTTATTTGTTTGTTCTAAGTGAGTTTGCTATCGAGAATAACTCCTAGATATTTAACTTCACTTGAAAAATTTATCTGCGTGCCTTTTAAAGAAGGTTCCTTTATGTTGGCTTCTCTTCTTTTTGTAAAAGGCACGATGGTCGTATTATGAGGAATAATGGAAAGTCCTTCTGCAAGACACCAGTTGTGTAAAGGTTAGTGCGTGTTGTAGTTGCATAGAAATAACTCTCCCATCATATGCCTCTAGCTTCGAATCGTCCTCGAGGGCAGCCTTTAATGGCTTTGATCGTCATTAATTTGTCTCCCATAGTAGAAAGAAGAATAATCTCGCTCTCTGGGTTTGTTAAACCTGAGAAGTGTGTGGTTCAGAGTGTATTCGATCTTTTAGGATGGTTAGCACCAGTAGTCATTATAGCAAAAATCTTCATACAAAATTTATGGCTACTGGGATGTAATTGGGACGAAAAACTCTAAAAATCGATTCATGCAGAATGGATTCAATTTCGTTCACAACTAAAAATTGTTGAAAATATTAAAATTCCAACATGGACCTATATGTCAAATTCAGCATACATAGAACTAGATGGTTTTTCTGACGCGTCTCAGAGTGCTTATTCGGCTGTCGTATATTTGAAAATTAAAATGAATAAAAAAACTTACGTTTCATTACTCACATAAAAAACAAGAGTAGCTCCTACTAAGTTAATCACAATTAGAATTAAATGGTGGACTACTGTTGTCACGATTGATGAAACAGGTGTTAGAAGATTTTAATTTAAAAAGCATCAAAAGTTACACTTGGACCGGTTTGTTGAACCTGGGAAGTGTGTACCTAGAGCAATTCTAAGGTTTCTTCCTGGTTCCTGTATTCTCCATTAGGTTTTTCTAGTAAATCTATTCCGTTGGAGTGTATTTTTAAAAGGATTTTGTGAAGTCTTGCTGTGAGAGGTAGCTCCGTAACACTCTTACAGAAATTTCTCCAAGTTTTCCTTTTTGATTTTCTAACTTCTTTATTGTAATACTTTTTTGTAGTTAGACCACTCTTTGGTACATTTAGCTTTATTGAATAGTTTCCTAACTAACTAACTAACAGAGATTGCTGTAGTCTAGCCGCTGCTGGATTCAGCTCATTTTTGGTGTCTATTATCCTTTTTGATCTATGCAATTTTTCAAAAGTTCATTATGAAGAGTCCAATTAGTGCGTTTTGGATTTTGGTTGAATTGGATGCGAGAGACGTTTGCTTTTATGTCAAATCTTATTTGCATATGATCTGGCATTGAAGTTTCGTCTAACACATGCCAATCAATAATTTTGTCATAGGTATTGGGTGTGGATAGGGTTAAGTCTATGACTTCTTGCCTAATGTTGTTTTTAAAGGTAAGTTATTAACAATAATATTATTATTATTAATGTATTCTAAAAGGCACTCACCTCTTTTGTTGGTGTCTGAGTTTCCCCACAAGACATGGTGCGCATTGGCATCACAGCTCAGAATCAGCTGTGTGTTCTTCTCCTTGCAGTTCTGTACTAATTTTTGTGTTGAGCTAGGTGGAGGCTCTGCTTCTGTGATGTCAAAGTAAGCAGAGGCTACTATAACCTTTTGCTAACCCGACTGTGTAGGCACCTTTATCAGTACTGCAACCAGGTTTTCTGAAATAAATCCTGGAATTGGAGAGAAGTTGATTGTGTTTTCTGTTAAGAAGGCTGTTCTGGGCTTGTTGGACTTATTGTCGTAAATTAACTTACAGTTTGGAATTTTGAGTCCTTTGATTTGTCCTCTCAATGTCCATGGTTCTTGTATTAGTCTTATGTCCATATTGTCCTTGATAAACCTTCGGCAAAGCACATGTGAGGCTGCCTTGTAGTGATGAAGGTTTATTTGTAGATATTTTATGTTGTTGGACATCTAGGTTTACTTTTAAATGGTACTAGGGCTGTCGTCCTTTATACTACAATTATTAAAATTAAGCATAAAATTTCCAGTTAGATTATATTTTATTTTATCTCGTAATTTTATATTACATAGACTATATCATTATTCATATTTTTTAAAAAAAATGGTTTCACCATCTATTTCTTCTACACTAGTTATATTATTATATCTGAATGAGCATTTCTTACATACTATACAATGTTTACTTGGCTTTAATTTCTTTAGACTATTGGCTTCATCATAACTATATATCTGATTATTTATTTCAACTATAAATTCATCCTGTTCATTAATTTTTAAATTGTCTTTATTTGGCACTGCTTTAATAATTTGTATAAATCTAATTCTTTTGATAATAACATACTAGGGTGTGTAATATTATTTTTTGTAGATACTATATTATCTAAAATTTGATCAATTTTATTTTCTAAACGACCTCATTTTGTTTCTTGATCTAGAAGTGTAATTTTATAATTTATGTCTTTCATATTTGCATTTGTTTTATTTAAAGATTGCAAAATTATTTTTCTATCATCTTCTATTGTTTCTTTTAAATATAAGAATATTTTGTTAAAATGGTCATTGATTTTTACTTGTCTATTCAAGTTCTGTATACTGTTATAGTTGTTTTCGTCTTTTTGTATTTAATTTTTTAATGTATTGTGCTTTCTTTCTTTTTAATCTGTTAATTAATGGTGTCATATCGCTTAAAATATTGGCTTGCATTGGTGTCATTTCGATTGTTGAATGATATCGATTATTATATTTTCGTATAACTCTATATAGTAAAACAATATGGATCACAATCGCAAATAATAATAAAACTTTTTTTTTCAAGTATAAACTTTTATTTAAACTTTTAGAAATTAACTCTATTTAACTTTAGGTTTTTAAAATTTAATTTAATTTAACTTTTATAATTTTTTTATGTACTTCACTGAGGGACAATAGAGACTGATTTTTGATTTTGACTTAATTATTAATTACACGTACCTTCGTTTCCTGTATTAATTACTTACATACATATAATTCTTACTTTGAAGTAAAAATGCATCGTCGGTATTTTGGTCTGTGAGAATGGGAAATTGTTCTGTAAGAAAGTTGAAATTTGCAAGTTATGCAGTCACGTTGAAATAAACAATTAACGTAACTTTTACTTTGCGTGTGAAATTTATGAAACTTTCTTGAGAATTTGCAGACGTTATCATGTTACTTAGGATTTATAGAATTAGTTGTTTTTCTGAAATATTATTATTATATTACTATATATTTTTTGTTCAACTGTTATATCCTCTTCTATCGCTTGCATTCTTTCAATTATTGTTGAATGTAGCCTCTCAACGTCAGCGTTTCCGGTAAGGCTATTGGGCTTTGTCCAATCTATGTCTTTTTCTTGTAAAAATCTTTTCATATGTTCGAATTTGAACTCATTGTCCATAATGATTTTTCTTGGCTTTCCAAAAGTTCTCTCAATTATTGCAATTTTCTTAGTCCAATTTCTATCATTTATCAGATATGCTATAGCAAATTTCGTTAATTTATCTATGATAATAACAAAGGTTTGTTTTCTATAGTGCAAAATATCTAAATGAATATTATCGTTTTTATTATCTGGTGTTTCAGAAATGTTTAATTTGGGTTTTATAGGGTTTCTATCATATTTCATCGCTTGACATTTTGAACAATTGTTTATTATTAATTGTATATGTTCTATTAATTTCGGATAATAATTTTTATTTCTCAGAGTTTGATAACTTTCGTTTATACCACTCTATAATGATTCTTTAGTATGATGGAGCGAAATTTGTTTATGACATTCTTCTTCTGTTTTTATTTCTTGTGCTCTTTTTGTAGCTTTGATAAGCTTTATTGCTTTATTATTAGAAAATAACTCTATAATACATTGCTGTATTTTATTATAATCCCTCTCGTTTACTTCGGAATATATACCGATACGTCCGGTTTGTATGTATCTTTTTAAAATGTATTTTATTATTTTTTCACCATTTTGTGGATTAATTTGTATTATTCGTCATTTGTGTAATGTTTCTAGTTCGTCAGTAGGGCTATAAGTCAATATAATTTGTGTTTTATATTTGTTTACAATTTCTTTTCTAATACCTATATGGTCAAGTAATTGTTCGTCTACCGAATGCTTTGTTGCAGACAGGTCCATATTGGATTCACTGCTATTTTCCAATTTATTGGGGAGCTATTATCTATCCTACTGAGAAAGTCTGCTGCCTTATTTTCTTTTCGTTGTAAATACTTAATTTGTTGAAGGGCATCGGAAAGTAAAATTATACGTTATAGTTTTGTACTAATAAACACCGATGACTTCAACATGCCATGCCTTGTTTTTTGTGGTAAATCTGAGTTTGAAAAGATTAAATTACTGAAATTTAATAAAAGTTACTGAAAATCAATTTATTCACCTATCTTTTAAAAATTCTAATACAAATTTTCATCACATTTTTAATTTTTCTCAAATAAAATTTAATCTAAGAACTATCAAAAATTGAAACCTACAAAATGTAAAAAAAGGTATGTATCAAAATAACAAAGAAAACTTAAGATGGCTGACTGGTACAAGAAAAATGGTACACAAAAATACGGTATTAAAATCTTAAAACAATAGACCTCGAAGAGTATATAAACTCGGTACTGGTCAACCATCTTCACTTCTGCCTAGGGTATTGACCTATTTAGAAGTCAGCACTTCGATCATTTTTGGGTATTGACCAAAATAGTCGAACTTAGGAAACTTGTGTGAGTATTGATCACATAAGTATTTTTTTTGAGTTTCTCCGCATTTCTATCTCTTGAGTATTGACCGAGGAATAGAAGTTTTTGTAACACTTAGTGCATTTTCTATCTTTGGGGTATTGACCTAAAGATAGAAAATTAAACTTGACTTGGTAATTTTCAGTCTTCTGGGTACTGACCAGACATAAAATTTTAGGGATCTTTACTTGTACATAAGTTGAAAATTGTCAAGTTCAACGTGATTTTAGTTCTTTGGGTATTGACCAAGAACTAGAAAATTTGCCTGAACTTGTTCAATTTTAACTTAGCAAATGTTTTTTTCTCACTAATTGACTTAAATATATCTTCTTGCTACGAACTTGACTTAGAAGAAAATCCACAGCATTTTCTGATAAGTTAAAGAAAGAAGATAGTCTCTTTTCTACGATTTTGACTTTGAGGAAAATCAACTTTCCAACACAAGTCAAAGAAGAAATTTAATTTCGTTTCTACGATTTCAACTTTGAAGAAAAATTAATGAAATTTTTCTAATATAAGTTGAAGAACGAAATTACAAAATTACAAGTTAATTGTGAGAAACTTTTACATATGTATATCAATCTTACACATTAAACTACCTCTTGTCAAGTTTAATTTGGTTCTATTTTATGAACCAACAAGTTGCAACCTAGCCAACTTGAAAACAAACGAGTTTTCATCAGTTATCACTTGCACTAAGAGCAGCTCACTTATTGAAATTATAATCCAAATAAAAAATCTCACTTCTTCACATTTCAACTGAGTGCGACTCACTTGTTAAAAAATAACTCTTGACTGTCAGTATCAGCTCACCAAAAACATCTCAGTTATCACTTATATTACGATTGGTCACTTGCCAAAGTGATAATTTATTGGAAGTTGACTCAGTAGAACAACTCAGTTACAACTTACATTGAGGTTGGCTCACTTGTTAAACTCAAAGTAATCATATTACCAACGAATAATATAAATAAACCATTCTAGTGAATCGTTTTTTTTTTTTTAAACAATTGTCAGTGAAATTAACATTGAAACTGTTTTGTTAAGTGTATCGTATACAACGAACCTCTAAATGGAATTTCCATCAAATCATATTTCAACTTTTTTTTTGAATTTCTTTACAGGAGTAAACAAACAGAAGTCTACAATTTTTTGAACTGCAATTTAATTATTTTGATTTGAATTAATATTTTTTTCTCAAACACTTATACTTTACTTTTTTTTTCAAATTTATTTTCATTTTTTTTTATTTTTATAATTTTGTTTAAAATTATAATTTTTTATTTTATAATTTTGTCTAATATTTTTTTAAAATTAAAATTTTGAATTGTTAGTTGTAAGTTGTTGGAAGAAATGAATAAAGGAAAAAATATTTTTTATTATTGAACTTTAAGCTTTGTGTTTTCTTTTAAAAACCCTGATCCTTTTATTCGCATTTTTCTTTTTCTAAAAATAATTTATTGTGAGTTATTTAAAGGACTCTTTTGAGCTTCAAATAACTCACAGTATTTTCGCAATTTCAAAATTATATTCTTGTAATTTTAAAATCCATCTCTGTTTTCTTTGAGAGGATTCTTTGCCTTTATATTTTGAATTTAAATATTTTATTGGTGCATGATCCGTTATAATTTAAAATTTTCTCCCATGTACATATAAATGGTCTGAAATAGTTTACTGAATAAACTATAGCGAGAAATTCTTTGTCCGTTACACTAGAATTTCTTTCATGATTATTTAGTGTTCGTGAAACATAGCATACTGGGTGACTGTCTTGTGAAAGAACAACTCCAATAGCATATTCACTAGCATCCGTTGTTATTACGAATTGCTTTTCATAATCAGAAAATTTTCAAATTGGATGTGCACCAATCATTAATTTTAGCTTATCAAAGGCTTCTACATATTGTGGATCATTGACATTTATTTTTTTATCTTTCTTCAGATATTTTATTAGAGGTTGTGCAACTTTGGCATAATCTTTTATAAATTTCCGATAGAATTCTGTCGTTCCCAGGAAGCTTTTAAGTTACTTTTCAGTTCTAGGCAAGTCGACTCATTTTGTATCCTCTACGCTTATTTGGGTCAGGTTTTATACATTCTTTGGTTAGCAGATGGCCTAAAAATTCTGTTTCTATTTTCATAAAACTACATTTATCTGCCTGAATTTTTAAATTATGTTCAACTAATTTCTTAAAAATGTTTTCTAATGATGCTGAATATTCTTCTAACGTAGTTGAAAAAATCAAGATATCGTCCAAATAGACGACACATATCTTGTTAATATACTCTCTCAAAATTTCATTTATTAAACGTTGAAAAGTAGCAGGAACATTCTTGAGCCCGAATGGCATCCTGACGTACTCATATAAGCCTAATGGGGTTACAAACGCTGTCTTTTCTATTTCTTGCTCTTTAACTAAAATTTGATGATACCCTTTTGCTAGGTCCAAAGAACTAAAATATTGTGCCTTTCCTAGTTTATCAAGTATACTATCAATTTTTGGCAATGGGTATTTATCGTCAATGGTTACTTGATTTAATTTTCTGTAATCTACTACGATTCTAAACTTTTGTTCGCCTGAATTATCGTTTTTCTTTGGAATGACTATAATAGGAGAACTATACCTACTTGTGCTTTTTCTAATTATTCCCTCTATAATCTATTATAACCTCCATTTCTTTCATTTGCTTTCTAACTCTTTCTTCATGCTGGGGTGGGTATCGATATAATTTAGAATTTATTTGCTCATTTGTGGTAGTTCTTATTTCATTTACTATACTAGTGGTGTTGGTGAATGCATCTCCTTCTTTGAAAAACAGCTTTTGATATCTTTTCAATAATTGTGAAATTGAAAACTTTTTATTTTCTGACAAGTGATCTAATTTAATATTTGCTAATTCGCTTTCTTCTAACATATCTACGTCTTCTTCAATTATTTTATTAAAAAATAAAATTTTGATTTTATTATTCAGAACTATTTCTTTATTTTCCATATCTATTAATTTTACGTTGTTTTCAATCCAATCCATTCCGATTAAAAGATCGTATGGTTTGCCTAATCCTATTCTTACCCATTTCATCTTATCATTTTGTGACGTAAGTATGAAGCATAGACTACTAGATATTTTATTAAAACAATAAAAAGTGTAGACTACTAGATATTTTAAATGAAATAGCATTTAATACTAATTTTTGTTTTTGACAGAGACATAAAATATTATAATAAAATATTAAAATTAAATTAAATCAATATTTTAAAATCATAAGCCCCTGCAGTTAATTCTTTTATTTTTAAGACTAGCACACTACTTAAATTATTAATAATTTCATTTTGCTATTCACTAAATAATGCACATTCAGATATATCGTCTACAATTAATCTTATTTTATCTAGTAATTCCGAAATTGTACTTACTTTCAAATAATTACTGTCCTGTACGATTTGTCTCTTTTAAACTTTTTTATTTTTTTTTTCTTCTTCTAATCTTTCTTTTTCTGTTTCCAATCTTTGTCTTTCTATCTCTAACCTTTTTTCTTCTACTTCTAATCTTTTTTCTTTTATGTCAATTTTTTTTTTTCAAATCTGTAATAGTCTTCAATGCGTTCTCCTGATTTTGTCTTGGAGTAGTCAGTCGCTGCCGCCTATTTTGACGTTGTTGTATTTGTTTATTTATATTTGACTGATCCGTCTCTTCATGAACAGGTTGATCATCATCCTGAAGATCTCGTAGATCATCGATGTTGAACCAAATCATCTACTAAATCCTGATTCGATTCAACAGGTACTTGGTTTGATGTTATCTGAAAATCGAAAATACCATATAAACAATTTTTTTAAATAAATTTTTAAATATTTTAAGTTTTTAACTACCCCTAATTCTGGCACTGAAGAATCACCTACAACACTTTGTGGAGTGATTAGTCCTTTTATTCTCTTTTCCAACTCCGATAAAGGTTTTTTTTTTGTACCGTTTATCCCACTTCGATTTTCAGCGTCCCTAATCGACGCTGTCCTTTCTTTTGTGTAACTTCTGGAAGTACAAATTTTTTATATTTTAAACACATAATTTTAATTTTAAGAGTTACTTACCGTAAATCCAACTAAAATGTTCGCCATTTTGCTCCACTTTTAATGGCACCACCAAGAGAATTTAACTCTTCGCTCAACGTGTTCCATTTGACGTTCCTTTGCTGTGAACCATTGTTACGATATGAAAATAAAGAAATAATTTTTAATTAATCAATGATCAAAGACGTGGAGCTGTTTTTATACTTACAAAAAAAAATCAACAAATATCCAAAGCTCCTGACCTCCTGATGAGTCCCTTCTGGTCTACTAAGGGATTCCGGCTGCTTTAGCCCGGGGTGGGTCTTTGGACTCATCAAGCCGAGGTGGCATTCACATCCGTAACATAAATGTAGACCAGTAATTCAACGTTGCAGCAAAACAGAGATAAGGAGAAGATAAGGGGCAGTAGTAGCATTCACATCCGTAACATAAATGTAGACCAGTAATTCAACGTTGCAGCAAAGCAGAGATAAGGAGAAGATAAGGGGCAGTAGTAGCATCAAGGGACGGAATCAACAGGGCATCACCTTGTCCTCAGTGGACCGGAAGCATCCCCCCACGGAACCTCGCCAGCTCCAGCCGACAACTCATGGGATCTCTCAAATTTTTCTAAATGAAGACGACCATAATTTCTTTTTCCTTTTTCTTTTCTTTATTTATACCGGTTTTTTTTTCTTTTTCTTTCTTACATAAAAAAATTACAATCCTTCACATATAAATTAGAGTTAAATACAAAAAAAATTAAATTTTTTTTTTTTTTGTAACAAAAAGGCTTCTTTAGGTATTACTTCTACTATGATTTTTCATATTTTCTCATTTAGGATAAATTCTAAGGGGTTAAACAAATTAAGTATTAGCTAAATTTTGAAAAAAAAAATATATATAACATTCATTTTATAATTCATAATTTAATTATTAAAATCATGTATGTTAAAAAATGTAATACACAAAAATTGTAATAAAATAAAATACTATAATTATTAAATTCATAATTTAAATGCATACATAATATCGTAAAAAAAATAGCGTCAGCAGTTTTACACTTGTTCATTCACCTATGTAATGTAACTAAATACATGACCTACATATGAATACACAATGGTTAATGACTTGTGTTATGAAATTGAATTCTTTCTTTTATACATCTTATTTAATTTAAATTAGAATTAACATTAACCATTTAAGCACTATTTAAATTCATTAAATGTATGACAATAATAATAATAATGAAACGAATATTTCGATATGTGAATTATGTATGCTTATAATTTATGTATTGATTTATTAATTTATTTTGTATTATTTATTAAGAACTATTTCTTATGTATTAATTAGTGCCAAATAAGCATTTTTTTATGTATAAATACTAGAAAATTGTTCAATAAAATTCAGAATTAATCAGTAATTCAAACCTTAATTTTCTCTTGGTGAGGCTGCCAAGAGGCTGATTAATTGGGTATAAAGGTCGTGATCCGATTAATTGGGTATAAAGGTCGTGATCCAGAATACCTACTATTCTCCCTGCTTACTGTTCACAGGTTTTGTACTTGGGAACATAGTTAAGGTATACAGGTCTTGTACTTGTGTACCACAACCTCCTTTTTCAGTGCATAAGTATTGTACTTACACATCTTCGTTGCAATAGGTTTTTTACTGGTGTACAACAAACCATTTTACTGTGCATAAGTAGTGAACTTATACACATCGTGGTGAATATAGGGTTGTACTGGTGTATACCAGCCCCTTTCTTTTTCAGCACATAAATATTGTATCATACACATCTTCGTTGTAACTAATTTGGCAAGTAAAAGAACTTGCCTCAACATTTGGTGACCCCGACGTGATCAACACAATTCAACATGGAGGAATTAATTAAAAAACAATTAGAGATTGGGAAGGACATGGATAAGATGTTCACCAATTTCAAGAAAGATTCAAAGGATCGTAAAACTGTGGCGTACTTGGACAAACGAATACATACATTAGAAACAAATTGGACCGCATTTAAAGCCAATCATCAAAATTTGTTAACATTCATGGATAGCAATCCAGATAATTCATATTTCAAAAAAAACTATGCAGATAAGGTTCAAAAATTGTATGAATTATTTAAAACAACGATGGTTACGCTCAAGGAAACTTTGTTACCATCAGATTCTAAGAATGGTGAAGTTCAAGATGAAAATGAAACTTTTGAACTAAACTATGAAAATCCAATTGAAGAAGAAAGCTCTGATAAAGAACATAAGTTGGCCAATGAAGAATTATTGAAAATTATTAGACGCCAAAAGTCTTTAATGAACACCATTACATCTGTGTTACAAGATATAGCCAATAAACAAATAGAATCGTTACGAATCTCATACTGTGATTACAAAATAGACATGCTTCGAAAATACCAATTAGAATTGTTCAACAATAATCAACAGATTTGGGAAATCAGTCTTAACGGCGAACCACTTGATTACAAGGCCGATTATTACATTGAAGTGGAAAATTGGATACAAGATACAATGATCTCTCTTCAAGAAAGGATTCTTTCCTTTAGCCATGATTCTGGAGCATTTACAAAACCTCAGCCCTCAGTTAGTACCAATCAAATCAAATTACCCAAAATTTCATTGCCCACATTTGATGGAACTTATCTAAAATGGACTCAGTTTCGAGATTTATATATGCAATTAATTCATAATCAACCAATATCTGCAGCTCAGAAGATGTTTTATCTTGTAAGTAATCTTACAGGAGAAGCACGAGCTTTAATACAGCATTTACCAGCAACCGCTGAAAACTATGAAGGAGCTTGGACTATTTCGTGCAATAGATATGACAACAAGCGATTATTAGTAACCTCACTATTGAACAAATTGTTATCACAACCCAGTATACAAGTGGAAAGGGCTACAAACATCAAATCGTTACATGACACTACCAAAGAGTGTTTATTGGGACTTAAAAACATAGGAATCGATATCAAGACATGGGATCCAATATTAGTGCATTTGTTGGTTAAAAAATTGGACAAAAATACACACACCTTGTACGAACAATCATTGTCATCACCACGTGAGCTACATTCATTACAAGAATTACTAGAATTTTTGGAAAAAAGATTTCAATCACTTGAAACCATAGGAGCAAAAGAAAAAGCTGCGATCAAAAATAATCACTCAACTTCATTAATAGCCGCCAAGGGCAATAAAAATTCGTGCATATTGTGTCAACAGCATCATCCGCTGTATACATGCAAATTATTTTTATCGAAATCTCCTTCATCTCGATATCAGTTGTTAAAAACGCACAATTTGTGTCTCAATTGTATGAAAAAAGGGCATATAGCTGATAACTGTAAATTGCGCTCATGCACACGGTGTACGAAAAAACATAATACTTTAGTACACTTCGAAGAGAATAATACGACATCAAAATTAGAACCTCAAAAGCAAAAACAACACAATCCTGTGTCATTATCAATCCAGCAACCAAAATCACAAAGCAGCTATGTACTACTAGGTACAGTGAAACTAAAGATTATGCATCATGATGGTACTGAAATAGAATGTAGAACAATATTGGATAGTGGTTCTCAAGTAAACCTGATTACAAAAAAATTAGCTCAAAAACTAAACATAAAAATAGCTAAAGAAGATCTAAACATTAAGGGCATTGGACAGGGACAGCAAAATACACACCAACGTGTAAACATTCATATTTCGTCCAGAATAACTGCATTTTCAGCAAATTTAGAGGCATATGTTTTGCCAAAATTGACAGATTATCAACCTACCAGAAAGTTTGATATTTCTACATGGGCCATACCAAACAATATTTCGTTAGCTGATCCAATGTTCAATAGTCCTCAACCTATCGATTTGCTGATTAGAGCTGGAAACTATTATGAACTTATATCGATTGGTCAAATAAAATTGGGAACCGAACTTCCAACATTACAAAATACGGTCTTTGGATGGATTGTCAGTGGCAAAATTGGAAATCGAAAACCAACTGAATTACATTGTGGAATATGCACTTTTGATGAGAAAAACCTTGATGAAAAATTGGAAAAAAATTGGAAACTAGAGGAAACAGAAAATATAACCACACCATTAACTGTGGCAGAGAGCAGATGCGAAAATCATTTCAATCAAACAGTACAAATGGATCAAACTGGACGTTTTGTGGTGAAACTTCCATTTATAAGAGATCCATCTGAATTAGGCGAATTCAAAGACATTGCATTAGCACGATTTCGTAGTATAGAAAGAAAATTGAAGGCAAATCCAGAATTGAAGAAACAATATGTAGACTTCATGAATGAATATATCAGTTTAGGCCATATGGAGGAATTTAATACAGCCAACATAACTTCACCATATTACTTCCTACCACATCACTGTGTACTAAAACCAGATAGTACTACCACCAAATTAAGAGTGGTATTCGATGGCTCTGCAAAAACATCAACAAATGTGTCGTTGAATGAAATTCTGCATAATGGACCTAAACTTCAAGAGGACCTATTTTCCATATTATTACGTTTCAGGATGCCTCGATACGTTTTTACTGCCGATATTGAAAAAATGTATCGGCAAGTGCTGGTACATCATGAAGACAGACGATTCCAATTAATTTGGTGGCGGCAAGATGAAAATAAACCATTGAAGTGTTATAGCCTTCGCACTGTTACTTACGGTCTCACAGCAGCTCCATATCTGGCGATAAAATGCCTTCAACGACTATCACAGCAGAATGCAGGAAGATATCCACTTGGATCGGAATGCATCAAACGAGATTTTTATGTAGATGACTTAATGTCTGGATCCAATAGTCTTCAAGAAGCTCAAATAATGCAAGAACAGATCAACCTTGTATTAAAATCAGCAGGATTCAATTTACGAAAATGGTGTGCCAATCACAGCGCCCTGCTAAAGGACATTGAAAAGGATGGTAGAGCACCACAGCTCGAAATCAACGATGAAGACTGCAGCATAAAAACGTTAGGACTGATTTGGCATCCAAAAACTGATGAGTTTGAAATTACGACAGTTCGAAATAATAATGATAACAAAATCACGAAAAGGAAAATATTGGCAGAAATCGCTCAGTTATTCGATCCATTGGGGTTGATAAGTCCTGTCGTGATAACAGCTAAAATACTCTTCCAACAGCTTTGGACACTGAACCTGGACTGGGATGCAGCAATTCCTATGGCAATACATACACAATGGTTGAAATTCAGAGCTGGACTTAATACATTGAACAAGGTTAGAATGCCTAGACATGTCATAGGTAACTCAAATGCACTCAATATACAACTTCACGCCTTTTGCGATGCATCAGAGAAGGCATTTGGTGCAGCAATATATGTTCGCTCAGAACACCAAGATGGAATCATCCGAGTGAGGCTATTATGTGCCAAATCAAGAGTTGCGCCAATCAAGGCAGTAACTCTGCCAAGATTGGAATTATGTGGAGCCAAATTAGCAGCACAATTACTTCATCGGGTGAAAATTGACTTGAAATGGGAAGGAAAGTGTTTTCTATGGACGGACTCATCAATTGTACTAGGATGGTTAAATTCACCCTCTATAAATTATCATTCATTTGTAGCAAATAGAATTGCATCTATCCAAGAAGTAACCTCCACCGGTCAATGGCGACACGTGCCATCTAAAGAAAACCCTACTGATTTGATTTCAAGAGGAGTACAACCAGAAAAATTTAAGGACCACAGTCTATGGTTTTATGGACCCATATTTTTAAGCGGCCCGGAAAAGGCATGGCCCTCAATGCCAGAACAACTAGAAACAACTTTAGAAAGGAAAAAGGTAAAATTGGCCTTAAATATCATCACAACTACAAGACAGTTACTAGATAGCATTGATCATCGTAATTCATGGATGCATTTACAACGAGTTTTGGCTTACGTTTTACGATTTGTGCAAAACTCGAGACCACAATTTTATAAAATCAACAAGGATGCATTGACAGTACAAGAATTAAACCAAGCCGTATTGGTTATAATCAAGCAAATTCAACAATCTGGATTCGCCGAAGAATTAGCAGAGTTGAAGAAAGGTGGTCATGTGAGCACAAATAGTCCATTAGCAACTCTCCATCCATTCATTGATGAAAATGCAATAATAAGAGTAGGAGGCAGATTGGCAGAAGCGACAGAACTATCCTACGATGCAAAACACCCAATTTTGATACCTTACGCCCACCCCATCACACGACTCATTTTCACATATGAGCATATACACAATACTCACATAGGACCACAATCATTACTGGCTACAGTTCGACAAAAATTTTGGGCTACAAAGGGAAAAACCATCGCTAGAAGTGTCGTGCGATTCGTTGCACAAAATTAAAACCAAAATTCTTTTCTCAACTAATGGGCAATCTTCCACCCAATAGAATACAACCAGCTCGCCCATTTATTAATTCTGGTGTGGACTTCTGTGGACCCTTCCTAACACATTTCAAGATTCGAGGTAAAAAACCTCTAAAATCATATGTGGCAATTTTTTGTTATTTTGCCACAAAGGCACATCGAAGTTGTCAGTGATCTCACCACCGAGGCATTCATAGGAGCACTTAAGCGATTCATTGGAAGGAGAGGTCACTGCAGAAACATTTATTGTGACAATGCTACAAATTTCGTAGGAGCCAAAAATCAACTTCAAGAACTGCAAGAATCAATACATTCTGCAAAGGCTAATCAGATTATTACGTCCTTCTGCACATAAAAGAATATAGACTTTCATTTCATACCACCCAGAGCTCCACATTTTGGAGGCCTTTGGGAAGCAGCTGTTAAATCTGCTAAACATTTATTTAAAAGAAGTGTTGCTGCTGCATCCCTTACATACGAGGAACTAACTACCATCATGGTTGAAATAGAAGCAATCTTAAATTCTCGTCCTCTGACTCCAGTATCAGCAGATCCAAGCGACCTGACGGCATTGACTCCAGGCCACTTTCTAATTGGTGAACCACTGACTTCAGTACTAGATCCACATGCCCAACCAGCAAAGGGAAGTCTTATTCACAGATGGAAAGTAGTCACACATTTGAAAACGGAATTTTGGACCCGCTGGACCAAGGAGTATCTAAGTGAGCTTCAACATAGATATAAGTGGACAAAATCCAACGACAATATTCAACCTGGACTGATGGTAATATTGAAAGAAGACAACACACCAGTACTTTCGTGGCCTTTAGGTAGGATAACACAAATCATAAAAGGAAATGATGGGTATGTCAGAGTAGCAGATGTAAGGACAACATCTGGAATACTCAGGAGACCTATTCACAAGCTAGCTCCTCTGCCGATCGAACCCACACAAGATGAGTCCAACAACAGTTCAAATGAACCACAAATAGAGCCACAATCATCTGAAATAGACAATGACCAAACTGAAGAACCAACCAAACCAAAACGAAGTCGATATATGGATTCACCAATCAATCTCTTCGTCATCACATGTCTGTTATTGCCAGTAATAGTACTGAGACAAGCAACTACAACTTTCAAACCTTTCAAAAACCAACCAGGGTTATACTTTGAAGGAATAGGTATTCACATCTAATGAATGGAATATTGTAGTATATTTTGATATGAAACCGTACTGGAAGGAATTAGAATTTATACAGTATGGTATTGATAACTAATATCCCTTATGTGAAAGAATTCCAAACAAACAATCTTGTGAAATAACAATAAACCAATTTTGGAAGGTACTGAGTGAAATTCGAAATGCCAACGAGCTACTACTGTCACCAACTCATAGGCGTCTTAAGCGATCACCATTTGACATCATCGGCAATATAGCGAACTCATTGTTTGGAATATTGGATTCCAAATATGCATCCCAGATGTCAGAAGTAATTAACAATGTCGAAGATAACCAAAAGCGTCTCTTAGATCTGCTGAAAAATCAAACGTCGATCGTAGATTCAACTGCTAATGTTTTGGGTAATTCAATAAATGATATTCAACAACAACTAGCTGAATTTGATCACTACATAAACAACACAAACACCGTTATACATGAACTAGAATCAGAAATGAAGAACCAACGAATTCTGGAAGCATTCAATGAATTATCCATTAGATTACTTCTCACCATCATAAATTTTCAAAAAACGCAGGCAGCAGTTTTAGATGTAATTATAAATGCTCACCATGGAAAAGTGAACCCAATTCTGTTCACACCAAATCAACTACGAGACCAGCTACAACAAATTAAAGAAATCGTCCCACCGACTCTTCAAGTACCCGTAGCCACCAGTCATTTGCTAGAACTATACAACCTAATGACAATTAAGAGTAGACTTAATAACGAAGAAATCATTTTTCGGATACGACTACCACTAATAACACCAGAGGTCTTTGAAATGTTCAACGTGATTGGAGTGCCATTCAAATTAAACGAATCATACTTTGTCATTGAACCATCAACAAGTTTTCTCATTGTCAACTTTCATAGAGACGTCTTTTACCCACTGTCTAGAGATGAATTGTCCCAGTGTTCAATGATCGGTCAATCTACACATCTTTGTAAACAACACCATCCATTTTACAGAAAAGGAGCGCCACAAGCAGCATGCGAATTAAGCCTTTTGACCCGATCACTAGAAACATCAGCTTGTAAAACTATCAGCATCAACAGCCCACCACGATGGATTCAACTTATTACTCCAAACCAATGGATTTACATTGCAACACCAGAAGGATTTATCAACATCGTTTGCGGCAAAACCATCGACAGAATGCACCTGACTTTTTCTGGAACCTTGACTATATCACCAGGATGTACTATAACGGACACACTAACAACTATTCAAGCTCGAAATACATATTCTACATCGCTGTCATCTTCAATAATTCCCTCTGGAAATATTACAGAATTGTTGCATCCTGTGAAATTCAGTCCATTAACCAGTTCACCAACTCACGTTCACATAAACATCACTAAAGATATTGCTCAACTACAAAAAGGTTTACATGACCTTAGGCAAAATGAACACCTGATCACTAAACATTATGACGTCCATCACCTATATGTGAGCTATACTGGAATAATCATCATAATAATTATCGTTATATACCTCTTATGGAAAGAATGCAAAAAACGACAACAAGGCAGTTCAACCAACTGCTCCAAGGACAATTCCACCGAGGATTTTTCACTCCAGTCTATGAACGAATCATCATAGTTGAACTTACAGAGATAAGGAGAAGATAAGGGGCAGTAGTAGCATTCACATCCGTAACATAAATGTAGACCAGTAATTCAACGTTGCAGCAAAGCAGAGATAAGGAGAAGATAAGGGGCAGTAGTAGCATCAAGGGACGGAATCAACAGGGCATCACCTTGTCCTCAGTGGACCGGAAGCATCCCCCCACGGAACCTCGCCAGCTCCAGCCGACAACTCATGGGATCTCTCAAATTTTTCTAAATGAAGACGACCATAATTTCTTTTTCCTTTTTCTTTTCTTTATTTATACCGGTTTTTTTTTCTTTTTCTTTCTTACATAAAAAAATTACAATCCTTCACATATAAATTAGAGTTAAATACAAAAAAAATTAAATTTTTTTTTTTTTTGTAACAAAAAGGCTTCTTTAGGTATTACTTCTACTATGATTTTTCATATTTTCTCATTTAGGATAAATTCTAAGGGGTTAAACAAATTAAATATTAGCTAAATTTTGAAAAAAAAAATATATATAACATTCATTTTATAATTCATAATTTAATTATTAAAATCATGTATGTTAAAAAATGTAATACACAAAAATTGTAATAAAATAAAATACTATAATTATTAAATTCATAATTTAAATGCATACATAATATCGTAAAAAAAATAGCGTCAGCAGTTTTACACTTGTTCATTCACCTATGTAATGTAACTAAATACATGACCTACATATGAATACACAATGGTTAATGACTTGTGTTATGAAATTGAATTCTTTCTTTTATACATCTTATTTAATTTAAATTAGAATTAACATTAACCATTTAAGCACTATTTAAATTCATTAAATGTATGACAATAATAATAATAATGAAACGAATATTTCGATATGTGAATTATGTATGCTTATAATTTATGTATTGATTTATTATTTTTTTTGTATTATTTATTAAGAACTATTTCTTATGTATTAATTAGTGCCAAATAAGCATTTTTTTATGTATAAATACTAGAAAATTGTTCAATAAAATTCAGAATTAATCAGTAAATCAAACCTTAATTTTCTCTTGGTGAGGCTGCCAAGAGGCTGATTAATTGGGTATAAAGGTCGTGATCCAGAATACCTACTATTCTCCCTGCTTACTGTTCACAGGTTTTGTACTTGGGAACATAGTTAAGGTATACAGGTCTTGTACTTGTGTACCACAATCTCCTTTTTCAGTGCATAAGTATTGTACTTACACATCTTCGTTGCAATAGGTTTTTTACTGGTGTACAACAAACCATTTTACTGTGCATAAGTAGTGAGCTTATACACATCGTGGTGAATATAGGGTTGTACTGGTGTATACCAGCCCCTTTCTTTTTCAGCACATAAATATTGTATCATACACATCTTCGTTGTAACTAATTTGGCAAGTAAAAGAACTTGCCTCAACATTTGGTGACCCCGACGTGATCAACACAATTCAACATGGAGGAATTAATTAAAAAACAATTAGAGATTGGGAAGGACATGGATAAGATGTTCACCAATTTCAAGAAAGATTCAAAGGATCGTAAAACTGTGGCGTACTTGGACAAACGAATACATACATTAGAAACAAATTGGACCGCATTTAAAGCCAATCATCAAAATTTGTTAACATTCATGGATAGCAATCCAGATAATTCATATTTCAAAAAAAACTATGCAGATAAGGTTCAAAAATTGTATGAATTATTTAAAACAACGATGGTTACGCTCAAGGAAACTTTGTTACCATCAGATTCTAAGAATGGTGAAGTTCAAGATGAAAATGAAACTTTTGAACTAAACTATGAAAATCCAATTGAAGAAGAAAGCTCTGATAAAGAACATAAGTTGGCCAATGAAGAATTATTGAAAATTATTAGACGCCAAAAGTCTTTAATGAACACCATTACATCTGTGTTACAAGATATAGCCAATAAACAAATAGAATCGTTACGAATCTCATACTGTGATTACAAAATAGACATGCTTCGAAAATACCAATTAGAATTGTTCAACAATAATCAACAGATTTGGGAAATCAGTCTTAACGGCGAACCACTTGATTACAAGGCCGATTATTACATTGAAGTGGAAAATTGGATACAAGATACAATGATCTCTCTTCAAGAAAGGATTCTTTCCTTTAGTCATCATTTTATACCCAATATTTTCATTTAAATTTATTTATCTTAACAATTTCTAATATAATGTATTTATAAGGCAAAAAAAAGGAGTATATGGAGTTTTCAAATTAACAATTTTATTTAGTATATTTTAAAAAAAACTGAAATTTAAAGTTGTACTTCGAAGTCCTGCTTCTTTAATAATTATTATCTTAATTTCTTTTTGAATTTTGATAAAAATAGAATTTTGCTTTTCTTTTTTTTTTTGCGTAATTCAAACTTTGTTTTTGTAAATTTTTCTTAAATTCATATCAATTTAATATAACAAAGGTAATAAAAAACAAGTCTAAAATTTCCCTGGAATTGTATTTGGTTTTTAAAACAAACAATAAAATTTGAACTTGGCAAAATAAAATTAGTTTAATTTACAAATTAACTATAATATTTTTTTTTTTCTTATTTCATTATCATCTTTCATATAATTGCATAATTATTATTAAATTTTTTTTTTGTTATATATGTATATATATATATATATTTTTTTTTTCTTTTTTTTTTTTTTACAACATTACCTTCCTAACGGCTGAAACAATGTAATAATAGCTCTATCTTGAAAAAAAAACCTGGTTTTGTTGTTGATGATCATGTTGAAGATGAAGTGTCCTCGAGGACATGCGGCATACAATCTGCTGCTACCAAATCCAAGGGAATACCTTTTTTTTCTCCTTTTTTTTTTTTTTTTTTTTTTTTTTTTAATATACATACATATATGTATATCTACGTTATTACAAATATTGTTTTTCTTTTTTTTTTTTTTGAAAGAAAGAAAAATTTCTAAATTATCACTATAAGCTTATTCGTTTTTCTTTAATTATTATTATTTTTTTTTTGCGAATTTCAAAAAAAAAGAAAAAAAAATTTTTTTTATTATTATTATCATTAATTCTTTTTTTTATAAAAAAAACAGATATCAATCAACAAGTTAATCTCTTAGGGTATTATTCACGTAAGTACACAGTCGCGCACCTATCTATTCCTTTTTTCCCTTTCCTTCTCTTGTTCACGGTTTTATTTCGCACTTATTTAGATTTTCTTTTTTTTTTTCTTTGCAAATTTCAAAAAAAAAAAAAATTTTGTTTTTTTTTTCCTTTTTACACTTTTTTATAGTTTTCATTTTTAGTTTTCACAGGATTAATTAATTTTTATTTTACATTTCTTTTTTTATATCTTTCACCTCTTTGTTTTCCAATTATTCATCATTATTTTATATCTTTAATTTTTAAATTGTGAAGTTTATTTTATATTTCTTTTATTAACTATATTTTCTTTCTTTATATTTCAATTTTTAATTTTTTTCAATGTTTAATTTTATTTTTACATTCTTAATTTTAAAATATGAATTTTATTTTACACTTCTTTTTATATTTCACTTGTTTATTTAATTTTTTTTCTGTTATATTTAACTTTTTGAATTTTTACAATATTTAATTTTATTTTTACCTCTTTAAGTTTAAAATATGAACTTTATTTTAAATTTCACTTTTTTTTCTTTTAGTTTTCAAATAATTAATTTTATTTTGTATCTTTAATTTTTAAGTATGAATTTAATTTTACATTTCACCTTTTTATGTATATATTCTTCATTTTTCAACTATTTAATTTTATATCACAATTTTTACTTCACACCACTCAATTTAGCTATCAAAAAAAAAAATTCTACATTTTACCTTTTTTTTTTTTTTTTTTCTGTATATAATATTTCATTATCGCCGTAATTCAACCGCGAGCGACCAAGACCCAAAAAGAAAAGAATAATTCAAAAAAGAGGTCTCCTCATAAAATCTACCTCCCTTATATATCACGATTTGGTTCATTTTAATCTCATTACTCGTCTCTTAATTAGCTATGATGAGCAGTGATGGGACTTCACCCATTTCAAATCGGAGTAGATTCGTTAAAAAAAAGGAGTAGATAGGGATAAAAGGGAGTAGATTTAAAAACACTGTGAATACTACAAAATATTTATTTCAAGTATTTAAAATCAAAAAAAAATTATCATAAAAATTCAAGTAACAAAACAGAAGCAATAAAAAATTCAAATTCAAAGTTCAACAAAAATAATAGAATTAATAAAAACAAAAAGTTAAAAAAAAACTTAACATAAAATAAAATTACCATCAACAAATTTAAATTTTGTTGCATATTTTATTAAGTCTTCATTAGGCTCCCAAATTTTAGTATGTTTTTCTCTTAGTATGTCCTTGCACAGCATAATGCCTTTTATTGTTCTATTGACGAGTTTATTGGTTTTCTTGTTTTTAATTAAGTTCATTGTTGAGAACGATCTCTCAGCAGCAGCGCTGCTATGAGGAAGAGTGCATAATTTGATCATGTAATTAGATAAATCTCTAAATATATATTCATCTAAATGGTTTTTTAAGGTTCTCAAATTTATCCAAAAATCCAATACATCGTTAGAATAGAATTTAGAAATTACTTTTTCATTTCCAATCAATTCACGGTATTGACTATTTAAAACTTCATAATCCACATTGGTGTATGGAAATTCATGCAACAGCTTCAAAATTGAGGAAATTTCACCGGCTGCAATATTTATCGGATTTAGATATCGAATCATCTTTAATTTTATATCTTTAAAGTCAAAACGTAGTTGTATTTGTGAGCATAACTCGATGTAGAAGTTTAATAATTTTTTTTTTATAGGAAATATAATTTCAGGTGTAAAATTTTCAGTCAAACAAAATTCTTCAAATTTTATTCCAAAAAACATTTTTGAAATAGGCAGGTGAAATTCTGCATTTTTGAAATCAACTGTTGTATTTATATATTTCATGTCCATGAAATTTTTTAAAATTGATAAATAAAGTCTCTCTATACAATCTAGTAAAAGGTGAATAACAACCTTTTCTGATTGAAAAAGTTTATTAATATTGTTTACTTGTTGTAATACATAGGATAAAAAGAAAAAGTACAACTTATTTTTTTGATCGTTTAAAAATTCAAAAATTTTAGAATAATTTTCTTGTTTATATTTCTTTTCAAAACTATCCAAATGAAAGTAGAGCAACAAAGGTTGCCATTGTTCCAGTATCCTTTTAACAACTTGCTCTAAACTTAACCAACGTGTGCCACAGAGTCTAAGTATTTTGTGTTCTTTTGTGCCGAATTGTTTTTGAAATTCTCGAAAATCATCTTGGCGTTTTGCACTGTGGGCAAAGTGTAGGTATATCTTTTTTATACTTTCTTCAATATATGAAGGGATATGTTTCGCAGCATAGGAGCTGCACAAATGTAGACTGTGACTTGTACAGCCCAAGTAAAACAAGTTATTATTAAGTTCAGTTAGCAAAGTTCTCACTCCTCCTATTGAACCACTCATTACAGAGGCGTTGTCTGTTGCCAATCCTATCATCATATTTGAAGGTATGTTGTTTTTTTCCAAAAAGTTTTTTACAGCTCCACTTATGGCTTTCGCATTGCATTCTGGTAGTTCAATCAAATCTAAAAATCTATCTTTCATTGAAAGATGTTCTTCATCGAATATTCTCGCAATTATTACCAAACATTTCCGTGTTGAAACGTCCGTTGTTTCATCTAATATCAACGAGAAAGGTGTATTTCGTAACATATCACATATTTGTGTTGTAATAAAAGGTGATAAGATTTGATTAATAAATGCAGCCCCCTTTTTTCGACTACATTTTATGTTATTAACTTCTGGTGAAGTTTTACAAATAGTTTTCAGAAGGTAAGGTAGAGAGTTCAGTGTTGAAAGCGGAAGATTATTATCAATACAATACATAATGCAAGTTAATTCAGACTTCAATTTTATTTTCTTTTTGTTCCAACTACTATCTTTTGCACTTAAAAAGGACTCTATTGTCTTAATTTCCAATGCTCCTTTTATTTTTGTTTCATGTTGCTTAGTTTTTTCGTGCCTTTCCAAATGACTTTTATTATTTGTTAATGATTTTAAACAAACTTTGCAAAAAGCAATGTCTTTTATACTTTTTAACCATGTATATTGCACCTCCCATTCCGTTTTATACTTTTGATCATATTTTTTTTTTTTAAATGCAGGTGTATTAGTGTCTTCCTCACAGACCGATTGTCTTAAATTTAAGTGAACATCGCCTTGTAGTTGAAGGAATTGCTTTAGTTTTATCACATATTTATCTACATCTATGTATATATTATTCGTTGAATCCGTTTTTGCAATCTACAGAACAAACATATATACATAGCTACTTTTGTACGTATAAATTTTGAAAAGCATTTTGTTTCAAAAACTTGAATAAAATAACAAAAACGAATTCAACCCATAAATTTATGTAAAAAATAAAAGTACCTACCGTGATTTTTGGGCTGTTCTTATGTTTTCATTATCAACACTTTTTTCAGTGCTAAAATATAAAAAAAAATATACCTATGTAGTTGTATTTTTTTTTTTCATTTTTAATAAATTTCTTTATTCTTACCTTAGAGTTTTAAAGAATTTTCGTACATCCATTAATTTTATGTTAAAATAATATACAACAAAATAAAATAATAAGAACCGAATAGTAGGTAAATGTAAATGTCAAGTCAAATACTAGAAGAAAGAAATAGAAGAATCACAATATTCACAATTCACAATTAATAGAAATTGACAAAAATAAAGACTGAAAAAGTAAAAAAGTGCTGCCACCTCATCTTCCTTCTAGTCTGACTTGGCAGTTTTTAATTTTTTGAAATTCGTGAATAGGTAAAAGGAAAATTTTAAAAGGGAGTAGAAATTGTTAAGTACGTATATAAATTTAGCCAGAGTGGAAAAGTAGTAGATCTACTCCGATTGGAGTAGAAGTCCCATCCCTGATGATGAGGTAATTAAAGCGATATTAAGAGATTAATACCCGGTAATTAACATGGAGGTATATGAACTATTCTCGAATGTTCTAATCTATTCCATACATTACTTGATGGGTAATGTATAGTGAGTAGGTAATTTTAGCATATTGAGACCTGATACAGTGTGTGTGACTTAAATGTTATATATTATTACGCTATTTACATGAGTAAATAGGTCGTAATGAAATATATGGGTCATTCAATATATAACCAATTTGTATGGGATAACTTATATGGATATTAAATGGTATATGAAGTATGACGTATTTGCCGTCGGCAAATACCATTGCATATATTTTAGTTATAAGAGAATTTTAAAAAAAATTGAATTTTAATAAAAAAGGTAGGTAATTAAAAATAAGAGAATTTAAATGAAGAAGAAGAAGAAACAATTTAAGTTGAATAATTCTCTTACTATTTTTTTTTCTATAAATCGTGTGATTTTTTTAAATAATAAAAAAAATCACGCCACTTACAGAACAATGTGATGGATTACATATTTTTGTTGCGCGTGTGCAACGGATATTGAATTACAGTTCATTTTTTGGAATTTTAAGTTGCAATTCCAATGAATTGCAGACTTTATTTTTTCCAATATGAACTGAATTAAAATATTTTTAATGTACAGCCAACTGAATTTGTACAGTGGCGTACAAAAAAATATGCCCATCAAAAACAAAATTAATATAGCTGTCGCAACACCATCAACAGATTCAAATCTATTATGAAAAATAAATCAAATTATTACACTCTAATGTTTTAAATTTTTAAGTTATTATATTATTACCTATCATTCGCAAAGTCGACATTTTTTTCCAAAAACTCTGTTAACAGAGATTTTTGGTCCTCTGTTGGTCTTTTCCAACTTGTCGTCTTGCCTCCATTATTCTGTAAATAAAATTTTTAGATATGTATATTTTTTACTTGGTCGGTTTGTAAAAATATCATCGTAATACATTAACTACATTTTCGTACTTGAAATAAAATATTTGAATACAAAAAAATTATTTATAATATATATGGAATAGTATAGTATATATAATAGTTAATAAATTACAACAATATGAAACATATCACATTACTTACATTTAAAATTAATTTAATAAAAATAAAAATGTTTATTCTATTTTATTTATTTCTCAATTATTTGAAACTTCACTTGAAACACACTTATCACAAGTCTCATACGCTGAAATAATGATGAAACTTTTTTTCTCATATAAAAGTAATTTGACAGTTTGTTTCATTTTCTCATTGAATTAGAATCGCAACACTGGGAAAAACTTTGGAAATTTCTCATTCTCATTTTTCGACGAAACAGAATAGACCTTCTGGTCCTTTGTTGATTTGTACTGAAACTTTAATTTTTGTTTACATTCTTCCCAAGTTGCTGGAGCTGTAGTTTCTAAGTAATTTTTTGCTGCTCCTGTAATTGTTTAGTTGTAGATTATACTATAAACTTGATTACGTTGATCTCCATAATCATCTAAAGCCCTTTCAACTGAAGTTATAAATGCTGATAATGTTCCAGGCCGTCCTTCAAATGTGAGTAAGTATCGAATTTCCTTTTCGATTCGACTTCATAATAATTGCGGTTGATTTTGTCGGTTTAAAATTTCCGTTAATACGGCTAAACATTGCTCCACTACATTCGGTTGTTGTTGAGCCATTCTTCTATTTTTATTAATTATATTTTGTCGCCTTATATTTCTCTCCAGAGTGTGTTGTTTCTTCACAGTTTACTAAATTTTTCTTTAAACTATTTCGTTTCTCACTACTCTGGAATTTTTATTTTACTTAATTTTATTTTTTCAAATCAAATATTTACTGTATATATTTTGTATTCACTGTATTTTTAATGAACACAGCTTAGCAATATATTTATTATATTTATATTGTTTATTTGTATAAAATCAAATATTCACTGTATACATTTAATATTTACTGTATACATTTAATATTCACTGTATTTTTATTGAACACAGCTTTGCAATATATTTATTATATTGTTTATTTGTATTTTTTTTTCGTATCACTGGATCCTAATTCTTCTGAATAGGATCCTACCGACTGCGCCACTTATGTTTTTCTTTTATGTACTCACCAAAAACAAAAATATATTAAATAAAATATGTTTGTATTTTATTTAAAGGTACACTGTTTTGTACATAAACAATTATAAAAATACAAAAGAACGTTTTATTTAAAAAATAAAAAAAACCGACTTCTTTGACGATTCAAAATCAACTCCAACTCTTTTTCATTCTCAATTCTTAATTTTTAAATTGTAATTACATTTTTACATAAAAGTGGAAATTTCCATAGACAAATATACTTCATCAGCATATTTCATGAGAATAGAAAAATTGAAGTAAATAAGTAATATGATATATTATATACATATATATGATAAGCATAAGACTTACGGCATGTTCATTCTTGTCGTGAGAAAATTGATATTGGTTTGGGTTTTATATTTTGTTTTTCTGGAAATTTTGCTACTTCCGTTGTTTTTACATTTTCATCATTTTGAACATCAATATATGCAACTTGCGTATACAAATAAATACCATATATGTATTTTATATGGAAATTTTGAATTTTTTTTCTCTCAATAAGCGATATTTCAGCATTTCGTGGACCAAAAACCGTAATTCTTTGACGCTAATATTTGTTGATGTGTCCTTTTTGATTATATTGAGCCATTTTTTTACTATGTTGACTTTTCGAGATAAAGTGCAAAGCAAGGTAAATAGCACAAACTTCAACTTCAAAGATCTGTATTTCAGCATATCGTTAAAACTAATATTTTTAGACTAAAACATTCATCAAAGTATTTTCTTTAGGGTTGCCTTTTACAGTATTGTATATTTTTTAGTTTTCAAGATAAAATACAAAACAACATCGAAAACGTGAATGTTTCATACATTCTTCTACATTTATAAAGGCAAAAATCAAGTTTTGACTTTGAAGATCTAAATTTTAGTATTTTCTAAACCAAAAACTAATATTTTTGGATTAAAATATTTGATGAAGTATTGCTCAAAAATTATTATGCAGGGTGTTTCGTTTGACATGATACCAGTGATAAGTCTCATCGAGACAAACAAAAAATCGTATGGGTGGGACGGGGGTTTAATCTCAACGGTTTAGCCGCTAGAGGGCGTTGAAGCTTTTTTTTCACTTTTTTTTACAAAACACCCCATAACTTTTTACTGAAAGTAAAGCTCTATCTCTAAAAAAAAACGTTTCTGTATACAGTAATTCTATAAGTTCCACAGTTTTCAATCGAAAGGAGAAAATACACGACAAATCATGAAGACGTTCAACTGTTGACCTTATTTTCCATTTTATTTTGGAAACTACTTATAAAAAATATAAGGCGCCAATAAAAATAACACTGGAAAGAACACTTTAATAAAGATTTCAATATAAAAGCTTCAACGTTAAATTTATATTTAAATTATGTTTAAATTTGTAAATGTATGAAAATTTAAAGTTTTTTTTACCCTGTTTTACACTATATCTCGAAAAGTAAAAGAAATATAAGAAAACTAGACACAATAATTTTAAAGAAGAAATTTAACCAAATATTTATTTTAAAGAATTATGGTTTTTGATCCACGGAATACTGAGATATCGCTTTTTGAAAGAAAAAAAATCAAAATTTCTATATAAAATGTATGGTATCAATAATTATATACGCATGGCCAAAAATTGGACAACGTCGATTAGTTAATCCTAGGGTTAAACTATTTTTTATGTCAGAAATATCAATCTATAGAATCTACATCAGATTCTTCTGCGAAATTTGGTAATTCTGAAACTAATGTTGTACTTTCAACCGAGTTTAGAAGATCAATGTCTTGCAGAGCACATGTGTTTGCTATTAGTGGTGGAAGAGTTTAAAAAAATTTTCATGTTATGGGAATTTTGATCTTTAAATACTAAAAGTGAAATAATTATGGTTATTATTGTGAAAGTTATTTTATTAGGTTCACCTAGGTTTATTTTAATTTTGAAATTCACTTGGTATTTACAAGTAATTTGCATCAAACAAAACTAAAGCTCATTTATAGAAATTATCTGTACTGAGTTTTCGATACATTAACTCATTTGTGTTGAAAAACATGCAATAAATCGGTGATAATTTTCCCTATTTTCAGTTTGACGATTGATAGAAAACTCTTCATTTTTCAAAAAAGTGAGTGTTAAAAAAGCCTTTAAAATAAAAGTAGAAAAAAGAATTAGAGTGAAATTCTAATAAAAGAATTGGTTTTAATTAATTTTTACATACATATTTAGTAATATGTACTATGAAGAAAAGAAGAAAAAGAGAAGTGTATTTAATTATTTTATATTTATTATTTTTTTGTACATTAATTTCAATGATAAATTTAAAAAACGTAGAGTTAAAGCTATAATAATATTGGTCATCTACCAACCCCTTTTTCTCCTTTTTTTCAAACAGTCCACTTAAAATAAAACTTGAACTAGCAATTATTACTTCTTCGTTCACCACATTCTAGAGCATGACAACTCATGTTTATTTTCTTCGTGAATACTATCAAACAAATCGTACTAAACAGCAATGCCTTCGTTTGCGTTTGCAATGCCGTACACACGTTGCAATAATCGTTCGTCTGCTAGCATTCGTTCGCTAAATCTGAACGCACCTTTTGATATCTCTAAAGTAGGAGGAGTTTTCAAAATTTATGTTTATAAAATTTTCTTCGGTGATAGATTCTTTTTCTTCCAATACGATGGAAAATTCAACGACTGATTACTCTCCGAATGAGGTAATTTTTGATTTTTTTATACGTGATGTTATAACCAACACAATGATCGCTGCGCTACAAGACGATACCCCAGATGAAAACAAAAACGACGTAAATATTCAGCAGAAACGTTTAGAAGCACTTCAAAATATAATCAATGAACGAGAAAGATGGAAAATGCGTTTCGACCAAAAGCATGCTTTACCAAAACGATATAAGGTTAATTATTTGGTAGTTATCGAACACGAACTAGCATCAACAAGCGAGTTCCGTAAATTGGAATCAAAATTTCGAGGACCTTACGTCATTGAAAAGGTCCTCCCTAATGATCGATACTTAGTTCAAGATATAGATAGTCTTTAAATTTCTACAAAAAAGTTTCAATCTGTATACACGTCAGATAAGCTCAAGCCTTGGTGCCGGAATTCACCAGAACTTGACAACGAACCATACTCCGACGAAAACGAGGGAATCGAGGACTATTCCAAGTCGAACGGCCGAGCTATCACAACCCCATCATCGAAATAAAAACACATCTTTTAAATCAGCTTTCAAAAATCGAGAAAAGAAGAAAGATATGTGATGGTGAGATCGAGATGTTAGTCGTACTCCGTAACTCGTCACGTATACATGGAAAAACTTGTACCGCAGAAGCTATTTTAGTTATAAGATTTTATTGAGTTCTTTTTCTGAATTTTCTTTGTATAAAATTAATAATTAATAAAACACGTAGAATCTTATTGTTAGACATTTATTTAAAATTCTAAATATATTCGCGGATGTTTTTGATAAAATTAGATTTTAATTTATATTACAATTTATTCAATATGACCGAACATAATTCAACGAGTACCTGCTATAAGAATGCTAGTAAAGAACTGATAATAGATTATCATCATTTGTTACAAGTTATGTTACAATTAAGTATTGAATACAATTACTGTACAGTTACTGTTGTAAAATACTTAATACATACAATTCATATTTTGTACATTGATTTTACAGGGTGATTAAGACTAATCTCTATAAATGAACTTTGAATATCTAACATCCCTCTCAAAGTGAATTTCCTGATTTAATCTCAGTAACACCTATAGCTATTCTGCATTGGTTGTGCTTAGGTCCAGGAAGCGCTTTCGTCAAAAAATCAGCTGGCATACGTTCAGTAGACATATAACGAATATATATTTCACCTTTTTCAATAGCTTCTCTGATAAATTGATACCTCACATCTATATGTTTAGTCCTCTTATGGAATACTGGATTTTTAACCAATTGTTGTGCTCCTTGGTTGTCATTGAATATCGTTATGATGTGTTCAGGTTCGTGCAAATCGATCAATAACTTTTTGAGGTATATAGCTTCTTTTGAAGCTTCACTAAGAGCCATATATTCAGCTTCAGTGCTGGATAATGCCACTGTCCTTTGTTTCCTAGACTCCCAACTAACTGATGTTCCCGACAACGTATAGACATAGCCGGTATAAGATCTTCGATCATCAATGGACGCTCCCCAATCTGAATCAGCATAACCAGTAAGACCATCTTCTGTATTTTTGAATGTAAGACCATAATCGAATGTTTTCTTGAGATAGCGCAATACCCTTTTGGCTGCTTTCCAATGTTCCTGTGAATGACATGTATTGAATTGGCTTAGCATACTTACGGCAAATGATAGATCTGGACGAGTTGAAATCGCCAAATACATAAGAGAGCCAATTAAACTTTGATATGGGTAGATACTTTCTTCCAATTTCTTTCCTTTTTGAAGTTTCGAGTTTGCATCTATCGGAGTTGTTACAGGTTTACAATCATTCATTCGAAAACGATTCAAAATTTCTTGAGCGTACTTCCTCTGGCACATTGTGATGGTTTTGTTATCATTGCTTTGTTCAAATTCTATCCCAAGACAATTACGAATTCTGCCTAAATCCTTCATTTCAAACCTTTCCATGAGTCTATTTTTTAATTTTTCAATAGAGCTTTCATTATTTGAAATTAATAGTAGATCATCTACGTATACTGTCAATATCAATGTGTCAGAGTTTGTTTTCTGAATATAGATACAAGGATCTGCATTCGTTGCTTCTAATCCAAGTCTTTTCAATTCTTCGTCTAGCTTATGGTACCACTGACGTCCAGATTGTTTCAAACCATACAGCGCTTTCTTCAATAGACATGCCTTATTACTTTTATCTTTGAGTTTGTTTAGCCAGCATTTTGCTGTAATTCTGGTATTCTTTTCCAAACTTTTATTTATTGTTATTTTATTCAAATTCTCTTCAAATAATTCAGGAATTTCCATATACATATTTTCTGTTAGTTCGCCATTAAGATATGCAGTCACCACATCCATTTGATGTATTTTCCAACCATATTTGACTACTAATGCCATTAGAATTCTAATAAAACTCATTCTTACTACTGGTGAAAACGTTTCTGTGTAATCAGTACCTTTTCTTTGTGCGAAACCACGTGCCACAAGTCTAGCTTTCCTTTTTTCAGTATTTTTCAAGTTATCTTGTTTTTGAGTTAATACAAATCTGCTCTTAATTAAATTTACTTTTTCAGGTCGATCAACTATTTCAAAAGTTTTATTTTTTACAATAGCTATGTATTTTTGATTAATTGCAACTTTCCATTTTTCAGCATCATCTGCAGCTAATGCTTCAGAAAGACAGAGGTGATTTGGACTTACGATAAAATTTGCTGACTCGTATTCTGATGATTCACTTGCTAACCCTGTTGCTTCTTCGCCTTCGCTTTCATCTGGCGTTTGCACTTTGCTGTTGTTGTAATGGTATGATTTTTTAGGTCTTCCTCTTTTACCTGTCCTCACAAATATTGGTCTCCCCCTCTTACGTTTGACCTTTGATGTTGTAGTAGAAGGTTGAACTGGGACGGTCTTTTCATTTTCATGAACAACTACTTTTTGCTGTTGTTGTTTCGAATCATGAAGCGTAATTTCAACATTTTCTCCAGGTTGATTTTCATTTTGAATAATACTGTCGAAACAATCTTCATACTTTGAGTTAAAATTAAAAATTTTAGTAAAAATCACATCTCTGCTGATAATTATTTTCCTCTCTTTATCACACCATAATCTACACTCCCCGACACTTGATTAAGAAACACTTTTTTTTGCCTGTATTTCTACCTGTATAGGGTGATCCTAAAAATTATTGATAAGAAATGGTTTTGTTTAGGGTCTTCAATAAGAAAATAAGGTAACTATGGAAATTCCCTCAATTAGCAAAAATTTTAGGACACTTTTCTCAAAAAGGTGTATAAATAGCGCGACACATGTTTAAGAAAAGGTAAAGAAAAATTTTGAGACAGTATTATTCAAAATGAAAATCAACCTGGAGAAAATGTTGAAATTACGCTTCATGATTCGAAACAACAACAGCAAAAAGTAGTTGTTCATGAAAATGAAAAGACCGTCCCAGTTCAACCTTCTACTACAACATCAAAGGTCAAACGTAAGAGGGGGAGACCAATATTTGTGAGGACAGGTAAAAGAGGAAGACCTAAAAAATCATACCATTACAACAACAGCAAAGTGCAAACGCCAGATGAAAGCGAAGGCGAAGAAGCAACAGGGTTAGCAAGTGAATCATCAGAATACGAGTCAGCAAATTTTATCGTAAGTCCATCTATTCATGCATCTATTTCTTATGTAGTTTGCGGTGTTTATGGCTTCAGCCCAAAATTCTGCTGGAGCATTTGATTGAATCATTAAACTTCTTGCAGTTTCGACCAAAGTTCTATTCTTCCTTTCCGCCGTCCCATACTGTTGAGGAGTATATGGTACTGTCAATCTGCGTTGTATCCCATTTTGTTTCAGGAACTCATCGAATTCATTGCTGCAATATTCTAAGCCGTTATCAGATTGTAAGTATTTGATTCTTTTTTCACAGTGGTTCTCAACATAAGCTTTGTAGTCTTTAAATACTTTCAAGACTTCACTTTTATTCTTTATGAAAAACACTTCACACCATCGTGAATAGTCATCAATGAAGGTGACAAAATACTTTGCACCGCTTAATGATTTCGTTCGTATAGGACCACAAATGTCGGTGTGAATGATCTCTAACAATTCTATTGTTCTTCCGGAACTAGTTTTGTGGAATGGAAATTGTATTTGCTTCGACTTAATACATACCTCACAAGTTTGATTTTTTATTTCATTTTTATTCGCCATCTTCAATCCGAGAACTTCTTTCTTTTGTGCCATCTTTATCAGGTAATCAAAGTTCACATGTCCAAGTTTCTGATGCCATTGTAAAATATTTTCATTATCTCGAGTAAGTAGATTTGCAGTTTCATCCGTTTTTCTGATGTAATATAGGTCATCACGTCTATCCGCTACACAAATAACATTTTCGTCTTTATCTGTAATAAAGGCTTTATATTTAGTGATTTTTACTTTAAAACCTTTATCAGTAATCTTTGCAATAGACATTAAATTCGTGTATAAATAGGGTACGAACATTACATCTTCTAATTTCAGATTTTTAGCATTTTTTTCGTCGGAAGCACTCAATTTTATTTCACCTATGCCATGAATCTCTGTAGTATCATCATTTGCTAAGTTTAACTTCTTCTTAATTTCTTTCAAGTGATAAAAATTTTCACGACATGGGGTCATGTGCGAGGTACAACCGCTATCTAAGCACCAATCGTCATTTTTATATACTCTATGCTTCATATGCAAAAGTGCTATTTCTTCTTTTATAGATTACTTCTCTGCACATAATTTTGAGAATTCACTTCTTGGTTTTTGTTTTTCACGACATTCAGCAGCTTTATGCCCGACCTTTCGACACTTGTGACACTTAAATCTAAATTTTGGTGAAGATTTACTTACAGTGGTAGCAGTAGAATTGTAGCTAGGTTTTCTGTAGTTGTCACTATAGGTTCTTTCAGCATACATGGCATTTTGAATAATTCCTTTGCCTCTGGATTTTCTGGCTTCAAATTCTTCTATGATTTTTATCTTCAAAGCGTCTGGCTTTGGTAAATCATCGCGAGATTCAATCGCACATCGGAAATTCTCAAAACTATCAGGTAAGCTATATAATAAAATTATTGTTAACAAATCATCATTAATACTTATCTCCATATCTAGTAGCTTATCCACTGCGTCGAAAAATTCGTTCAAGTGTAATTTGATGTCTGTTTCATCCGCCATTTTGTGTGTGGTCAACCTTTTTAATAATGTAGCTTTTCTTGCAGGACCTTTCGATGCATATATTTCATGCAATTTTAACCATATTTCATGAGAGGTTTGACAGTGTTTAATTTGTTTAAGCTCTTAAACACTTTTTGTTTATAACACTTATTAATCGTGAAGTTATTTTTATTCGTTTATTCTTTTCGATTCGTTTCGATCGTTCTCTCAATTAAAATAATTTCTTTTCGTTAATATCGTAACAATTTTCAGAAGTGGGATACATAAGAATCCATAATGAATTTCGTACGTTTATCAAAAAAACAAGTAGTGGATAAGTTCAGAGAGTGTTGTATTTCGTGCAAAGGTAATAAAATTGATTTGGTGGAAAAATTAGAAAAATATAATGAAAACATAGAAGTCAGTGAGAATAATTCTTTGTTGGAAAAAGTTAGGAAGTTAGAAGAAAGAATTAAAGAAATCAGTAGAAGTGAAAATTCTTGGAATATGGCGTAGCAACGGGAACAGGTTACAACGTGTTCAGTTGCAACGTCATCGACACCATTATCACCATTAGTACCGAATCAGCCACCGCCGCTAATGGTTATATTAAATTTTCTTTTAATTTTATTTAGTTTCATTTTATTGTATTGTCATTATAAGTGGATTATATTATTTTTATCTCAAAAACTAGAGTCAATTCGGCCGATCTGATATTTTTTTCGTGTTCAAGAGACTACATTTACCTGAGATCGACTTCGAAATCCCGTGCCGCAAAATCACTATTCCCCAGTGTAATAGCTCAAACATTTAAATTCAAACGAGATAATATAATTTTAAAATATTGTTAATACATTTAATTTTAAGAATTAATCTGAGTTCTATCATTTTTTATTTTGCAATGAAACTTTTCTTGTGTATATCACTGAGACAGAAAAATTATTTTTTAATTTTTAGTCCATTTTATTTATAAAAGTTATTTATTTTAAAAGGTTTTTTTTTTAATATATTTTATTTTCTACTTTTTAGTCATAGCTATAAATAATTAAGAAATTTATAAATTGATCAATTTTAAAATGCATTCAACAAGAGCTTTAATTTGATATCACACACGGTCCAAATTGGACAACCCCAAGGAGGGTGTAGTTTCCACCCAACCCTCACCCAAAAAAACGTGAAATTTTTTTACTCCATCGGAAAAGCTCCCCCCGTTGTCTCATTCTGAATCAAAAAACCTAAATCATATTTTATTTTAAATATCTGGTAGTTTATGCTTTTTAATGTTTTAATAAAATAACTAGTAGTCTATGCTTCACACTTACGTCACGAACGCCACCCTTAGCCACAAAGTTATTTATTCAAGGGTTAGTAAGTTGATAAAAGTTAATTAATAAAAAACACTAAAATGGATTAACTTTATTGTATTTTACAGGATATAGCTATCAATTCCTCGTGTATCTGTTCCGAATTCCTAAATGTACGATTGGGAAAATTATTCCTGATGTATGTGCTGCATTATTTGATGTACTAAAAGATGAACATTTGAAGGTATGTATTTATTGTGATAAATTAGTTCTTGGAAATGAATCTAAAAAAATATAATTTTCCTTTTCGTCATCTATAATAAAAAGGATACATGAATAATTTTAAATCATTGAATATTTATTACAAAAAAAAAAATTATTTATTATATTATTAAACAAAAAGAATCATTATCACATTCATTAATTCATTATCACAAAACAACTAATTTCAAAAGTGTAGATAAAATTAAACAAATCATAAACAAAAATACAAATTCAGCATAAATATCGAAATTTAAAAAAAATTAAATGTTCAGTTCATTTTGTGCTTTGGTCTCAGGTCAGGTGTAAAAATAACAAACAAATCTTGTTCAGGACTATGCATTGCTGAACTTTTAGTTGCTTCTAATAATACTTTCTGTAATTTATTTTGGTCTTTTTTGCAATATTACATGGTATTTTCCGTAATTCTGATGGAATATATTCACCAAATACTCCATATTCATAGAGTTGGACATAATTGTCATGCAACGGTTTTGCATGGCTTGTTCTTTCATATCAAATTTTCTTTTAATATTTCTTATTGTCGGAATTGAACTGTTCACTGTAGTCGAAGAAAATGATGAACTCCCTGCCGCTTCCTCCATTATTGTTAAAATATCATCTGATAATTCAGGCGATTCTGTATGATGTTTGCACGATTCATTCTACAAGAAACAAATTTATTTCTTAATAATACAACATCTCTAATTTTAATGTAATTTAACATCATTGTTTTTATTTTTCAAATGCCTACATCAGAATTCGATTGGTTACAAATTGCCAATGATTTTATAGAAAAATGAAATTTACTAAACTGCATAGGGGCTCTCGACGGAAAACATGTTAACATAACAGCACCAAGAAATTCTGAAAGCTCATACTTTGATTACTAAGTTATTCACAGAAACTCTATAGGTGAAGTACATCAACCAGCCTGGTTCCAGTGGACGTAGTGAGACGTTGAGAAGAACAAAATGGTCGACGTCAATATGCTGCTAGGGATGTTGTTGTGAAGAAGATGCTCAGCTCCCCAGTTTTCTGTTGCCTTCGTCCTTTTTTTTTTCTCTTTCTTCCACTTCGGCAACTACCTTCAATATACGAAACTCAAGTTTCTTTTATTCTATCATCCGTTTACTAAATTTAGCAACAGATACTTTCTTTTCCGAAAATATTGAGAAGACGCGCTAGCTCTGTCCTCGCTACAAATACGAAGCAAAGTTGGTGGTACTGTATATAGTGTTAAAAAAAAGACACGTCTGTCAAGTGCAAAAACCTTTATTTTGTTAAAAAATCTTTGCGATTCATGTCTCTAGAACTTTGGATAGACCAAACGCAAGTGAAACTGAGTAAATTTGCAAGGCAAAAACTCACAAATGCAAAATTAGCACCAATGACATCGTGTCTAGAGCACTAGTCCTAGGGTTGAAAAAAACTAGGAAATGAACACAATACGGTTATCAACTAGGAATATTTTTCTTTGTTGCTACATTTCCGCTAGCATGAGACTAATGCTCAGTCGGAACTTCGAGCATTCTTGGCGGAGAGCAGTGTTGAGTTTTGCCAAACCTAAAAGATACAAAACAAAAAATTTCATTAATAAACTTTATTAAAATTATTTTGAAACGAAATTACCTTTCACATCAGGACCAACACACCACCCTGTTGTCTTATTTTTCTGAAAAGAAAAGACAACTAATAAATAAATTAATTAATTAAAAATTTGTTGGTAAAATGGAAAAGCAACACTATACGAACGCAACAAAAACAGTAAAAAATCAATAAATTTGATAATTTTCTGCAAAAAAGTTGAAGATTTTCTAGTGAGAGTAAAATAGTTCTCTTACCTCACTGGAAATCTAACAAAGAATTTCCACAGATATTTGGCGAATTCCACTAAACACTATAAAATGAACCACGAAAAAACGCCTATGATATAGTTAATTTTTTAAAGTGATTGATTGCGGTAGTTTTTTCGAGTGGTTATTTTTCAGTGGTTATTTTTTTTCTTTTATCTTTTTTTTTTTGTTTTTACAGTTTTCTTTTTGGAGGTAATTTTTTCTTTTATAATCAGTTTTTCTTTCTTTCTGCAAATTTTTTCCACATCAATTTCCTTTTTTTTCACTTCACTTTTACAGCACAGGTACGTTGATTTTTGTTTAATTATTTTTATCAATTTTCTTCCTTTTCTTCACTATTTTTATTTAACGCCATATTTTTTATTTCACGTTTAATCCATTTTTTGCAACTAGCTAGTTATATTTTTTTTCTTTGTTTTTACACACATTTTCATTTACGCCTTGTTAATTTCACCTCTTTTTCTCCTTTTTTTTAATCTTTAATCAGCCGTCAAAAATTCCAGTGTTGTCGTAAAGTCCAAATTTATAATCGACCTGATTTTAAATTCACCATGGTTACCTTTCCATAAACTTTTCATAATCCAACCATAGAGACACAAAACCATCAGATCTTTCACTGCCGTATAAATTTTTGTACCACATTGAACTTTTTTTTCTTTGCTCTATTTTTATATTTCTTAATATTTTTTGCTCTTATTTGATTTTTTGTTTTCCCTCTTCTATTTACTTTTATAATAAATTTTTTTTTGTTTTTTTTTCTTTACTTTTTTACGAGTTTTAATTTTTTTATTTTATTAATTGATTTTCTTTTACTGTAGAAATTGTAAATTGTATAAATAAAATTGTAAATTCTTAATTTTTTTTATTTAATAAATATTAGAAAATTTAATTTGGATAACAAAATTGAGTTTTATTTTATTTTTCATTTTTCTTAATTTTAGCTTTGCCCCTTTACCTTCATTTTCTTCCCGCTTTCTTCAAAAATCTTTCTTTTTTTTACTTTTGCCTTTGGAAAGTTTTGTTTTTCTCCGCTTTCTCTTAGGAAATTTCTTTTTGTTTAAAGGGCCAATTTTGTAACAATATGCTACACGTAAGTTATGGTACAATCATCACCCAACATACGAGTAGTATAACACAATATTTCCTTTATCAACATTCTAATTTTGCTGAGTTGCAGATTAACCGGTAAACAAATATATTATATTACAAAAGGCATTTCATATAAAATTAAAAGTCGCAAAATTCTTTTCTCATACATTTATTTTCTCATACAATTATTTTGTGTAGTCAGCAAATTGTTATCTTTAAAAATATATTATTGTAATAGAATTATAGAAGAATTTAAAAAATAAAATTATCATTATATTTTCGGATCTTGAATTGTAAAGTTGCTTTTTTTAAAATAAAGTTCAATCAGTACTTTGAAAATTTTTATTTTTTTTATTCTTGAGAACATTATCCTTGAATGGCGCAGTCGGTAGGATAATTAAAAGGTATCCTTAAATAAAAAAAAAATTTTTTGTGTTGTGCTGTGAAAAAAAATTGTTTTTCGACGGTTTATCGTAAAATTTTTTTTTCAATATCGAAGGTACATCGATAGCAGTGGTACAACATAAGACTACAAATCCGAACTTATAATATATTTGCTCAAAGGAAAATTAATTTTTCGACGATATATATAAATATAAAATAAAATAAAAATCAAATAAAATTTTTTTTTCTCTCAATATCGACGGAATATCGGTAGTAGTGGCATACATATCTTAAATTATAAAACTATTATTTGAAAGTGATTCAATTTGAACACAAGAAGTTCGTTCATCACCCTATTACAACAGGACGTTCATCTTGGTGGGTTTCAACCCTTCAGTTCCAGAACCTACAGTATCACGATTGCTAACCAAAGTAAACTTATTTGAAAGGAAGCAAACAACACCATTTTTTTTTTATGTAAGTCGAGTTCATTTGAAATTCCTTATTATTAACTATCCTATATTATTTAAATTCCTTAATTAAAATTATACATATAACATTAACTAATTAAATTGTAGTTTAATTTTTTTTCTTTACCCAAATTTTTGACTATATCACATTTATGTCAAAATTTTTTAGACTTAGAACTAGTAAACCAAGAAATTCACCATATGCAATTAATGTAGAAAATTTAAGTGAATCTGGTGATAGTGAAGTTGATTTGGAATTAAGTAATCAAATATTGGATAAAAGTTTATTGAATCTTTCGAAACTCAATACAGAGATGAATTTGCCTCAAGTCAATCTTCGGCAACCATGAACTCTGTCAGTAAGCAAATTAATAACAACGCGAATAATAGTGCTAATATTAGTGAATTTAAAATATCGATAAATTCCAGTATTTTTGATAATTTGAAAGTACCAGACGCAATTAAGGATTTACCCAAATTCGATGGGAACCCGAGGTTGTTGTACGATTTTCTTAATAATGTGGAAGAAATATTACAATTATTAACTGAAATCGATAGTACACCCTACAGTAGAATCTTGTTAAGAGCTATCAGAAATAAAATAATTGGACCAGCTAACGAAGTACTAAACATGTATGGTACGGCACTTTCATGGGGTGACATTAAAAATAATTTAATTCTACATTATTCAGATAAACGTACAGAAACCTCCCTTATCAAAGACCTACACACTTTAACAATTAATAACCACTTACAAATTCATGAAAAGGAAACCAACGTCATAAAAGCTAAAAGAAACCTTTACTCAGAAATGTGTCTTAATGTCTTTTTAACCGGACTAAGAGAACCATTAGGATCTATTATAAGAGCCATGAAACCCACTACCTTGGCTGAAGGCCTTGCATTTTGTGTTAAAGAACAGAACATATCTTATATGAAATCTAGTAATAACCCTCCGTTCAAATTAATGTCAAACCAAAAATCTCTGAGAACAAATCATACCTCTAACCAAGCAATACGTCCCCAGCAAATACCATTAAATTTCGCAAAACCTATTACAATGCCTCAGTACTTCCCCAATCAGCAGTACATAAATCAAGAACAATTACATAAACTTAATCTTACACAACAACAACAGCAAGTGAAGCAGAATTTCTCAAACCCACAAATCAGGTCAAACTTTTCACAAACAAAACAACAATACCAACCTTTCTACCATCCACAGCAAGTTAAATACTCCCCACCAGAACCAATGGATATTGATAAATCAGGGAATTCTCGTATAAAGACACAACAAACAAACCTCTTCAGAGCGAAACCCCCAGGTATAGTAAATAGGGAATTTCACAACATTTCAGAAGAACCACCACAAAATAACTTCGCGAATGAAGAACTACATAACGTCTCAGAAGGAAACCCCCATAACAATCTCATAAATCCTTGGTTCGATACGACAACCCCTTCATTTAACAATTATTTACCAGGACTCGAATCTTATTACGACTATAATCAAAGCTTTAACAATGAAATACAGGCTGACGAAGTCGACGATACAAATTTTCCCATCGTTGCCTCGACGAACCAATTGGATACTTAGACGTGAATAAACATGGCTTTGTTCTACCCTACATCCAAATATCTTCACCCTTTGGCAGACCCCTAAAATTCCTAATTGACACTGGAGCATCATCATCTTTTATTAATCCAGAATACACTCACTCTGCAGACTTGGTAACGATAGAGCCTACAATAATTAAAACCATTTCAAATTCACATGAAATTAATAAACAAGTAATTTTACCAAATTTTCAAGAGTTTAACCAACCAGGAGAAATGCGATTTTTAGTATTTCGTTTTCATGGATATTTTGATGGATTATTAGGATTAGATATTCTGACATCCTTGAAAGCAAAAATAGATTTGGAAAGCAAAATCCTCACCACAAAAAATTCAGTAATTCCTCTTTATTTCAAACCAAATTTCATGTCTAATAAGTACATAATTCCTAGCCATTCAAAATTACTTGTTAAGTTGCCAGTAGACATTCAAGAAGGTGAAATTTATATAAAACCTATACAATTAAAACCAAATCTACTTCTATCAGAAGGAATCTACAAAGCAAAAAACTGGTATAGTCTAGTAGAAGTCCTTAATAAATCAAATGAAGATGAAGACTTATTCCTCGAACAACCCTTAAAAGTTAACCGATTTAATAATAAATCCTTTTACGAAATTAACAATTTTAATGTTCAATATAATAGTAATCAGAATTTCACAACTTCCGAAGATATAACACAACTTATTAGGACAAGTCATTTAAACGAAGAAGAGAGAAAAAGTATATATAAACTATGCAGAGAGTTCGAAGATATATTTTTTAAAGAAGGCCAAACTTTGACATTCACAAATAAAATCAAACACTCCATAAATACTGTAGATAATGCTCCAATTCATACTAAATCGTATAGGTATCCCTACATCCATAAAAACGAAGTCAGAATGCAGATAGAACAAATGTTGAATCAAGGAATAATACGGCCAAGTTATTCGCCATGGAGCTCACCAATCTGGATCGTACCAAAAAAAAGAGATGCTAGTGGTAAACAGAAGTGGCGACTCGTAATCGACTACCGCAAGCTAAATGAAAAGACCGTTAGCGATAGGTACCCATTACCTAATATTAATGAAATTTTGGATAAACTTGGGAAATGCATGTACTTTAGTACACTTGATCTGGCTAGTGGGTTTCACCAGATCGAAATGAATCCCCGGGATATAGAAAAAACAGCTTTCACTGTAGAGGGAGGTCATTACGAATACGTAAGAATGCCATTTGGGCTAAAAAACGCCCCGTCTACTTTCCAACGAGTAATGGACAATGTTTTAAAGGATATTCAAGGCAAAATCTGCTTAGTCTTCCTTGATGACATAATCGTTTTTTCTACATCTCTACAGGAGCATATAGAGAATTTGCGAAAAGTATTTACCAGACTGCGAGAGGCGAATTTCAAGATACAACTAGACAAGTCAGAGTTCCTCCATAAGGAAATAGGGTTTTTAGGCCACATTGTTTCAAGTGAGGGTGTTAAACCTAACCCCGACAAGGTAAAGGCTATAAAAAACTTTCCCATACCCAGGACACAAAAAGAAATTAAATCATTTTTAGGACTGTTAGGTTATTACAGGAAGTTCATAAAGGACTTCGCAAAATTAACGAAACCCTTAACTGAATGTCTAAAAAAAGGGGGAATTATCACTCTAAATGAGAACTATATTAAGACATTTGAAACTTGTAAGGATATCCTTATGAACGAACCTGTGCTGCAATACCCAGATTTCACTAAACCTTTTGTACTTACCACTGATGCAAGTAAATTCGCGATAGGTGCTGTGCTGTCGCAAGGACCTATTGGAAATGACAAACCCATATGCTATGCCAGTAGGACATTAACCAGCTCCGAAATTAACTACTCCACTATTGAGAAAGAACTATTGGCAATAGTATGGGCAACCAAATACTTCCGACCCTATTTATTTGGCCATAAATTCAAAATTGTCACTGACCACAGACCATTACTTTGGCTCATGAGCCTTAAAGACCCTAACTCAAAATTAGTTAGATGGCGGTTAAAACTCGAAGAATTCGACTACGAAATAGTCTATAAAAAGGGAAAGCAAAATTCCAACGCCGATGCTCTTAGTCGTATTAAACCAGCGGAGATCAACTCAAACGAAATGGTTCGAAATAATAGCGGAAGCAGCTCTACTATCTCTACGATTCATTCTGCCGTTGAAAATCTAGATGATCACATTCCCATCTCAGAACGTCCTCTGAATGAGTTCAGATTCCAAATGTTATTCGAAAATTCAAACCAAACTCCTTCAACTTTAACTGAAATAGTTTTCAGAAACAAACAAAGACGTACATTCCGAATGCCAGTTTTTTCAGAAGAAAACGTAACGGATATTTTTTAAAAATATTTACCTTCTAATAAACTTACTGCTGTTCATGCAAATGAGAATACTTTTAAAACAATACAATCGGTTTATTCAAAATTTTTCTCCCATAACAAATTATTCAAAATTATTCGTTGCACCGAAGTACTTACAGACGTTAAAGGTGACGAAGAACAAGAGAAATTAGTTAACGATTATCATAATAAAAGCAATCATAGAGGCATAAATGAAACCCTATTGCATTTAAAAAGAAATTATTATTTTCCTTTTATGAAAACAAAAATTACTCAAACTATTAATAACTGTGATGTTTGTCAGACTCTCAAATATGACAGAAGACCACCAAAAATAAAATTCGAAATAACTGAAGTCCCATCCAAACCATTAGATATCATCCATATTGATCTATATAAAATTTTCCAAATTCGCCGCTGCTTATACTGTACCTACTCAAAATAGTCTAATTATGACAAAATCAATTAAACATTTTATAAGCTTACATGGTATACCTAAGAAAATTGTTTCAGACCAAGGCACCGAATTTAATTCAAATGTATTTAAAAGCTTTTGTAATCAATATGACATAAATTTCCATGTAACCTCATTCCAACAAACCACTAGCAACGTTCCAGTAGAAAGACTACACTCAACCCTTACAGAAATTTACAGAATTATTTATAAAAAAGGTAAAGATAGAGACCACGATGACATCTTAAACGAGACACTAATTACCTATAACAATGCAGTCCATTCTGTAACAAAATTAACACCATACGAAGTATTTTATGGAAAAACGTATAAGTTTCTCGAGAATACCACTTTTAAAGATGAACACGAGTATCTAGTAAAACTAAATGAATTCCAGTCCAAGTTATATCCCACCATAAAAGACAAAATTAAAGAAATTTCGGCGAAAAATATTGAAAAACTCAAAAAAACCAGAGAAAATCCCCCCGAACTCAAAGAAAACGAATCAGTATTCAGGAAAGAATGTCGGAGAAATAAACTAACCCCCAGATTTAGTAAACAGAAAGTTAAACATAATACAAGATTAGCAATAATAACAACTAAAAATAAAAAATTACATAAAGCAAGAATTAAACGTAGACGTAAATTTCAGGTTTCTCCAAACAATGACGACACCAACATTAATAGCAATACTAACGACATTGATAGTGCTAACAACTCTGGGTCAGAAGCTGATACTACATGATTTAACCAATAACCACGGACTGTTACCAATAAAATTAGGACAAGCTAAGGTAATAAAGACATACAAAAATTTAATCCACATCATTGAACTAGACAAGTGTAGGGACAACGTGGAAAAAATAGGGAATTCTATTGAATTAATTAAAGATAACAAAGAATTTGAGGATAACATAAAAATCATCGAAATTAAGTACAAAGAACTAAATCAAAAATTATATACACTTTTACCGCGGTACAGAACTAAAAGAGGTTTACGCCGGAACAATTATTAAAACAATAACAGGTAATATGGATGCCGAAGATGCCTCTAAAATAAATAAAGACATAGAAATTATACAAACAAATCAAGAAAATCTAAAAAACGAATTCAATAAACAAGTAGAAATTAATTACCAAATGAAAGAAAGATTCAATAACATAACTTCCCATATTAATAACCAACAAAATATTATAGAAAAATAGTTGAACAACTACCACAAAACAATTAATAATAAATTAAAAACAGAAGAGGAATCTTTAAAGTACATACAGTCTTTGAACCAAATCAGCTGCAACATAGATTTACTTAACAATCACTTTACTAATATAGCAGAAGCAATCACATTCGCTAAATTGAACATTATTTCCAAACAAATTTTAAACCCTTTAGAACTAGATGCTATTTATGAAATTTTAAAAAATCAATTAATTTTAATAAAATCTGATGCTCAGATATATGAATTTCTTGGTCTACAAGCTTATTATAATGCTTCAAACATCATATTCAACATCAAAATACCAATAATTTCAACCAAAACATATTCTCTTTTCCACTTGATTCCGCTTCCTATTAATAAAACCCTTAATATAGCAACAAAATCCTATGCCATAGTAAATGAACTCGATATTCAATATTTTGAGAAACCTTGCCAACTAATTGAAGAAGTATACTACTGTGAGGAATCAAAACCTAATAAACTTAAAAACGAAATAAACTGCACTACCAAAATTCTAAGAAATGAACCAGCCACTTGCGATTTATTAAATGGAACCGAAATGAGTACAATTTATCAACCAGAACCAAATAATATATTATGCATAAACATCCCCGAAACGTCATTGAATTCAACTTGTGAATCTACGTTAAACAAGATTTCCGGAACGGTACTGATATATTTTGAAAATTGCAGTATACAATTGAACGAGATGATCTACGAAAGCAAATTAAACACCTTCAAAGATGATATATCCATTTATCCAGTAAGATTTAACAAAATAGACCCTGCTACAACAACCTAAAAGATTATCACTTAGAAAACAGAAAAGCCATAAGTCTTTTGCAAGACATAAACATCAAAAGGGACTATTTAACTTTTGGACCAATAACAATTATCTATATAGCTGCAGGAATCTTCATTATTTTTTACATAAAAAATTATACTCATAAAAACAACAAAAAACAACAAGAAACGATTGTCATTGAAAAGACACCACCAACAGCATTCACTCCGGCACCAGAACCTCCAAGATTTCCGCTTCTTTGGCCGTCGCTCCATCAAAGGGGGGAGGAGTTATGGGTACAATCATCACCCAACATACGAGTAGTATAACACAATATTTCCTTTATCAACATTCTAATTTTGCTGAGTTGCAGATTAACCGGTAAACAAATATATTATATTACAAAAGGCATTTCATATAAAATTAAAAGTCGCAAAATTCTTTTCTCATACATTTATTTTCTCATACAATTATTTTGTGTAGTCAGCAAATTGTTATCTTTAAAAATATATTATTGTAATAGAATTATAGAAGAATTTAAAAAATAAAATTATCATTATATTTTCGGATCTTGAATTGTAAAGTTGCTTTTTTTAAAATAAAGTTCAATCAGTACTTTGAAAATTTTTATTTTTTTTATTCTTGAGAACATTATCCTTGAATCGTACTATGTATGTATGTATACATGTATACAATACATGTATACAATATACATGCTACACAAGGTACATTTGATGAAGAAAATATAAATAATGGAACTATAGAGTCAGGTTCATGGCGGAAAGAAAATTCTTACATGACACCACTCTCAAATGAGAACGAGTACAATAGAAACCCGTGAATGGATGCAAAAACGGTGCGCCTAAAATTAAAAAGATTATTTTGGGCGAGAGGGTGAAGTTTGGTGGCAATACAATTTTATATAGGTATTATGTTTTATTAAATTGAAATCTCTCCAGCCTCAGTTATTACCGCTTTGTACATGAATTTCATGTCTTCATAAAATTCCCACTATATTGGAATTTCATCAGTCGAACTTCCACTTTTTTTCTTGGTAACTGTTTTTAGCACTTTTTTTTAGAAAAGTGCATCTCAAGTTGTGTAATTTTTTTTAATATCATTGTTCTCAACTCCTATAATTTCTGAAATTTGATTAACTGCTTCAGTACGAGAAATCTTGTTTTTATAGTTCTTGTCGTTTGCATCCCAAAGAGCTGGTCGAATTGCAACTAATTGTATTAATTCCTTAACTTTTTCTGTTGTCCACATTTCTAAAACACAAATTAAAATTACATAAAAATTTTTATTATAAATTGCTTTAAAAAACTTACTTTGTTTTCACTCATTCACTTTATTGTCTCTATAACTCCATGAATCAAACTCAAATCTCATATTTAGATTCTGCAGTCCAAGAGTCAAATATCAAAATATTTTGAAATCCAGAGTCGACATGTAGAGTCTTTTCAGTATACACGGCAGGAGAACAAGAGATCAAAAGGGACTCCAAAGAACACTGGTCTCTTGAAATTTTTAAGGTCTCTCAAATGTATACATATGTACATTTTTTGGTTTCCAGAGACCATTTTTTGGACTCTGGAGTCCAAAATCTCATGTTGTGTATACGTACCTTAACGCCTCATATTCACATAGAATGTGCCTCCAGGTCTCTTTGACCTCACCGCAGAATCTACATTTGAAATCCTCTTGTAAGCCCATCCTACTTAAGTGATAGTTAAGTGGACAGTGGTCGCCGAAAAGACCCGTGACGGTTCTTAGCTCATTCCTACTGAGGTTGAGTAGTTTCTAAGAGATGTTAGCTGAAGGTTCTGTTAAAAATTTTCTTGTGAAATTTTTTTAAAATAAATTAGAAAATTGCCAGAAAATTTAGTTTACTTTTGACACCACTTATTTTTGTTAAAGTTAAAAATAAGAAAACACTTTGATATTCAAAAATAGAGTTAGAACAAAATAGTGTTATTTATTTTTTATATTTTATTTTATTACATAACTTTTAAAATTACAAAGTATAATTTAATTACTAATTTATTTTAAATCATAATATACATATATTCACAAATATTTAAATTTTATTTTAATATTTTATTTTCAATATTTTGTATTTATATTTTATATTTATGTTTCATATATAATAATATTTTATTAATCAACTTTTATATTTAATATTCCAATATTTTATGAATATTTAATATTAAAATATTTTATAAAACCAATTTTTATTTTAATATTTCATTATTTAAAAATTGCGTTGAAATTTATTTCACTTTAAATATTGAATATCAAAACTTCTTACATCAAAGTCAAGTTAATTCTTGAACTTGAACTCTTGAACTTTTATAATCCCCAAGTTGACAACCTACTTGTGGCACGTTCCTGGTCCACTGCCTGTGTTTCAATTGTGTTGAAAGCGATGATTTGTCACGGTGTTCTTATGGGTACTGTGATGATGCTTTAATAGTGTTCCAATTTTTTCACTTCACTTCTCTTTTTTTGAACTACTCCTGTGTTCTTATGTAAACAGTTGTAGTTGTCAAAATTTTTCACAAACTATAACTTTTTATAGACAGTGATTGAAATTACTTTACTTTTGAACTACTCCTGTGTTCTTATGTGAACAGTTGTAGTTTTAGTTTTGCGATAGAGATAATAATTTTTTATTTTTTATTTTCTACTATCAATTTTGTGGATCTCACTAATTTTTACTATCGCGCCGTTTTTTATTTGAACAACGATAGTTTTTGTTTTATGAAATTTCACTTTTATTTTTTTGTATAAATTTAATGAAATTTATATAAAAATTTAAACTTAGAGAATTTTTTGAAGCACTCAACCCATTTTTGTCGACTGTTTACTTCTGCTCGAGCGCCAGTTAATGGAATTTGAATTTAAACACCCTTTTAAATTTTAAACTTGCTTTATTGAATCCAAAAATAAGACTAAACTTAATTTTTAACTTAAATAATAATTACAATTAGGTTTTAAGAAAATTAGTGAAACGTAAGCATTCAATAAAATATTATTCAGTGTTAATTCAATTAAATATTACTTATAATTTGCTGAATAATGAAAAAAATATGTATTGTTAAATCGGAGCGGATGCGTGTGTTAAAAAAATGCAAGAATGCATTTTACCAATATTTGGTTATTGGCATTTAATTGTTCAGTCGATTGACCGGATACGCGTGTTATTATATGCTGTGTTAACTTCTCCCTCCTTAAAGACCATCGTCCCGAGGGTCAGAAATTTAAGGTTATGGGTTGTAGTTTTGACTGTGTGTCTGTTTTCAAGTATGTCGTTGTCTGAGGAAGTATTGTCATCGATTTGTTTTTGTTTCTAAATAGTTTTAATAGAAGAAAAGAGACAATAATTATGATTATTATTAGTCCGATGTCCACTCCGAATTCTAACTTGTGTTGGGAAAATAACTTATCTAACTTTTCTACATTGTTTAGATGGAGGCTATGTAAAAGTTTCAGGTCCAGTTTTGTATACGCTTCTGTTATGTTGGATGAAGTATTGGGGGTAAGATTTGGGATGTCCATATTTCTTTATTGATGAACAGTTTGTTGTTAATTCTTAACGTTTCGTTGTGATATTGAATCAAAAGGTTGCCCTCTAGATGTCTTGTCTCGTTTGTGTATTGTAGTTCAGGTTAATTAGTTAGTAAGTTGTTCAGGAAAATTGTGTTTTTGTTTTATTTTCCACTTCCATTTCTGTATTAATTTGATAGTCGCATCTATGATAGTTTTCATCTATGTGCTCAATAATATTGTTGTATTTTTTAAGGATTTGTTGTGTTGTTTCTGTTAGTACTTTATTTATTTTGTACTGTTCATTGTTATTCTCTATAAGATTGTTTTGTCCCTTTACTATTTCCTCCCAATCTGTTGCGTCCGGGCTTCCAGCTATCCACTTCCACGCTGATTCTATCCAATTTATTGGACGTTTGCTTCTAGAAGGTTGTCCCTTGAGTTCCGTTATTAATTTTCCTATCTGTTGTATCTGATATAATGTTTGTGATTTGATTGGTTTTCGTGGATCGATTTGCTGGGCTTGTCGTAAGATCGTTTCTTTTTTGTATCTCGGTTTGTCTTTCCCTTTAATTTGTTTGATAGATGTATAAATCGTTTCGCCAGGTGCATATGTTTTGGTCGTGTTTCCCTTCTCAGTTTCTCGTTTCGCTCTCGATTTCTGGTTTCTTTTTATTCTGTCCAGAAGATTTTCGTTTGTTTTGTTTCTAAATTCTATTAATCTTTGATAGTTTATTTTCTGACCACTACCAAGGAAAACATCGCAGGGTTTTAGTTTTGTAACAGAGTGAATGGTATTATTGTATTTATCTACAGCTATATTGACAAGCTCTTTAAGTGTTAGATCTTTATACTCATTCTGCATGCACCTTAAGATTTCAATAATTGTAGAATGAACTCTCTCTACTGTGCCATTAACTTCGCTCCTTTGGGATGGTGCAAGGTATATATCTATTCCTAGTGTTTTTATATAGTCTGTTATTATTGGGCTGACGAAACTCTTTTCGTTGTCCATCACCATCATTCGGGGTAGTGTAAAATAGTGCAATATTTTTATTAACTTGTCACGCAGATGTAAAACAGACTTATTTTTTACATGGAATAATTTGGTAAATTTAGAGAACTTATCGATACAAGAAATGAATTTTTCGTTTTTTATTTTAATTATATCTATATGGACATTTTCTGTAAGGTATGTAGGTATAGGTGTTTCTTGTAGTTGTGGTCTGTTTGGATGTCTGTCATATTTATTTGTATTACAAATGTCACAATTGCGAGTATCTTGTTTAATCAATTTGGCCATCTGTGGAAAATACTACGCTTCCAAAATCTGCTCTTTATTTTCTCTCCAATTTCGATGTGCTCTCCTATGCTCATGTCGAATTATGTTCATTTTTTCTTCATCGCTGTTGATGTCCTGTACCATTTTTTGAGTTATTCGTATTTTGAAATGTTTGAGATATTCTGTGTAGATTTCTTGTAAAAGTTGTATGCGATGTTCGGGGATTTTTATTCCGTTTACTGTGTTTGGTTCGAGCCTTTTTTGTAGTATTCGGAGCAAACTTTCTTTAGTTATCACTGGCATATTTACATAGTATCGAGAATATGATGGATGTGGTTGTTCCTTGATTGTAGAGGTATATGAGCCTTCTTTTTCGTTGATTATGAGTTGGTTCTTGAATACGTTTAACGGTGCTTCACAATGTGGGATTAGATCAGAGCTATCTTCTTCCGCGCTGTGTACCGTACCTCTTGATGATATTGATGTAAGAGCATTTACCTCTGTTTTTAATCGTGACAGTGCTACAACTACTTTGTTCGTACATCCTGGTTTATAGACCAATTCGCAGTTATATTCTTCGATTCTCGCTTTCCATCTTTTTAATTTTGCAATATAATTTCTATTACTAAGAGTAAATGTAAGTGGTTGGTGATCTGTGAGGATTTTGATTTTTTTGGCTCCATACAGATAGTTCCTGAATTTGTCTAAAACCCAAACGATGGCCATCATTTCTTTCTCGTTTGTAGCATAATTTTCCTCTGTTTTATTTAGTGATCTTGAGATGTATGCAATTGGCTTGTCCTTTCCGATTCCTCCTTTAGAAAGAACGGCTCCAATTGCTTGATTTTGAAGCGTCCGTTGTTAATATAAAGGGCTTCTTTAGATCTGGAAAAATGAGAATTTCGGACGATGTTAGCGATTCTTTGAGTTGATTAAATGCTCGAAATTTTTTTTCTTTCAGTGTAATTTTAACTTTCTTAGATTGGTTTGCCCCTATTTGCGCGTTCTCACTTCTTGTTAGGTTTGTCAATTTTGGCATAGTCCTTTATGAATCGTCTGTAATATGAAGTCAGTTCAAGAAATCCTTTAAGGTATCTTAAATTTTCAGGAGGTTTTATACGTTGAATTGCTGAAGTTTTCTTTGGATCTGGTTTGATACCTTCATTAGTAATGACATGTCCTAAGAATTCTGTTTCCGTTTTGAGAAACTCTGTCATATCGAGGTTTACCTTCAAATTGGCCTTTCTTAATTTTATAAGTATTTTATAGACGTTCTCGAGGTGTTCTTCTTCAGTCATTCCACCAAATATTATTATGTCATCTATATAGACATAACAAATTTTTCCAACATATTCTTTTAGAACGTCATCTATCATGCGTTGGAATATAGCCGGCGCGTTTTTTAGTCCAAAATGGAGTCTTAGAAATTCGTACTTACCATTCATAGTGGAAAAGGCAGTCTTAGGTATGTCTTTTTCCATCATTTTTATTTGGTAAAATCCTGATGTTAGATCGATGGAGGTAAAGTATTTAGAATTTCCAAGATTAGCAAGTGTGTTGGTTATGTCAGGTATCGGATATGTACCTGCTGTTGTTACTGCATTCAGTCTTCTGTAATCGACTATTATCCTGTACTTTTTCACTCCTGATGCGTCCATTTACTTTTCCACTATTGGGGAGTTATAAGGACTTTTACATGGTCTTATAATACCGTCTTCCAAAAGTTTTTTTATTTGTTTCTCCACCTCCTCTCGCATGTTGACGGGATAGGAATACGGTTTCGCATATATAGGTTCATTCGTTGTTGTCTTTATTTCTGCTCTAACATTAGTATCGATGAGTTCTTGATCGTTCAATTGTTCAAATAATGATGCAAATGTCTTCACTAGGGCTCTGACTTTTTCTTTTGTTTTTGAATTTAAATGGTTGTCTCGGACTTCAATGGTGTTTACCTGAATTAATGGTTTTTCTTTAAGCGGAATTTCTACGTTAGGCAAGAGTTTCAAAATGTTGTTACTCCTGTCTATGACGGCTCCAAGTTCTTTTAGGGTATCATCGCCTATGATTCCATCGAATGTTTGAAGTCCAGGTAGTACAAAGAATTCTATTGTTGTGTCATTCCCTACACTCTTGAAAAATTTTCCTTGAACTTTTTGTGTTATTAAGATATCTCCTCCTGCTGATCTTATTTTAAAGGGTGTATTGGTGGGTTTTGCGTTTATGGCCAATTCTGGTTTTATAAAGTTTTTATTAGCTCCTGTATCTATTAGAAACTTTAACATTTTATTATTCCTAGTTTTATATTCTAAGTATGGTACGCTAGACAGGCATCCGTCATGAAATTTATCTCATGTTGTTCTTCATTTTCATTTTCCTTCTCGTAATCACTGTACTGTTGTATGTATGTAGGATAATTGAACACCCTATACTGATGGATTATTCTAGAATCATTTATTATAATAGCTTTATTGTTATCAAAGTAGATTTCACTGTTACGTAGCATCGGCAGGTAGTACCGCTAAACTAAATTCTTCTAATTTCATTATCATCATAATTGTAAAAGTAGTTTTATACAAGTAGTCAGTGTATTAACGTGGAAGTAGGTAGTTTTTCTTACGAAAGTAAAACCTATAGAAAAGTAGAACGTGGTGATTTAATTCAGTTTATAATTTCTTTGTTAATATTATTTTTATATTTGTAAATTTCACATAGTTTTTCTTTAATAAACTTAAGTCTACATTTCATTTAAGAAATATAGTAAAATTTATAAAATTGTACATTAAATTCAGATATACTTTATATGCAAATAAATATAGTGAACTTTGTAAATGAAACTTTGAATTTCTTATTTTCCACAATTGGGGGCTCGTCCGGGAAGAACAGTTTTTTAGTAAATTAATAGTATAAAATTATTAAAGAAAAGTTATTTATAATTTTAAAGTGAATTATAGAATTGAATTTTAATTTAATAAAAGTATAAATATAAAAAAAAAATAATACATATATAAAGGATAAAAGTGTATTTGTGTTTGAAACGGAAATGGGTAGAAAACGCAGACAATCAAATATCGCATGCACCAGCTCAAACTGACAATGTACAAGTGAACGGAATACCAGTATTAATGATCAAAGCAAGAGTTTAGAAAATCCTATCTTCCCTGATACTTTATTGCGTGATATCGACGTTTTGTTAGCGCCATTTTCCGGTTCCGGAAAAAGAAATCTAACCACGTGGCTTGCTGAATTTGAAAATTATGCTAACATGTTACATTGGGATAATGTCCGAAAATTAATATATTGCAAAAAACTGCTCAGAGGACCGGCAAAAGCTTTTATCGATTTTGAGGTAGAACCATATGATTATGAAACATTAAAATTTAGATTATTACAGGAATTTGAACCTAAAATAAGCAGTGCTGAAGTTCATGAACAGTTGAAACAAAGGAAAAATTTAAAATCTGAGACTTACCAAGAATACCTATATCACATGCTAGATATTGGAGCACAACCATCTGTCGATCAGAGATCAATTATTCAACTTACAATTGCAGGTATATCGGATGATGAGGTAAGCAGACTTATGTTATATGATGCTCAAACATTGGATCAATTTAAATGTAAAATAAAAGTATATGAAGAATTTAAAAAAAATCTGTCGAAAAATGTGAATTTAAAAAAACAAGACGATAGTAAAAATTTAAAAGAGTGAAAAAAATAAAACGAAAATAAAACGTTGTTATAATTGCGGTTCCGTAGATCATGCGTTTTATGAATGTCCATATAAAGACAAAGGACCAAAGTGTTTTAATTGCGACAAATTCGGACATCAAAGTCGTAATTGTCCAAATCGCGTTCAAAAAAACATTGAAAAATCAAGTGAAGAAAAATTTAAAGCCAAAATAATGCTCCTTTCGAGCCCGGATTTTAAAAATTATTGTAGGGTCATTCTATACGGTAGCGAATTTCAAGCGTTAATAGATACAGGAAGTGACATTTGCCTTATAAAAGAAAGTGAATTTTATAAACTAGGTTTAGAGATAAATGAACTTGATTCAGTTGGTTTTATGGTATCGGGACTTGGTAGTGAAGTTCAAACAAAAGTTTTTTTCACATGTAATTTAACTGTAGATAGCAATGAATTCAAAAATATATCCATTTACGTTGTACCAGACAATGTAATGCAACCTTCATTACTAATAGGCATGAATCTACTTAGAAAAGCTGAAATTCTAATAAATCGGAACGGTATTAAAATAAGGCGAAATTCAAATAACGATGATACTGAGTTCAATTCCAACGAATTTAAATTCGCACAATCTTTTGTTGTCGAAATAAATGACTGTCTTGAAACAAATCACATAAAAAATAAACAAATTGAAAAGCAAGTCAAAGATGTTATAACGAACTATGTGCCGGAGAAAACTCGTGGCTCACCTACTAAAATGATAATTACAATCCTTGATAATACTCCAGTTTATTATCCTCCACGTAGACTAGCGCCAAAAGAAAAACAGTTCGTCGAAAATCAGATTGAAGAGTGGCTAAAAGATGGTATTATTAGACCAAGTTTTTCCAGCTATGCAAGTCCTATCGTAGTGGTGAAGAAAAAGGACGATACATTCCTTTTATGCGTTGACTACAGCTCTCTAAATAAAAAAGTATATAGAGATCGATTTCCCATCCCTAACATCGAAGAACAGATAGACGAACTATACAACGCCAATTATTTTTGCACACTAGATCTAACAAATGGTTTTTTTCACGTTCCTGTAGACGAAGAAAGCATAAGGTACACTGCTTTTATAACACCATTTGGGCATTTTGAATTTTTTAAAATGCCATTTGGCCTGTGTAACTCACCATCGACTTTTCAGCGATTTATCAATTTTATTTTTCAGTCTTTGATACAAAGTAAAAAATTTCTTATTTATATTGACGATTTGATAATACCATCTAAATCAGAAGAAGAAGGTTTCAATTTCTTTTTACAAGTTATCCAAATAGCTTCAGAGCACGGTCTTCAAATAAAATGGAAAAAATGTCAAATTTTGAAACCAAAAATTGAATTTCTAGGCTATGTGATATCGAATGGAAAAATTGAACCGTCGCCAAACAAAGTTAAAACTGTTCTTAATTTTCCAGAACCAAAAACCACACACCAACTACAACGGTTTTTGGGACTAGCAGGATATTTTCGAAAATTCATCGAAAACTTTTCTTTAAAAGCTTTTCCTCTATATAAATTATTAAAAAGTAACGCTAAATTTGTTTTTGATTTTAATTGTAAAAGATCTTTTCATGTACTAAAGGAAAGCCTGTCAAAACAACCTGTTCTATCCATTTTTCATCCTGGTGTACCAACAGAGCTACATACTGATACATGTTCAGTAGGATATGGGGCAGTGCTCCTACAAAAGAATGCAAATGATAATCAACTACATCCAGTTTATTATATGAGTCGTAAAACATCTGTGCTTGAGGAAAAGTACAGCAGTTATGAGCTAGAGATCCTGGCAGTCGTAGAAGCTGTTAAAAAATTTCCTTTTTATTTACTGGGATATCCATTCAAACTGGTTACCGACTGTAAAGCCTTCGAACAAACGCTAAAAAAGAAGGATGTGTGTACAAGAATCGCCAGATGGATTATGCTGCTTGAAGATTTTGAATATACAGTTGAACATCGAAAAGCACATCAACTTAAACATGCAGATGCATTGAGTCGAAACCCATTTTCAATGATTATACAAGTAAATGGAACAGTTTTACATCAATTAAAACAAGCACAAAACGATGATGAGAACATCCAAACAATTACAAAAGTATTAGAATATGGACCACATAAAAATTATACGTTAGAAAACGGCATATTATGTAAAAGCAAAAATGGTTTACTTTTGTATGTACATAGTTCCTCAGGCAATGGAAGATAACATTATTAAAAAAATACACGAGCAAGGACACTTCAACTTACGAAAAATGAAAGAAATAATAGAAAAAAAATTTTACATAAAAAATTTGCAAAAGAAAGTAGAAACATGTGTAAAAAATTGCATCCAATGCATATTAGCAACAAGAAAAGAAGGTCGTCAAGATGGTTTCCTACACCCATTAGATAAAGATGTTTTACCACTAGATACTTTTCACATCGACCATTTGGGACCACTGTCTGCAACGACGAAAGGCTATAAACACATTTTCAGCATTATTGACAGTTTCACTGAATTTATTTGGCTCTTTCCTGTTAAAAATTTATCTGCAGAAGAATCAATAAGAAAACTTAAAATTATATCAGGTACTTTTGGTAACCCTCGTAGAATAATTGCAGACCAAGGTGGAGCTTTTATATCCAAATCGTTTCGTGATTACTGTATGAAAGAAAAAATTGAAATTGTACACATTACAACTGGTGTACCCAGAGGAAATGGTTAAATAGAACGCATACACCGTACTGTAATAGCAACTTTAACGAAATTATGCATTAACGAACCCGAAAATTGCTACAAACATGTGGAGAAGGTCCAAACATACTTGAATAGTACTTTCCAAAGGTCAATTGCAACAACACCATTTAAGTTATTGACGGGAGTTGAAATGAAACTTAAAAACGACATAATGCTTAAAAACATTATAGAAGAAGAGATGGTCCAAATTTTTCAAGATTCAAGAAAAGAGTTGCGCGAAAAAGCTAAAATAGCACTGCTGCGGATGCAAGAAGAAAATCATAAAACATTCAACAAGAAAAGAAAACCACCACATCAGTATCGCATTGGAGATATAGTTGCCATAGAGAGAATACAGTTTGGCACGGGACTGAAGACTAGAGCCAAGTTTTTAGGACCTTACAAAATTGTTAAAATTAAAGAAAACGACCGATTTGATGTTACAAAATTAGGCTTTCATGAAGGACCAGGAGCAATATCAACAAGTGTAGATAAAATGAAACCATGGACAACGCTCAACGACGATGACGGTACCGAACTTCAATTGGAACAAGCATCATCTGGGTCAGATGATAGAGCAGATGGCCGAGTGTAGGATAATTGAATTACCCTATACTGATGGATTATTCTAGAATCATTTATTATAATAGCTTTATTGTTATCAAAGTAGATTTCACTGTTACGTAGCATCGGCAGGTAGTACCGCTAAACTAAATTCTTCTAATTTCATTATCATCATAATTGTAAAAGTAGTTTTATACAAGTAGTCAGTGTATTAACGTGGAAGTAGGTAGTTTTTCTTACGAAAGTAAAACCTATAGAAAAGTAGAACGTGGTGATTTAATTCAGTTTATAATTTCTTTGTTAATATTATTTTTATATTTGTAAATTTCACATAGTTTTTCTTTAATAAACTTAAGTCTACATTTCATTTAAGAAATATAGTAAAATTTATAAAATTGTACATTAAATTCAGATATACTTTATATGCAAATAAATATAGTGAACTTTGTAAATGAAACTTTGAATTTCTTATTTTCCACATGTATTCATCGTATTCGGATTCATCTCCCTGTGTTTTAATATGGTACATTCTTTGCTGTTTCCTCATATGCCGATCAGAATTGTTTTTTCGTTTCATTCCGATTGGATCAGGGTGGGTTGGTCTGTTCATGTAGTTAACCTGTCGTGTTTGCACAGATTGGTCAGTTTCCATTGGCGTTGGTGGTTTAGGATGAGTGGGGCGTTGTGGTGGCTTGTTGCTCATGTTATGTTGTATGTTATAGGCCAAATTTTTATTTTGTACAGGGATGTTTCTGAGTGACTGTGGTTTTGGAATTTAGGCCTTACGAGTACCTGTTTGTTCAGTTCTAAAAATAACCAATGTTTTCATCATATTAGTCCTGGTCGATGAGAAACACTTAGGAGGGCGGTCCATAGTTATCCCGTTTAGTTATCAACGTTGTACTTGTTCAGTACTTTGAAAATTTTTATTTTTTTTATTCTTGAGAACATTATCCTTGAATCGTACTATGTATGTATGTATACATGTATACAATACATGTATACAATATACATGCTACACAAGGTACATTTGATGAAGAAAATATAAATAATGGAACTATAGAGTCAGGTTCATGGCGGAAAGAAAATTCTTACATGACACCACTCTCAAATGAGAACGAGTACAATAGAAACCCGTGAATGGATGCAAAAACGGTGCGCCTAAAATTAAAAAGATTATTTTGGGCGAGAGGGTGAAGTTTGGTGGCAATACAATTTTATATAGGTATTATGTTTTATTAAATTGAAATCTCTCCAGCCTCAGTTATTACCGCTTTGTACATGAATTTCATGTCTTCATAAAATTCCCACTATATTGGAATTTCATCAGTCGAACTTCCACTTTTTTTCTTGGTAACTGTTTTTAGCACTTTTTTTTAGAAAAGTGCATCTCAAGTTGTGTAATTTTTTTTAATATCATTGTTCTCAACTCCTATAATTTCTGAAATTTGATTAACTGCTTCAGTACGAGAAATCTTGTTTTTATAGTTCTTGTCGTTTGCATCCCAAAGAGCTGGTCGAATTGCAACTAATTGTATTAATTCCTTAACTTTTTCTGTTGTCCACATTTCTAAAACACAAATTAAAATTACATAAAAATTTTTATTATAAATTGCTTTAAAAAACTTACTTTGTTTTCACTCATTCACTTTATTGTCTCTATAACTCCATGAATCAAACTCAAATCTCATATTTAGATTCTGCAGTCCAAGAGTCAAATATCAAAATATTTTGAAATCCAGAGTCGACATGTAGAGTCTTTTCAGTATACACGGCAGGAGAACAAGAGATCAAAAGGGACTCCAAAGAACACTGGTCTCTTGAAATTTTTAAGGTCTCTCAAATGTATACATATGTACATTTTTTGGTTTCCAGAGACCATTTTTTGGACTCTGGAGTCCAAAATCTCATGTTGTGTATACGTACCTTAACGCCTCATATTCACATAGAATGTGCCTCCAGGTCTCTTTGACCTCACCGCAGAATCTACATTTGAAATCCTCTTGTAAGCCCATCCTACTTAAGTGATAGTTAAGTGGACAGTGGTCGCCGAAAAGACCCGTGACGGTTCTTAGCTCATTCCTACTGAGGTTGAGTAGTTTCTAAGAGATGTTAGCTGAAGGTTCTGTTAAAAATTTTCTTGTGAAATTTTTTTAAAATAAATTAGAAAATTGCCAGAAAATTTAGTTTACTTTTGACACCACTTATTTTTGTTAAAGTTAAAAATAAGAAAACACTTTGATATTCAAAAATAGAGTTAGAACAAAATAGTGTTATTTATTTTTTATATTTTATTTTATTACATAACTTTTAAAATTACAAAGTATAATTTAATTACTAATTTATTTTAAATCATAATATACATATATTCACAAATATTTAAATTTTATTTTAATATTTTATTTTCAATATTTTGTATTTATATTTTATATTTATGTTTCATATATAATAATATTTTATTAATCAACTTTTATATTTAATATTCCAATATTTTATGAATATTTAATATTAAAATATTTTATAAAACCAATTTTTATTTTAATATTTCATTATTTAAAAATTGCGTTGAAATTTATTTCACTTTAAATATTGAATATCAAAACTTCTTACATCAAAGTCAAGTTAATTCTTGAACTTGAACTCTTGAACTTTTATAATCCCCAAGTTGACAACCTACTTGTGGCACGTTCCTGGTCCACTGCCTGTGTTTCAATTGTGTTGAAAGCGATGATTTGTCACGGTGTTCTTATGGGTACTGTGATGATGCTTTAATAGTGTTCCAATTTTTTCACTTCACTTCTCTTTTTTTGAACTACTCCTGTGTTCTTATGTAAACAGTTGTAGTTGTCAAAATTTTTCACAAACTATAACTTTTTATAGACAGTGATTGAAATTACTTTACTTTTGAACTACTCCTGTGTTCTTATGTGAACAGTTGTAGTTTTAGTTTTGCGATAGAGATAATAATTTTTTATTTTTTATTTTCTACTATCAATTTTGTGAATCTCACTAATTTTTACTATCGCGCCGTTTTTTATTTGAACAACGATAGTTTTTGTTTTATGAAATTTCACTTTTATTTTTTTGTATAAATTTAATGAAATTTATATAAAAATTTAAACTTAGAGAATTTTTTGAAGCACTCAACCCATTTTTTTCGACTGTTTACTTCTGCTCGAGCGCCAGTTAATGGAATTTGAATTTAAACACCCTTTTAAATTTTAAACTTGCTTTATTGAATCCAAAAATAAGACTAAACTTAATTTTTAACTTAAATAATAATTACAATTAGGTTTTAAGAAAATTAGTAAAACGTAAGCCTTCAATAAAATATTATTCAGTGTTAATTCAATTAAATATTACTTTATAATTTGCTGAATAATGAAAGTGTATGGATTGGCACTCAATAAAATATTATTTAGTGTTAATTCAATTAAATATTACTTATAATTAGCTGAATAATGAAAAAAATATGTATTGGTAAATCGGAGCGGATGCGTGTGTTAAAAAAATGCAAGAATGCATTTTACCAATATTTGGTTATTGGCATTTAATTGTTCAGTCGATTGACCGGATACGCGTGTTATTATATGCTGTGTTAACTTGGATATTATTTACCATTATGATCATGCCAGAATATATGGCATCATACAAATATTAAGTTCTTAATAAGCATTTGTTTACTTTTAAAAGTTGTTATTTACGTTCAATGCCACTGTAATATAAACCATAGATGTACTCTTTGCTAACATGAGAGTTTTAATTTTTTTTAATCATATATTCACAATTGTTTTCATGATCAAAACAAATGACTCAATATTTAATATGTTTATTTATTATTTGACCTTGATATTATATTTTGATTCAATATTTAATTTTCCACTCTGGCTTTCCTTCACATATCAAATAAATCTTTCCCTTTTACCTAAATAAATATTTAATTTCGCAATAATGTTTATCAATTACTTGACCTTGATACTATATTTACCAGGATATTAATTCTTCATAACTAAAATGAAGAATTATTATTCTAGATCTACATACTCGTATCTTTAAGTATATTTTAATATTTTATATAATAAAATAAATATTTGTTTAAATTTTAGATTTATACATAACAGTTCAATGAATTCTTTCGCTTGTTGGTTTCTGGGAGTTTTTTCCTAGTGGGAGATACATTTGCATTGTGTAGCTCTCTGTAGGCCTCAAAAGGGTTTTGGTCCGCGACATAAGAGGCGGCACCGTTTTAGGCAATTCTGGCCGCCTATTTTGAACCGTTTTCTGATTTGTCTTTGGCCACCATATGGCTGAAGCATAAGTAAGTATGGGTCTTATGATGGCCGCGTATGACCAATATACCATTTTTGGTTTTCTATTATCTGTTAGAAGTAAGTATCCCACCTCTCCATATAAAATGGATTACGTGACGTAGGGACAGATATACTAGAAAAAGATTCAGGTGCCACTTCTGGTATGGTTATTGCAGTGGGAGAAAGTGGTAAGTACATATATTGAAAACGAAAAGTGAGATATTGAAAAAATTGATGGTGAAAGAGTTGACGGAGGTGTTGGTGATAAGTGTAAAAGAGTAAAAAACAGGTGTACCTGTACCGGTGATTATTTTTTGTTTTACCGATGATTGAGTTTTTGTTTACCTGTAAAGTAAACAATGAAGCAGGTGCTTGACCCTGTGAGAATTAAAAAATCGGGCAATGTGTTAAATGAAAAGGGTGTTTACAAATTTCAAAAAAATTTATTTTCGTTGAAGGAAGTTACAAGAAATAATTTTTTATTCATTGTTGATGAACTTGGGGCAGTTCCATAAAAATTTCGACCAAAGGGTGTATGTATGTATTTTTGTAAATATATATTTTAAAAAAATCTCAAATGTGAGGGTTTTTTATGCTAAAGTGTGAGTATAAATTCGGAAATAGTCAATTATTTTATCTTACAATTTTAAAAATTCAACTATAGTCATGTTGTGTTTTTTAAATAGAAAATAAGAGTGTTTATTGTCTGTGTACTATAAATAATATTAAAAAGAAATAAATACATGGAAAAACGACTTAATACAATATGCTGTTGCAATCCTTTGAAAAAAAAATCACCGATTTTATACATACATATAATGATGATAATAATATATTTATAATGCCATTTGAAGTTTTAAAAATTTCTATAAAACTGTTAGGACCAGGTAAATACAATGTTTTGAAAAAAGATAAGAGCAATAAAAAGAAATACATCCCCTTCTGACGAATCTATGACGTTATCCACTACCTCTGCAAACAAAAATTCAATGCAATGTTATTTCATAATTATAACGCCTTCGCCACCAGTCAAATATAAAAAATCTTGAAGCTGTTTAAATACCTGCTGTAGACAATAGAAAAAAAATTAGTATAAAATTGCACAAAAACCAAAATTTCATAACCCCATAATTCCCAAGAAATGTGATTTTTCTTTAAAATATTTTACGTATGTAATACTGGACCAGAGGCACACCTTCTCATTAAATTTCGAAAAAATCGGAAGACATCGATTCACAAATTCGCTATTTTTTGGTCGAAATTTTATGGAACTGCTCCTTGAGTTTGATGAATCCGCCTTTGGAATCATTTTGACCTTTGAAAACTAGATGATTATCGACGGCCAAAGCGAGGTGGCAAGAAAGTGCATGTTTTGTTATCGAAATGAACGGTGATTCCCATACCGTACTTGGTTTTTATGATTTTAAAACATTTGATTTTGTACTTTTTGTTGACTTCGAGCGTAGAAAGTGGAACCAGGGTGCCAGAATCACCCTCTACTACTGTATTGAGAAGATCGAAAGTACTCTATAAAAAAGAATGTTATAATATATATTTTTGAAAAATGTAAAACTTACCATTGGAAGAATCTTTTTTGAAAATGATGTCTAGTTTTTAGAATTGAAACTACTTATTCTTGGTGCATGAATCAAGATAGTAAATTTCATATAAAATTGATAATATAATAATACTTCCACCGAAAAATTTTTAAAACATTGTACAAGCAATACTCAAATGTTGAATGCTGTTTTTTTTATTACTGGTTGTTTATTTGGTCCACATTCATCCTTCCCATTAACATAAAAACAATTTGGAGAAAGGTACAGGTAAACAAAAATACGATCACCGGTACATCCCTATATGGGCGTAATTTTACAAGTAAAAAACATGGCAAACAAGATTAATGTAGGAGTTACTTTTTCAAGTAAGAAAAACATGATATCCTATACTGTAGGAGTGTCTACAGACAATTTCGTAGATACATCTTTTCTTTTTCCTCTCTTATAAAAATTACCACCGTCTTGCATGCACCCATGTAAGTGGCACCTAATCAACTCCGTTTTCATTTATCAAAAGTATTTCACACCTGTTCTCCTCCTTTTTTCACACATCAACGACACCCTGTCGATTCTTTTACCAACACTTTTTCAAGGTCATCCACGTATTTTACACCTGTTTTTTACTCTTTTACACTTATCACCAACACCTCCGTCAACTCTTTCACCATCAATTTGTTCAACATCTCACCTTTCGTTTTCAATATACATACCACTTTCTTCCACTGCAACAACCACACCAGAAGTGGCACCTGAATCTTTTTCTAGTATATCTGTCACTACGTCACGTAATCCATTTTATATGGAAAGGTGGGATACTTACTACTTCTGTTGCAGTTGCAAAGGGCAAGGGTGACACTTTCAACTTTCAACTTTCAACAACACTTTCACTGGAATTGTTGATTGTTTGTTAAGAGTGAGTTTGTTGTCTAGAGTGATTCCTAGATATTTGACTTCACTTTAGATCTCTTTGTGTTCCTTTTAGCGAAGGCTTCCTTAATTGAGTTTTTTTTCTTCTGCTGAAGGGTACGATGGTAGTGTTGTAGAGATTTATGGATAAATTTTTCTCGTGACACCATTTGCTAATGTGGTTTAGTGCCCGTCGTATTTGTATAGATATTATACCATCATCTATGCCTCTATCTGTTACTACTAGGTCATTTGCGTAACATTGTGCTTCAAATCCTAGGGAATCAAGCTTGTATAGTAGGTTGTCAATGACTATAGACCATAGCGGCTTTGATCGTCATTGTTTCACCACCTAATGTAGCTTTGCTTTGCTTTGATCTAGTTGATTGTTGAGAGTTCGCACTGTTTGTTTAGGGCAGCCCTCGCAATAGATTCGAATGAGGTGTTATCAAATGCTCCCTCAATGTCAATAAATGCGCTTAGCGCAATTTCTTTTGTGTCCATTGGTTTGTTTAACTTGTAAACTAAGCAGTTCTAGTAAATTTACTAGCTTGGTAGGCGTGTCGATTGACATTTGGAGGCTTTTCTACAAGAACGCTATCTCTAATATGTTGATAAATTATTTTCTCCATTATCTAGGAGAAAGGAAGTTAAGCTAATTGGTCTATAAGACTTTAGCTGGGCATTAAGTCTTTCGCCCGATTTGGGTATGAGAATTATTTTCGTCTTCCTCCATTGTTTGGGAATATAACCCAGCCTGAAGCTTTCTTGAAACAAGTTAGTTAGGTTCGAAGAGATCTGTTTAGCTCTTTTGAAAGAGTGCTGGATAAATTCCATCTTCCAGTGGTGCTTAAAATCGTTTAAAGCTATTTATCGCCCATAAGACTTTTTCTTTTGTAAAAATTTTGTTAGCTAGACTATGTGTTCTATTTGAAACCCTTACATAAGATTCTTGTAGAAAAATCTTGCTCTCTGGATTTGCTGAACCTGGGAAGTGTGTACTTAAGTAATAGTTCTAAGATTTCTTCCTGGTTCAGAGTATATTCCCCATTAGGTTTTTCTAGTAAACCTATTCCGTTGGAGTACTTTTGAAAGGACTATGTGAAGTCTTGCTGTTTGAGGTAACTTTGTAACACTCGCACAGAAGCTTCTCCAAGTTTTTTAGATAAAGTTCATCTCTGGTATGTATTATATGATAAATTAGTAGTAGTTAGTACATCTAGGGTTTTGATTGAATTGGATATGTGAAAAGTTGGCTTTTATGTCAAATATGAAGTTTCATCTGACACAATAAATAATTATATCACATATAATTGGTGTAGATAGGGTCAGGTCAAGGACTTCTTGCCTAATGATATTCCTAAAGGTGGGTTTATTGCCTATGTTATTAACTATATTATTGTTACTGTTAATATATTTTAGAAGACACTCTCCTCTTTTGTTGGTATCTGAACTTGCCCATAGGGCATGCCAGCTGCGTAGTGTTCTCTTTGTAGTACTGTATTAGTTTGTATGTTGAGCTGGGTTGAGGTTCTGCTTCTGGTCTTTGAAATAAACCCTGGAATTGGAGAGAAGTTTAATGTGTTTTTATTAGCTTTAATCTGATCCATACGTCATCGAGATAGCCCTGATCTAGACCTTATTCAAATCCTGCAACCATAATATTCACTACCCACATGTTGTTCACTTGATGCTATTTCTCCGGCAAACATTCTGGACTCACCTGCTAACTCACAACGACATCCTAATAGGTCGTGTTACCGCAGTCCATCGTAATCATCTAGTCGATGTCCGCTTTAAAGTTAATATCAATTTACCACAGTCCGTCGGCATCATCTAGTCGATGTCAGTTTCAACCCTGATATCAGTTTACCGCAGTCCTTTTGTTAAACCGTCTACGACATAACATAACTTCATGACCACCCGTGAACATTTATCCTGATAAATTGTAAAAGGGTTTCTATTAAATTATCGGATAGTTTTGATGTTCACCAGCATAAATACATATATTAACATATATTATGCAAGAACTTTCTAGTATATCATTGATCGATATATGTACATACATACATATATGTATATATTATGTTTATGACTATTCTAAAATATGATATGCAAAATGAAAGAGATCGCTTCATTGGGGAGGTACAGTTAGTGGATTTAAATGGCAAATTTCAAATAACTGATTCAATTAGGAATGTAGAGCATTTATTAACAAGTTAATTAAAGGTTAGCCTGTGACAGAATTATAAGGTCAATTTCGTGTGAAATAAAAAACTTGTTAAAACCACAACATTTGTTTCATTTATTAAATTTGTGTTTAATAAATGTGAAGAAGTTTTTATCAGAAATAAAGTACTTATAATTATAACGTAGATTACATCCCTCTACTGAAGAATAAAATGCAATATAGTATACATATAGCATATGGTTTATAATTGTTCAGAATAGAAATTTGAATAAATAAATAAGACATTTTATTGTAATAAGAAATATAAATTTTTTATTTAGAATTTAATCAAAAATCACAGGACAACGAAAAACCGAAGCCTGAAGCGGTGAGCTTTCCTGTGCCTTAGAACTACGTTTCTCCTAAACTCATAACGAACTTTGTAAAAACAACCTAGTAAAAGGAAAACCCAGACAAAGAACATTATAAATTTGGTGCCCGTGGCGTCCAATATTTCGTACCCAAAGAGCGTTAAAAGGTCGCACTAGGCACTCCCCTAGCCACGCATCCCTGGGCATATGCTGTTCCACCCTTGAATTGGATGCCCAGGCTATTGTTAGTTAGATCTTCAGCAGAGACATGACCGTACTGAAGCTCTGTTACCAGTGGCACCACGAATAGGTCGTAGCCGGACTTCCGACAATTCAATAGTTACGGCATGCTCCATCGGTCTTGTACGATTTCGCATGTTAAAAATGATAGTGTTTTTAAAAAATTCTGAATTTGAGGTTATTCAGACTGAAATAGAAGATTAGTTTTGTTTGTCAGATTTAAAATATAAGATAGAAATATCATGGAAAATTTGTTTTTGTCATTTAGTTCGACAGAAATTTTATTAGTCAAATCGTTAAGATTTTCTTGAAACTATCTTAATATTATTTTGTCTTTTCGGAATGTGAGACATAACATATAAAAGTAATAATTGTAATGAATTTTATTGAAAAAATATGCCGATATGAACTTTTTTTAAACTCCATTAAAATGCCCTGTCATTACTGGGTCATTATCACTAGCAAAACCAACTTAATTTTCAAACAGAATTTTTGAGCCTAGCCTAGTTTTTAAATTAGTTATTGCAAGGAATCGGTCTCTTACTTTTCTAATATTAAAATCATGAAATCACACAATTAAAGCTAAAAATGTTGTAATAGATATGTCGGTGGTTTCATCAATAATTAAAGAAAACTTTCGATTTTTCAAAATATTTAATATTATTGAATTTGATACTTCTAATAGTATACCACAAATAGTTTCAGTGGCTTCAATTCTTCTCATTTGTAATTCTTTAACAAGTGACGAATCACAATCACGGATCAAGCGATTAAAAGAGAGTAGGGAGAGATTAAAGATGACCAACGACAAAGATAATAAAAGAACATTAAGATATACCAACAATATAACAAGCATGATACAATAACTATAGGTAATCTACATCGGCAGAAGCTTTTAATAAAAGCTTTTTCGTGATGTCACACTGTGCCAAAAACACTCAATTATAACAATTATAAAATTGTTAATTTTCAATAAAACAAAGATTTTTATTTATTATAATATGATTTTTTTCATTTTTTGTTGTTTTTTTTATGTGTTTATAATTTTCCTTTAAATTTTTTTTTAATCTAAAATAAATTCTAAATTAAAATATGATTGCTTAGATTCTATTGGCAAGTTTATGTTTTTTGAAATTGAAATTAGAAATTGAAGACAATTTTATGTTTTTCTATACTTGTCCCATTTATTTGTATAAATATTTTTTCTAATTCTCTTATTTTCTCCAAAAAAAAATATGAAGGCTTTATTAAACCTCCTTCAGAAGTAAGCAAAAAAGTATCCGCAGAAAAATAAAAACACCACACACATGTGTAATTGTGTATAAAACGATCTGAATAAAAAATTATATTTTTGGTGTTTTTATTTTTCTAGAAATTACAATATTTTGTATAGGTATAAATACAAACTGTATGTGTACTATATAGAAAAAAACCTACTCTGTTTGAATTTCCACATCTCTTTTGAAAATTGGTGTTTCTATAACTTCCTCATTTTCTTCATCAATTACATCTGTGGTACAATCTTTTATTTCAGAACTATAAATTCACAACAATAATAATAATTAAAATTATATAATAATAATAATAATAAATGTTGGGTACTTTTACTATTGATGGGTACTTACTTATATTCATCTACAACTATTCTTATTATTTCTTTTCGAGATCTTTTTGCTGCCCTTTTACTTCTTTCATCAAATTTTTCTTCGAAACACTTTACTGAAGGAACTGCATTTAGATCAAGTTTGCTTTTTTTAATGGGTATTTGGAGAAGCCTGTCTTCCAGTCTATATTTTTCTTCGACAAAATGAGCAGAACACACGCGTGCATTTTCAATATTTATAATTTTTTGTCCACAACACTTAATCCACTTGTCGTGAATTTTTGGATTTTTGGGATACCCAAAGAAGCGTATTGTTCGATCAAAATTTTTTTTACCATTATTGTTTTTGCAATTTTTTACTTTACACCCAACCATGTTAAATAAATTAAAAATTTTACGATATAAAAACCACAATAAATTTATTTTTATTTTATATATAATTATAATTATAATATATAATTATTTAATATATTATACAAAAAAGAATATTCACAAACATCAAAACAATATTAATATCTGGCACAGTTTTCACATCTGGCACAGGTTGACGAAAAAATAAAGCTCCAGCATGGAAGAAGAAGAGAGGCTTTTTTTCATATAAACTACCTATAGTTATTGTATCATGATAACAAGTACAAAATAAAGCTTTGAAATGAAGTACCATGCCACAGCGAGAAATCTGCTCGTTATACTTTTTCTTAAAGCAGTCATATGCGGTGTACGTTATGTGTATACTATGGGCATACATGCGCTTGCGCTATGTATATACATACATACATATACACACTGAGTCGTTTTTTTTTATTATTTGTTTGTACTGTCTGTGTCTTCGATCTTCGATCTTCAATTTTCAGTCTTCAGCACACTGTACCATATACCTATGAATCATGCAAGTTTTTATTAAATAACCAATTCTACATACTTAAAACTGCTTAATAATTATGAACATGATTTTATGCTTATCAAAATAAAACAATTAATACAAAAATAAAAAAAAACCTTAAATAATAGATATTGCACAAACTATAGATTGCTTTGGACTACTTGATTTATCAAATACGACTTGATTTGATTTTTGTGGAAATTGCTGTCTGATGGTGTAAAGACATACACATATGTCAGTTTGATATGTCGATTCGTGTCGCGTTTGATATCTTGAAATTAGAACCGTCTCTAATTTGATTTGATTTGCCTTTGACTTTTTTGAAAGAATTTAAAAATTTTTCGATTTTGAGTATAAATTTTTAACAAAAAAAGAGAGGTAAGAATCGTTTTTGTTTCTATTTATTTATATATTTATAATTAAAAATTCTTATTCTTTCTTATTACAGATATAATATAAATAAAAATTATATAAATATAATTAAAATAAAAAAAATAAAAGGTATGGATTTGGTTACATCTTGTAACAAGAAATTAAATATATTATCAAAAATTCCTCTATAAAGTTTGGATTGGTTTAACACTGCCGCACCGTTTGCAAAACAATTTATTTTCACCTTTAAATAATATTTTTTCAAAGTATTGAAGATAGCAGTTTAGGTTTCAGATATTATAATCGAAATCGATGGAACAGATATTAGAAAGCTAAATGATAAACTCGAATACGTCTCTCCAGTAGCCAAAAATCTACACATCAATAGCAATCTAAAAAATGTTATGAAAATTTTTGATATTCAAAACTTTATAAAATATAAAATTTAAATTATCTTGTTTCGGCACTAATTAGTGCTAATTAAAATAGTGTCCTGTTTTTCAATTCGTGGTTTCACTTTTTCAAGAAGATTGTAAAACGACTTCATAGACATTCTACAAAAATTTTTAAAACTTGAAATATCCTCATACCTTAACTCCTTTAAGACTAAATGGCTTATATCTCGTCCTGCTCCTCTTCTTAAAAGCCATGATCTGCACCACAGTGACCTTATTCTCCTTTTTTTGTATTATTTCTTATTTTATTTAAAATTAAAATGATTTTAATTAAATTTAAAAGCAGCAGCAACTAATTTTTAGCGTCCATTTTTAAACATACAATGTTCGACAAATCAAGTAGTGTGAAAGCATATAAACAGATTAATTCGACATTTGTCATAGCAAATCAAAAGATACGTCATTTTCATATCAAAGCACAAATCATACTTGATAAATCAAGTAGTCTAAAGCAATCTTTTCAGACTGAAAAAAGAAGTGCATTACTACTCCAAAGATCATTGGCTTGTATATTTTATCGATTATGAGATGGGCCTGAGTTATTGTCGAAATTTTTATCATCAGAAATACTTTGAGGGTCCAATAAACCTGAAAATTTATATTTTCTTTTAATGTTGGAAGTATGAATATTTTCTAAGTCTTTTTTAATGTATTTGGGTTCTTTCTTGTGCCTAAGACTTTTGTAATTCTTTATATAATCTTCTGTTCTATCATCTTGGTAATTTTCTCTATTGACTTTAAGTTTATAAATATACCTAGCTTTTTCTTTGCATAAGTTGTTATAAATAATATTTTTGTTACACTTACCTTCTTGTATTTTTATCAGTTTTTCTTTGGTGGTTGAATGGTGACTACTATTATACCATTCAATTGCTTTGTACATTTTTTCTTTAATACTCAATTCTTTATTTTCAATACCTAAGATCCTGATTAGCTCAGCAAGAGTGTTATGTAAACGTTCTATATCGGAATTACTGGTATGGTTATTGGATTTTACTAAATGAAGCTCAATGTTTTCATTTCGTAGATTATAATCTTTGAGATTAATATTTTTAAATTCATCATCAGTTATTAATTTTTTTAAATGCCCTCTTTGTGATTTAAAGTTTCTGAGGTTTTCTATGATTGTTTGATTATTTCTGTCTTCAAGATAAAAAGCTGTTGCAAATTTTGAGAATCTATCTATGAAGGTTAGGAAATTAGCTTTGGAGTTGGTATAGATTCCATATGATGTATTATTTGATTATTGTCTTTGGGAGTTTCTGTAACGGCGAATTTTTGTTTTATAGGATATCTATCGTATTTGACACGGTTACTTGTATCGCAATTGTCTCTGTGTGTCCTGTTTCGTTTTTATGATATTTTTTAATTCGTTTATATGTATTTTCTTCATTATTTTCTGTTTTTAATATTTTCGTATAATTCTATTATTTTTTCTTGAAGTTTGTTGTATTCTCTATCACTAAGTTTTGTGTATATGTCTATTTTACCGGGTTTTACGTACCTTCTTAAAATATTGGATAGGTTATTATATAAATCTTCTGAGTTTATGTATATTTTCCTATTATTGTGTTTATTCATATTCTTCTTCTCTATTGTTTGTTAATATAATTTGGATTTTGAAACGATTTACTACTGTATTTAATATAGGGATATGGTTATTCAAGTCTTCTTTTTGGAATGGATTGTGTCGATGCTGCCTTCGTCCAGGTTGTTTTGTTCTTTAGAACTTTCATTTTCTTCAGCTCTTTCTATATCAGGGTTGTTTGTTTCGACAACATTAATTTTGTTGGTGTCTGTATTGATTCTGCTTAAGAAGTCGGCAACTTTATTTTTTTTCCCGATAATATAGTCCATATCTATCTTATATTCACCTAATTTCAACAACCATCTATAAATACGACGATTAACGTCTTTGACTCTGGTTTTTGTGTATAACCATTTAAGGGGTTGGTGATCTGTTAACAGATCGAATTTTACACCATAAAGATAGGGTCGAAAATAATTTGTGACCAACACAATGGCCACAGGCTCTTTTTCAGTGGCGTCCATGTTCGTTTAAAGTCCTCCATATAGGATGGTTATCTTGCTGGAGGATGATTCCTATTGCGAAGGTGCTAGCATCTGTTACAAGCTTGAATTTTTCTTGTTGAAATTCGGGTATTTTAATGCAGGAGCTTCTGTAATAATTTTCTTGAGTTTTTCATATGAATAATTGTAATTTGGTTCATTAGGGTTAACTTTCGTATTTTCTTGAGATATTTCGTCATTGAATGGGCTACTTTTGCATAGTCTTTTATGAATTTTCTATAGTAGCCAGTTATACCTAGAAAAAAATTTAGTTTTTTGTGTTGTGAGTAGTTTTAAATTAACTATGTCTTTTCCTTATTTGGGTTAGGTTTAACACCTTCTGGTATAAGGACATGAACCAAGTATTCGGTTTCTTTGGCAGAAAATTTACATTTATCAATCTGAATTTTTAAGTTATGACCACGTAATATATTAAATATCTTTTTTATACTACTTATGTATATGCTCCTCTAGTATTGTACTGAATATTAATATGTCATTTAAGTAGACGACACAGACCTTGAGCGTCAAAAGTAATTAAACACTCATCATTTCAGCTTTCTTCATTAAAAAAATGTATATTTTGAAAATATAAAATAAATTTATGTTTTTATTTTCTTAATATTATTAATGTTCATTAAATTAAAAAGAAATCATTTTGAAAAAATAGCGGCTTTTAATAATAAACTCGAAGAATTTGAAAAAAGTACAAAAAATACGCGTCAAAAGTGCATAAATACTTGTTTAAAAACAATTTACTTACACGTTATTTTGAAATCAACATCGATATTAATACTTTGTAGGATTTCCATTTGATGCTAAGTCTGCCTTTATTCTTCTTGGCATCGATTCCACTAGCTTCTTGGTTTTTGTGGAAGGTATAGTGTTTCATTCAATCTGTAGAGCTTCTTTCAAGGATTCAACATTCGTTATGGTCCTTTTTCGTATCCTATCAAGGTCATCCCAAAGATGTTCAATTGGGTTTTGGTCAGGTGATTGGGGAGGGGAATAGAGCTGTTTTGGCACATTATTTAGCAGCCACTCTTTGACAACATCAGCCGTGTGCTTTGGGTCGTTGTCATGCTGGAATATCCAAGATTGTTCTAGGCCCAATTTCTGCACACTTACCTCGATGTTTTGTTTTAAAATGTTTAAATAGCCCATTCGATCGTAGTATTTATAAACACTAAATTGCCCACTTCATTTGCCGCCATACATCCCCAAACCATCACAGACCCGCCACCGTGCTTAACTGTTGGAATTAAATTTTCAGGTTTGTATTCTTTGTTTTTTTCTCTCCGTATTTTTCTTCTAGGACTGCTTTAAATTTCAAATTTACGTTCTTCACTAAAGAGGACATTGTTCCAGAACTTTTGCGAGCTGTTTTTGTGATTCTCAGCAAATGTTTTGCGCTTTTACTTATTAACATCACTAATAAATAGTTTTTTTGTTGAGACTCGACCATTTAAATAAATCAATGACAATTTATCTTACTTCTAAAGATGTTTCTATACCTTTGGGAGGAGTCATTGCTGTACTGCTTTAAAATATTTCACAGACTAAGTACTTTTTGGAACATATCGCTTAAAAAAACTAAAATTACAATATTTAAAACTCTAAGATTGTAATTATTAAGAACAATCATTAAAAACGGGACTTTTTAAATTATTTGTGTGCAGGTGTTTACTCATTTTTAACGCGTAATTTTTATACTTTTTTCAAATTCTTCGAGTTTATGATTAAAAGCCGCTATTTTTTCAAAACGATTTCTTTTTAATTTAATGAACATTAATAATATTAAGAAAATAAAAACATAAATTTATTTTATATTTTCAAAATATACATTTTTTACGAGTATAATGAAGAAAGTCTGAAATGATGGGTATTTCTCACTTTTGACGCTCACTGTATCTTATTTATACTATATATTCTCTCAGTATAGAATTCATGAGACGTTGAATAGTTGCTGGGGCATTTTTGAGCCAAAACGTCATTCTTACATATTCATAGTGACCTAGAGTCGTGGAAAAGGCTGTTTTTTTCCTGTCTTCTTCTTTGACAAGGATTTGGTGAAAGCCTTTTGCCAACTCAAGGGCTGTGAAGTATTGAGATTTACCGAGTTTATCTAGAATTGTATCAATATTGGGAATTGAGAGTTTATCGTCAATGGTACATTCGTTTAATTTGCGATAATCTATTACAATTCTCTACTTTTTCTTTCCAGAATTGTTCATTTTTTAGGGCAATTTAAAATAGGCTGTTGTATGGAGAATTACTTTCTTTTATTATTCCTTGCTTAAGCATTTCTTCTATTTGGGTGGATATCTCTTTCTCATGAATTTGCAGGTATCTATATATTTTAGAATATACACATACAGGTTTATCGGTTGTTGTAATTTTTTCATGTTGAACTACAGAGGTAAAAGTAATTGATCTCCTTCTTTAAAAAAGAGGTTTTTATAGGATTTTAATAAATTATTTAAGTGTCTTTTTTCTTCGGAATTTAAAGACATTGAGATATTTTGAAATTCTTGATCATTCAAAACAGAAAATTCTAACTGATGAATCTCATTAATTTTATACAGGAATGAATTTGCGAATTTTGCTGGCTTATCCGAATCATGTTCATATTTTTCATGATCATGATAATATATTCCTTAAAATAATAAAATCTTCTCTTACTTGGCTATTTCTGGCTGAGAGTGCTTGAAGGTATAACTGATTGCTAATTAAATTGCTAATTAAATTCCTCTTGATTTCTTTCCAAGTTGCTCCAGATCCTAAAGTTCGAATAACATCTAAAGCTGGCACTTGAATTTTATTGATGATGGTCCTCTGGAAGACGTACTCTTTGGCTTGAGGGTTACTGTTCAACATCGGTAAAATAATGTCAACATCTCTTAAGAATGACGTAAAAGCGTAACTAACATCGCCTTTGAATTTATGGATTCTTTGTGCATCTTTTATGAGGTCGTTAAATGTTATCGCAAATATTTTAATTTAATTTGATCTAATCACTTATTTTTTTAAAAATTGAAGAAATCTTTCATCTATACTTTCATTTACTTTTGTTATGGTTTTTGATAGTACTATATGGTCCACTATATTAATTTCAAATTCGTCTTCTTTAATTAAGGCTAAATTTTTTCTTGCTAGTACCATCAGAAAAAATTTTCTTTTCACGTTTTAAATATATATATACATTATACATATATATATTTCTATTTAGGGAATTTAAATAATGTAGGATAGTTAATTGTAAGGAATTTCTAATTTTTTTTTGATTAGCAGTCCTGATACTGTAGGTTCTGGAACTGACGGGTTGAAATCCATCAATATGGACGTTCCTGTTGTAACACAGTGATGAAACAAACTTCTTGTGTTCGAAAATTGGATCATTTTCAAATACTTGATGTACAATTTAAAAGATACAAGTAGGTATATGCTACAACTATAGATATTCTGTCGATATTAAAAAAAAATATTTGATCCTTTCACAGCATATATATGTATATATGTGGGAAAATTATAACACATGATTTTCCATTTATGATTGGTTATTTATTATTACTTAATTTTACGATACAATATTTATTATTACTTAATTTTACAAAATAAATTGAGTTAATTTTACAGAAAGATATAAATTCTAATTTTAACATTAAATACGAATGCTTTATTCCGTCGCGTCGTTACTTCGTTAATCAAGCGTCTTCACGTCCTTTTCGTCTTAAATCTCACTTAGCACTACTCCATGTATGTATTATATTAAATTACATCATCATTTTTTTAAATTAGTATTCGGCAAGAAGAAAGAAGAGTGAGAACTTTCCTCTCCTACATATGGTATATGTAAGTATATGTGCCACTATTAACGATATACTCTCGATAAAAGAGTAAAAAATTTTAATAAACCGTCAAAAATTATTTTTTCTTTGAGCACGTGTATTATGTATTCGGATTTGTAGTCTTATGTTGTGCCACTGCTATCGACGTACCGTACCTTCGATATTGAAAAAAAAATTTCACGATAAACCGTCGAAAAAAATTTTTCACAGCACAACATAAAATAAATTTTTGTTTTTTATTTAAGGATAGCTTTTAATATCCTACCGACGAAAAAAATTATTAGAATACTGATTAAATTCAATTTATTAACGTAATTTCTTTCAAACGAATTTACTTTCCTCTCCTACATCTCGGCCATCCTGAATTTCATTCGTCTCGAATGCCTCTTCACCTTGTGAACTAGGCCACATCTTCATGAATTCGGCGCACGTCGTTGTGTACTTTGGACCTTCAGTAGTTCCTTCTTTAATAACGTCATAAGAATTATTATTCTTTACTTTAATTACTTTGTAAGGACCCAAATACTTTCGTTTAAGCTTTAAACCGCCTCCTAACTGCGTTATTTTGATTACCACAATATCACCTTCTTTATATTTTACAGCTGGTCGTCTTCGTTAATTGTATGTTCTCTTATTTTCCGCTTGAATATCTAAAATTTGTTGCTTTGCAGTTCTTCTCATATCATTTCGACTTTGTTGAAAATATTCAATTGTTTCTTTTTCAATCAATTCTTTAATAATCACGTCTTGTTTTGTTTTCATTTTCACACCAATTAGCAGTTCGAAGGGAGTGGTACCGATACTGCGATGAAATGTTGAGTTAGTAATTTGTTGGACATGATTTACGTACTTATACAACTTCGTAGGATCTTCTTCTGATAGTTTTGACAACACCGAAATTATAACACTATTTAGTCTTTCCACCTGTCCATTTGAACGCGGCAGGCCTGTTATTATTAAAATGTGTTGAATTCTTTCTTCTTTGCAATTACTATCAAATTCTTCAGATGTAAATGCTGAACCTCTATCGGTGATGATCTGCGATGGATTTCCAAAAACATATTTCTGCATTTCGAGCTTCGAAGTTACCTCTTTTGAAGAAGTAGTCTTAGTTAGATACAACCATGTAAATTTCGTGAAAGCGTCAATCACTGCCAAAATGTGTTTATCATTTTTATTTGTGGACTCTAACGGACCAAGAAAATCAATATGATACGTATTAAGTGGTATTTCTTCCTTATATAATGGATGTAATTCGCCTTCTTGTTTACCACGTTTCTTATTTGAAATTATACAGGTAATACAATTTTGAATGCATCTTTGAACTTTATTATCAAGTTTTGGTATGTAATAGTCTTTACTTATAAGTTCTTTAGTTTTTTTCAAAGCAAAATGTCCTCTTTCATGAGCTTGTTCAATGACTTCTAGCTGCATTATTATAGGAATTACAAGGAGTTCATGGCCATCATTGAATTTATATATATTATCATCTTTCATGAAATAATCTTCATAAGTTTTTTCTTTTAAAATTTCTCTAATCGCTCGAATTTCATCATCCAACCTTTGAGCTTTCTTAATCTTCACAAATATATTTTCATCTTTTATAATCATAACGACGTTACGACTTAATGCGTCAACGTGTCTCATCTTGGACCCACTTCTGTATTCAATTGTAAAGTCATATTCTTGTAAAAATAACACCCATCTAGCAACTCTGGTTCCTAAATCTTTTTTATCTAGTGTTTTAGTAAATGCATTACAATGTGTAATTAATTTGAATTTTAGTTCCAGTAAATAAACTCTAAATTTTTTAAGCGCCTCAATAATTGCAAGAACTTCTAACTCATAACTTGAATATTTTCTTTATTGTTCGCTCGTTTTCTTAGACATATAATAAACAGGATGCAACTATTGATCGTCTGGTGATTTTTGTAAAAGGACAGCTCCATATCCGTCTGCACATGCATCTGTATGAACCTCTGTTTCGTAAAACTGATTATATATATTCAAAACTGGTTTTTGATACAAAAGATTTTTTAAATTATTAAATGAATCCATTTCCTTTTCCTTCATGACAAATTTAACATTTACTTTTTTCAAATCGCTTAATGGTTTCGCTACTAATGAATAATGTGGCATAAATTTCCGAAAATAACCTGTCAAAACCAGAAAACTTTCTAATTGTTTTAAATTTTGTGGTACTGGAAACTGTAAGACTGCTTTTACCTTATCTTCACTTAAAGATATTTGACCATTTTGTATTATATGGCCTAAAAATTCAATTTTTCTTTTCAAGAAGTAACATTTTTTTATGTTTATTTCAAGACCATACTCTTTACATAATTTCAATACGAGACGTAGACGTTCCAAAGCTTGATCTTCATCTTCAGCAGGAATAATTATATCATCTTTATAAGATAACGCTATTTCTTTGTTAGTTAGTTGACGAAAATAACAGTTTACATGACGTTGAAAAACGCTAGGCGAATTCGATAAACCAAATGGGACTTTCAAGAACTGATATTGTCCACTATGTGTGACGAAAGATGTATATTTTCGGCTGTTTTTGTTGACATTAACGTGAAAAAACCCATTTTTCAAGTCTATTGTACTGAAAATTTTCGAATCTTGCAATCTGTCTAGTTGATCTTCGATCAGTGGTAGAGGAAATCTATCTTTGACAATAATCTTATTAATTTTTGTATAGTCTATACAGATTCTTGGTGATCCATCTTTCTTTTTGATAACTACCACCGGACTAGCATATTCTGAATCGCTTAGTTCTATTACATCATTTTTTAACCATTTTTCTATTTGTGATTCAGCAATTTGTCGTTCGCTAAAAGGAAGACGTCTTGGAGAACTATGAATTGGAGTATCGTCTTTTAAGATAATATTCATTTTTACGTTAGTTGTTTTGATCTTTTTTGGCTCATAATTTTCAATAATTTCATGAACCATTCTTTTTGCCTTTTTGCTAGCATTTTCATCAATATGAATGTCATTGGTTTGTTCAGCTATATTTATATTCATTACTTTGTATATTTCATTATTATCAGAAGCTTTAACTGCCTTTTGCACAGTAACACCGTTACCATCAATTTTAATATCTGCGTATTCACACAATTCTCTTCCTTTTACTACGTCTATACAGTTTGTTGGTACAACGTGGAAAATTAAATCAAATGTTTCATCATCAATTTTTGTTTCACCGTGAAAACCGTGAATATTGCTACCAAAACCTACGAGAAAAAGTTTTGATTCTGCTAACATAGGTTTGCCAATATCAACATACACGTCGTACGTTACAATATTATATTTACTGCCAGTGTCAAATAAACATGTTAATTGATGATTATTAATCAGAATAATTTTATTCATTACATCGTCTAGAATAGGAACTATATGTTTTACATTTTATTCGAACTTATCATTATTTCTTTCTGTACATGTCCTTGATAAATGACCAAATTTGTTACATTTAAAACATTTTGGGCCTTTTTCTTTATTCTGACAATCGTTGGATTTATGACCTCTTATTCCACAATTATAACAAATAATTTCTGATTTTGTCTCTTTCTTTTCTTTTCTGCCCATTATTATTTTATTTTCAGCTTTCTTTAATTCAAATGGTTTGTTTTTCTCTCTAATAGTATCATAAGATTTCAGTTTTTCTTTGAAATCTTGTATATTTTTAGCGCCATAAAGCATTACTTTATTTACATTAAGATCTCTGATACCATCGATTACATATTGGAAGAGAGTATTATCTTCTACATTTCCTCTAGAAGCTAATTCTCGCATACTGAAAAAATATTCTTGTATACGCTCTTATTTCTTTGCATTTTTCTTTCAATCATCATTTTATTTATTTTTGCGCTATTTGTAACTGTTTTGAATTCATCTAATATAGCAGTTTTAAGTTCAATCCAGGACGTAATGTTTTTCTCACTTTTCACAAATAGTTTGGCAATACCTCGAAGGGATTTTTTTCCAAGAATAAATTTTTGAAAGTTATCTAAACCCATTATTTTACATGTTTCCTCGAATTCTTAAATCCAAACTTCAACTAATACAGATTCAGAGCCGTCATATGTATTTACCGAATCTTCAATATCTTTAAAACTAATAGCGAAGCGAGATATAGAATTATTAAAATTTTTCGTTGTTTTAGGTATGATTGTATTCCCTGAAAGACTGGAACAATCGTCTGCTAAATTCTTTTTAATGTCATTATTTTCATCTCCGTCATTATCATCCTTTTCTTCATAGTCATCCTCATTTTTGTTTTTTAATAAATTTCCTTTACACAAATTTTCAAATATAAAAGGTGTTAAATCTTCATTATCATAATCTAACTCGAGAATATTACATATAGAAACAAGGTTACCTTTCGTTAAATTATCTTTAATATATTGTAATTTTTCATTGTACTTTAAAGCATTTTTATTAAAGTTAAAACCTTCGAAATTTCTTATTCTTTTCCTATTTTCTCGATCACCTCCATTATGAAATATAAATTTATGAAGAGCCTTTATAGAACTTGTTTTAGCTACATTTATATTTTTCTCGACACTTTCAAACATACTGATCGACGACATCTTGTTGATTGCAGTTTGAAATATTGAAAAATAAATAATCAAAAAAAATAACTTACTGCGTTCTCTTCTTATTCTAAGGTCTATGGGTATATGCAAAGAATAAAGGTGATTTATTACTATGTTGCTAACACTACTGTTGACACTTGAATATTATTTTGTTGTAGTTGACAATTGCCTTTTCTTTCTTGTTTCCTTATTTTTTTTCTCCTTCCTTTTTCCTTTTTTTTGTTCTTCTTCTTCTTTTTCCTTCTTTTTTTTTTTTTTGATAATTTGAAATGCCGGAAATTACACAACTTACACATTTAGAATTTCACAATATTTGAGTATTTTATTTCATTCCTGGTTGAGCCCCCATTTTGTGGGAAAATTATAACACATGATTTTCCATTTATGATTGGTTATTTATTATTACTTAATTTTACGATACAATATTTATTATTACTTAATTTTACAAAATAAATTGAGTTAATTTTACAGAAAGATATAAATTCTAATTTTAACATTAAATACGAATGCTTTATTCCGTCGCGTCGTTACTTCGTTAATCAAGCGTCTTCACGTCCTTTTCGTCTTAAATCTCACTTAGCACTACTCCATGTATGTATTATATTAAATTACATCATCATTTTTTTAAATTAGTATTCGGCAAGAAGAAAGAAGAGTGAGAACTTTCCTCTCCTACATATGGTATATGTAAGTATATGTGCCACTATTAACGATATACTCTCGATAAAAGAGTAAAAAATTTTAATAAACCGTCAAAAATTATTTTTTCTTTGAGCACGTGTATTATGTATTCGGATTTGTAGTCTTATGTTGTGCCACTGCTATCGACGTACCGTACCTTCGATATTGAAAAAAAAATTTCACGATAAACCGTCGAAAAAAATTTTTCACAGCACAACATAAAATAAATTTTTGTTTTTTATTTAAGGATAGCTTTTAATATCCTACCGACGAAAAAAATTATTAGAATACTGATTAAATTCAATTTATTAACGTAATTTCTTTCAAACGAATTTACAATTCAAAATTCAAAATTAGAATGAATCTTAATTTTAATTCTTCTACAAATTTTATTACAATAACATATTTTTAAAGATAACAATTTTGCTGATTATACAAAATAAATTTATAATTCCATGAGAAAATAAATTTTATGAGAAAATAATTTTTGCGACTTTTAGTTTTACATGAAATGCCTTTTGTAATATGATATATTAGGTCATCTCAAAAGTAATGTCAGATTTTTATATACTACTTAGTTAAATTGAAATAAAAAACGCACAGTTTTCCAGTTAATGTTATATACATATGTACATTTACCATTAATTATTATTTACAACTTCTTCCCATCTTTTCTTTGGTTTTAATTGAAAAAAATGCTTGAACTCCTTATTTTACATCGTCGTATGTTTTGAACTTTTTTCCACTTGGATAATTCTGGAGGCTGCGGAAAAAGTGGTAGTCCGAAAGTGCCAGGTCTGATGAGCATTCACCATATTCCTACGCTGCCTGCTCTAGTTCAATGTGCCAGTTGTGAGAATTTCCAGTGGGTGAAATATTTATTTGCATTTACATTTATCATAGGAAAAGTAGGCTGATACCATGTTCTTAATTAGGTCGAGTTCTTTTGTTAATGAATCAAGGGAATTTTTTTCATCTTGCAGTAAACTGAAACGTAGTTGTGCGTCGGCTAGGCCAGTTTTGAAAGAAATCGCGGCTATTTCTTCACGATCTTTAATAACAACACTATTATTTGTTTGATGTCGTAGCTTAGCTGTTTTTGTACACTCATTTAGTAGTTTACGTACTCGAGTAGCAAATGATTTTGAAAGCTCGTCTGGAAACTGTCGATATTGTTTTAAATCGTTCATGTGAATGAGAAAAGACTTTTCAGAAACGAAATGTTTTCGTAACTGATTTTTAAAATCGTCAATTGAGGTGAAAGTCGTGCCTTAGAGAAGGCTGTAGGCCTTGCCTCTGAACCGTGTAACGACTATACGTAAGAATAAAGGCTTTTCATCTGCACTCAAACACTCGAGTCTATTTTCACAACACCGAATAAATGTTTCGAGTTCCGTTACGAGATTTGGGCTGTACTCTCCTGTAATAAGGGGTATGGTATGCCTTACGAATTGACTTATTTTAGAATCGACTGCCATTTTGGGTTGTTGTTTTTTACCGTAATGTTAACACTGAACGTCGTAATGCGTGATTTTACTTTTCCTCTTCGCGACAAAGCTGTTCTAATTCACTCTCGTTAATGGAAATAGAACTTAGACGCTTTGATAAATTTACAATATTGCCTTAAATTTTGCTGTTTGGATTGGTTTTTTTCTAATACTATTTGATTTCTGGTGTCCAATTTATAAAATTTTAATTTGCTCTCACTTGATGAAACGAGATCTACATCAGTATCAGATGAATCTGCCATGGACTTTTTAGGTATTATTATTATTTCTGTTTTCGATGTCTGTTTTAACTTTAGAGAAAAAATAAGAAAGAAGAATTCTTTTTTGGTTTTTGCATTCCAACCAGAATTTTTAATAGTTGAATATTATGAGGTCATAATTTTATAAGGTGACATACTCACAAAGGTATAAAATGACAAAAATTCAATTTTCTATGCGATTTTTCGGAGCTCTAAATTATTTTCACCAACTAAAAGAGAAACCTTGATATGCAATTCCATATTTGGTTTTCAAAATCGACTTTCAATAATTAAATTTACGCAGTCGGCAATTACGGCCGAAATTAGTTGATTGATTTCGAAAATTTATTTCAGGTAAACAAAGTGTTGACCACAGCATTTTCATTTAAACTCGTGTAATTGATTTCAAATATGCAATATGTTTACTAAAGCATTTATTTAAGCGTGTGTAAAAATTAAGAGAAAAAATTATTCGAAAAAATCAATTACTTGTTGTAATTTAATATTTCTTTAAAGATTTTCGAATGTTTATAGAATTTTCTATAGTATAGAAGGTATGAAATTTTACCAAGAAAAAATAATGTTTTACACCGTTGCTGCAAAGGAGTTTTTTTTACGTGTTAGAGTGGTTTGATTACTTATTCTTATTACTACAATTTTTTTCAATTTCCTCTTTTTTTTGTTTTTTTCTTTTTAATTCAAATTTTTTTTGTTTTTAAATCAAAAAATTGTTTTTATTTTTATTTTTTTTTAATATTTAAAAATTCTTCTAAAATACATTTTTCTTGAAGTGAATTATAAAATTTTGGAATCATCATACACTTCTGACACTAAACACATATTCAGAACTTTTTGTTTATTTTTTTCCAATTACTATATTTCCTATCATTACCTCTTTTATTATTACAAGTTTATTATTACTATTACTATGTATTCTCTTAATTATAGTGCCCTTTTCTAACTAACATTTCACTTGAAAACATTTGGTTGTTGTTAAATTTTTTATCTTGTTTAAAATTTTTGTTATATACCTATATATCAGGTGTTTTCATATGAAATGTCCGATTTTGTATATGTTAAGAGCCCAATTTAGTAAAATGGCTTGCAAAAGGACCGCCTACAGCCTACATTTTTCAACCGATTTTCATGAAATTTCGAATATAGACAGGTGTAAGGGAATTGTGGTCCTTAAGTGGAACACATTTTTGAAAAAGTCCTTTATTTCAAAAATACAAGGATTCAAAGTGTGGCTGTTTAGCGATTTTGGGCCTGCAAAGTGACCACCTACAGCTTACAATTTTTAACCGATTTTCATGAAATTTTAAATATAGATAGGTGGAAGGGAATTGTGGTCCTTAAGTGGAACACTTTTTTAAATTTTGGTCCTTAAATTTTTTTATATTCGATTTTCGAAGGTACAGAAAAAAAAAAAATTCACTAAACTTTTCACACTTTTTTCATGTATTAAAACGTTTAGATACTGTGATTTCTTCTTATAGGATTGAAATATAACCTTTTCCAAAAAGTTTAAAAAAAAATTCAGGAAAAGTGGTTACGTAGTTTAATTATTATAAATAAAACAAATTGTTAATTTTTCATAAAATTTTATTACTAATTTTTCATTTCACATAAATTTTTTTGCATATTTATGGGTTTAAATAAGAATCACACAGATAGTATAAACTCTATAAACTCGATGCAAATAAAATTGCAATTTTTGTAGTATGTGTGATGATTAATGTAACGTAAACAGCATATAAAAGTTATGTATAGTTAAGCTGCACATAGCTAGGTATATAGATATATTAGCAACACATTTTGTATGGGAATGGTGATCGGTGATGATGAATATGAAATAATAGAATTAGCATGATATGTACATTCATATGTACATATATACTACGCATAAAAGCATATTTTACTAATTGTTGTTGGATTGAAGCAAGTGTATTTTGGGTTTTGGGTGCTAATTTTTTATATTCTGAATATTAGAAAAATTATAGTGTTACATAGAATTTAGATTTCAGTGATTATTTGGTGATAAATATAATATTTTACTAAAATTTCAGTATTTTTGAATACTACTTTTTTTTAACCCTAGGATTGCCTGATCGTATATAAATGTATACATTCGGACTTTAAGTCTTAATTTAAATATGATCCCTTCGAGCTAGGACCTTGAAACTTCACCAATTCTTCCATTGGAGGATCCTCACCATACAGCCCAATTTTCAAAGTCCTAGCTCAAAATCGATAAAACAAAATATTCTTTTTTATGCAAAAACACAAAATTTGACGGTGCGTATACAAATGTATACCATACATTTTATATGGAAATTTTGAAAATTTTTTTTCAAAAAACGATATCTCAGCATCCCATAGACCAAAAACTAAAATGTTTATACTAAAAGATTTATCAAAGTGTTCTCTTTAGTTTTGTTTTTACAGTGTTGTTGTACTTTTTTTTGTTTTCAAGATAAAATACAAAACAACATCAAAAACATGAATGTTTCATACATTTTTCTACATTCATAAAGGCAAACATCTACTTTTGACTTTGAAGATCCATATCTCAGCATCCTCTGAACCAAAAACTAATATTTTTGGATTACAATATTTGTTGAAGTGTTTCTATTGAGCTATCTTATACAGTAATTCTGTAAGTACTATTATTTTCAACCAAAAGGACAAAATACGCGAAAAATCATGAAAATTTTTAACATTTTTAACCTTATTTTCTATTTTATTTCGAAAATAGAAAAAATATAGGACATTAATAGAAAAACCACTAAGAAGAACACTTCAATAAAGATTTTAATATAAAAATGTTAGTTTTTGGTTCACCGGATGCTGAGATACATCTTTTTGAAAATAAAATTTCACAATTTCCATATAAAATGTATGGTATACATTTGTATACGCACGGCTAAAACTTTGAAAATCTTGATCAGGCAATACTAGGTTAAACTCGTCAATCATTCTACCTCCAAGGTGACGCCGAAAGAATGAATTGAATTGAAAAATAAAATGTACAATATTTAAAATTTCTACAAATTCTTCATATTTTGAAAACCTTATACCTATATTATACCGTATTATTTATTATTTTAACACTCCATTCAATTTTTGACCGTTTTCGTTTTTAAAGTTGAATATCTCAGGACTCTAAAAACCGATTGAATTGAAATTTCTGCACAATATTAGTCTTGTCATTCTCTATAAAACTCTCTTTAGCACCAAAACGATCCCTGAACTGAGACGCGAGTTACAGGGCGCTAAACATAAAACTCACACGAATCAATTTTAAGTATCAAAATTTTACATTTTTTGACTCCTTATAAAAGTATGTTGCCGTGAGACTAAGGAACTGAAATTTGGTCTGGATATTTTTTGAAGGGTCTAATATTATATGAAATTTTAACGGTGAATATCCGTTAACTAGGGCAAAAGGTATAGGGTAAAATACAAAAAAAGTCATTTTTCCAACATACAACTTTTTTTTTTCTTTCTATAAGGCTCTCCTTAGTTCATACCATGATCCTTGAAAAAAGTACGCATTTCAATTTAGAACTATTTTCTGACCTAGTGCATTTTATTTGACTCAAATCGGTGCAACAAAGGCCGAGATATAAGAGTTCAAAGTTGAAAAGCCACATATCCTTCCATATGAAAATTTAAAAAATAAAATAATTCAATATTTTTGAATTTTTACATAAAAAATTTGTTGTATGAAAAATTTGTGACCTTCAACTGAAATAATTTCAGATATAACAGCTGCATGCTAGCTGTAGCCTGTACCTACATACACATTTTACAAACGTACATCATCCATGCAGTATGATCGCTATATAAAGCTATAGCTATAGCTATAGCCATTACTATGAAAATTTTTCAAATCATATACACCAACACTTATTTGCTTGTGTTGGTGCAGACACAAATACATTTCAGACGATGTTATTGTTGTTTTCGAAAAATTTTTTTTACTAAATTTGGCTCTTAAGTAAAACACTGTAGTTTTTTGTTTAATAACATTTATTAAAAAAAAATATTCACCATTTACATCGATCGTCTTTTGCCAACGATCTGGCAAGGAGAAAAAGCCTTTTTCAAAAAAGCCCTTTGTTCTGCTCCTTAGAAATTCGTCAATTACCGAAATTATAGAGTCCCGGTCTACGAAGCGACGATTTCGCAGGAAGTTATCTAGGCTCCTGAAAAGATGGTAATCGGTAGGAGACAAGTCGGTCGATACGGTGGATGGTCTAAAATTTTATACCCAAGCTCTGCAAGTTTTTGGCTCGTGATACTTGAAATATGTGGTCGTGCATTATCATGTAAAAGTATGGGTCCATGCCTATTTACGAGTGCTGGTTATTTAACTCGTAGCTTTTTTACCTTTCCAATGCGAGCTAGGCTGCAACTTATCGGACATTTCATATGCAAATACCTGATACATAATTACTTTATAATAGGAGTATTACATTTTGTTTGTTTACAATTCCAATTGTATTTAGTTTATAAGTCGTTTAGTTTTTTTTTTCCAAATAAGTTGTGAATGGACAATATAATGCCATGATAATCGTTTTACAATATTATGTTGTTAATAAGAAAGAAAATATGTGTGTTATATCATTGTAATATATGTCATATGTTATATTATACCATTAAAGTGTCATTGAACGTTAAATAAAATAATAATAATACTGACTTTTGCGGTGGTGGATTCCGTTTTGTGATATGTTTTTTGTATTAGCTTGAAATTTTCGTGGTGGTTTTTAATTTTTATTCTGCGTCGAATTTTGAAAAATGCTATTACGATTATCGTCATAACCATTAGCGTAATACCGAAGCTATTGGCGTAAGATTGTTATTGGTGTGCCGTTGACTTTCTCTCCCGTTCTTCCTACTTTAATATATGTTTTGATATTAAAAGATATTTTCTGCTTGAGTATCTAGTTTAGACTGACTCTATTGAATTTATTCAAAGTATCTCAACATGTTGGATACACAATAATTACATTATACATAGTAGCTACTTACTGTACTATATTAAAATGTAAAAAGTGTTTATCTCTACAAAATATTTGCGATTACTCGTTACATAGAAAATGCTTAGCTATACGAGGTACTTGCATTATCGCATTACACCTGCTTCCTTTAGAAGAAAGAATTATTTCGTCTTATAACATAAAATAGAAGGAATTACTTTTAACTTATAACTAGTACAAAAATCAAAATAAAGAGCGTTTATTTTTTCAAAACAAATCCTTATAGGTAAATTATTTTCTTGTTCTTGTTTTATTTTAATTTTATTTTTATTTTTTTTATAGTATCTAATTATTGATCATTTTCTCTTGATGATTTATGCTACAATTTATAGTTATAGGACCCGATATTATACTAAAATGAATGAAGCTACAAAATGTTTAACTTATGATAAACCTTAAGCTATGATTTTTCTTACAGAATCCTGCGTTAGTTATACATATTTATTTATTTATTTATTTTTCATTTGACATATTTAACTAATCTATTCTTGTGTACCAACATCTCTTCCTCCTTTTCGAGATTTTTAATCTTTACATTGAAACCTTGGATGTCGATAATTATGTATGGACCGGTATAAATTGCATCGAGTTTGTGTCGATGCTCTTTTTTTAATAGTACTTTTTCGTTGATCTTGAAATCAAAACTTTTAGTATTATGATCATGAATATTTTTGTTCCTTGTTTTGAAAGCGTGTAGCAATTCTTGCGTGACTTTGTGCATGGTATCCAGTTAAATTTTAGTTCCTTGGAGTAGTTGTCGAAGTTGTAAAGGGGTTCAACTTTGCTATTTAGCATGAATTCCGGCATATTTGGGATTTGCCAAAAACTAATTCGAAAGGCGTGAATTTTTCTTGAAAACAAGCATTTGGTGTTGTATTGTGACAATAAGTAAAATATTTCAGATAAACGTCCAAATTATTTCTATTTTCGTTTATATAGAATCGGAGATATTCATTGAGTACGCGATGGTTTTTCTCTACTTCCTAACTTTTAATCATGGTAAGCTGTTGATGTTTTGTGTTCAGTGTTAAGGAGATCAAAAATTTCTTCATTAAGTTGGTTTTTATATTTGGTTCCTCTGTCTGAAAAGATAACTTTCATCGGACCGAAAATTAAAATGCAACTTTCAACAATAGCGCGAGCAATTGTTTTTGCTTTCTTATCTGGGACAGGAGATGTAATCAGGAATTTGGTTAGATTGCAAATTATTGTGACTGCGTACCGATGGCCATCAGCAGTTTTCTCAAAGGTACCGATAGTGTCAACAACAACGGTGTCGAAGGGTTTTTTTGGTGTCTCTGTAATTTGCAAGGGTTTCGTGTTTTTTGCTTTTATTTTATTTACCTAATATTGTTTATAATTATAAACAAATTTACCTACGTCCTTGTGCATATTTTTCCAATAAAAGTTTGATTTCAGTTTGGCATATACATTAACCGCTTTCGTCCTGAATGTCCATCAAAAATTAGGTCATTCTGGTATCTTTCTAGTAGTTCTTTAATATTATTTTTATCGCATATTAGGTTTATTTATTATCGCGATTTTTATATTTTTCAAGCATTTGTTTCCCGTTTTTTTAAAGAAACTTATTTTAAATAGGGCAAATATGCAATCATTGTTATTAATTTGGACTTCTTTAATATTTAATCTGTCAGCTTCTTTTTTTAATTCCAGAAGTAATAACTCTAATGTTATTTTCTGTTTGACAGAGAATTCGTACGAATTATTCTTCATTCCTCATTTTATATTACTGAATACTTTTAAGATTATTTGTTCTCGTTCATAATTGACGTAAAATTTTATTTTTGGGCTTGGCCATATATTTAGTCCTTCATAAACTTTAATATTACACTCAATGTTACGATGAGTAAGTTGTAAATATTCATATTTACTGTTTTGATTTAAATTATTTTTATAACGATTTCGCCTACGAAATTGCGAATCTTTAAAGTTTTTATTTTTGTCTTCACGTTTGTTTATATTATTTAATTTTTTTTTATGTAAGGTATCATTATCAACGTTTTTATTGGTTATTGACCTAGTTTGAACGGCAAAGACTTTAACAAGATTTGGATACAAATGAAATAGGTAAGTCTGCGCCGTTTATATTTTGAGACAAAACTGCTCCTGCTGCGGTATTTGACGCGTCTACTGTTAGTATGAATTGTTTTGAAAAATCGTGATAACTAAGGATTGGTGGTTTATTAAACTTTTCTTGAGTTTTTTGAATGAATTTTGGCATTCGGTCTTCCATACAAAAGGAGTGCGTTTTCTCGGCAGATTATTCAAAGGTCGGGCTAACTCGGCGAAATTTTCAAAAAATTTTCTTTAATAGTTCATGAATGCTAAGAATTTTCTTGCCAGTCTTTATCATTGGGTTTTGAGTAGTCTATTTCTGCCTGAATTTTTGAATCATCTGGAATAATGGAACAGATTAAAAATATTGTTCTTAAATTATTTAGGTTGTGTTTTTTGAAAGATCCAATGACAATAATGTCGTCGATATACAAGAAACATTGCGAAAGCTAGTGACATCATACGAGAGAATGAGTTTGAAGAAATATTAAGTCCAAACGGTAAAACGTTCCAAATATAAGATCCGGAGTTAGGCTGAAGGAAGTTATGTCCCTGGCATCTTCATCCAACGGCACTTGATGGGAACCAGAATATGAATCTAGAACTGAATAGAATTTTGTTCGCCCGAGGTTATCCAAAATATCGTCGATACGTGGAAGCGGAAACTTATCTGCGATTAACATTTTATTTACTAAACGGTAATCAATGTACATATGCCTTTTCGATCTTTGACCTTTCTTTGGTACTAAAATTAATGGGCTATTTTAGATAGATTGGCTTGGTTCAATTAGTTTATTTTCAAGAAGCCTATTGATTTGTTTTTCGATTTCCTTCTCTTGAGTAAATAGTAAACAGTAGTTTTTTACATAAACTGGTGTATTGTCTGTTATTCTAAGTTTTTGTTTATAGAAGTTATTAACAGTCATGGGATCAGATTCTAAAGCAAAGACATCCGGGAATTCTTTAACTAAATTTAAAAGTTTGTTTTTATAAAGATCGTTTATGTGTTTTGAAATAATTTCAGATAACTTTTGAATAATGGCTGTTTGAGTATTTGACAGTTGTAGAACACTAAAATTTGGATAAGGGTTGGGTTTTGAGAGTAGTGTTGGGTGGGTTTAGAATATTATCTGACGTAGTATTCATGACAAGGATCAGAGGTATTTTTGAAGCCTCTGTTGTTTTTGGTATGAATACTTCTTCCGAGATTTCCTGGTCAATAATGACACATTTTTCATCTATCGGTAAAAATAATTTTTGAACTACTTCAAAGATTGGAAAAATTAACTTTTGTGAACCTGTTTTTTTTGTGACAGACATATTTTCATAATTCAAATTACATTTATAGAGTTCAATAAAATCTTTGCCTAGAATGCCTTCTGCTGGAATATTGAATTAATCAGAAACTACGTGAAATGCGCAGAAAAGTTTTTTATTTTGAACTAAAATATTTGTACCGACTGTTTTTAATGATTTTATTGTATTTTAGGTAATACCTTTAATGTTAATAATGTTATTTTTGTTTACGCAGAAAGGTTTTGTAAATGTTTAATAATTGGAATATCTGCCTGGGTGTCTAACAAGAAGATTTGATCGGAAAAATTTAGTTCAGTTTGAATGAGGATAATCAGGCTGGATTGATGTGATCGAATCGTTTAAAGTTTTTGAGTGCTTTCGGCAAGAACTTCCTACATATGCCCATAGCATTCGGTGCCTGTGGCGTTTTCCGAATATCTAACGCTTTTTTTATTGTTTTTGTTGCCATTATATTATCAATTTAAATTTTGATGTTGATAATAATGATTAGGTTTATAATGATTGCCATTACGACTAATTGTTATGAATTATAACAGAAGCTCATTTTTATAGATTTGTTAAAAGTCGTATTCACAAAGCAATCTATTATCGAGTCTGTAATATTTCATGATATTGGGTCTATTCTGCACGCCTTCTGTTATGAAATTCTGTTATTTTTCTGTAATTTTTTCGAACAAATTTTGACAATTCGTAACAGAATCTGTAAACCCTTAAATTTGTATTCTAACAGCACTAATTCATAAAAGTTCTGTAAAAAAAATCTATTATGATAACATAACCATTTCGTTGACTTTTATCCTGGCAATTTCTCCGTAATATTTTGTAAAAATTTGATTATTTTATTAAAATTTATAAAAAGAGTTTAAATTGTTGTGAAAACTGCATTAATTTTGAAAAGTATTGTATAAAGATTTATTGTAAAAAATAGATTATTGATCTGTATTCTTGTTTAATAAAAATGGACGGAATTGATATTTTACTTTCTTTAAGATTGAGGAATATGCTATAGTACTTGACATTCTTTACTTTCGGAATCTATTTCTGTTATGAATTTCGAGACTTCTTTTGGGTCGTTAAACTCACTGGAAGCTAAAACTTAGTGCATAATTCTTTATATGTTTGTGCTGCAGATGCAACGCTTCGTAGGAGTAAATACTTTGTGGACATTACAACTGACTCCCATAGTCCTCCAAAATGTGGGAATCGTGGAGGTATGAAGTTAAATTATGTATATTTTGTGTGTTCCAGCAGTACTTGTAATTTTCTCAATAGATCTGTTGTTTGTTAGTATCTCTTGTAACTCTTGAATTTGATTTTTATCTCCAACAAAATTTTTCCAATTTCGCAAAAGATCTGTTGACATTTGCCTCTCCTAGCTATAAACCGTTTTAACGCTCTAATAAATGCTTCCGTTGTCAGACATTATCTCTAAATGTGTTGCCTTTGTGAAACAGCAAAACACTGCGAGATATGTCTTCAATGGCTTTTTATCTCTTATTCTAAAATGTGTGTAAAATGGTCCACAGAAATGAACGCCATAGTTGTAAAATGATCGTGCTTGTTGTACTCTGGAATCAGGCAATTTATCCATTATTTGTTTCATTAAGAGAGGTCTTATTTTTGTACATCGAATACAATTGGCAACAACTGATCGTGAGAGATCTCTAACTTTTAGTATCCAATACTTTTGCCGTACAACAGAGTTCAGTGCTTGAGTTATGGATGTGATTGTAAATTAATTTTGATATGAAGTGATCTCCTGGGAGAAGTACTGGATGCTTGCATCATATGGTATATTGGCTGTCCTTGATTATCTAAAAATGGTATTAAGTCCAACAGCTTGCTAGTTGGACCGACTTGTTTGTTTTTATTGATGTTTTTTATGTCATCCGTGAACTACTACTATCTCTCGTGTTGCTTCTTCTAATTCTATGGTTGTTAAAAATTTGGAACACTGATATTCCTTATATCGCATTACACGAATAGCTCTAATTATTGTATATATGCCATGACATGTAATTTTTTAAATAAATTACTGTGATTGGCTGTGTAAATAGGATGCTGACTTGATGTGCCATTTGTAACATTGAGTATGCATTCTCTTCATCTTCAAAGTGAGAAGTTTCAGTATTGTTAGATGGCGACATCCTTTTTGGAGTATAAATAAATGTAGGTCCATTTAACCAAATTTTGGAATTTAGTAGTTGATCTGATAATGCGGCACAAGATATGAGATCTGTTGGGTTGACTTTCGTTAGTACATATCGCCATTGTGATGCTTCTGCTAATTCTTGAATTCTTGTAACTCGATTGGCAACAAATGTTTTTAACCTTGCTGGATCTCCTTCGTCTAAAATATTTTTTCATCGAATTTTTGATTGATTGTTTTTGTAATTTTATCTGTAAGTTTTCCTCCACAGTTTAGTTTCACAGGTAGAGTTGTTGGTTTGACTGGTACTACTCGTGACTTCACACACAATAATCGGACAGTTATTTGTACTTGCTGGTCCTTTGAATGTATGTAAACTGCTGCGCCTTACGCTTTTTAAGTTACATCTCAAAAATGTGAAGCTGTGTAGTTCTTGAAAGATTTTGGCTTAATACATGCCTGGGTATTTGGATCTTTCTTATAGTTCTGGTAATTGTTGAATGAATTTTGTCCATTTTTGTTGTTTTTCTGGAGCAAGTTCATCGTACCAACTAATTTTTGCCTTCCACAAATTTTGGAAAAATATTTTGCAAGTTATGGTGATTTTAAATCTGTTGAAATACTGAAATAATCAGTTACAGGATGCCATAAAAGCCCAAGTGTCTTAATATGACTCTTCTCCTTTTCTCGAAATTCCAATTGCAGTTCAAGAATGTTTTTGATTAATTCTAGGTGATTGGCACACCATTTGTATAATTCAAATCCACCTGCCTTTAATAAAAGTTGAATTTCAGTTTGAGTTTTAACTGCTTCTTCCAAATTATCGTCCTTAATTGCTTTTAATCCGAAACGATACGTTACACCTTCTTCTTCTGCCAATTGTTGTAAACATCTTGTTGCTAAATAAAGTGACGATTTTGTAACATATGTTACAGTGCACAATTATTGGATCGGATGAGTTGTTTCTCCACATTATTAGGTGTAAATTTCTCTTTTTCTCAGCCAATTTGATTTGCCTGTACATTGGTTTTATGTCAGCAGTAAATATATGGCGCTTCATCCTAAATCTCAATATAATCGAAATTAAGTTATCTTGTACTTTTGGAACTGCCAACATCAAATTATTTAATAATAAATTTGTGGCTGTTTTGGCAAGCATCAACACCAGCCTGTGTTTTGTAGTACTACTGCTTGGTTTCAAAACGTAATGATGAGGCAAAAATAGTTGAGATAGCCGATATCTTCCTTTTTAACTTCCTCCATATGATTTAATTTTAAGTATTCTGCGAGAAAGTCACACTATTGTTGCTTTAATTCTGGGTTTCTTGATAATTTATTTTTGATGCTTATTAATCGTTTAAATGCAATGTTTTCTGAATTTTAGAGTAAATTTGTGTGTCAATTGGTAAGTTGACGATGAATCGACCTATTTCATCGCGCGTAACCGTATTGTTGAAATATTCTTCACATTTTTGTTGTGTGAGTGTTAATGTTTGATTGCCACTATATTCCTCTGTTTTCCAATATTTACGAAGGTGATTGTTGAGTTTGATGTTTGTCATTCCTCAAAATGATTGTTAATTGCTGTCCAGCACTGCTTTTCCTTATACGATCCACTCCAATGTGGTGTTTTGTAAAATTGTCAATTTTAACTTGACCCATTCTCATTAATTCGCCGAATAATTCAGCTCCTAATAAAATGTCGATCTCTTTAGGCTTTTTGGACTCGATATTCGAAGGAATATTCCAGTTAGCTATTTGAATGTGATGATGTGGTTGACATGATGTGATTGCCTTTATGACGTAAGCTTCTAACTAGCTGCTGTAGTTGCTATTATTCGGGCTGATGGTTATATTGATGCGACTCTTTACTTTTAATTTCGAATTTCCGATACCTGAGATAGCAGTAGGTAATTTGATGTTTGTGAACTTTAATTTTCTCCATCTTTAATGTCATGTTAACCTTATGAGATTTTTGTTTTGCCTGCTGTGGTAAAGTGCAATAGCATGTTATGTTTCTTGTTGCATTTCAAGCAGCTTCTTCATGTATCGTACATTTTGATGCAATGTGTCCACCTTTTAAACAATTTAAATCAAATTTGTAATTCAGATGGTCTTTTTTGCCGATCTTGTCTAAATTCTATATCGTTGACTGAGAATCTCCCATGCAATGATATAATTCTCAAGTTTTGTTTTGTTTCAAGTTTTAGCTCATATAAAGATTTTGAATGAACTTGATTAATATTTATTCCATCAATAATTTTTTGTATTGAATTAATTAGGGTAATTTGTCTTCGAATTGAATTTGGTGGTTCAACAGTGACACCTTTCGAAGACGATGCCGTATTAATTTCATTGGATGTATTAGTTTGTTGTGTTGTGGTTTAAGAATTCATTTGAAAATTTAAAAGATCCGTCAACTCAGCTAAGAAACATTGATACCCAGTTTTTACTAAATCATAGTAATTCTTTTGGAAATAAATTTGTTGGCGACGTTTGAATTAAATTGATTTGTTGATCATTTGCTTCGAATTGGTTACACAACTCGTTCAAACGTTGTATATAATTTTTGTTACGGTAATGAAAAAAAAATTTTAATGGTAATTAAAATTTATGAGCAGTTTTAATACTTACATTCAAAAAGAAAGCCAAAACCGCAAAGCTCCTGATCTCCTGATGAGTCCAAACCGGTCTACTAAAAAATTCCGGCTGCTTCAGCCTGGCGTGGAATCTTTGGACTTACCATGTCGAGGGGCGATCAAAGCCGTAACATAGTCGTAGACCGGTTATTTTAAGTTGTAGAAAACAAAAACACAAATTTTTTTTCTAATTTGCTTAAATTGAAAACTTAGAGAAAAAAAAAACAATTTATTTTTTTCCTTATTCTCTCTTTTTTTTCCATCATCTTTTGTCTTTATTTTTTTCAAAATTTCATTGATTATTTCCTCTTGAGAAAAATCATATAATTTTTGTTTTTATTAAATTTGATCAAGCTTTTTCTTTCTTTGTTCCTTTTTTGTTTAAATAAAAGAATTCGAGTAATTTAGAAATGAAACAATAAAAATTTTATTACAAAAGAAACTGACGTTTTCTTAAAAAATTAAAAATTAAAAATTACAAAAAAAGTTTAACTTACAAATTAATGTTTGTTTTTTTTTCTTTTCTTTAAAAATGTTAAATCTTTTTTTTTCTCAAAAAAAAATTTTGTTACAAAAAAAAGTGGTGTTTTCTTAAAAATACAAAAAGATTTAACTTACAAATAAATGTCTGGTTTTTTTTTCCTTCCTATCTTTAAAATTTAAAAAATTTTTTTTTCTTCTCCAAAGAATGTTGTGTTGTTGTTGCTGTATGTAAAACGTGTACGTTTAATAATAATTAATAATTAAAAATTGTTTTTTTTTTTCTTCAATTGAAATAACAAAAAAATTCAAAATTTTAAATTATAAATTTTTTCATTTGATTTTTGTTTCAATATCAACACACAATAAATGTAAAAGTTCTCACTTGATTGGATTGTCAGAAACATCATTATCATTATTTTCAAATTAAATTTTTTTTTCCTCTATTTTACTTTAACATATAAACTATTTAGGCTTGATTTTAGTTTTACATTTTTTTGTTTTACATTTTTTTGTTTTACATTTTCACTGTTTTTTTTTTTTTTTTTTTTAAATAAAGTTTACATTAAGTAAATTTTTTGTTAATTTAATTTTAAAAAAAATCTTATTGCACAACATTGCTTTTTTTTTACATTTAAGTACCTACATATATGTATACATACTCGTATATGTATAGTATATATGTAATATGTTTCTTTTTTCTTTCCTTTTTTTTCATTCCTATAATTCATTTTTTTCTTCACTTTATCAAACTCAAAATATGTATAGTTATTCAAAAACATTTAATTATATTAAAATATACAAATGTGAACTTCAATTACTACTTTAATTTTAATATCTAAAACTACCCTTAGATTTGTACAGCCTACATTTTTCAACTGATTTTCATGAAATTTCAAATATAGATAGGTGGAAGGGAATTGTGGTCCTTAAGTGGAACACATTTTTGAAAAAGTCCTTTATTTCAAAAATACAAGGATTCAAAGTGTGGCTGTTTTGCGATTTTGGGCCTGCAAAGTGACCAACTACAGCTTACAAGTTTTAACCGATTTTCATGAAATTTTGAATATAGATAGGTGGAAGGGAATTGTGGTCCTTAAGTGGAACACATTTTTAAATTTTGGTCCTTAAATTTTTTTATCTTCGATTTTCGAAAATACAGATAAAAAAAAAATTCAACAAACTTTTCACACTTTTTTCATGTATTAAGACGCTTAGATACTGTTATTTCTTCTTATAGGATTTAAATATAACCTTTTCCAAAAAGTTTAAAAAAAAATTGAGGGAAATTGGTTACGTAGTTTAATTATTATAAATAAAACAAATTGTTAATTTTTCATAAAATTTCATTACTAATTTTTCATATCACATACATTTTTTGCATATTTTTGGGTTTAAATAAGAATTACACAGATAGTATAAACTGTATAAACTCGATGAAAAGAAAATTGCAATTGGAGTAGTATGTGTGATGATAAAAGCAATGACAATGTATTCTATAACAGACTAATTATTCCCATATAGCGAAATAGTCAGAACCAGTTGACCTCCAATCTCAACGTTTGGCCTCCAATCTAAAAGCTGTTTAAGCTCTTTCTTATTCTCAAAGTTTTTTCCTAATTTCTCACTTTTTTAAAATATATTCTCTTTTTTATCTATTTTCCATACAATACGTAGAAAATTTTAACAAAAATTTGAGAAATTTTAATATTTTTTACTCGCTATACAATCATTCTAATGGTTCTCATTACTATACAGAATCATATGGAAACAGCTTTCCTTTTACTGCATATTCAGATATATGGTTGAATACATATCATTTGGTTTAGTATAAAAATTTAACCAATTTGTATGAAGAATTGAAGACATAGGATTTGAGGGTATATTTCAAGAAGAAGAAGAAGCATACAAGTAGCTAATTTGCTTATGATCACATTTATAAATTTTAATGATAATTTACATATCAAATTTATTTATTTGCATAAAGTTTATCAGGTCAAATATATTGTTGATATCAAAATGATACTTTTAGAAAATAATTTAATTGATAAATTCGATCAAAAATCCTTAATTTTCTAGCACTAAAAATCTTTTTAGCACCAGGCAATCAGAAATCATAGCGATCAAAAATTTAAACAAAATCATCTACAAAAGTATCAAATGTTTTTGTACTTTAACGATTATATAGGACATTGTATTCATCCATATAAGAATTGTTTGATAGTATGTGTTGACGATACCTCAAGAAAACAATAAGGAGATGTTATATACATGTATGCCTTCGAATAATATAATTAATATACTTCACTTCAAAATAAAAAAAATAGTATTCAATTTTAAAGGATATATACATACATACATACGTATATATATTTGTTTTTTTAAACAGCAAAACATATACTTCAGCTGCACATACAATTGGAACAGGTATAATTTGTTGTTTATTTTTTAATAATAATGATATACAAAATTGTATTAGGACAGCCTAATAGTTTGATAGTATATGTTGACGGTAACAAAAAAAAAACAAGGAGGTGTTATAAACATAGTTTAACTTCAATACATAATATCACTTCAAATAGAAAAAAAAGATCTTATTTCCTTATTACCCTTTATAGCTTACCTCTATACATTTTTCAATGCAAAAGACCAAAAATATAGTTAATCACCGCATAAAAAAAATTGTATATGTGTTTGAAAAAAATTTACAAATTATTTACTTTATGCGTAAATGGTATTTTTGTGTTTTGTTGTTTTTGGAAAAGATATATGATGTGTATGGTATATGAGAAATGAGAAATGTATCAATATATTTTTATTGTTGCATTTTTTTTTTCTTGTGTTTGCTTGTGTATATATATTTTAAAGTAAAAATATATATTTAGAACAGCATTAGATATTTGTTAATGTAAAAGAAAATAAAATAACATGCCTATTAATTCTGATCTCCTGATCCATTACAGATAAAATGTTCATATTTCCTAATGAAAAAAATTTCCGCACAGGTCTACAAATTTTTTGAAAACTGCTGATTTTCGAATATACTGCCAGTGTACCTCTCTATGTATCTGCTCTGTGACTATACATAACTTTTATATGCTGTTTACGTTACTTTTATCACAGAGCAGAGCAGAGCAAATGCAATCAAATCACTACATGATGTTACCAAAGAATATTTGATGGGCTTGAGAAATGCTGGTGTACCTATGACCGGATATGAAGTAATTCTAGTGTATCTTATCATAAAAAAGTTAGACAGAACAACACATAACTTATATGAGCAACAGTTAGAAAATCCTAGAGATTCAAAGCATGGATCACTTATTGCGATTTTTAAAAAATAGATTCCAAACTCTAGAATCGTATTCACAAGAAAGAAAAACAGCTTCTGCCTCAAATCACAAAAACGGTAAAACACAATGAGCATTAGCCTTAGTAAAAGAAGCAGTTTGTATTTTATGTCAAGAACAACATTCGTTACACAAATGTAAACGATATCTTCAACAAACTGTGTCAGGTAGAGTATAATAAAGAAATATGGACTGTGTGGCAACTGTCTAAAAAAGGGTCATTTTTCTGGTAATTGTTCATCTAGACATTGCTACAAGTGTAGCAAACGTCATCATACCACCCTTCATTTAGAAATCACCAAAAATAATGAAAATAAAACCAAGCCACCCACGTCATTACAAACAGACAAAAATAGTGATATTCAGCAGTCTACATCAACACCAGCAGTCAACAAGGGTACCACTCAAAACGCAATGACAGTAGCATCGGGGTCTATGCACAACGTTAAGTCTCAAGTACTTCTAAGTACAGTAGTACTTGAAACAGAGGATAAATACGGCAATCATGTATTGTTGGGAGCAATATTGGACAGTGGTTCACAGATAAATTTGATAACTTCCAACGCTGTCAAATAGCTCAAGTTGAAAAAAGAATCATCATTAACCAACATTCAAGGTATAGGCGAATACAACACCGTGTAAACATTTTTAGAACTAACATAGAAGCTTATGTTTTGCCGCAAATTATCTGTCGACAACCTGCACATATGGTCAACATGACTAAGTTAGACATTTCAATAGATTTAAAACTGGCTGATCCACAATTTTATAACCCAGTTCCGATCGATTTGCTCATTGGAGCTTAATTGTACTATGAGCTATTAACGCAGGGTCAGAAGAAGCTGGGTGAAAACAAGCCTATTCTTCAAAATACGGTGTTCAGTTGGGTTGTATCAGGGAAGTTTCAATCAAGCGAACAATTAAACGAAAGCGTATGTGCAATAGGGATAATCGAAAAATCACAATTACAGAACTCGATTGAAAAATTCTGGGCTTTAGAAGAGATAACGGTCAAGAAGCATAAATTGACCAACGAAGAATCATTTTGTGAAGAACATTTTCGAGCGAACTTTAAGAGAGATGTTGACGGAAAATTTGTAGTGAAATTACCTTTCGCCCAAAAAGTGAGACAACTAGGCAACTCTAAGGACAGTGCTATACGACGTTTTCTGTAATTAGAAAGAAAATTCCATCAACATCCTGAATTGAAAAATTAGTGCCAAAATGTCATAAATAAATATGAAGATTTAGGGTATATTCAAAAAACATCGTTTCCAAATAAACAAGAACCTCATTACTTTGCTCCAGTTCATTGTGCGGAAAAGCCTGAAAATCAAACTACACAAATAAGACCTTTTCAGCAAAAAAAACATCTAACATAAGTCTTAATGATGAGCTACTCAAAGGTCCGATGGTACACAATGATTTATTTACAATTCTTTTGAGATTCAGACTTCCAAAATATGTTTTTGCATCAGATATGAAACAAATGTATCTTCAGATAAAAATTGATAAAGAACATAAAAGGTTCCAACTTATTGTGTGGCGCAATAATCCTAATGAATCATTAAGCTGCTATCAAATCAATAGGGTCGCATTTGGAAGTACATCGGCTCCTTATTTAGCCACCAGGTGTTTGCAACAATTAGCCATGGATTACAAGGACAAATTGCCACTAAGGGCAGAAATGATAAGAAAACATTTTTATGTTGATGATGGCATGGGTGGAAGAAATTCACTGCAAGAAGCCATAGAAAAGCAACAACAAATACAAAAAAATCTTAGAGTCAGCAGGTTTCAACCTTAGAAAGTGGTGTTTCAATAACGCCAAGTTGCTAGAAAATATTCCAGTAGTACATCGTGCATTACAGCTGGACTTTAATGATATGGGTGACGAAAACCATTTAAAAACTTTAGGCCTAATTTGGATACCTTATTGTGATGAATTTAAATTAAAGGTGAATGAACCTAAACATAAAAAGGTAACAAAAAGAACCATTCTCTCTGAAATTTCAAGTTTGTTTGATCCACTTGGACTGATAGGACCAGTTACTTTGAATGCAAAAAAATTTCTATAAAAAATTTGGTCATTACAAATAACATGGGATTCAGCATTTCCAACGGAACTCCATAATGCCTGGATGTAATTTAGAAAAGATTTGAATAATTTGAATGATGTTAGATTCCCACGACATGTATTTTCAAAAAAAGTACCAACTCAAATACAAATTCACACATTTGCCGATGCTTCAATGGAAGCATATGGAGCTACTGTATACTTACGAGGAATTTTCAATGATAACACGATTTCCGTACAATTACTATGTGCTAAGTCCAGAGTGGCACCACTGAAAACTTAAACTCTACCAAGACTTGAACTTCTTGCTGCTGTGATGGCGGCAGAACTTCACAACAGAGTTAAGCGTGACCTACAGCTTACTGAAGAAGTAAGCTATTTGTGGACAGATTCCACCATACTTTTGAATTGGATAAATTCACAACCATCGTTGCATGAAACCTTCGTTTCAAACAGAATTGGGAGAATTCAAGAGCTCACCAGTGTGCATCAATGGAAACACGTTCCCACCATCAACAACCCTGCAGATTTAATATCTCGGGGAGTAACAGCAGAAAAATTTAAGAATCATCATATATGGAAATACGGCCCGTTATTCTTATACGGACCAGAAACCAGTTGGCCATCGGATCAGCAACCAGAAGAGTCCACTATAGAACGAAGAAAAAAGGTCAAAAAACATAATACGCATTCTGAACTTCAAATTACACTTCCAGTAATCACACATGAGCATATATTAGAAAAGATTAACCACAAAAATTCTCTACATAGATTGACAAGAATTATAGCATATTGTTTGAGAATATCTCCGAGATATCAAAAGACAGAAAGGAACTTGTCGAATACACAAACGTTAACTGAGAACGAGTTAAATACTCCTTTAAACGCAATAGTTAGAATGATTCAGAAGGAGACCTTTAAAAATGATTTGACACATTTACAGAAATCACACACTGTTTCTTCAACAAGTAACATTGTTAGTTTATCTCCCTTCATAGATAGTGAAGGGATTTTAAGAGTAGGAGGAAGATTAGAATCATCAGCTCTGAGCTATGAAGCGAAACACCCTATTCTCCTGCCAAGTTCGCATTGGTTCACGAAAATGGTAATGACAAATATACACAAAGAAAACATGCATGCAAGACAACAGACTTTATTAGCTATTACTAGACAAAGGTACAAAGGTATAAAGGGTAAATTAATAGCACGGAGCATAATCAACCAATGTATTACATGTGTCAAAGCTAAACATCAAACACTTTCACAAATAATGGGAAACTTGCCTGCTCCAAGAGTTCAACCAGCGCGTACCTTTATAAACACGGGCAGGTCCTATTTGGACTCACTATCGTTTACGAGGAGAAAGACCTACTAAGAGTTATATTGCTGTATTTTGTTGCTTTACAACTAAAGCCACACATCTGGAAGTAGTTAGCGACCTGAGTACAAATGCCTTCATTGCAGCATTAAAACGGTTCACCGTTCGAAGAGGAAACTGTCAAACCATTTATTGCGATAATGCGACAAATTTCGTGGGAGCTAACAACAAGTTAGCAGAGTTAAAGGATGTCATGCACACAAATCAATCGAAAAGAAAAATTGAAGAATTTTGCCAGAATAAAAGAATCACTTTTAAATTCATCCCACCAAGAGCGCCACATTTTGGAGGTTTGTGGAAGGCTGCGGTAAAATCAGCAAAGGCATTACTACTGAAGCAAATCAGAGATGCATCTTTGACATTTGAAGAATTGCAAACAGTGGTAGCTGAGATCGAGGCTATACTCAACTCCAGGCCTTTAATACCTCTATCAAATGGTCCAAACGATTTTACTGCTTTAACTCCCGGTCATTTTTTAATAGGAGAGCCATTAACCAGCACAGTCGATGGACAAGCCATGGAAAACAAAAAAAATTTACATCAGAGATGGTTAGAACTCACTATTATTAAACAAGAGTTTTGGAAGAGATGGTCAACAGAATACCTAAATACTCTTCAGCACCGATATGAAACAGGCACAATGGTATTGTGTAGAAATGACAACCTGCCTGTTATGAAGTGGCTGTTAGGACGTGTTGTGAATGTTATCCCAGGAGATGATGGGTTTGTAAGAGTAGCAGATATTAAAACATCCCATGGTGTATTACGAAGACCGATTCATCGACTTGCAATTCTGCCTGTGGATCATGAAGACACTGAAAGGGTAGAAGAACAGCAAAAGATACCAGCCAATGAAATTCAATCGTCAATAAATGAAATTCAAAACAGTGAACCACCTTCTAAACGAAGTCGTGTTAATGGTGCAAGTACATTAGTTACCACACTATTAGTAACAACGTTTTTAAATCCATTTTCAGTAACACAGGCAGTTAGTATAAAGCCCTTTGTAAATGCCCCTGGCATCATATTTGAACGGATGGGTAATGTAAATCTTATCAATAACGAATGGAATTTGGTAATATACTATAACTTGTCAACTTTACAACTAGAATTAAGTACTATAACGACTGGAGTCAAACAATTGGATCAGATATGCAACAGAATGTACAAAATCAATTGCAAATCAACTGTCAACCAGTTTTACCATCAGTCTAACCTATTACAGCAACAGAATGATCACTTTATCCACAACAACCATAGATCAAGATTCAAACGTGGTGCATTGAATATAGTGGGAAATTTGGCAAATTCTCTCTTTGGAGTTTTAGATTCTGAGTACGCCAAACAGTTAGAGCACACTAATGAGCAACTGAAGGGTCAAGATCATCAGTTGCTGAGATTAATTACAAATCAAACCTCTATCATGGATCACACGGTTGAATTCGTGAAGAAGACACAAGTAGCTACTGAAAAACACTTTGCAGAGTATGATAGATTGATGCAAGAAATTGATAAATCAATAAGTATGATTACTACGGAATTCAAACAGCAAACTGTCCAACAAGCATTCAATCAACTTGCATTTTCACTTTTAATCATGAGAGAAAACTACAGACAGGTGCAAAATGATTATCATCGACACGCACCACGGAAAGATAAATCCTGGTATCATCAGTCCAACACAATTAAAGCAAGAAATTACAACCATAAAAGAGCATTTACCACCAACATTAGGATTACCATCAACACAAAACAACATATTGGAGTTGTACAGTATGATGTCTATTGAGGGAAGAGTTATGGAAAATTATATCATTTTTCGATTAAAAATTCCAATCATACTGCAAGAGAGATTTGAATTGTTACACGTTGTACCAGTACCTTTCTTACACAACGATAAAACTGCAATTTTGGTTATTAAATCAAACTACCTTCTGGTAGATTTACACAGAGATAATTATTACTCAATCTCAGAATCAGAAATCTCATCATGTACCATAAGTGCAAGCTTGAACTATTTTTGCAAGCAACATTATCAGTTATACCGCAATACACCAAAATCTCCTAGTTGTGAAATGAGTGCATTAGGCCAAACATCAGCATTGGGAAATTGTCAATTAAAAGAAGTTCAGGAAGTACCAAGATGGACACAATTATTCCAGCAAAATCAATGGTTATACTACACTCAAACTCCATTTATCATAAATATAATTTGCCAACACAACATAACACAAAGTACACTTAATGGCTCAGGAATAGTTGACGTGGACGATGACTGTGTAATCAAAGATGAGTTCATCACCATTCAACCACATCATTTATATACGTCATCTTTTACAACAGCATATATACCATCTGGGCAGATTTTTGAGAAAACAATCAACATACTAAAAACTAAATCAACGAATCTTCTATTGAACTATACAGGCTCTTTGGAAGAAATCGAAGATTTACAGAGACAAATCAATGGACTAAAAGCAGAAGAAAACTCAACAATAGACCTCAGTGATCACGATGTACATCAATACTCAATATCCTACATAGGCATGTTATTAATTTTATTGATAATGGGGTACCTCTGCTGGCATCATATTCAAGGGACAAAATCCAGCATAACCGTTCCAGAATTGATGAGCAAAAATAACAGGGTACAGAAACAATCTTCAATTCAGGATGTCAAACACAATGTCTACAATACAGGACATTAGAAGCAGAGAGGAGCTTGAATGTCCTCACTCAAAAATCAGTTTGGATGATTCATCATTATTTTGATCACAGATCAACGAGGGGAGAATGTTAAACAATTAAGTAGTTTAAGCATAATGTTTAGATCACCCTACAATTGGAACATTTTTGAAAATAGGAATAGCAATAAACAGTAAACAAAAAGATCAAATTACGTCTGCAAATCTGCTTAGCAATCATTAGCATGGGAACAATATTCATCATACTAGAAGGTCACTATTTTGATAGTCTACAAAAATTCATTCGTGTTACTACCAAAGAATTTAATAATCAAATCTACAAAAATTCATTGGTGTTACTACCAATGAATTTAATACTCAATAGAACACTACGGCTTCTAGATTAGGTGGTTTCTACCTAAATCTAGATTGTTCGAAATTGCAATAGATTTATTTATACTAAGTACCTTGTAGAAGGTAATTTTAATAAATAGGTGAATCTACCTACTTGTTGTATTACTTTCTGACAGTACGACAGTATCACAGCGGGTAGACAAATAATTTATTCGCTATACAAACAGTGATAACGGAAAAAACTTTGTAGCTGCGAAAAATCAATTAGAAGAAATCGGAAAAACAATCAAAGGAAAAAATCATTATTTTTGCTCAGAAAAGAAGATGCAGTTTCATTTCATCCCTCCAAGAGCAACACATTTTGGGGGCCTTTAGGAAGTGGCTGTAAAATCAACCAAACATCTTCAACGTACATTAAAGACAATGTCACCAACATATGAAGAATTATGCACCCTAACGACAGAAGTGGAAGCTATTTAAAATTCAAGACCTCTAATACCATTATCGTCAGATCCCAACGATTCAACTGTCCTCACACTAGCTCACTTCATCATATGAGAACCTATGACAAACACCATTGAAACACATTCAGAATCAAAAATGTCACTATTAGCCAGGTGGACCTTAATAAATCATATGAGAAATGAATTTTGGAAACGATGGTCAAAGGAATATCTAAAAACGATCCCAACATCAATCCAGGTACTCTTGTCATTATCAAGGAGGACAATTTACCTCCTCTCAAGTGGCCAATGGGACGAATAGATGAAGTAATATATGGAAATGATGGCATGGTAAGAGTGGCTGATGTGAAAACTGCTTCAGGAATCTTTCGCAAAGCGAAACATTAGCTTGCGCCACTACCAATTGAATTAGAAGAAACAGAACAGCCAATAAAAGAATCTCATCATGATGAGCCAATGAATAATGAAGATGAGCGAAGAAATACACGAAAAAGAAAAATTCCAACAGCAGGAAATGCACTTAAAATGATGCTTCTCACTATGCTTATATTACCCTTATATGCTGCACCAACAAAAACAACGGAACTAATACATGTTGAAAATTTTGCTCACAATCCCGGTATTTATTTTGAAGATCACGGAACTGCTAGTATAATCACAAATCATTGGGACATTTTAGTATACTTCGATTTAAAAGACTATTGGGCTACTCTAAACACCATAGAAAATGCAATAGACCATCTACAAAGGTTAGCGCACAATATTAATCATAATTACTATTATATAGAAATTATAAATCAATATAACCATCAGCTTCAAGAAATAAAAAGTAGAAATTTAATTCTTCAGAATGAAACAAATAAATAACGAAAAAGAAGATCACCATTCGATACTATTGGTACAATTGCAAATAAGTTATTTGGAATACTAGATAATAATTATGCCGAACAAATGACAGAAACAATCAAGAAGGTAAAAAATAATGAAGATCATCTTAATGAACTTTTTAAAAACCAAACATCGGTAATGGAAGCCACTGTTAACATAATAAAAAAGGGTGAACAAGAGAGACAAAATCAAACAAAAATAATTGAACAAGCACTAGATATCGTATAGGAGAAAACAAAAAATATGAATATTAACAGCATCAATCCTAAATGAATGTAGAACTATGCAAGAATCAATGTTAGAAATTATTACTGATACTCACCATTGCAAAACTAATCTATTGGTAATATCACCAGAACAATTATTATCACAATTCACAACGATTAAATCCAGCTTGCATACTGGAATCAGTTCAGTATACCACTAGTAAATAAAAAAAATCAACATACTACTTATTTATAAACTTTTGAATATACATTGTAACGTCATCAACGATTATCTTATATTTGGAATCACTGTACCTTTAATATCAACCACTGTGTATATCATATATAAATTTATCCCTCTACCAATATTAATAAAACGAACATTTTTTGCAATATCACCAAAATTTCAATACTTAATCAGGAATATTTACAGAGATCAATTTTATTTAGTATCAGAATTCAAATTTATGCAGTGTTCTAAAACTCAAAAACAACACTTTTTCTGCAACCAAAATAAAACCAATTATTCATAGAACAGAAAAAACTAACATTTGTGAAATTCAATTAATTACTCAACATCAGTGGCCATCAACATGTAATATCAATGTCGCGACACCATCGAAACTATTCATTCAACTACACACAAATAACCACTGGTTATTTTCACTTGACAAGGAATATCAATTCACATTTATCTGTAACAACAATCGTATTCAAAAAACAATTAATCGGAGTGGTTTCTTAACAATGAATGGCGACTGTACATTACGAGATAATGAACTAGAATTAAAATCAAGAGTTAATCTGAAAACTGAAATAACGTCAACATCATTCCAACCGAAATTAAACCTTACATTTAGTGAAACTGAATATGACACACATTCTATGCCATTAGCTGTACACACTAAATTCATAAAACATATGCAAGAATTAAATAACATAACAACTGAATTAAATAATATCAAAAAAAATCAAAATAATTTGCAAGATGTGCAAGCACCTATCATCAAACATCAAGTATTAGGTTACACTACAACTAGTCTTGTGATAAATAATCATAATATTATACTTAATAATAAAATACATAAATTCAAGGCCACAAGTGATAACATTACATTCTGGCCCTGCACAACAGCAATCGGATATTCCTAAATTTGATTTCAACTTCGAAGTCAAGAGACTTCAAGAGGGGCAGAATGTTGGAACAACAGAAAACATATAATTAAGTCATATAATTTCATAAATATTTAATCATAACAAACTTACAAAATTTAGTAATAACAAACCTAATATTTTAATATGCTTAATATTCAACTTGTATAAAATTCTTTAACTTACTTTTAGCTGAACTTGCACTTTATATTGTTAGGTCAATTATACTTACAAAATTCATTATAATTAATATAGGTCAAAAGAATTGTATTGTCAGCAAAAGTAAATACATAGGTAGGGTTATTGTTCTATTGTTAATTTGTTTATTCGAAAATTGTATAAAAAGAGAATAATTGTTATAATAAAATTAGAATATACCAGACAATCAACTGTGTATTATTCACTTTGAATTAGCGAAACCTAATTCAGAATTACAGAACATTTCAAGACACAAAATACACTTAGAATTAAAGTAATATAATTCTAATTACTGTTTTTATCTTACGTTTATATTGATCACAGTATAAACAATAATAGAATAAGTGTTATTGTTTAACAATTTTGGTATGCTAGTCATTTTGTATACAATTTTAGGACTAATAAAAGTAATACTTAACAAAAAGTTTAACTTATTTTTACTAAAATATACATATGTTTCTGTTTTGTTATATAAGTTACTAATATTTCTCAAATCTACTTTAACTGGTAGATATGTAGACCGTTAGAAAGAGGGATTTCAATTTTCTTAAGTTCGAATAACATACATATTTTCATTATCTATTACATGTAATTTTCCTTGCAATGCTGAATATAAAATGTCTTCAATATGTTTATGGGTCATAGAATATTGACCAATTAACATTACAAAAACTGTAAAAGCTTCATTTATGTTCATGTTAATTTGTGTAAGAAAGATATTTAGATTAGTCACGTTTTCCATATTATTCGATTTTTTTAATATACCATTAACTTTTTCTTTCAAATTGTTTGAATGGCTTAAAGTTTAATTTAATTGGTCTAGAGATGATTCGTAAATAGGTCTGACTTTCCACTAAATTTTCTAAATATTGTTCATTCTGTTCCAACAATTGCATTTGCTCATTATAATATTCAGCATCGCTTACATCTGATATGAGGACTGTCGTTGAAGGAAGTAATTTCATATACTTAATACAATTAATCCGGTATATAGTATAGATGAATAAAATGCGAGTTTTAAACTTCATTTCGCCTAAAAGAAAAATGTTTTATTAATTTTATGTGGTATATACTAGTTTTGCGAGAAGAAAATTCCGTTGGTTTGATATTTATCAGAACTGCGGAATTTACTCCTTCTTTAGCAATGACTTTAAAATGTACCAGACACACTGGAAATAATTTCTTGCATTTCCTTCTATAAGAACGTTCGTCTTGAGCAAAACGAGGTCATTTTCATGTATATTCAGAGGATTTACGTTTTTGCCATAGAGTGTTTTGCTTGCTTTTTGTTTTTAATAATATTGTCTTTAGAAATTTCGGTACTATTTCAAAGCTAGCTTTTAATTTATTAACGTATGTGTCATAATTGTGTGATATTTCGGGTGTTCGACAGTAATTCGAAAGTAATTCAATTTTCCTTCCAAAAACTACTTCGAATGGAGTGAATCCTGTAGAAGTATTCAGAGTAGTGTAATGTACGAAAACTGTATACTTGATCCAGGAATCCCAATCGTCTTAGGACCCGTTAATATAGCAACGTGAATATTCAATAAAATTTCGATGACTAATTTCACTTAAGCCATTTGATTGTGGTCTATAGACTATCGTAATTTTGAGATTTTTAAGAGTTTGCACTCTTGCTTGAAGAATTACTAATTAAATTGGTTCCCTGGTTAATAAGATCTCAACTTATGCCATACTCATTAATTACGTGGCCTAAATAAGTTAGCTCCCATTTAAGATATTCACATTTTTCAGGACTCTAAAGTTACGAACTTAAAACACGTAATTCACTTATTTATAATGCTTATTATGTATAAAATTATAATAATATAATAATTATACTTTTAAAAATATCCTTTTTTTGACAGTTGCTTTTGTTGCCATGTTGAAAAAAAAATGAAATTATAACTGTAACAGTCAGCAGCGCCATCTATTTTATAATAGAAAAATAGTTTTGAATTTGAATGATTTAGTTCGTTAATATGTTTTTCCCAATTTTTGTATAATACATTAATGAATTATTATATAATATGTTTTGCATGTACAGGTTGGAAGATTTGCAAGTTTATTTTAGATACACAAATATTATTTTGCATTACATAAAATACATTTTCAATTAATAAAAATAATTTATCTACACATTTGTAATTTCGTTAAATTTTTACTGAATAAAAATGTAATAATTACCCATTTTTGTAACAACAATAACCGTTTTATATATGGATAGTCTTACCGCTGTAAGCAAAACAAAAAAATATTAGAAGTAGAATTAAAAGAACCAAATAATAATTAAATGCGACTACCTAATACAAGGTTTGTTCCATCTCATTTTCAAATCTGTGTGACGTCACCGGAATAAGGTTTCTCAATAGAAATTTAAAAGAAATATATATGTATATGTACAAAATATATAATATATGTACAATAACAAAATTTAAAAAAAGTTATACTGATGACGTCAGAAAAAAGAAAAAAATCTTGTACATATAAAGTAGGAACAAACCATTATTACCCTTGCCTTATACTAAATAAGATAATTAAAATAAAACAAATGTAAAATTCTTTCAAGTTGGAAAGACAATATCATAACTTTTCTTTTTTACTTTTGACTGGAAATATTGACCTCTAATTGAATAAAAAGCAAATTGAAAAAAAAAATTACCATGGGAGTTACAAATAAAACTCTAAATGAATTAATTTTTTTTATAAACTACCTTATTTATTTAATATATTTTAATTTGAATGTTTTTTGACAAATGCAGTTGTTACGATATGAAAATTTAAATTTGTATAGTTGTTTGGCAAAGCTCAAGACCTCCCGATGAGTCCTATCCGGTCTATTAAAGGGGTTCCGGCTGCTTCAGCCCGGGCGTGGTTCTTGGACTCATCCGGTCGAGGTAAACTTCATATCCGTAACATAAAGTTAGACCGGAAATTCAAATTGCAATCAAAGAAAAACGAAATTGGGGAATTAGGTTAGCCAAAAAAAACAGGTGAAAGGAAAAGGGAAACAACAGGACTTCTCCCTCTCCTCAGCGGGCCGGAGGCATCCCCCCACGGACCCCCACCAGCTCCATCACACCTCTCACAGGATCTCTCAGACTGTCCAAACAAAACTCTAAAACGTCATGTTTTGGATTCAAATGAAAAAAAAATATATATATACCCAAAGCAATCAATCAAAATACCAAAAAAAAAATTTTTTTTTTTCTTCACCTAAATTTAATTTTCTATTATTTTTATTGTAATTATTATCAATTATTATAATTTCATCAAAAAAAAAAAAATGATTATAATTTGTTTTATTCCATACTAATTGTAATTCTTTATCAAATTCTGAAAAGATTGTATTTTTTTTTTCTTATATATTCTGTATTATTGGTTTTATATTCATTTAAATTATTTGTGAACGTTCTTCAGTATTGTTATTTTTTTTTAAAATAATTCAAATGTTTTAATTGATGAATAAAAAAAAAGATCATAATTTTGATTAATATTGTCATAATAATTTTTAATATTTTTAATTTCATCAAATAATGAATTTTTTTATTTAAATTAATTAAATTATTAATTGAATAATTAGCAATTGCTTTATTTATGATTAAATGATTGTAAATGGATAAATTATTAATATATAAAGTATTAATTTTATAAATTTTTATTGATTAACATTGTATTTTTATATTTATCTATAGTATCATAATTATATAATTTATCATATAAATGATGGTCCAGATAAGAATAAATTACCAAATGTACGTTTTATATTTGATATAACTTGTAGAATATTTGAATCGCGTAATACGAAATCATCAACTTTCATTTGATTAATCAATGGTATTCCCAATTTAGGCCTTATTATTAAATTTTCAAAAGTTGAACGATCAAAATTTTATCGTGGACGACCATTTAAACATATAGATTTCTTAAGAAATAATTTAACTTCACTACATCAATATCATCAATAATTAACTCATTTTCAATATAAAAAAAATAAATATTTTTGTTCTATTATAATACATTCATTTAATCTAAACCGAAAGATACATGCATATAGCCTCCCTCTTCTTTTTTTTTTTTTTTTTTTTTTTTTTTTTGTTAGAAATATTCACAAAAGATAGCAAAATTTTACTTAGCTTAATTACAGAATACTTAAGTAGATGTACTGCGGGATGTTGGTCGGGTGGGGCTCCCACGTGGCGGTACCGTTGAAGAACCCTGAGCTTCGATGTTCTGGATCTCCGCTTTTCTCCCGGTTTCTCTTTTTTTTCTTTTTTTTTCTAATTATAAAATTGTGTTAATTATATTGATGTTTAATTTTAATGAATTAATTTTAAATTGCATCGTTTTTTTTTTTTTTTTTTTTGTTCAATTTAATTTAATTTTTTTTTTGTGTATAATTTACAAGTAAAAAAAATAGTCATCACATGAAAGATATAAAAAAAAAATAATTTAAATTAAATATTTTAGATCATTTTTTGTTTGTTTGATAAATATAAAAAAAAATGAATTAATATTTTTATTCTGCTAATTACGAATATATATATATATATTTTTTTTTTTTTTAAATCAATTTAGTGTAATTATTTCGTTCTTTCACGTATGCTAGGACTTTTATTTCGTAAAATAAAACTTTTATTTATTTTTTTTTCTTCAATATGCGTTTTTTTTTTTTTTTTTTTTTTTTGCTTTTAAAATTTTTAGTTTTAGTTTTATTTTTAAAAATCAATTAATATTTTAGAAAAAAAATCTATACTTTTCAACAAAGAAGTTTTAAAATATTTTTAATGCGAAATTGTCCAAATGTAAATATTTTGTTGTTTTAATTTATAAAAAAAAATCACGTTCTAGATAATTTTGTTCTGTTTATTTTAAACAATGTTTAAGTTCGCCCTTTTTTGTTTTTTTTGTTGAAGTAAAAAAAAATATTTTATTTTATTTTTAATACTTTTTTTTTCTTTCACACAACTTTTATTTTTCACTTTGCTTTTTTTTTTCTTTTTTTCCTTTTTCATAATTATTACATTTTTTTTTCTTTTCCTTTCCCTCTTCATATTACTTCACAAAAATATTAATAATTTTTTTTTTTTTCATTATTATTAATATTATTTTTTTTTCTATTAAGTGTTTCACTTCACAAATATCTACATTATTTTTAAATTAAAAGAATTCACTTTTTTCATTTTAAATTAAAATACACCTTACATTTATGATGGATTTGACGGGATTGCGAATAAAATACATTTGAGATACTCTATAACGACGAATATCCACCGGCCGAAAATATATTTTTTTTTTCCTTTTTATTGTCATTTTAAATTTTCCATATTATAAAAAAAATTGTAAAAGACATATCGCGACTAATTACAAAAATTTCTTTCATCAAAAAAAAAAAAGCAATTTCTTTTTTTTTCTCTTCCCTTTTTTTTTTTTTTTTTTTATTTGAATTTAAAAAGAAAAAGTTCTTTCCGCGCACACATGTTTTGCTACCTAATTACCGACTGACCAAACCAGAATTAAGAAGACTGTGTTAAAAGTATACCTCCCTTATATACCCGTTTTAGTTCATTTTAATCTCATTACTCGTCTCTTAATTAGCTATGATGAGGTAATTAAAGCGATATTAAGAGATTAATACCCGGTAATGTACATGGAGGTATATGAACCATTCTCGAACGTTCCAATCTATTCCATACATTACTTGATGGGTAATGTATAGTGATTAGGTAATTTTAGCAATATTGGGACCTGATACAGTGTGTGTGAGGTAAATTTTATATGTCATTACGCCATTTACATGAGTAAATACGTCGTAATGAAATAGGGTCAATCAATGTATAACAATTCGTTCAGGGAAATTTATATGGGAATTAATGAATATATGGAATTTAATGTATTTGCCGTCGGAAAATACCATTACATGTATTTTAGACTTTAAGAGATTTTTTTTTTTTAAAAAAAATTAATTTTACTAAAAAAAAAGGTAAGTTGAAAATAAGAGAATTTTGATGAAAAAGAAGAAGAAATTTAAGTTGAATAATTCTCTTATGTTTTCTATAAATCGCGTGATTTTCATAATATAAAGAAAATCACGCCATTTACAGAACAATGTGATGGATTACAAATTTTGTTGCGCGTGTGCAACGGATTTTTGGATTACAGTTCATTTTTTGGAATTTTAAGTTGCAATTCCAATGAATTGCAGACTTTATTTTTCCAATATGAACTGAATTAATAAATTTTTAATGTACAGCCATCTGTAATTTGTACAGTGGTGTACAGAAAAATATGCCCATCAAAAAAATTAATATAGCTGTCGCAACACAGTCCTTTTTTTTTCATTTCGTACCTTTAAAGTATTAATAATATTAATAAATTTTAAAATTTCACTTATGAACAGAATTTTATATTTCACTTTAAAAACAATTTTTTTTTTACTTTATTCCACTTGTTTTGATAATTTTATTACAAATAAATATAATTTCGCAGTATTTTTTTCAAACTTTCGATTGAGTGCGCAATATGTATTATAAACAACCATGAACTTTTTTATATTTTCTTCTATATTTTTAAAGCTTCCAAATACCTTCGTCGGGAAAGGATTCTCATTTTTCCAATTGGAATATAACATTTTTATATGCTGCAAAAAAAGTGTTGCTGAGGTAACCTGAATATGAGTAAGAAACAGATTGCAAAGGAAAATTTAAAATAAGAAAATAATTTGAAAATATTCGTTTTTCTTTCTTTCGTTTCGGTGTGATTTAGAGAAAAATAATATTTTAGTTTTTATTAAAACTTGTTAAATTCTTGTTAAATAGTGTTGTTGTTAAATTGTTGTAAAATTTTATCTACTAGTGTTTTTTGATTTATATTATTTTGTTATTTTGGATATATTATTTGAATAAAACCTGCAAAAATGGTAAGTACTTTTATTAGTAATATTTCTTCTGATTTTAGATTAACCCTATGATTGCTTGATGGAATTTTATATGGAAATTTTGAAATTTTTTTTTTTTTAAAAAAGATGTATCTCAGTATCCTGTGGACCAAAAACCGTAATTCTTTGACCTACATATTTTTTTAAGTGTCTTCTTTAAAATTGCTGTATATAGTTTTCTTTACTTTTGTTTACTTTTCAAGATAAAGTGAAAAACAGAGTGAAAAACGTTAAATTTTCATACATTTACAAATTCAAACATAATTAAGATCTAAATTTGACTTTGAAGATCTGTATCTCAACATCCCGTGAACCAAAAACTAATATTTTTATATTAAAATCTTTATTGAAAATAAGGTTAAAAATGTTGAATATCTTCATAATTTTTCAAGTATTTCGTCCTTTTGGTTGAAAAATTATTATTTCCGAATAATTACAAAATTTTCCATGAAACAAGTGAAAAATTATATACTAAAGAAAAACCAAGTTTCAGTCATAGAAAAATGTATGTAGGGTAGTGGACCCATATACCGGACACTGAAATAAAAATGAAAAATTTTACTTCTGTATTAACTGTTAGAAAGAAAAAAGTCTATAATATGGCCAAAATCCTCTACTTCATTTTGATGTATTCACCATTTATCTAGATTTTGTCATGAAGACGTTCCGTGTCATAGTCTAAATTCTTATTTTTAAGCTTTGTAGTGTTTAAAAATAAAGTGTTGAAGATATTTTTATTAAAACAGTGATTAAGTGCAATAATGTAAGCAGAAAATTTAAAAAATAACCCAAAAATTTTAACTTTTCCAATAATATTATTCAAAACCTATTTTCAGGCATCTGTATAAAAGTAGTTTTAAGTGCTCAATTTACAAGAAACATTAAGACCTACATATATGTATATATTTCATTGAATATTTACAATATTTTATGTCATTCTCTGCAAACAAATGCTATAATATACGCTGTATGATTTTCATTTAAAAAATCTAGTGATCTATGGTTTAAACTTTTTATTTAACAATTCCATTTGATCGGAAAAAAGATATCGAAATAAATTTCGGTAGCAATTGAATAAAACAATAAAAAGCATATGTAGATTACTAGATATTAATATCTAGACACAAAATTTTGTGAATATTCATTCGATTCGAATAGGGCCTTTTTTTCAATTTAAATTTTAAAAAATTTTTTTATAAATTTTCGTTTTGTTGAATAAATCTATAATTTCTTATTGTTAACATTTTTCTATCTGTTTTCTTTCTTAATATTATTGATTTTCAAGTTTAAACACTTCATTTTTGTACTGTTCGGTATTAGGAACCATTTCGTCCGGCACAAGGCACCAACTGTCCGGTAATAGGTGAAATATGTATTTTTGACTTTAAGTATTGTTATTAAAAAAATAGGAATGTAATTTGAGAAAATAATAATTGAAATTGAAAAGTCAAAGGCTTCTCTATTGATTTGCAAAAGAAATTTTTGGAATACAGTAATTTTTGTTTGTGTAATAAAGAATTCATTTGGCAAAGTCTCTTAAGTGTCCGGTATATGGGTCCACTTTCCTAGGTATATATGTAATTCAACACTGAATTTTTCTTGAAACTATTTCTTATTTGCATACATATACATACATAGGTCCTTCTGAAAACATATAAATTTCATAATAAAGTTGAAATTCAAATACTTAATTTTAATTTCAAAAAAATTTTCTTTGTTTTTATGAAATTTTGCAAATACAATAAAAATATTTTTTAATTATGGTTTACATATTTCAGGTCAATAGTTGCTATATGTGTGGAGATGAGTTGGGATTGAGTCCAGCACTTTTGCTCAACGTTTCGAATGCTCTTAAAACGTTGAGCGAAATTGTTGGTCCTAATTACCAACTCAAAATAAGTCATGAAGATCGCGTGTGCGATTGGTGCCTCAAAAGCCTCATCCACGTAGAGGAGCTGAAAAAAAAAGTTAAAGTGGAGTCCAATAAAATCTGGAGTAAAATTGAAAAGAAATATAATTTAAAAAACACTGAAATTGAAGAGGTATGGAAAACTATTTTTTCAAGGCTTGGTCCTATAATTCACTTTTTTATTTTTTAATTTTTTGAAGATAGAGAACTTAATGGAAATTGTGGGTGATGATGACACCACACAACCTGGTGGAGCAAATACAACCACCCCGGTATGTGAAATTGTTCATTTCAAGGTCTACTAATGTTATAATTAATTTTTTTTATTTTTTATTCTTTTTTAATCTTTTGAAGATGGAGGAATTAATGGAGTCTTCAGAGTCTTCGGATGAAGAAGATGAGTTCATACAACCTGGTGCAAATACAATTAAACCGGTATGTGAAAATGTTCATTTCAAGGTCTATTGATCTTATAATTAATTTCTTTATTTTTTAATCTTTTGAAGGTATCAACAACAATATCAATAAAATATTTGCACCAACTTTGTAAAAACCAAGATCAGCTGCTATCACAGCTTCAAACTTGGGGACTCATTGCAAAGGAAGTAGTATGTCCCGAATGTGGTAGCAGCATGATCTTGAAGAAAGATGTGATTCTACAAAAAAGTCAATGGCGTTGCTGCAATAAACATCATTTCAGCATAAGAAAACGAACATTTTTCGAGGCTAGCCACCTTACAATAGAAGAAGTAATTTTTCTTATAAACATTGTAATAAATATCTTGTCCACTTTTGGTGCATCAATTTACCACTTTGGGTAATTCAGATGGAAGTCGGAATAAAATCTAGCAAAACTGCGACAGATTGGAATAGTTTCTGTTCTGAAGTAGTGGCTAGATTTTGTAAAAAACTTCCCAGCCAGATTGGTAAGTACTTTTTCCAAGTACCACATTATATTATTAACCAAATGGTATCTTAGGAGGTCCAGGACAAATCGTAGAAATCGATGAATCCAAAATTGGAAAAAGAAAGCATAATCGTGGACACATATGGAGTTCACACGAACACAATTGAGAGTGAGTGGCGGCACCTCAAAGCCTCGATACCACCCTGCAATAGACAGAAAGAAAATTACGGAAAATATATTGAAAAATATGAATTTCTGGCCTATTGTAGGAGAAAAAAAGTAGATCCTACGAAGCAGTTTTTAGAAGAAGCTTCACAATTATACACAGGTATTAAAACATTTTGGCTAATATAAAAAACATAGTAATGTATTTTTTTCTTTATATGTAATGAAATTTCAATCAACAATTTCGTGGACTGGTGTAAGAGGAATAGGCCTACTGGGGATACCTCTTTAAAAAAAACGCATCATTAACCCTACCGCAAGGTGATGTGGAAATGGGTTAAAACAATGTAAGTAAATCTGAATATCCTTTATTCCATAAAACTTCACTATATTGAATAAGGAATTCATAGGGTAAAAATATATACATATACAGTGGCGCTCGAAACATTTGTAACCGAATTGAATATTTTATAAGACAATTAGTTATAAATTTCAATTTCGATACCTTCCTAATTTAAGAATTTTGTGAAAATTTTTTCTAATTTAGCAAGAATTTTATGTTCTTAAAAATTCTTAACGTTGGTTCAATTAGAGAAACATGAAAGTTTATTTATTTTTTTTTTTCTCTTCAAAATTAAATATTTTTAATTCCTTTTAAATATTTATTAACTGTTGGAATTCATTTCAAATATGTTTCTATTGTCATAATATTAGATAAAAAGGCAAAATATATAATTGTTTTTTATAAATTCTGGTAATTAAAATTGCGCAATTTGCAAACTAAAACCAACTTCTATTTTTTTTTTTTATTAGTTAACAGTAAGCAGTAAAAATCTATTTTATTAATTTAACTTTCTCTTATTGACAGTAAGATTCCAATAGATATTTTTTTTTATATGTAGAAATTTTCAAGAAAAAAGTACATTGTGTTTTATCTCAGTTAGCACTCAAAAATTATATAAAAATAATTATTTTCGTTCACATTTTTTTTTTTTGTAGTAAGTTTTCAATTTATTTTTGTAAACAAAAGAATATATTTTAAACTCAACTAAATTCAGCATGCTCTAGTATAAAGAGCATTCTTCGAGAATAGAATAAAAATAAAATTCTAATCAAAAAATAAATGTACAATTTTCTTTCTTTTCGTAATTTTTAATAATAATAAACAGAAAACTAGTTATTACATTTTGTGTTTACATACATAAAATTCAACTTAAATCGTTTCATTTGGTTTTTCATGTACTTTAAAAATGTTTGATAATTCATCCCCAATAATGTTTCATAACGGAACGCAAAACGAATATCTGGCACATTTGTACGTGTTATATCATTACCAGCGACATCTTCTTTTGTATAATTTGGTCCCAGCCAATGTTGTTTTACCTTTCATTGAAAATTTAATTAAAAAAAATTATTAATTTGTTTCAATTATTATTTGCTCAAATGTTACATGAAATAATTATCGATTATTTTTTATCCTATTTTAATTTTTTTTTCTTAGCTTATGTGGAAAACAGCTCTTCAAAACACTATTACGTGCTAATTCACACATATCACATGAACTTAATTTCCATACTTGAGCAGCAATGCTGTATTCTTCCATCAATGGTTCCTATAGAGTTTATAAATTTTTTAAAAAAAAATTATTTTTTACTTAATTTAATATTCAAATATTGACAAACCTTTGTGAAATGAAATTGTAATGGATCATCGGTACTTAATGATACAATCAAACCTCTTGATAAATATTCCGGTAATGGATTACGATGATAATTTAAAAATAATGAATTATTTGATAATGGTGACATTGCGATACCAATTTGTGCTAAATAATATAAATATTATAAAACTGGTACTTTACGGAGTAATAAACCATGTGAAATATTATCAGCCATTAAATATCCACAAACTAAATGTTGTACTGGTCCAGCTTCACCACAATGTGGACGTAATACGAATGTATTAAATCATCTTTCTCTGTATGTTTGAGGTGAACAAAAAAAAAATGATTAAAAAAAAAGAATGATTTACCAATTTTTGATAGTATTACCTTCTGAAATGATTTAAAACAGTCATATTAGCATACATATAATAAATATAATATGCATATGGTGGATTATCATCATCAAACCAATCTTGTGGTTTAGAAATAATGGATTTTCTGGTTTTGATTCATCATCAACAGAGTCGAAACCGATAACATATTGTAGGAAACGATGTAATTCTGGATGTTTTTCTGGTTCATATGTTGCATCAAATAATGGTTTAAATATATTTTCAAGGATTTCTTGGAATGAATTGACAATATTGTTTGTTTTGAAAATATCACTGCAAAAAAAAAAAAAATGAAGAACATTAGAAAAAAATTCTTGAAGAATAACAATTTAACACTTACAATAAACGTGGAATTTGTATTAGCCATCTTATATTTGTTGAATGAACATTATAATCGATTGCCCATTTAGCTAATTTTGCCTTCTTTAGATTTTAGATTAGATTTACCATAAATTGATAAACGTAATTCAGCATTTTGATATTTTGATTCTTCTAAATCATAAGCAACTTTCTGAAAAATTAAATATATGATTCATCAGTTCCCATAAAAACGGATAGGCACACAAAATGAACATACAAATTACATGACAATGTGAACGTTAAAACTAAACTTACTTTTATAATTTGAGCAAAATATTTGCCATTTGAATAATTATCAGTTTTTAAACGTGATTCATCAATTGGATTATATTTTGCATTGAATTTATCAAAACGATGAAATGTATTACGATCAGAATGTACATCCAACATATCAACAGTTAAATCATATGTTGTTAAATTCATTGATTTAAATACTTGAGCTAATGTAATTTTCTCACCTTTTGATACAGTTACAACTTCTTCTGAACTATTTTTTAATGTTTTCTTAATAAAGCGTAATAGGTGTTTTTGATTCATTCATGATGCTACATGAATGTTCGATTTTCTGTTAAAATAGCGAACTCTTTTTATTCGTTATTCAAATATGTAGTAAATATTAGATTAAGCGAATATAAAAAGAATGACGGTCGACGGTACAATAGTTTTGTTCCCGAAATTTAACAGAAGAATATGAAAATGAATATCCATCTTAATCGCAACTGTAATCAATTATTTTTACCTTATATTATAAAAATCTCTATGAGGCACAGCTTTTTGAGAAGAAAGTTCTCGTAATTCATTTAATAATACATGAAGATGCAATTTTGAATATAAATAACTAAGTCTTCGATAAAAAAGGATTTTCTGAAAAGGAAGAAAACATTTTATTTTTGAGAAACAATGAATAACTAGTGTACAAATCTCAAACTTAATTTGAAACTTGTATATGCAGAATTCTAGTGAAAAGAAAACTCTTTTACCGTTGTTTGAATTCTAATTTTATTAAAGATTATCAACAGTTTATATACAAAATTTTTAGTCACTAAAACTAGAGGGGAAAATAACATATAAATTTAAAGTTCTTAATAAATTACAAAGTTCATAAATTTCCTCATTGAAATTATTAATAACAAAAACATGCAATACAGGTAGCAAATGCTAGAACACCTGTGCTGACAAAAATGTGCTAAGTTGCATTTTTTTATAAGTATATTTGATAATAAGTGTGTCACGACAATTAAATTAATGTAATTAATAAATTCATTTTATTGTTGCTTAATTGACTATTTTTAAATTAAGTGCTGTTGTATTGTATTTTCTGCTGACTCTTGTGACCTTGGCTTCTTTTTAGTAAAACAATAGCGATATTTTTGTGTTATTTGCGTTCGGAATTTATACATAACAATCAACATAATAATGAAAAAAGCTATTGCTGCTGAGGATGCTGAGTGTAGAATTAAAATTTTTTTTTGAGCTTAGCTGGAAGTATATCCTTTTCTATTGTATGGTCAAAAAATTGTTCATCAGGTCCTATTAATGCTCCAGTTTTTACCAAGGCAGGTATCTCTTCAGAATTGATGGTGGTAAAATGTGGTGGTATTGGTTTAATATGAGTGCTTATTACGTCAATATTTTGTTCAAAAACTGTTTTTAACGTTAATTTTCTTGTTTTTACATAACAGTCATTTTGTAAACGTATTATTCCTGTGTTATTTAGTAGAATTTCTTTTCTTATCCCTGCACAGATGATGGCTATAGATTTAGTTTCGTTTGTTATATACATCCAAGTGTTTTTCATTTTTAAAGCTTTCCAAACTATGTCAGATACCTGTATTTGTTTTTCATTGCATTTCAATTTTGGATGACGATCATAAATTTCATCAATTATGCATGACGGACTGTCTTGGATACTATATATAAATTGTGGTGTACAAAGATACAAATGTTCTTGCTCGATCATAGTTGTGCAAGATTTAAACTCATCTTCTTCAAGATAAAAATATATTTGCTGATGAAAATCTATTGCTAAAGTAAAGAACTTTGATTCCATGACAACAAATGTATTGGCGCTAGTTTTATGAGGAATAGGCGTAACATGTATTAGATCAAAAATACTTCTTTCTATGATGTCTAAGTAGCCATATAATTTTATTGTGCCATTTTCTAATTTAATTTCTAGTCGTTTTTGTGGCGTTGGTGATATGATAAAGTTAGCTCCAATTTTGTATGTTACATTTGTAATCGAAGTATTAACATCATGTAAACTTATGAAATTTAATAAATGACCTTGCTGATGTATCGCAGATAGCCAGTGGTTGTACTTCCTTTCGAGTTCAAGATAATAATCTTCTGTACTTAGGTAGGTGGAGATCACCTCAATGCTGATTCTGTTGTGATCTGCGTTTGTCCACCAAGTTGACATTTCTTTGTTGGCATTTGTTGATTATTTGAAAATAGGATGTTTTGTTGATTATGCTGCAACATTTCAATGTCGTTGTAAACGTCATCATTAACACCAAATACACTTGTTAACAATGATCCAAGCAATCCTCTCTTGTTTCTAGCCTTGTGTTGAGTTGTTTGAAAAATTTCATCTATATCCTTTAGCAGATTATTTCGCCTAATTGACAAGTGTTCAAAAAATGTAATGCAGTGAGTAATAGCTCCTAGGTTTTTGGCCTTTTCACACATGCTATTGGTCTCTTGCCACGTAATGTCGAGATTTTTTTTGTCCTTTAGTATTTCGTCCTCCTGAATTGAAACCTCTAGTCTAAGATTACCTCGTTTTATTTGAGCTTTACCCAGGTTTTCCACATATAATCCTGTGCTTGGTTGCAAAATTTCGTAATCTTGCGCAAAAACTAATGTTAACCAGCATAATAACATTAAAGTTGAGTGTAGTAAATTTGACATCATACTGCAGGGTGGAGATTTTACTTTTTGTTTTTTCTTTTCATTTGTATCATAGGCCCCATTTCTTATTTTTCTTTTTCTACTTTCATCAGTTTTTATAACTGTTGTATTAGTGAGTCTAAAGTCTTCTTGAGGAGCTTCTGTGTTATGCATCGTTATAGGTAGTTGACAAACCTTATTTAATGGACGTTTTTTTATTTCATTTTTATACTGAACAGATATAATTCGCACTACACCATCATTTCCAGGATGAAGTTGTACTATTCGCCCTAAGGACCATTTTTGTGGAGGTAGAATTTCATTTTTGAGAAGCACCAGCTCTCCAATTTTTGGGTTTTGTCTAGCAACCTTCCACTTACTCCTTTGTTGTAGAAGTGTTAAATATTCTTGGGACCATCTTTTTCATATATCGTGATATAACTTACTGACAAGTTTCCATCTCTGTTGAATGCATGGTTCGTCTTCGCATTGTTCAAGTGGTGCAATGATAGGTCTCCCTATTAGAAAATGACCTGGTGTCAAAGGTTCTAAATCATTTGGATCGCTTGATTGTTGTCCTAACGGCCTTGAATTTAAACACGCTTCTACCTGATGTAGAAGTGTGCTAAATTCCTCGTATGTGAGTAATGTTTCACCCAATACTTTCTTGAGATGTCCTTTAACAGATTTGACTGCTGCCTCCCATAAACCTCCTATGTGTGGACTAGCAGTAGGAATAAATTTCCATTCAGTGCCATCATTTGCTAGCAATTCTGCAGCGTGTTTAGTTGAGCATTCAATTGCTAATTGCAAATCTTTTTCCATTTTATTGTGTGCTCCAACAAAGTTTGTCCCATTGTCACTGTAAATTTGCTTGCAATGTCCCCGGCGGGCAACAAATTTCTTATATGCAGCTAAAAAGGCATCCTTTGTGAGATCACTTACTAATTCAAGATGTACAGCCTTCGTGACCATACATACAAATAAAGCGATGTAACCCTTGAGAGTTTTTGCTCCTCTTCCTTTTGACGTTTTTGTGATGAAAGGTCCTGCATAATCGATTCCACAGCTAGAAAAGGGTGGGGAAAGTGTTATTCTTACCGCTGGAAAGTCTCCCATTAACTGTTGGGTCCCCTTCTGGCTATGTCTTAAACATACAATACATTTATGATTTCTACCTTGTATTGTTCTTTTGCCATCGATGATCCAAAATTGTGTTCTAATGTAATTTAATGTCTGCTGTGTGCCTCCATGTAGTGTTTGTTTGTGAGCATAATCTATTATGAGATTCGTGATATGGTGTTTTTGAGGTAATAATATCTGGTGTTTTGAATCTTCTGGAAGTTCGGCATTTCTTAATCGTCCTCCCACTCGTAGAACACCATCTTTTTCCAAAAAAGGGTTAAGAGATAGTAACTTGCTGTTTCTTTTTATAGTTTTGTGTTTTCTTAATGCTTCGATTTCTTCTAAAAATTCTTGTGCTTGTATTGTCTTAAAAATGCGAGTTTTTGCTTCTGCTAACTCATTTGTGGATAACATCTTTGTTTTGTCCCCTGATTTATTTTTGCAACTCTTTATGAAACGCAGAAATATGCTATTATTCTCACCTGTTTCGTATAAGAAGAACAGGTGAATAACTCAGCTGTAGTATCTGTTTTTGCAAAAAAAACTGTTTTCTTTTGTTTTACTTCCTCTATTTTTGTAAAATTTAGCTTGTTTGATGGCCAGTTTTCTGATGTTTTTGATAGCCAAAGTGGTCTATTCCACCATGTATTATGATTTGCTAGAACTTTTGCATTAACGCCTCTTGATGCTATGTCTGCTGGATATTCTTTTGTTGATACGTAACGCCATATCTTGTTTGTTACTAGCCTTTGTATTTCACTTACTCTGTTTGCGACAAAGGTTTGCCAGTTGCTAGGTTCTTTTGAGATCCATGCCAACGTAATTTCTGAATCACACCAGGCATATAATTTCTTTTCCTCTATTTCTAGTGCTTCTGCTGTGTTTTTAAGGAGCTGTGCTAAAAGTAGGGCACCACAAAGTTCTAATCGGGCTATTGTAATGTGTTGTTTTAATGGTGAAACTTTAGATTTTGCAATGAGCAGCTTTGTGTGTATTCTGCCTTGTAAATCTGTTGTGCGTGCATATACAACTGCTGCATATGCTTTTTCTGATGCATCACAGGAATCGTGCAGCTCTAATTTTTGCTTTTTACGATAATTCATCCATCTAGGAATCCTAATTGTTTGTAGTAGTGACATTTCATCCTCAAGATTTTTCCACATTTGACAAATTTCTGGTGGTGGTTGTTCATCCCATTCAACTTTGTTTTGCCATAGCAACTGCATGATTATCTTAGCTGTTGTAATGACTGGTGTTAATCATCCTAGGGGATCAAATATCTCAGCAATTCTGGACAAAAGCTCTCGTTTGGTTAATTTTTTGCTATCTTCGTTTGCTTTCATAATAAAGAGAAATTCATCACTTTTTGGGTTCCAGTGTATACCAAGAGTTTTTATTGTTTCCTTTTCTGTAATTTCTAGTATCCCTTTTTCTAAATTTTCCTTTGGGATGTTTTTTAACAAATTTTCACAATTTGAGGTCCATTTTCTGAGATTGAAACCACCTTGTTTTAGTAATGTTATAATTTGTTGTTGTAAAATTTCAGCATCATGCCTAGTATCTGCCCCAGACAACATATCATCGACATAAAAATCATTTTTTAATGCCTGTTTCGCTACTGGAAAATTTTGACCATCATCATCTGCAAGTTGATGCAATGTTTTTACTGCCAAGAATGTGGCAGGAGCTGTTCCGTATGTAACTGTGTTCAGTACAAATTCCTTGACGGGTTCTGTACTCTTAAAGCGCCAGAGTATTCTTTGATAATTGGTATCTTCTGGTGCAACCTTTATTTGCCTGAACATTTTTTCAATGTCTGCTGTGAAAACATAGCGATGCTTTTGCCATCTTAATAAAATCGTGTCTAGATTTTGTTGTATTTTTGGCCCACTGTAAAGCAAGTCATTAAGGCTTTTGCCTGAATCAGACTTGCAGGATGCATCGAAAACTACCCGCAATTTTATTGTGGTACTGTCCTCTTTCATCACGACATGATGAGGTAAGTAATAAACTTCAGCTGTTCTACCTTTAAAATCGGCAGCAGGACTCATATGACCAAGATATAAATATTCTTTGAGAAAATTATTATATTCCTGCTGTTGTTGAGGTTGGTTTTTTAATTTTTTTTCTATTTTTAGCATCCGAGCTAGAGCCCTATTTTTTGTATATCCTAGCTCTCCTGCTTCTTTTTTAAAGGGCAGTTTTACAATATATCTCCCGTTTTCATCTCTTTTGTGTGTCTCCTGAAAGTGTTCTATACAAATATCTGTTGAGCCCGGAGCTGGTGTTTCATCCTGAATTTCCCAAAATTTTTCAAGTTTTTGTTCCATTTCAGTTAGTGAAAGAAAATTGAGAACCTTCTTTGTTTTTTGTGAAGAATTGGGAACGCTTCCAAAAATTATCCAACCTAGCTTAGTATTTTGTGCAGCTGGTTTTTCTGGTATAAAACCATCACGAATAATATTCGCATATACTTCTGCACCTAATAAAAGATCAATAGGGCCTGCTTTGTTGAAGTTGGGGTCTGCTAATGGTATTTTTCCGTATTTAGCAACGTCAAGATCCTCTATTGTTGTGTCAGGTAAAACAGAATTGAGTTTTTGTAGTACCAAAGCCTCTACTTTTAGATAAGTATTTTTTGTGTCTGCTAGCATAATTTGAATGTTGACTTTTGAATGTGCTTTTGCTGTTCTTGTGTCACCTACTCCAAAAATTGCTGTATTTATTCGCACCTTTTGTAGTTGTAAATGTTGAACTACTTCTTCTGTGACAATAGAAACCTGAGATCCTGGATCGATCAAGGCTCTAAATAGCTCTGTTTGACCATATATAATTTTTATTCTTACCATTGCTGTTGGTAGCAATACGGTAGGTCTTTTTGTATTATTGTGTAGAACTTTGGTGTCCTCCTCTTTGGCTTGTGTTGGTTTTTCATATATTTTTATGTTTTTATCTTCATTATAGTGAAGAAATGTATGGTGATTCTTTTTACAATAAAAACATGTTTTCTTTGATTTACACTTCTCTGTTTTCTTATGTGCCATACAATTTGTACAAAAACCATTTTGTTTTATAAAATTATTCCTTTCTTGTGTACTCATTTTTTTAAAAATCTGTACATTGATATACAGCATGATTTTTGCCGCAATAAATGCAGTTTTGTTGTGTGGTTGTATGAAAAAAATTTTTGTTGTTGTTGTTATTGTAAATTTCTTGTTTGTTGATCTTAGAGCTTTTAATACAGTCAAGTATATGATAACGTTTTTCTAGGAAGTTTAATAGTTCAGCAATTGTAGGCATTTTTCGAGAGTTAGTTAAATTTTCTTCAAAAAATCGAAGACTTTCCGGATCTAGTTTTCTTGTTGCGATACAGATAATAATTGGATCCCATGTATCAGTTTTACATCCTAGATTTTTCAGCGCTTCTAAACATTCTCTTATTGTATCAAAAAGTAGCAAAATGTCTTCTTGTGACCTATGCTCAATCTTTTTAATGTCGAGAATTGTGTTGATATAGGTCATTGTTATCTTTCTGTCGTTATTATATCTCATTTGTACCAGTTGAAGTGCTGCTTCGTAGTTGTTATCACTTAGCATTAGATGGCTGATAACCCGTCTGGCATCCCCTTCAAGATGAAAAAGTAGATACTGCATTTTTTCGACCTTGCTTAAGTAAGGATTGTTGTGTATGACATTATAAAAAATGTCTGAAAATGGTTTCCATTCCTTGTAATCACCTGTGAATTTTGGAATTTTTATAGGTGGTAGATTCGGAAAATTGTTGTATTGTTGCATTGCACCCCATGCCATTACGGGTGGTGTGTAAGTGTTTTGATTGTGGCCTACGGTAGTTGCTTGTGTCGTGGTGCTAGCTGGATTAGTGGAAGCGGTAGCCCCTATGCTGGTATATGTAAGTTGTAAACCTTGTTGGGGTGGTGGTATTATTGTTGTTTTAGGCGTTGTTGCAGATGCTATTTTTAACCTATGGCTTTTTATTAACTCTGCAATTGTTGTGAAAATTTTTTGAGTTTTTGTGTGTAGTTCTTCTTTGAAATATGCATGATTTATATCAAGCGTTGCTACCAATTGATTATGGTTTTTCTTTATTTGTTCCCAAATTGCTTGTGCAGTGACTTCCTTCTTGTCTAGATAATCCTGCGTCTTCCTGTCCGGACCATCTTTTTTGAAGTTGACTAGCAAGCGTTCTAATTCCTCTGCTAATTTCTTCTGTTCCTGAATCATTTGTGTTGTTTCCATTCCTAATGGATTTTGTGGCATCTACTTGTTGTAATGATTTTTTATTATTATTTTTTTTTTTTTTTTTTTTTTTTTTTTTTTTAAACATTTTCAAAGATTTCTTTGAAATTTGGAAATTTATTTGCGTATTCTAGTCTTTGCTGGTAAGTTTCAAAGTGTTCTTTGAAACTTGCAAAACGGCTCGAAGGACCATGTACAAATCTCAAACTTAATTTGAAACTTGTATATGCAGAATTCTAGTGAAAAGAAAACTCTTTTACCGTTGTTTGAATTCTAATTTTATTAAAGATTATCAACAGTTTATATACAAAATTTTTAGTCACTAAAACTAGAGGGGAAAATAACATATAAATTTAAAGTTCTTAATAAATTACAAAGTTCATAAATTTCCTCATTGAAATTATTAATAACAAAAACATGCAATACAGGTAGCAAATGCTAGAACACCTGTGCTGACAAAAATGTGCTAAGTTGCATTTTTTTATAAGTATATTTGATAATAAGTGTGTCACGACAATTAAATTAATGTAATTAATAAATTCATTTTATTGTTGCTTAATTGACTATTTTTAAATTGTATTTTTGTTGTATACATATCTGTTCAGTTATGAACAACGAGAAAACAAAACATTTTTTCACTTACAATGGTCCATCAGCAATCATTGCACACATTTCATGCGTATCAGTAACGAAATCATCTAAATTCGGATAATCATAGTTCAGTCGTTCTGAACATTCCTTAAAAAAAAAAAACAAAACAAATTAAATAAATCAAAATTAAAACACAAACACAATAACAAAATTTACTTGATCTTTAAAAATATTATAAACTCCATTAACAGCTTTTATTATATACCCTGCAGAACCTGAAAAATCAATTTGTTTGACACATCTTTAAAAATAAATAGAATTTTTAAATTGTTATTTTACTATGCTGGCAACACAGGTAAGCCCTATGTTACTATTGACTTGCAGAGAACGCTTTGATCGGTTGAGTAATTATTTAGTTGTTTTGGCAACACTGAAGAAAAAAATAAGAAGAAGATACACAAGAACCAAAAAGTAAAGCAGTTCCAAATACGAATTACAAATTCACGACACAACCCCAAACTTCTATTTCATATGATACTTTGACATTAGAAACAGCTAGTAAATGATGAAAGAAAATTGTTCATCAGTTCATCATTGATGAACCGAGAATTTTTTAAAGCGACCTCTATTATCGAATAGAAAGAGAGAGTCCCAAAAAAACGTGTTTACTCAGTGAAGAAGTGAAAAATATTAAAATTATCAGCTCATCAGGTCCAGTAAAACACGACTAATGAGTAATGACTACTTCACGGCTGTGCTGTGACTACTGACTAGTATATTCTCTCTCTCTCTCTCTCTCTCTCTCTCTGTCTCTCTCTCTCTCTCTCTCTCTCTCTCTCTGTCTCTCTCTCTCTCTCTCTCTCTCTCTCTCTTTTTCTCTCTCTCTCTCTCTCTCTCCCTCTCACTCTAAGGTTTAACTATAACCTAAAGTATCTTAATCTTAGGCTGCACGCAGACAGAAAACAGAGCTGAACTGAACTGAACTTATCAACGCTTATCAACTCAACAAGTAAAATTTAGAGTGCGCAGACAGACTTATTTTATTTTTCTTGTCCCATAATGAAACTTGCACACAAATTTCTCTTATTAAATTTTCCATTCTTCACCAATTACTACTCAGTACTCGGTCTATATTAGGCATCAGCAGCAGATGCCTACTGATCGAAACAAACAACAAGCAACTGCAGAATTTAGCAGCTGTAGCCTGTAGGTTTCTTAAGTTCAGTTCAGTTGGCGGCACACAGCCAGAAAGCGGAGCTGAGCTGAACTGAACTGAACTTGTAAGTAAGTTGTAAGTACCAATCAGCTCAGCAAGAATATATTTGACTGCGCACCTAAAAAGCGGAGCTTATTCTATGAGTGAAATTAAGTCGATTATATTACAAATAGTATTCAAGCGTAATTGGAGATATTAGTTTTTTGTTTTTTCTGCTACTTCATCCCATAATTTATTTGTCTTTATTCTATTATGATATTTATTATTATTTTGTTTATCCCATAATGGAAGTCGAATGCAAATTTCGCTAATTAATTCTTCCATTTTCACTCTCACTGTACACTTTACTTTTTACAATCAGTAACCGAATCTGCTGATCGAAACAAACAACAAGCAACTGCAAAAAGTTCGGCGCCGATAAGTTCAGTTAAGCGGTTGGTGTGCGCACATAAGTTGTTTATAGTATTGCTTCCAATACATTGCGTATTTGTTTGTTTCATTCTAAGCTGATAAATAAGTTCAGTCCAGCTCAGCTCCGCTTTCTGTCTGCGCGTAACATTATGTATGTTGTATGGAGATCGTACAATATTAACTATGTATCTATTTTATATCTATTATGTAAACATACCATAAGAAATTTTTACTTTTAAAAATTTTCAATTTGTAATAAAAAGTAAATTGAAGAAGGAAGCTATTCAAATATACATATTTTTATTTCTGTTGAGCAATAAAATTTTAAAACCAATAATGTATCATAAAGCTATCTAGAAAACAAACTAAAAATTTTTCTTTTCTCAGATCTATACTCGATTTATAAACCGAGTATAGTTAAAACTTCTAATCTGTGTTACTCAATCATGATTCATGATTATCAGGTCGTTTATTGTCTATTTGAATGTAAGTGTTATTTAAATTTCAATTCAAAATTCGTTTCATCTATTCATGTATACGAATAATCAGATTGTCATTTGTAATTTGTATGTTGTCTTTTATTAGGAGGAATTATATCTATTAATTCAATGAATATAAATTATTATTAAATATTTTATTTTAAATAAAGTTTTTGTTTCATAAAAATATTCATTAATAACTAAAAAAATATGAATTCTGTAAGTATTTTTAAGAGTTTTATTATTATTACGACGTCCTTAGTATTGTATAAACGGGGCCTATTCTCATTCATGAATATAAGCTACAATTTCAGACGAAGTTTTAAGTAAATCAACGTAAACGATTAAATTTGCGAACAACGTTTCGTTTACCATTTAAAAAATAATTTTATGTCAGTAAAATTACACTATTTAAATATTTTTGAATTTTTGTTTTTAGCAAATGTCGAATGTAGAAAATTTATCACCTCAAACAATTCGACAAGTTACTAAAGAACTACACGAACTCGTTGAGAATCCGCTGGAAGGAATCGAAATTCATGTGAATGATGCCGATGTAACAGATATTCAAGCAGTTGTTGAGGGACCTGGTAGATATACATATTTTGATTAAATTTGAAAATTAAATATATTAAAAAAGAACAAAATGTAAAAATATTTTTTGTTTTAGCTGGCACACCATATTGTGGCGGTGCTTTTCGTGTTAAATTAGCCCTCGGTAAAGACTTTCCACAAGCCCCACCTAAAGCATTTTTCCTAACAAGAATATTTCATCCAAATGTTGCATCAAATGGTGAAATATGTGTAAATACATTAAAAAAGGATTGGAAACCCGATTTGGGTATTAAACATATCCTTTTAACAATTAAGTGTCTTCTTATTGTACCAAATGCTGAATCAGCACTTAATGAAGAAGCTGGTAAACTATTATTAGAAAGATATGATGATTATTCTCAAAGGGCTAAAATGATGACAGAAATTCATGCACAAGTAAGAATCATAAGTTCTTAAGTGAAAGCACATAAATTGTTTCAAATTTTAATCGATTGATATAACTTGCTTAAATTTGTGTTTCGAATCGAACTAAATCAAAAACTAAGGGCGGTCTCAGACACCGTATATTCGGCGAATAAAAAATATTCGTGCATTTGTATTTTGTTCGCGTGAGTTTCTACACTACTCGCTTACTTTGTTTGTCAAACATTTACTTCGTCAAAGTTTTCTCATACAACTTGTTCATTCGCCGAAGATTTATATTCGGAAAGACTTGTCAAATGTTGACATATGAAAATAAAAGTTTAATTTCCACAAGCACTTTGCTATTCACAAAATCAAAGCACACTAGTAGCTAAGAACAGTGCCCGTTTTCTTGTTTTTAGTCTACTACATTATCAAATTCAATTATACGTTATATCCATACATGCATTTCGTTTTGAACTATGTAAAATATGTCTTAAAATTATTGTATCTAAAATTTTTAAATTTAGTTGCAAAAATAATTTGTTACCCGACTTGTACATATATAACCGATATTTTCGATACGACTTTTAAATAATTCGAAATAAATTCTAAACGAACAATACATTTGAAGCAATTAAAGTGCTGTCACTCGCACCCATATTAAAAGTACATACATGTTAATATATATAATACATACATACATATAAATAAATGCATTTATTTTTTTTAGCCTTTGAAAAGTGTTGAATCAATAGAAGACGGTGGTCCGTTATCTAAAAAGCATGCAACAGATAAAAAAATACAGGATAAAAAGAAGGAAAAACTAATAAAAGAGAAAAAACGTATACTTAAAAGATTATGAAGCGAGTAATTGTTTGTAGTTTAAGGAACGTATTTTTTTTTTTGCTTCATAAAAATATGAGTGACCACATTCAAATTCAAATATTCAAGTTCAAATTTCATTACTAAGGAAATAAAACGAATTTTATGTAATATATATGTAAATTTTAATTTACTGTAGCTTCACTAACAAAATTGAATTATAGTAACATTAAAAGTTGTTTTTATAACAAACGGATTTATTTTTCATTGTTTCATCTTTTTTTAGTTTCTTTCGGTTAAATAAAAATATTTTTTAAATAAATTTTTCAACTAACAAAACACCCAATTTCTTAAAACAAACAATAAAATTGTAGTAGGTAATTGATAACGTAAATTTTTATCTATAAGATTTCTCTAAATTTTTCTTGCTTCTTACTTTTCTAGAATTTATTGATGTATAAAGTTGAAAAAGAAAGTAAAAGAATAATTATAAGAATTTATCATATACATACATTGTCAAACCATTTTTGTGGAATAAATAAGTTTAATCTAAAATAAATTTTGTTTTTTATAATTATGTAAGTATGTACTTTATTTTCAAGATTTCAGAAAACAAGTAAAAGGAACTTACGATATATTGTTACAGATAGTCCCACTTTATATAATTTGCAGAGTGTATGTTATACGCATATCTTTCTAATTCATCATTAGCAACTGTTTTTGTACAAATTTTATAACTTTCCATTAAATTGAAGCATTGTATAATCCTATTTGAATTATTTAAGCATGTGATTATATCATTTGCAAAATTTTGACATGGAGATTTTTTTAAAGATTCATTTGCAACAGAAACTCTACGGAATGTTTTCTTAAATTCATCTTCATAGTTGCTATTACAAAATAAAACTTCTATTAAATAAATCAAACATGATTAGTAATTAAACATAAAGATAATGATTTTTAAATCTTTTCATTTGTAAAAAAATGTTTGGATTTTCAACCACTTACTAATCGAAAAAAAAAATCTTTAAAATAATTTTAAATATGTACACAGAAACTAAAAATATATGTACATACATACATAGATACATATGTATGTATATGCTTGTTTAAGAAAAAAAATTAATTTTTTTTTTAATGGAAAAGTAAGTTTTAATAGAACATAGGCGATTTTATGAAATTTTCATGTACATAGGTAGTAATAATGTTTGAAATTAAATGAATACCTATTACAAACCTGATAGATTCATGTAAGTCTGACAGATTTTTGTTGTTTTCAACTGTTTCTCCTTTTATTGAATTAAATAGAAATTCCATGATTAAAAAAAAACTACCTATATATCAAAAATAATAAATATGACATCTGTGAAAATGTGGATTACTGAGTGAATTAAATAAATAAGGCAAAAAAAATTACAAATAGACAAATAGTAGTTTTTCAATGGCACTCATAATAAAATTCATAGTTTGAATTGGCCTACCACTTTTGGTGAAAACTGTCATTCAAAAAAAAGCACAACTACTTTTGAAACGTTTAACCCGTTATTTTAAAATTCTCCACATTTCCTTTTAAACACTCCACATAAATAAAATTTTCATTAAATTAGTTTATATTATTTTTTATTTCACACTACAATAAAGGCAAATCAATAAATGCGATCTAAATTTGTTTTTTTCTTCAATAATTATTCAAAATGATACTAAAACACTTGGAACGACAGATTGTAATATACTAAACCCTTTATGAAGAACACATACTCGATATAAGCCGCAATCAACTAAAAATTTGGAGAACTGCAAATATTTCTTTTTATATTATACATTTTAATTATCATAAAATATTTGCTTACCAATATTGCATTTTCATGTACAGTACTAATTATTACAATAATTTTATCATTCAAATTAGCTTCCAAATTAGGAACATTTAAAGATTCTAGACGAGTATCACCTAAGAGTACAGACGTAAATGGTATATTTATACTTTTAATAACATGAATACGATTAAATTCATGTGTTCCACGTAAATCGATTGTTGCTACCCTTTCTGGTTCATTCATAATTAAATTTACTAAGTCATTTACACTTATACGTGGACAAATTTCATTTTGTAGATCGGTAAGAGTTATATCTGTAATATCCTGTTTGCAAATGAGAAAGAAAAGAATATTAAAAAAACTTTAAACTAAACTTCATATATACGTAATGAATCAATATTTTGAAATGCATACTTACAAATTCTCCAAGTTCCTTTGAATGAATAACATATTTTCTGTAAGAAATACTTTTTGGTGTTGTCAAGTACATTTTTTGTGATTCTACAACGCATGTATCCATAACAATATCAGGTAAATCAGAAAATAATAAAATACATTCATTGAAACCAGATTGCATTAATGTGGTTTTTAGTTGTTTTAGCACTGATATACCAATAAAAAGTGGATAAGAATTATCTCCTAGCATTAACTTATCCCATAAATGAATGATTTTATGCAATGGGAAAACATCTGAAAATTGTAGTTTTACAATAATTAATATTACATATTAAAAAAAAATAAATTACGTGAAAACATTGTCAAAAACCATGGAATTGCAAATAATTCTGGTATAAAATTGATTCCATTTAAATGTTTCGCTAAAACTGGTTCATGAAAAGCTGTTAGTTGTGAAAATTTACATAGATATTCTTTTATTATCGCTGAATTATCTTTTAGAAAAAACCAATGTAGATATTTTGGAATAAATTTGTAGAGACTCAAAAATGCAAGTTCTAGAAGAACATAAATGTTTGAAAATTTTAAGCACATACATACATATGGCATATATAAAAATGCATGATACACACCTTCATTGTTGAAGTTTAAATAAAGAAAAGGTGCTGTTAGAGAATCTAAACCTTGCCAATAAACATACTGTGGATGTGAATTAACCCATGCTTTCAATAGACGTTTGAGTTTTCGATGGCCTTCAGGAGAAGATAAAAGTTCATCGTACTGATGACAACGAGGTATATCAACTTCAATCTAAATAAAATTATTACATATTTTCTTTTTTTTTTTCCTGACTCAAACTTAAATTTTCAAGAAATACACAAACCTGTCGATCAGTTGAAGTTGGTGTTACTTTATCAATTCTATCGTACATACCATTTGGAATCACTCCTAATAAACATGCCCATATTTGTCCTCTTAATAAAGGAGGAATATCGATTTCAGCTTCGCTAACTATTAGTTCATGTGAGAATGGATAGCCCTAAAATATTAAAATGTAATTAATATTTTAAAATTTAAAAAAAATGAAAATACCTTTAATAACCTTGAAAACAACATTGTACGATAGAACTGATATTCTGTATCTCTTTCTCTTATAATAAGCGGTAATTGATTTATTCCAGGACTTCCATATTTATATGGAAATTTTGGTGAATGGATTAACGGAAAATATGCAAAATATCGTGTATTTTTTAATCGTTCACGTAAATGATTTAAACATAACATGATAACCCGATTATCCATTAAGTAACTTTGGCTTCTCTTTGGTCCAATTATTTGACCATTCAAACAAACTATACATGGCATAGCTAATATCGGTGCCTCACTTCTTATTAAACCTTCTTTTCTCAATTCAGATTGTACATCACCACCAGCTAATTGCCATAAATAATAAATTTGTCGTAATGGACAGCAACGAGGAATTAATTCCGTACATTTTTTATTACTACATAATAAATACTTTAAAGTATCATGTTTATTATCAAAAACTACACTTTTCAATACATCGCATGGTTTCAAGCGGGATTTAATATTTGTTGATAAACATTTTTCTATTAAATCTCTCAGATCTTTATCTACATTTTGATATTTTTCGTAACAGTTATGTTCTCTTGCAATTTTTTCAAAAACATTATTTAAACTTGTTAATGACAAAATTCTTCTTGTAATATTTGCAATTTTTAATGATGACCATATTGAACATCCAAGAATTAATTCAACTATTATAATTCCAAGACTCCAAACATCACTTTTTATGTTATTTTTTGAACCAAGAACACGTTCAGGCGACATATACTTTACATTTCTGAAAAATACGTATTATATATTTGAAAAATTTGATGGAGTTTAATCATAACACATTAAGAAAATAACAATCCCTATCTTACCCTATCGGAAAGGATATGTATTTACCAGAATTGGTCATATAAAATAATCCATAATTAAATAATTTCACATTATCAAATTCATCTATGAGTATTGTGTCTAGATCTAGATTGTGGTTAACAATTCCATAATTATCTAACGCATTTAAACCTTCGGCTATTTGGTAAAAAATTCTTAGAATTCTCTCAGTACTTAACCCTTTTACTTTACCTTCTAATGGTACACCATTGTATTCTGAAACAACTACAGTTCTTTCTGAAAAGAAATTTCAAACTTTAATTCTTTCATTTAAACTGTTTGGTTTAATTACCATGTTTTGCTCTTATAAAATCTATATATTCACATAAATTAGGGTGTATAAACGTTTTTAATTTCTGTGCACGTCCTAATATTGCTATTGAATTTGGAGTTAATGGCAAGCCATTACTTCCACAAACATCTCCCGGATGAGGTTTTGCAAAATATGTAATTGCAGCTAAATTTGAGTTTACATTTGAAACACTTGGAGACATTATTTGAATATAATTTTAACACTATAGTCAGTCCATGAAATCAGACTTCAATGAATTTGAACTGCCAACTTTGAACTTACCACAGCACAACAAATTTTACTGCCAAATCCATCCACCCACTTTTCTTTCAAAGAAAAAAAGCTCCTTCCGAAATCCAAATCCTAAATATGGAAATGCAATGCAACAGCCAAATGCGACAGCCAATACATACTGCATTTGCATACACTAAGAATTAGTATAATATAACTACAGCGCCATACCAGTGTTGTTAGATCCAAGATTTTTCCCTTTTTCTGGGAATTTCGGCTACCAAGAATTTAAAAAAGGGAAAAGGGAAACATTTTGCATCCTTGAACAAAATCGTGTGAAAAATCACGAGGGGATAACATTTTCAAAATTATTTAAATACCTTCTTGTACATATTTTATACCACGTACGAAATACGAAATGTGAAAAACTATCACACCTTTAAAATATTAGTTTTGTTCATATTTATTAAATTTTATGTTAAAGATTTTAAAAACTGTTTCTCCATTACTGCCATCCACCATATACAGGTGTATCAATTTTGAATTATCTCCAAGTTATTTATTATAAATTAAATCGCAGCAAAATTTTACATGAAACTGAATATTTAAGACTTTTTTGTTTATTTTTTTTTTCTTGTTTGTTAAGTTTTTAATTTTTTTTTCTTCACTTTTTACAATTTTTTTTAAAAAACTAATTGTTGAATTTTATTTATTTTATTTTTAATTTGTTATAAAATACAAATGGATTTATCTTTAAAAAAAATACTAGTTTTAATCATTTTTGAAGGTTTTTAATGTGTGGGAAAATCGTGGGATTATTTGAACAAGTTTGTGGGAATAATAAATGAAAAATGGGACTTTTCGTGGGATTTTTCAACAAAGGAACCTATACTAATTTGCTGTGTTTTATGGGAACTGAGGAAGTGAGAATTCTGAAATTTTTCACTTCCTCACTTGATAAGAGCGTTATTTCTGACTCATCTTCTATATTCGACAATAGAGATCGTTACGAAAAATCTCACTTGTCAAGTGAGCAAATGAACTAAAACTTTATTTCCACATTTGCTCAGATCAGTTTACCAGCTGTTTTGGTAGCAAAGTATCATATGAATTGAAGTTTGGGATTATGGCCTGATTTTGTAATTGGTATTTCTTCTTGATATTTTTCGTAAGGTTGGATTTTTGCATTGAAATTTGTTCAAGTATGTAATTTAATTATTTAACAAGTTTTTTTGAACTCTTAAAGTTATCCTATTTTCAAGGAGAAGATAAGTGAGATGGACAAAACTGATGTGAGCACATCTCCCTTCCTCAGTTCCAATAAAACACAGCAGTCGTTCCACATCATATGTTGTCAATTATCCAGCATGCTGCTTTTAGTATGGCGCAAATCTCCGCTTGGAAGACAGAAGTCATGCCATTTAGCGCATAGGAGTATTTGATACCGCAGTTCGAATATTACCCCGAACCAACACTGTTGATAAAGAAGAACACATGTAGAGTCGTTTGTATGAAAAAACAAGAAAAGTTATTTTCCTTCGTAATTTTATTTATTATTATTATTGAAACTTGATTATTAATACAATGATATTTTACACTTCAATTTTATTACTTCAAAATAACTCTTCTTAATGTGGACCGAGAGAATGTCTGTGGTTCAAAATGATTTTAAAAACACGTTGTTAATTACCACTTTAATAATGAGTCACAGATTCACCGAAAAATAATAAAGAAAGTACATATACCCAATCTATATGTATCACAATGAAAAATATAGCAGAAGGCTACCACGATAAAGCCGACTTATTGCTACCACGATTGAGCTGTGACTGAATAAACATGCACTGAACTTTGCTGATGAATGCTGAATATGAGCTAGTACACACGATCACTGTCTTTACTATAAAGAGCCAGTACTCACACGAACATTCTCTCGCCCACCTTGAAAAGACCTACTTTTCAAAATTACTAGTTATCAATATGAATTATGAATATAATACAAAATAATACAAAAAATGAATTTCAATTAAGATACATACATGTATGATTAAATTTAACTTAAGTTTTATATGGAATTAATAAGCATAACTTTGCAATTGGACGTTTTATTAGTCCATTCTTGGTACGAACAGTGACGACTCTTACAAGTTGGTCATCTCCGGGATGTGTCTCAGTAATTCGTCCCATTAACCATTGTCCTGGTGGATAATTATTTTCTATTATCAAAACTAAATCTCCAATACAAAAATTTCGCTGCTGCGATTGTCACTTGACTCGTTGTTGAAGTATAGATAGATATTCCTTTTTCCATCTTCGCCAAAAATGTTGATGTAATTGTTGAACATATTTCCACCGGGAATTAAGACATTTTTCCTCAATCTTTATAGGTACCTCAGGTACTGACATTAATGAACACCCTGTAATGAAATGTCCAGGTGTTAAGGCCTCTAACAAATCTGAAGTTGCAGTCAGCGGTATCAATGGTCTGGAATTAAGATAGAATTCGATCTGACATAGAAGTGTATAAAATTCACTGAAGGTCAGATTTGAAGCTGATGCTACTCTTTTGAGATGAAATTTGACACTCTTAACTCCAGCCTCCCACAGCCCACCGAAATGTGGAGCGCCTGGAGGAATAAATTTCCATTTTATTTCATTCTCAGCAAAATAACGATGAATTGACTCTAAGTTTGAGGTATCTGAAAAATACTGATAAACATCTTTTAAGTGTCTTACCGCTCCTTTGAAATTTGTCCCATTATCGCTGTATAATGTGTGTATTGCTCCTCTACGAGCGACAAATCGTTTAAAACTGGCTATAAAGCCTTTAGTAGATAAATCATCAACTAGTTCTAGATGTATGGCTTTGGTAGACATACATATAAAGAGAGAAATATAACATTTTTGTTGTTTTGCTCCACGTCCTTTCCAAGTTCGCACACTGAATGGACCAGCGTAGTCCAGACCACTATGTAGAAAAACCTTACCCACTTGCAGTCGAGAGCTGGGCAGATTACCTAGTTTTTGTTTACTTGTTTCGGCACGATGACGTACGCAGATGACACAGCTATGAGTACATTGTCGAATAAGTCTTTTGACTCCAAAAATCCAAAATTTTAATAGAATAGTAGATTCCAATAATTGACCTCCAGCATGAAGAAGTTGATGATGATAATGATGAACTATCAGTTCGCTAAGTATATTATCTTTTGGCAATAATATTGGATGACGTTGATTAAATGAAATATTTGCATGTTTAAGCCTGCCTCCGACTCTTAAAATATTATTTTCATCTATAAATGGATTCAATGGCAATAATTTGTTTTTGGTCGAAAGAGTTTCTTCCTTTTTTATTGATGAAATTTCACTACCATATGCTTGATTTTGTACACGTTTCACCCAAATATATAAAGCATCATCTAGATCTCGGCTAGTGATAAAATCTAAATTTACTTTTACATGACGACATCTTTTACCAAATCGCATGATCCATACAGTAATACGTAATAGCTTAGACAATGAAGAATATCTATGTAGCAAATCAAAATTTATGTTATTAACTGCTGTTAATGTTTTAGTTCTTTTTTGTTCCAAATCTGTGTTATATAAAGTATGATGTGTTGACAAATCATAATGTGGATCTTGCAGGAAATCTGGACCATTCCACCAGATTTCACAAGAGATCAAATCTCGGGGGTAAACACCTCTTGATGCTGGATCTGCTGGGTTATGTCGTGATTCTATATATCGCCAACAGTTGAAAGCTAATATTTCCAAAATATATGAAGTTCGATTACCCATGAACGTACTCCACCTACGAGGAAAATCATTTAACCAAGCCAATACTATAGTCGAGTCAGACCAAGCATAGCATTCGTAAACATCGATATGTAAAACAGATTTTACCCAGGCGAACAATTTTGCAAGTAGATGTGCTGCGCAGAGCTCTAATCTGGCGATACTAATTTGCTTTGTAGGAGCAACCTTTGTTTTAGCTACTAACAAATTCATTTTGACTTGATTATGGTCAATTATTCGGACGTAAATTGCAGCGGCGTAGGCTCTCTCGGAGGCGTCTGCAAACCCATGAAGTTGTATGTGTGAAGCTGCTTTCATTTGTAACCATCGCGGAACCTTAATATCACGAATATCAGTGAATTGATCACGTATCAATGTCCACTTTGTTAATATATGAGGTGTTAGATTATCATCCCATGCAATGCCAGACATCCAAATTTCTTGCATTATTATTTTCGTTAATGAAATACAAGGAGCAAGAAGCCCAAGTGGATCAAAGATTCTTGAAATAATGGAAAGCACTATTCGTTTTGTCATGATCTGATCATTTGGTAAGTTCACGTTAAATGAAAAATAATCTTCTTTAGGACACCAATTCAATCCTAATGTTTTTACTATCGTGTCCTCTTCAAGTACCAGATGTGAATTATTTTCTCTTAGATCAACAGGTATACTGTCTAGAAATTCTGTGGAATTTGATGCCCATTTGTGAAGTTGGAAGTGATCTGAGTTCAATACCTTTATTATCTCTTCCTTATTCAAAATTGCGTCACTCATAGTGTCAGATAAATGCATAAGATCATCCACATAAAAACTATTGATCAATAGGTTGGAACCACGCTGATATAACTCTTCGTCTTTCGCTAGTTGTTGTAGTACCCTTAAGGACAAAAAAGGAGCACAGGATGTTCCATATGTGACTGTATTTAATTCATATTCTTCTATCGGATCGTGAATAGAGAATCTCCATAGGATTTTTTGAAATTTTCTATCTTCATGATGTACTAAAATTTGTCTGAACATTTTTTGAATGTCTGCCACATAACCAATCTTAGCCTTACGGAATCTAACTAATATAGCTGTCAATTCACTATGAATTTTTGGACCAGTAAATAATAAATCATTCAAACTAACGCCATTTGTTGTTTTACTTGACCCATCAAAAACCACCCTAAGTTTTGTCGTAATACTCTGTTCTTTTATTATGCCATGATGAGGAAAGTAAAAATTAAGATCATGCTCTGGAGATATGCAAACCTTGGACATATGACCACTTTGTAAATAATCCCGCATAAATTCCTTGTATTCCAATTCATACTTTAAGTTTCTAGTAAAACGCCCTTCTATACCATTTAACCTGTTTATTGCAATATTTTTAGAATCATGTAAATTGTTTGGAGGTTCCTTAAATGGCAGGCGGACCATATACTGTCCATTTGCTAAACGAATATGAGTAGTCCTGAAATGTTGTTCGCAAGCTTCTTCGTCAGGACTCAGGAGTTAAATGGGCACCTTGTTGTACCTCTTCAACTTCCCAAAATTTTTGTAACATTTTATCAATATTTATTGTAGTAGAAAAACAAGATACTTGTTGTTGTATTTCCACATTTCCAGATATGACCCATCCAAATGTAGTTTCTATGGCCATTAAGTGACCTTCCTCATTCATAAATTTTCCCCCAAGTAATGATCTAAACAAAATGTCCGAACCTAAAATAATTTCAATTTCTCCTGGTACATTGAAACGAGGATCTGCTAGTTTAGTGATGTTTCGAATTTTAAAAGCTGTAAATGAATGAAGTTGTATTGGAGGAGAATCATGAGCCAATTTTAATAAAACAAATGCTGAAATGTTAAATGTTGTTGTGTTAAATCTTGACTTCAATTGTAGCTCGACCTTGCCTCTCGATTGGAAATTATTAGTTTTAGAATTACCTATTCCTGATATGAGCATACGAGCATTCATTCTTTTTAGTTGCAAGCGTTGAATACAAGACTCTGATATTAAATTGACTTGAGACCCTGAATCAAGTAAGGCTCTACAATATTGAAAATTACCTGTTGAATCTTTGATCATTATTAGCGCAGTTGGAAGTATATTCATGCATTCATTAGAAAATTTATTACTGACAGTGAGAGCTTGTGAATTATTTAAAGTAGGTATGTATGTGATCGAACCTTTATCAATCCTATCTTCAGATTTAATATGTAATAGCGAATGATGCCTTTTACCACAGTATTTACACGTAGAAGTTGTTTTACATTCTTTAACGAAATGTTTTCCCTTCAAACAATTAAAGCACAGATTCTGTTTGCGTATCAAATTTTGACGTTGAGACATATCCATTTTAATAAAGGATGGACATGCATAAATATAATCATTTGATGTACATATAAAACATAATAGTACTGATGATGAATGTATATATCTAATTCGTTGTGGTATAGAGGATGCTTGTGTTGGGAGTGTACGTGAAGATTTGAAATCTTTTGAAGTTTTATATGTAGCTGATAGCTCATAAATTCTATTTTCTAAAAATTCAAGCAATTCATTGAATGTTGGTTGAGTCGTTGTTGCAGTTTTACGACGCCATAATTGTGTTGATTCTGCATCTAATTTCGATGTTAACATGAAGTTTAACCAAGAATCCCATTAGTCTATTGGTAATTTCAATGCACCTAATGCATTCACAGATTCATAAAACAGGTTTTTCAAATTTCGAAGGCCATTAATGGAAACTATCTTTAATGGTGATGCATTGGTAAGAGCTTGCAAGTGTGAGTCTATTATAATGTTTCGACGATCATATTTCGATTTCAATAATTCAAATGCGACAGTATAATTTGCATCTGAAATTCCTAAATGTCGTAATACAGAAGCTGCTTCACCTCTTAAGGCGGTTTTCAAATATTGAAACTTTATTAATGATGAAAGAGTACTATTATTATGTACCATACTAACATATAAGTCGAAGAAGGATTGCCATTCGCAATAATCTCCACTAAAAGGTGGTATTTGTATGGTAGGCAATTGTACCTTAGGTTGAATTTCCGTAATAGTAGTTTCTCTATTAGAATTATTTACCTGTGAATTTAGAGTTGAAGAAACCAACCTTTCTAATACTTGTGACATCTGGTTTTGTGTTGCACATATTGTCTCCAACGTTGTTGATAGATTTTGTGTTGTAATCGGAACGACACTTGGTTGTTCAGATTGTTCTGACATTATCACTGTTCTACATTTCACTGCAATAGAAAAATATTGTTCATCCACAACATACCGATATTCTAATTCTGTGTTTAATTGATTGTCTTCGGACAACGATTCAATTTCCGATTGGAATACATTAAATTCACTGTATATGGTATCGAGTCTTTCAAATCTTATTTTTATTTCTTCTGTATTAATAGGAGCTACATTTAGCATATTATTTACGGATGTTTCTAATTTTGTTAAATTAGACTTAATAATCGACCGTTTCCTTTTTAATACATTCATATTTATTAATGATTCAATTAAATTCACACTTTAAAAATGAGTAAAAAATATATTATCCAATATGACGTCACAACGGACAATTTCGAAATTTAAAGAATAACTTGCAATTAGCAAAACGGTAACACTGATTATGAAAATCCACGTGTGTAAATGCATGTACGTATAATCAAAAAATATATAGACAGAAAGAATTCTTATGTAGTATAAAAATGTCTCATACAAAAATTTTTGTTCTGGGGTTCCAACATTGGAACCCCATTAGTGAAATAGCTTTGAATGTACATCAGCATATTTCAGTTTTGTTAAAAAAGCTTTTACTTCTGCATAGAAATACATACATATGTACATGCGAATACGACAATTACCTTGTTTATGCACAAAAATTAAAACGTATTAACGATAAAACGTTTTGAACATCGTTTTGAGATAATACATTTTAATTGGTGTTTATGCGTAGTACAACATTTCATTCTCACTTAAAACGTTTTGAGTAATAAACTAATACTACTCTAAAAGTTCATATTGATGTTTAGTATGTTACCAACACCATTTTGAAAGGTCAAATATGACAATTCATTTAAAACGAAGAAAGTATACATGCACATTTTAAAAACGCATTGAAATTTTAAATTCGGATTTTATAGTGTATTCACTCAAAACGAAATAAAGTTTCAATGCGTTTTAAAATTTGGTTTATGCATCCGTATTTAGTCAAAACGGCATGAGTTAATGCGAATTAAAGCTTCGCATAAACAAGGTAATTGATGGTGTCGGTGTGACTCATTTTATTCACATATGTTCCACCATTTGAAATTTTTTTATATTCTATTTAACACACAAGAGTAAAATTTTTTTTTTATTTTTCATTCATCTTGATCATGTTAAAAACAAAATTAAATTTCAAAGCGCTTTAAAGCATAGTTAAAAAAGCTTTCACTTCCTTCCTTCTCTTACCGTACTGTTCTATAGTCTAATTTAATAATTACAATTTTTAGTCGATACTACATGAGAATTCTTTCTGTCTATATATTTTTTGGTATAATCAACGAATAATGATTTTAAATTACACTTTTTTATAAACCAAATTATTTGATTGTTTATTCACAATATTTATTATTACACAATTTAAATGAAACTTATTATTTCACACGTTTTTAATTTATGAAATTTATAAAGAAACCACCACTACATTCAATCGGTCCCTGCTCGGGCGCCATTATGTTGATGAAGAAGAACACATGTGGAGTCGTTTGTATGAAAAAACAAGAAAAGTTATTTTCCTTCGTAATTTTATTTATTATTATTATTGAAACTTGATTATTAATACAATGATATTTTACACTTCAATTTTATTACTTCAAAATAACTCTTCTTAATGTGGACCGAGAGAATGTCTGTGGTTCAAAATGATTTTAAAAACACGTTGTTAATTACCACTTTAATAATGAGTCACAGATTCACCGAAAAATAATAAAGAAAGTACATATACCCAATCTATATGTATCACAATGAAAAATATAGCAGAAGGCTACCACGATTAAGCCGACTTATTGCTACCACGATTGAGCTGTGACTGAATAAACATGCACTGAACTTTGCTGATGAATGCTGAATATGAGCTAGTACACACGATCACTGTCTTTACTATAAAGAGCCAGTACTTACACGAGCATCCACTGCGTTTCAGCCGGTAGACTGACTTCATCAATCATCGCTACCTCCTGAATTTTACCAACCAGTATGTCATTGACGGCCTTAGACCCTATGTCTTACCAAACACCCTCCGACACTGCCCAGACACACACCGTGCCCGTGAAACGTTGTTATTGATATGACTCTTCCACGTAAGTTTATTATTTGGTGTTACTCCCATATATTCAATATCCACATCCTTCAGAATAGGTAGTTTTAGACTATCTGTCTTTCTTCTCCTTTTAACCAACTCAACTGTTGTTTCTCTAGGATTAATAGAGAGTTCGTGTTTTTCACACCAGCTTTGAATCTTATCAAGTGCCATCTGTAGTTTATAACAGATGAGCACCAATGATTCGCCAGCGTTCACTGAACATACATCATCAGCATAAGCTTGAGTATGTACACCTGTGATTGTTTGCATCTCATCCAGTAATGAGTCAATTAGCATGCTCCAAAGCAGTCAGCAGTGGTGAAAGGACACCCCTTTGAGGGCATCCTTTTCCCGCCCTAAGTCGCATTCCCCATCGATCATACTGTCAGTAAACAGCAATGAGTTTTCTGGAATCCACGACTACGCGCCATCTTTTTTTTCCGTTGGGCTTTTCTTGAGTACTACTAATAGGGGAGAATTCCAGGGAATTTGGCTGGATGTTATTATGTCGTTTTGCAACATATTGTTGTGGATTGAAGGAAGTTAAATAAATAAATAAATAATTAAAAAATACTGAGTAAGGGCTTTACAACATGCCCACCCTTAAAAATGAAACTTGTACTTTGGATTGGTACAGTTTTCATGTCTAAAATTCTTGTCTTCTATATTTACAGTATTTTGTTCAATACGTTGTAAGGTATTTTACTTTCATTCCTTTTCATGTAGATTTCTTCTGTTACTTGTGTTTTTACATTTGTTCTTATCTTTAGTAATTTCTTCACTACGACATACATTATCAATATGAGTACCAATAAAATTATCAATGAGTAAATTGTATACAAATGTTATTTATGCTGCTTTCATGGAAGGAAATTATGACTTTTAGTTTTAAATATTTCAATATTTTGACTTATTTTGTTTAGATTCTTAAGAGCCCAATTTAGTAAAATGGCCTGCAAAGTAACCGCCTACAGCCTACATTTTTCAACCAATTTTCATGAAATTTTGAATATAGATAGGTGGAGGGGAATTGTGGTCCTTAAGTGGAACACATTTTTAAATTTTGGTCCTTAAACTTTTTTATATTTGATTTTCGAAAGCACAGAAAAAAAAAATTCACTAAACTTTTCACACTTTTTTCATGTATTAAAACTTTTAGATACTGTGATTTCTTCTTATAGGATTGGAATATAACCTTTTCCAAAAAGTTTAAAAAAAATTCAAGGAAATTGGTTAAGTGGTTTTTACACAATATGATTTATCGTATGACTTTTTCATATGACTAGTGTACTTTGTTTTTGTTACAACAACATACGTAGTTTAATTATTATAAATAAAACAAATTGTTAATTTTTCATAAAATTTCATTACTTATTTTTCATATCACATACATTTTTTTGCTTACTTTTGGGTTTAAATAAGAATTACACAGATAGTATAAACTGTATGTATAAACTCGATGCAAAGAAAATTGAAATTTTTGTAGTATGTGTGATGATTAAGTAACGTAAACAGCATATAAAAGTTATTTATAAGTAGTTAAGCTGCACCTACCTAGGTATATAGATATATTAGCAACACATTTTGTATGGGAATGGTGATCGGTGATGATGAATATAAAATAATAGAATTAGCATGATATGTACATACATACATATACTATATACTACGCTAGGTGGCTGCTGATCTTTCAATAGGGGGATAAACATGCGAAATCGTACAAGACCGATGGAGCATGCCGTAACTATTGAATTGTCGGAAGTCCGGCTACGACCTCCTCGTGGTGCCACTGGTAACAGATCTTCAGTATGGTCATGTCTCTGTTGAAGATCTGGCCAACAGTAGTCTGGGCATCCAATCCAAGAGTGGAACAGCATATGTCCAGGGATGCGTGGCTAGGTGAGAGCCTAGTCGCTAATATGCGAACTCTGGATACCAGGCGACCTCCAGTTTTAACAAAAGCCTTCTCAAGGTACAAGGGCTCTGCCTTGGGTGACTGTTTATTTCCCTAATACTCGTGGGATCACTTATGGATACAGAAAACAAAAATAAACAAAAAGAGGAAGATGCACCTCCAAAAGCATCAACCACAACACCTTCAACAGAGGGAAATGTTCCTCTAGTTGACAATGTCATGAGAGAAAACGAAAGCTACGAGAGCTTAAGTGACTCTCATGACAGTAATGATGACACAATCACAAATGCGTCATCATTACTAGACAGCGAAGCTGAGTCGAGCCAAAGTTTGGAGGCTGAAGTTAAAACTTCTTTAGAGAAGCTAAAACTCAAAGACTCCGACAAGAGGATCAAACTCAGTGGAGCTGGAAGGAAAAGGTTGAAGAAACTCCTGCAACAGGGACTAGGTATTAAAAAAGCACGGTTGCAGGCTCTTCAACCTTTAACACAAAAAAAGGAGAAAATCTCAAGAGAGGACGTTCAAACGACTCGCCTTCTGAGGATTCCAGCACTAAAAAAGCCAAGCAACCTCAGAAGGAGAAGACAATCTCCTCTCCTTCAACAAAACAAACTATGCCTTCAACCACAAGTTTCAAACAAGTCGTTGAAAGCATACAAGTGGGCATTCCGGCTAAGTCCTTCCCAGACTCACTCTTGTCTACGGAGCAACTTTTAAACCAGGATGGCTGGTAATTAGATGTGCCAATGATAGCACAAAAAAATGGCTCCAAGAATCAATTAATGACTTGAAGCCATGGGAAGGAGCAAAGCTGGTTGTGGTGGAGGAAAAGGACATTCCTCGATCACAAATACTAGTTTGACACTTCCCCAACAGTGCTAAGGATAAGAATGAGGACATCATGGGACTCATCAAAGGACAGAATGAGTATAACGTGGATGATTGGAGAATCATTAGAAGATCCAATGATAAAACGTCCGCATTACTCACTCTTTCCATAGATCACAGATCCTTAGCTTCCTTGAAAGAAAATCAATTCAAGGTAAGCTTCAAATTTGGTGAGGTGAAGCTTAGACGAAGGGGCGAAAGCGGAAAGAAGAAATCGGCAGAAGGAGAGGACAATAAGGTACTCTCTGAACCGATTGCTTCAACGTCGAGCGCTCCAATAATAAAAAAGAAAAGAGCTAAGCCTCACTCAAAACATCTAGGTAAACCCAAGGTAGGAACAAAGGGCGAAGGTCCTAGCACCAACCAAAAGTCTGCCTAGATGCTTAAAAAAATTAAATTTATACAAATAAACCTTCATCACTGCAAAGCAGCCACAGATGTGCTTTGCCGAAGGTTTATTAAAGACAACATGGACGTGGGGCTAATACAAGAACCATGGACATAAAAAGGACAGATAAAAGGACTTTATAAACAGAATTGTAAGCTTATCTATGATAACAAATGTAACAGGCCTAGAACAGCCTTGTTAGTGAAAAACACACTTAACTTTTCTCCAATTCCAGAATTTATAACACAAGATCTGGTTGCAGAACTGGCGGAGGTGCCAACGCAGTCGGGGAAGCAAAAGGTTGTAATAGCCTCAGCTTACTTCGACATCACAATAGCTGAACCTCCACCCTGCTCAACACAAAAATTGGTACAGTACTGCAAGGAGACAAACAAACAACTGGTTCTGGGCTGCGATGCTAATGCGCACCACATAATATGGGGAAGCTCGGACACTAACAAAAGAGGTGAGTGCCTTTTAGAGTTTATTAATAGTAATAGTATTATAGTAAATAATATAGGCAATAAACCCACATTCAGAAACATCAATAGGCAGGAAGTAATTTACCTTACCCTGTCTACACCAATTGTTAGTGAAAAAATTATTGATTGGCATGTATCGAGCGAAACTTCTATGTCAGATCATATGCATAGACATAAAAGCCGATATCTCGCGCATCCAATACAATCAAAACTCCAGATGTGCCAATTGGGCACTCTATGTAGAACTCTTGAGCTGTTGTATAGATCAAGAGAACTCAATAGACACCAGAGATGAACTGGATATAGCAGCAGCTAAATTACAACAGTCTCTGGTAAGCTCTTTTAACGAAAGCTGCCCGATGAAACCAAAACGGATCAATAGAGACGTTCCTTGGTGGAATCAGGAGCTAAGTAAATTAAGATCTTCGACAAGAAGGTTATTAATAAAGCAAAACGTACCGGTGATTAGGCTGAGTACAAAAAGGCCTTAACAGAATACAATAAAAAACTGAGGAAATCAAAAAGAAACACCTGGAGAAGCTTCTGTGAGAGTGTAACAGAACTACCTCAAACAGCAAGACTTCACAGGATTCTTTCAAAAGTACACTCCAATGGAATAGGCTTATTAGAAAAACCTAATGGGGAATACACTCTGGATCAGGAGGAAACCTTAGAACTATTACTAAGAACACACTTTCCTGGTTCAACAAAACTAGAAAGCGATCTTACTTTGCAAGAGACTCACACCATAGTCTCGGGCAGAGAATATAGTCTTGCTAGCAAAATATTTACGAAGGAAAAAATATTATGGGCTCTAAATTACTTTAAACCATACAAAGCACCAGGAGGTGATGGTATATACCCAGTGCTCCTGCAAAAAGGGGCTAAGCAGATCATCTCAAACCTGGAAAAACTATTCAAAGCAAGCTTCAGATTGGGACACATTCCCAAACCATGGAGGAAGACGAAAGTCATTTTTATATCTAAGGCGGGCAGAAGACCAGATGCCCAACCAAAGTCTTACAGACCAATTAGTCTAAGCTCTTTTCTCCTCAAAACAATGGAGAAAATAGTTGATCAGCATATTAGAGATAGCGTATTAATTAAAAAGCCTCTGAATGCCAATCAACATGCTTATCAAGCAGGAAAATCAACACCTACTGCTCTCCATAGTTTAATTCATAAGCTGAACAAGACTATGGATACAAAACAGATTGCGCTAAGCGCATTCATAGATATCGAGGGAGCATTTGATAATACCTCGTTCACATCAATTGAAAGAGCAACAAAAAATTAAGGTTGCGAACCTTTAACAACAAAATGGATAAAAGCTACACTAAATCAAAGAGAAATTGAAGCTACGTTGGGAGATATATCAGTGATTGTTAAAGCCATCAAAGGATGCCCTCAAGGTGGGGTACTATCACCTTTGCTATGGTCTATAGTCATTGACGATCTACTATACGAGCTCAACTCACTAGGATTTGAAGCACAGGGATATGCAGATGACCTGGTGGTGATGGCTAGAGGCATGGACGATGAAACAATCTCCATGCAACTACAACAAGCATTAATTCATATTAACAACTGGTGCTGTAAGGAAGGATTATCCATTAATCCTCAAAAAACAGTATAGTTCCTTTCACAAGAAGAAGGAAACTCAACCTGAAGAAACCTTCTGTTAAAGGAACACAAATTCATTTTTCGAGTGAAACCAAATATCTAGGAGTAATCCTGGATAGCAAACTTACTTGGAACAAACATATTAATAGTTCCATACAAAAAGCCACCTTAGCTTTATGGAATTGTAACAGACTCTTTGGCAAAACTTGGGAACTAAGACAAAAAATGGTATATTGGTCTTATACAGCCATCATGAGACCCATGGTAACATATGCATCAGGTATATGGTGGCCAAAGACACAGCAAAAAACAGCACAGAATAGACTCAACAAAATACAAAGACTAGCCTGTCTTAGTATTACAGGAGCTCTTAGAACTACCTCAACGGCAGCATTGGAAGCCATGCTCAACTTGCTACCTCTTAATATACAAATTGAGAAGGAGGCACTAAATTGGGCTTTAAAATTTCAAAGAAAAAGAGGACTGAAAGCGGGTAATTTCACCCATAATCTTAAAATTCTTGAAGAATTTAAGAATCATCAAATCAGTCAAGTGACTGACGAAATAGAAACAGTTTATAACTTTGAAAAGCCGTTCAAAGTGATGTTCCCAGATCGACAATCTTGGCGCAATAACAAAATAACCTTCGATAGAGGTGCCTCTGTGTGGTTCACAGATGGTTCAAAAACTGAACTAGGTGTTGGAGCAGGGGTAGTAGGTCCAAAAAGGAGCCTATACAAATCCCTAGGAAAATATCCATCAGTTTTTCAAGCTGAAATTTTTGCTATTGACATGTGTGCTACTGAGTGCCTAAAGAAAGGCTTCAATAAAGCCACAGTCTACATAATTTCAGACAGCCAGGCAGCACTTAAAGCCATAAACTCACACAAAATTGTGTCTGGACTGGTTTTAGAATGCCTAAAAACTTGTTAAACACTAGCTAGGACAAACAAAGTATACCTAATGTGGATCCCAGGACACGAAGGCTTCAAAGGAAATGAGTTGGCGGACTCCCTAGCGAAAAAAGGTGCCGACTCTAATTTCCTTAGACCAGAACCCTTCTGCGGTCTTCGTAGGAGTCACACAAAAAACAATATAAAAAAATGGGAAATGGCAAAATGCATCTCTCGATGGAAAGAAACTTCTGGAAAATATACAAGCAAAGGAATTCATTTCGCCTTCAGCTAATATTTCCAGGAAACTACTCAACCTCAATAGAAAGGAGATGAGGACCATCACAGGTCTCCTTACCGGACACTGTCCACTAAATTACCATCTAAACAGGATAGGTCTACAAGGGGATGACAAATGCAGATTCTGCAAGGAGGACAAGGAAACCTCAAAACACATTCTGTGTGAATGCGAAGCATTGGCCTCCAAAAGAATGTGCTACATGCATCAGCCTTTTCTCAAACCTGAGGAAATCTGGTGCGCACCTTCTAATAGAATCCTAGGATTTATCAAAAGCCTAGATCTATAAGAAGCACGGGCGGTACAAAAGATCTCTATTGGCGAAGTGCAATAATAGCCCCTTATTATCTAATCTAATCTAATATACTACGCACTGTTGTGGGATTGAAGCAAGTGTATTTTGGGTTTTAGTGATAATTTTTTATATTCTGAATATTAGAAAAATTATAGTGTTACATAGAATTTAGATTTCAGTGATTATTTGGTGATAAATCTAATATTTTACTAAAATTTCAGTGTTTTTGAATACTACTTTTTTTAACCCTAGGATTGCCTGATCGTGTATAAATGTATACATTCGGAATTTGAGCCTTAATTTAAATATGATCCCTTCGAGCTAGGACCTTCAAACTTCAGCAATTCTTCCATTGAAGAGTCCTCACTATCACCCCAACTTTCAAAGTCCTAGCTCAAAATCGGTGGAGCGAAATATTCTTTTCTATGCAAAAACACAAATTTGGCCATCCGTATACAAATGTATACCATACATTTTATATGGAAATTTTGAAAATTTTTTTTCAAAAAACGATATCTCAGCATCCCGTAGACCAAAAACTAATATGTTTATACTAAAAGATTTTTTAAAGTGTTCTCTTTAGTTTTGTTTTTACAGTGTTGTTGTACTTTTTTGTTTGTTTTCAAGATAAAATACAAAACAACATCAAAAACATGAATGTTTCATACATTTTTCTACATTCATAAAGGCAAACATCTACTTTTGACTTTGAAGATCCATATCTCAACATCCTCTGAACCAAAAACTAATATTTTTGGATTAAAATATTTGTTGAAGTGTTTCTATTGAGCTATCTTATACAGTAATTCTGTAAGTACTATAATTTTCAACCAAAAGGACAAAATACGCGAAAAATCATGAAGATTTTAAACATTTTTAACCTTATTTTCCATTTTATCTCGAAAAATAGAAAAAATATAGGACATTAATAGAAAACACATTAAGAGCCAAATTTAGTAAAAACATTTTTCGAAAACAACAATAACATCGTCTGAAATGTATTTGTGTCTGCACCAACACAAGCAAATAAATTTCTTCTAAGTGTTGGTGTATATGATTTGAAAAATTTTCATAGCTATATAGCCATAGCTAATACATAATATCAAAAAATATATAGACAGAAAGAATTCTTATGTAGTATCGACTAAAAATTGTAATTATTAAATTAGACTATAGAACAGTACGGTAAGAGAAGGAAGGAAGTGAAAGCTTTTTTAACTATGCTTTAAAGCGCTTTGAAATTTAAGTTTTGTTTTTAACATGATCAAGATGAATGAAAAATAAAAAAAAAAATTTACTCTTGTGTGTTAAATAGAATATAAAAAAAATTTCAAATGGTGAAACATATGTGAATAAAATGAGTCACACCGACACCATCAATTACCTTGTTTATGCGAAGCTTTAATTCGCATTAACTCATGCCGTTTTGACTAAATACGGATGCATAAACCAAATTTTAAAACGCATTGAAACTTTATTTCGTTTTGAGTGAATACACTATAAAATCCGAATTTAAAATTTCAATGCGTTTTTAAAATGTGCATATACATTTTCTTCGTTTTAAATGAATTGTCATATTTGACCTTTCAAAATGGTGTTGGTAACATACTAAACATCAATATGAACTTTCAGAGTAGTATGAGTTTATTACTCAAAACGTTTTAAAGCATAATGAAGTGTTGTACTACGCATAAACACCAATTAAAATGTATTATCTCAAAACTATGTTCAAAACGTTTTATCGTTAATACGTTTTAATTTTTGTGCATAAACAAGGTAATTGTCGTATTCGCATGTACATATGTATTTCTATGCAGACGTAAAAGCTTTTTTAACAAAACTAAAATATGCTGATGTACATTCAAAGCTATTTCACTAATGGGTTTCCAAGATTTTTATACTACATAAGAATTCTTTCTGTCTATATATTTTTTGATAATATATAGCGATCATACTGCATGGATGTACGTTTGTGAAATGTGTATGTAGGTACAGGCTACAGCTAGCATACAGCTGTTATAGCTATCTATAGCTATAGTTATTTCAGTTGAAGGTCACAAATTTTTCATACAACAAATTTTTTATGTAAAAATTCCAAAATAGTGAATTATTTTATTTTTTAAATTTTTATATGGAAGGATATGTGGCTTTTCAACTTTGAACTCTTTTATCTCGGGCTTTGTTGCACCGATTTGAGTCAAATAAAATGTACTAGGTCAGAAAATAGTTCTAAATTGAAATGCATACTTTTTTCAAGGATAAGGGTATGAACTAAGGAGGGCCTTATATAAAGGAAAAAAAAAAGTTGTTTTTTGAAAAAATGACTTTTTTTGTATTTTACCCTATACCTTTTGTCCTAGTTAACGGATATTCACCGTTAAAATTTCATATAATATAAGACTTTTCAAAAAATATCCTGACCAAATTTCAGCTCCTTAGTCTCACAGCAACATACTTTTATAAGGAGTCAAAAAATGTAAAATTTTGATACTTAAAATTGATTAGTGTGAGTTTTATGTTTAGAGCCCTATAACTCGTGCCCTAATTCAGGGATATTTTTGGTGCTAAAGAGAGTTTTATAGAGAATGACAGGCCTAATACTGTGCAGAAATTTCAATTCAATTGGCTTTTAGAGTCCCGAGATATTCAACTTTAAAAACGAAAACGCTCAAAAATTGAATGGAGTGTTAAAATAATAAATAATACGGTATAATATAGGTATAAGGTTTTCAAAATATGAAGAATTTGTAGAAATTTTAAATATTGTACATTTTATTTTTCAATTTAATTCATTCTTTCGGCGTCACCTTGGAGGTAGAATGATTGACGAGTTTAACCTATAGGATTGCCTGATCAAGATTGTCAAAGTTTTAGCCGTGCGTATACAAATGTATACCATACATTTTATATGGAAATTTCAAAATTTTATTTTCATATTATATGAAAATTTTATTATATAGATATGTAGGTGGAAGAGAATTGTGGTCCTTAAGTGGAACACATTTTTGAAAAAGGCCTTTATAAAATAATTCAGTAGTTTTGAATTTTTACATAAAAAATTTGTTGTATGAAAAATTTGTGACCTTCAACTGAAATAATTTCAGCTATAACAGCTGTATGCTAGCTGTAGCCTGTAGAACAAAAGAAAACATGTGTACATACACATTTTACAAACATACATCCATGCAGTATGATCGCTATATACATACATACCTATATTAGCTATGAAAATTTTTCAAATCATATACACCAACACTTAGAAGAAATTTATTTGCTTGTGTTGGTGCAGACACAAATACATTTCAGACGATGTTATTGTTGTTTTCGAAAAATGTTTTTACTAAATTTGGCTCTTAATCTGATCTTGAATAGAAAATGAATCAGGGTTCATAGATAATTGTGATATATTTTCCATATTATTTAGTTTTTTCAATATAGGTACTATTAACTTTTTCCTTGAAATTGTTTAAATGACTTAAGGTTTGATTTAATTGGTCAAGAGATGATTCGAAAATAGAAGTCTGACTTTTCACTAAATTTTGTAAATATTGTTCATTTTGTTCATATTGTTCAATATTCAGCATCACTTACATCTAATGTTCCAAATAAAAGTTTTGCTAGGCTTCCGCTAGCATTTATTAATCCTCTTTTAACTTTTGTATTATAATTGATACTTAAAATATTGCTAATGATCTTATTTTGAATCTTTAATTTTTCAATTGATTGATCTACATATTTATGGATATTATTACATTCTAGTCAGTGGCGTCTCGTCCAGGTGTTCAAGGTGTTCACAGAACACCCATATAATCTAAAGCAAATTTAAAAAAAAAATTGAGAACGCCAAAGTAATTTTCATAACTTCAATAGTAATGTCCATATAAAGCTAGTGTTCTATTATAATGTAGAACCCAGCCTCACATTCAGTGACGTTCATTTGAAGCCGTCCTTGTTTCGTACTGTAACTGCAACAATATAAATAATATACAACCAGGGTGTGAAGCTCTGATGTAGAACCCAACCTCATTTAGTATTATTTCTATTAAAATGTGATGAAGTTCTACTCAAGAAGAACTTTAATACTTTTCAATCCTATGCATTGAAATTTGAGGCTTTGCTTTCGTACTGTAACAATACAGTTGTTATATAATGAAGGTGTTCAATTCTGAAGCAGAACCCAAGTTACAATTAGACTCAATGTTATTTTTAACAACCTTGCAACTTTAAAAAATGTATGCTTTTATATTATAAAGTTGGTTCTGTAAAAAGTTCGAACAATCTTCAAAATCAAAGTCACACCTATAGACAAAGCCAAGCCAAGTGAAATATTGAATTAAAAAATTGTTTGTACGAAACGTCACATATTGAATTATTTTATCTTTTTTTGCCAACTTTAAACTTTAACTACTCGTGCTGTATTACACCGATTTGAGTCAAATAAAATGCAATAGGTCAGAAAATAGTTCAAGAATTGAAATGTACACTTTTTTTAAGGATCAGGATATTAATTAGGAGAAAAAAAAAGGTATTTATCGAAAACATGACTTTTATTGTGTTTTACCCTATAACTTTTACCCTAGTAAACGGATTTTCACCGTTCAAAGTTTTTATAATATTAGACTCGTCAAGAAATATCCTGGCCAAATTTCAGCTTTCTAGTTCTAAGAAAATATACATGTCTAAGGAATCAAAAAATGTAACATTTTGATACTAAAAATTGATGCGTGGGTGTATAATTTAAAATATAACGAAGGGTTAAAGCTTGTTGAATAGACTCAAAGAAGTTAAAAAACATAAAGGAGGTTCAACAAAGTACTGACTTTTTTAAAAATGTTCATACTGCCCGAATATTTTACTGGAATAAAAATTGAAGCTGAAATTTTTAACTGTTTATTTTGTAATTTTTTTGATATTAATGTTGACCGTTTGTTTCGTAAATATGTTGTTATAAGAATAAAGAATTATTTTTAGTATTTTTTTTCATACTTTTATTGTAAAAAATTTTTTTTATTTAGGATAAATTAAAAATATTTGTACTGCCCGAATACTTTGTTGAGCTACTGTATATAACTACATATATGTATATTTAATTTCTTAAATTTTCTCAATTACCCTGCAGCACACCCAGGTGAATAAGTCACGAGACGCCACTGATTCTAGTATTGTGAAGTTTTTCTTTATAATTTCCTTACAATTACTTTTAATTTTGTTGGAATAGAAAATTATCTCCTTAAATTGCATTTTGAAATCAGATAGATCCGAATGAATTAGTAATTTCCATTTGTCGTTATGAAGATTTAGACGACCGACTATACACTTATACTCAATACAATTAATCTGGTATATATATGTATATATATGAACAAAATAAGAGTTATGAACTTCATTTCGCCTAAAAGAAAAATGTTTTATTAATTTTGTGTGGTATAAACTAATTTTGAGAGGAGAAAAGTATGAGACGATTATTGTGAACTTTCGTTGGTTTGTTATTTATAAGAATTACGGAAATTACTCCTTCTGTAGAAAGGACTTTAAAAGGTCCCAGCCATACTGGCATTAATTTTTTGCATTTCCCCTTATAAGAACGTTCGTCCTTAAGCAAAATGAGATCATTTTCGTGTATATTCAGAGGATTTACATTTCTGTCATAGAGAATTTTGCTTGCTTTTTTGTTTTTAATAATATTGTTCTTAGCAATTTCGTTACAATGTTGAAGTCTAGCTTTAAATTCATTAACATACATGTCATAAGTGTGTGATATTTTGGATGTTCGAGACAATACGGATGGTAATTCAATTTTCCTTCCGAAAACTAATTCGAATGGAGTGTAGCCTGTATAAGTATTCGGAGTAGTATTATGTACGAAAACTGCATACTTTATCCAGGAATCCCAGTCGTCTTGGGACCTGTTAATATAGCAACGTAAATATATAAAGTTTCGATGACTGAGTTCAAATGAGCCGTTTGATTGTCGTCTATAGGCCGTCGTTTGTAATTTTGAGATTTTTAAGAGTTTGCACACTTGTTTGAAGATATTACTAAGGAAGTTGGTTGCTTGGTCACTTAACACATACCGAGGTGTGCTAAAACGAAATATGATTTCAGTAACGAACTTTTCTGCTATAACTTCTGCACTTTGATCGGGTATAGGTATTGCACCGGAGAATTTAGTTAAATCATCGATAAAAGTAAAAATGTATTTATTATTCTTAGATGTTTCTGGGAAAGGACCCACTATGTATGTCGACAGAAATTTTTTCGAATGGCTCATTTGCAGTGCTAGTAATTATCATAGGTTCACGAATATAACGAACATCTTTATTTTTTCTCGATTTTTCACAATTTTGAATAAATTTCTTTATTTCTTTGAACGTGTTTTTCCATTTATGATATTCTTTAATGCGATTATAAGTTCTATTAACTCCATTATGACCGCCTGTGGGATTTACGTGAAACTCTTTTAAAATTTCTAGAATTTGATCTGCACCTAAGTTGGTATTGAAATTATCATGGAAAATTTTGATACAAATATCAGTGTCTTGGAAGATATATTACGAATTAATGAGTATTTTAAATGGCTATAGTTTTTTAATTTTACAGGATTTTGAATAAAGGCTTCATTTATACAATTTTCTTTTAAATACGACTTGAGAAGTGTGAAAGTTTCGAAAAAATGTTTATAAGACGATTTTTCCTTTATTGAGTTAGTTACTAAATAAATAATGTAAGATTTATTATTTTTAAAGAATGTGATACGTGAGCCATTTGATAATTGTGATTTTAAAGTTTCATAATGTTTGTGTTTATTTATTAGATCCATAGTCTTTTCATCTACTTTTAATTCTTCATTCACGAAAAGACAAATATTAGAATTTAGTAAGTTTTCGGGAAAAATGCCATCGTTATCATGAATGTTAGGGTTTAAAATTGGAGTTATTTGTGCAATTTTAAGAAAGTTGTCAAAAGAAATTTGATTCAAAGAATTGGCGTTGTTAAGATCTTTTTTTTCGGAGCTTGTATTCTTATTTGAAGCAGAATTTTTGTTTAGAGGTTTATTTGATCTTAATGTCATTCTACATATGCGACTAAGACAATCAGCATTTGTGTTTCAAAATCAAATTCTTCTAATTTAAGTTTCCAACGCATAAGACGAGAATTAAGATCCTTACAATTATGTAAGTAAATAAGTGGCTTATGGTCCGTATATATTGTGAATTTTTTTCCAAATAAATAGGGACGAAAATGCTTGAGACCATACAATTGCTAACAACTCTTTGTTTATGGTAGAATAATTTCTTTCAGATTTAGATAAGACTCGAGAAGCGTAGGCTCGCTATTTTTAAATTTCTGCGAAAGGACTGATCCGATTGCGCTTCCACCGGCATTTGTCGTTAGGATGAATTCTTTTGTGAAGTCGGGATACTGTAATATTGGAGGATTTATGAGTTTTTCTTTTAAAATATTGAAAGATTCCGTAGACAAGGAAGTCCATTTAAATTCTATATTCTTTTCTAATAATTCTGTAAGAGAACGTGCAATTTTTGCAAAATTTTGTATGAAACGGCGATAATATCCCGCGAGACCTAGGAATTGCTTGACTTGTTTAGCATTTTGGGGTGGATGAAAATTTTTTACACAGTCAACTTTTTTAGGATCTGGACTTATACCATGCTCGTTAATTACGTGGCCTAAATAAGTTAGTTCAGATTTAAGAAATTCGCATTTTTCAGGCTGTAGCTTGAGATTGTTTCCACGTAGTCTTTGAAATACTTCCCTAAGCTTTTCACAGTGTTCAGATAGTGTTTTTGAATAAATGACTATATCATCCATATAGACGAAGACTTTTATAGATTGGAGACCCGTCAGAATATTGTTCATAAGACGCTGAAAGGTGCTCCTTTCAATCCGAAAGGCATGCGTACATACTCATAGTGACCCAGAGGTGTCGAAAGGGCTGTCTTTTCTCGATCCGACTCTTTGACTTTTATCTGATGGAAATCATTAGTGAGGTACAGAGTGGAAAAGTATTTGGAACTACCCAACTGATCGAGAATGTCAGTAATGTTTGGAAGAGGATATGCATCTCCAACAGTTTTCTCGTTAAGCTTTCGAAAATCGACAACAATTCGCCAATTTTTGTTCCCATGAATGTCGGGCTTTTTTGGAACGACTACTAAAGGAAAATTTCAAGGGCTTTTAGATTCTCGTATAATGTTATCGTCCAACATCTGCTGTACTTGTTTTTGTATTTCAGACTTTTGGAATTCTGGTAGACGATAGGGCTTAACATGGATAGGTTGATTGTCAGTGGTTGGTATTGTATGAACTACAGCTTCAGTGCAAGATAATTTGTCACCTTTTAGGTAAAAGAGATCACTAAATTCTGTGCAAATGGATAGAATGTTTTCCTTTTCTTCGGGGATCATATGATCAACACGAATATGCTTTTAAACTCGTTTTATTATTTCATAATTTTGGTCATTTGAAGACTTTTCTTTAAAGTTGGTAGCATAAACATGGAAGTTTGATAATTTTTCAAAACGAAGTTTATCTAAATCGAGAGCTACGTTGTGTAAGTTAGAATTGATAACAGATATTGTGAAACAGTTTTTGATGGGTGTAGAAATTGAATTAGCTACATATAACACATCTTCGGAATCCTCTAAGTAACATAAATGATTACCGACGAGGTTTGTTTTAACTAAAGTTATAAGTTCGGAACGAGCGGGAATTAGTAATTTGGTTTCTGCAGAAATAAGCTTAAAGTTATATTCGTTCCCTTTATGATAAATAGATAATACTGGGGAACAAAAAAAAATTTTTTCCTGCGGCACCAGGTTTCGTAGTGATTTGAGCATATACTTATCATTACAATTAACCATGTGTAGTTGTCTTGTTTGAATTGACTCCGGTTCTCATGATAGATCCTATTTCACAAAATAATAAAAATTTAATAATCTACTCTTATAAAAGTTTTTTGTTTTATGTACCATGACAAATATTATAAGATTTATATTAATTTTATGTTATTCTTATTGTTATGTAATAATTAACTTATTGCAATTGTGTAATTCTTTGTAGGTAAAAATAACTTCTTTTACATTTTGCCGAATTCGTTTCATAGTGAAATTCTAACGTGGTCAATATGAGTGGATTTAAGAAAGGTGAATTTTTTATTATGCCAACAATGTGGGTAAACTAAATACCCCTGTTTTCTCTGTCTAGATATAGTTGCGCTAAAAAAGAACATTGGAGTAAAAAACACTAGCTGTTGAGAAAAAATATGACCGTAGGAAGATCTAATATCTTTAATAAACCGCCTCTAAACCTTGGGCTTATGAAACAGCTCGTCAAAGCCATCGATAAATTGATTGATTGATTCAAATATATTTGTCAAAAATTTCCTGGCCTCAGTATGGAAAAATTAAGAGCAGGCGTCTTTGATGGACCACAAATTCGAACTCTTATAAACGACAATGATTTTAAAAAACCACATGACTCCAGTCGAAATGCAAGCATGGACGAGCTTTGTATCAGTTGTGAAAAACTTTTTGGGGAACCACAAAGCAGCAGATTATTCTGAAATAATCACCAAAATGCTTGGGAATTTCGACAACCTAGGGGCTTATATGAGTATTAAAATTCATTTTTTTCATAGTCATTTGGATAGATTCCTGGAAATTACAGCGAGGAACATGGAGAGCGGTTCCACCAGGATATCAAGATAATGGAAGAAAGGTATTAATGCCGGTGGGACCGCCATATGATGACGGACTACTGCTGGACCTTACAAAGAGATTGCCCTGACTAGAAACACGCCACATGATCACATAGAAAACGTTTTTCTTGATTTTAATTATTTTTTTTTTTGCTTTGATTTGGTTAATTTAATTTAAATTAAGCAGTTGCTGTTAGAAAATAAAAGTCTGAGAAATTATATTAAATTTTCTTTTGATTTTATTTAATTTTATTTTATTGTATTGTCATTATAAGTGGATTGTGCCGCAAAATAACTGTTCCCCAGTGATATAATAATTGTGTACCATAATCAAATTTTGTAAAGAATTTTGTAAATTCGCAGAATTTTGTAAAGAATTTGTATTTCGGTGGGTTACTTCAAGTTTTGTGCTCTGGTTGCACCACCGTTTGTTCCAGAGCTCGTATCATTTCCCGAGCTTTGGTTTGTTTGTTTCTTTTTATTTTCATTATAAAGTCTTTTTCGGCATTCCTTTATGTGATGTACCTTATTTTTGTAATAACTACATGTCATAACATTAACCTTTTGTGACGGTGAACGCTGCTCACTTTTGACGTTAAACTTAGGAAGAGACGATGATTTAGGAGCCTTATTGTTTTGTTTCAGGAAACAGTCATTGGAGTTATGTCCTAATTTATGGCAATAAGAACAAGATAATTTGAAGAAATTCCCTTTAGTTTAACTATATAAACTTTTGATGTGTTTCTTTTTTTTGATTAAAAAAAAAAAATAATTTTATGACTTTATGCGAGGGTTTTTTTTTTTGTTTTTTTTTTACAATAGATTTTCAACACTTTTCACTTTAATAATAAAATACTATATTTTTTTTATATATTTTCTTTAATTAAAGAATTTATTTGATATATATACATATTTCTAATTATCTATTTATTTACAAGAAATTTCGTTTACTCACTGATTCAATGATGATATAAAGCTGAACTTGATGAAAGAATGAAATTGATGAATGAAGATAATTAATCCTGTTGAACTGTTGAATCTCCTGAAGAAATTGGTTTCTCTTATGCTAGATGAAAATTTGTAGAAAAAGGGTTGAAAAAATTTGATGTTTTGGTGGCCCGAAGTAGATAAAAAAAATGTTGAGCACCTGGCTGCAAGAACTGATGAATTTTGAAGATTTGAAGAATAAAATATGTATGAGCTTGTAGAGCTGCTGGCACGTCACTTAATAAAAATTTTTATATATGTACATTTAAATTTTTTTTTTTTTTTTTTTTTTTTTGAGAAAAAAAAGTAAAAGAAAGTAACTTTTAATTACACTTAACACCTGACACCAATAATTATATTGTGGATTGAAGGAAGTTAAAATAAAACACAACTTTTATCTTCAACAATAAATTTACTTTATTAAAAAATTTATTTGAAGTTTTGACGACTTGTTCCATAAACAGCTACTACAAAACTGACTTATTCTATTCTTTGGTAATTATCTAGAAAACAATAAGTATAGTTTAATTACCTACATAAAAGACAAGACGAATACGTGACCTAAACTGCTGTGATCAGCAAGTTTTTGCAAGTAGTCACGATAAAAAAAGAATAAATGCAACGGCGGATGTATGGTTTAGAATTTAATAGAATAAACATTAAAAAATACTGAGTAAGGGCTTTACAACAATATCTTCAACCTGATATTGAATTATATCTTTTACGAAAGTCTGTACATTTTTGAGTTAATTGGAGCCTGATCTACCTCTATAGGAAGGGAGTGTTCTACGGCATCGGTACAGGTCAGTTTGTCGCCAGGGAGATGAAATACATACATATGTATGTCATTGTAATGCTTACATAAACTTAATATTCTTCTTTGTTAAGATTTTGGTCCAGTATTATGGTTGTTTTTCTAACTTTTTTTTTCTCTCTCTCTCTCTCTCTCTCTCTCTGCTTTAATTCTAGTATGGATTCCCATTATATACGTACTTTTCTGTCCTTTGCATTTAAATTGTTTTCGGTGTTTTCGTCGGGGTGGCTCTTTGATTTGATTAAAAATTCTTTTACTTCGAAGTTTTGTAGAGGGTATAACAAAATATTTCTTATGATAATTTCTCTGTTTTTATCATCACTATTTAGTATTAAAAGTGCGATTTCACTATTTCGAGGTTGTACGAGACAATTTGGTATATATACTCTGTGACTAACTTCCTTACCTTCGCATAGCATCTCCTTTCTCTCATATTCAGCTGCGCTTTGTTCTATTTGAATTTCGATAAATGTTTCTCAACGTGGTGGAACAATATGAGTCTCCTCAGCATTCAAAGTAATTGCTTCAGTTACTTCAGGTGCTAAGTTTTCGTTCTTAACTCGGGTTTGCTCTTCCGTATCGCCTTTGTGAAGTGCAGTCTATCTGGAGCTATCCAGTGATATTGACTGAACTTTTGAATTAGCTACTAATTGCATCATACTGTTGGCATTAGCACTTAGTTCTTCAAAATTGTCAGTTCTCGACTGTTTACTGGACACTGCCCCACTTTGATCCATCACTAAGGAATATTGACGTGGTATTTTCTAGTCCTGTTGTTCACCTACCAGTTGCACCATATTGTTGGCATTAGTTAATAAGTAGCTGGTTTTGTTTTGGTTATTGAAAAGTCAGATTTTATTACTTCTTGACCTGAGTATGAAGATTTAGAAATGATATGTGAATAAGGATTGTTGTTTGAAGTGATGTCACCAGCAACTAAAGGTAACGAGAATTGTCGTAATTTTGTTTTTTCAGACGAGAAATGTAAAAGTTGTACAAAACTGAGTTGTTTTTTTTTTTTTTTGTGGATTTACATGTGCTTAAAATGTAATTAACCATGAATATCAGTTAATATCAATCTTGATTGATGAACGGAATAATTTGTTTCAAAATTTATCATAATACCCCTGTCATGTAATTAGAAATTCAATTTTAATTTTTTTGTTTTTCTGATTAAACACTATTCGAATTCATTTCACAAAAGTGGAATTAAGTGTTCCAAAATTCACATTTGAGAATTTTATTTTCAAAAATGAAACTATTGTTGTTCGAGAACTCACAATCCACAAAATTTATGTGAATTAAAAACGAAATAAATTGAAAGGTGAAATTGATGACATTTGCCATTTTGTGAAAAAGTTGTAGACTGCAAAGTGTAATTTTTATTTAAAAAATAAAGCCATGTAAGTAAATTATTTAAACAAAGAAAAATTAAGTATTTTTTATTAAATTCAAAAATTTTATTTAGGGGAAAACACAAAAGGAACTAGCAAGATACATTTTTTATTGAGTTTATGGAAAAATATCCGAACATTGCAAGCGGATATTCGAGGCGAGGAATATACGAGTAGATTGGTTAAATCTAACCGAGAAATTAAATAGTGTAGGGCTACCATGTAAAGACGTGAATGGTTGGAAAAAGGTGTTATTTATAAAAAGAAAATCGTAGTTCATTAAAAAAATCTATCGCGGTATTGAGATTATAGCAGATTTAAAAAAACGAAAAATAAAAGATTTCGAAAGACATAATCGAATAATTGAAAAACCTTTATTAGAAAAAAATCAAATTAAAAAGCGTTGTCTTGAAATAAAAGAAGAAACAAGAAAACAAGTGAACAAGTGAAAACAAGTACCTAACAAGAAAAAAAGTGAATCATTATTGAAAATGAAATGGTATGAAACTAGTTTTTAATTTGTGATCGCCCAGAAGGCTGTATTTATTTTTTATTTTTAATTTTTGTATTAGTATTAGAATCAATAATAAAAATAAAATATTATCTTTGCATTATTATCTAAAAAATCAATATCATCATTTATTATTCCCTTTTCACTACTTCCTTCCTGAATGTTGTTAAATTCTATATTAAAATGTTTACAAATATTGTGCAGTGCATAGCATACATTTATTATTATGGTTACTTTTAGGGAACGTAACTTAATTTCCTTGCTCCACTTAGAGACCTGAAACGACTTTTTAAGTTTCCTAACGCTCTTTCTACAACGTTTCTTGCTGCACTGTGTTTTGTGTTGTATCGGCTTTCAATTGTTCCAGGTTCAGGATTTCTGCAAGGAGTCATTAAAAATGATGCCTTGCTTCGCTGATTCTCCATATCAAAGCGTCGTGACTCGAATCGCAATGAGAAGCGTCAATGGCTCTTATTTTCATTTGAAAGTCGCATACCTAGAAACAATTTGAGTTATAAAAATTTAATTTATAAATACAATAAAAAAGCTTACAATCATAGCGTTAACGCTAAAAAGTCCTTTTCTATTATGATAAGCATTCTCATTTTCTGATGGTTTAATTAAATTTATGTGTGTTCCATCCACACAACCTATTATGCCGAGGAAGCCAAATTTTTCAAAAAAGTGAACTTTAGATTGGTTTACCTCTTCTTCACTCATATTAGGTTGTATCCAATTTGGACATAATTTTTGCTCTAATATGTCTAGAAACTTTGAAAATATTTTGCAAAAAGTAGTTCGAGCCAAGCCTATATCGAAGTCTTTTCCAACAGATCTTTGATAACCACCTTCAGCAAAAAAACGAAGAGAAGCAGCTAACTGCAGTATTGATGGTATTGAAGATGATTGTATTACTTCATATTAACTTTATGAAAAAACTTTATGAATATTAAGATTATGAATATTTTTTTTAAGCATATGTTACGATAATGAAAATTTTAATTGCTAATAAAATTTTGGAGCAGTTTTCGTACTTACATTTGAAAGAAACCCAAAACCCAAAACCCAAAGCTCCTGACCTCCTGATGAGTCCGAACCTTTCTACTTGATGAATTCCGGCTGCTTCAGCCTGGCGTGGAATCTTCGGACTCACCGTGTCGAGGTGACGATCAAAACCGTAACATAGTCGTAGACCGGCTATGTGAAGTTACAACCAAAAAGAAGCGAAGATATGATAAAAAAAACTGGGAAAGGAAACAACAGGACATTCGTTCGCATTAGCTGACCGGAGGCATCCCCCGTGGAAACCCTCACCAGCTCCACCACACCACTCACGGAATCTCTCCAACCTTAAATCAAAATGACCCACCCATAGTTCCCATTTCAAAAAGAAAACCAAAACTAAAAAAAACCTCGAAGCGTAAATTTTCTTTATTTTTTCTTCTTTTTTTCTTTCTTTTCTTCCTTTTGGCGATTTTATTATTAATAATGTTACAAATTCTACATGTTATTCATTGGATATAATTTTATCAAAATTTATAATATGTTAAAAAAAACAAGATAGTAATTACAATAGTTAAACTCGATGATATCATCGCTTTGAGCTCATTATTCTTTCCTTTTTTGTTTTTGCATTCAATTAAATTAACTTTTTTTGTTTTTTTTTTTCTTTCTATTACTTTTGTTTATTTTTTTGTTTTCTTTACTGATATACATATATAGGTACATATGTACATATATATAAAAATTTTACAAACTTATCTTATTCTTAAGATTTATTTTTTATTTAAAAAAATATACATACTATATGTATGTAGTACCTACGTATTTACTCTTGAAATTTAGTGAAAAAAAAAAGAAAGAAGAAAAGGAAAAAAAGAATGGTAGGTGTTACGTTATATAAATTATAAAAAAGTCTCTTATAAGATGCATAAAGGCTGATGTTGCAACTAATGTCTTCCACCAAAATCAGGAACTTGTATATACCTTGTGTCTAAAAAGTATCGAGACTGGTTTATTTAAAACTATTTGCGCAAAATTGTACTAAACTTTGTTTTTTAAGTTGGCAGTATTGTTATCTGACATTTGTTGAAAACCGTATGTCATTTGATTGTGTCATTACGAAATAAACGCTTGCTTTGGTATTGTGTTAAATTCCTTTTGACGATTTTTATATTGTCTAATTCGGTTGAACAAAGAATTTGCATTAAATTTTGATTAAAAAATAAAAATTTCTGCTACGAAAACGTTTAAAATGATGCAGAAGTGTTATGGTAATAATTGTTTATCAAGACCAAGAGTTTTTGAGTGGTATAAAATGTTCAAAGATGGCAGAGAAAGTGTTGAAGACGAAGAGCGTTCTGGTAGGCCATCCACGTCAACAACTGATGAAAACATCGATAAAATCCAGGAGTTAGTGCTTGCAAATCGTCGATTATCAATTAGAGACATTGCAGAGGTCATTGTTATTTCAAAAGATTCAGTTAACAGCATTTTAAAAGATCATTTGGGTTTGAAAAGTGTTGCAGCTCGTCTTGTTCCAAAAACAATGGATTTTTTACAAAAACATCGTCGTGTTCAAGTTGCTGAAGAGATGATTTCTTTGAGTATGACGTCCTGAAACGCATAATTAATGGTGATGAAACGTGGATTTATGCATACGACGTTGAAACAGCTCAACAATCTAGTGAATATCGTCTCAACGGTGAAGGAAAACCAAAAAAACAAAATTCGCTGCGTGAACTGAGAGCTATACCAGAAATCGACTATAAAAAATTTTTCGATTATTGGAAAAAACGCTGGCATAAGTGAATTGCAATGGTAGGGAAGTAATATGAAGGTGATGAAATAAATTTTGATAAATTAATAAAAAATTTGTGTTTTATTCAAGCAGTCCCGATACTTTTTAGACACAATGTATGTACAATATACACTGAATATAGCTATATCTATATGCAGAGATAAGCGAAAGTATCAGCGGCCATTCTTATACAATTCCGTATATCAATGGATATTATTATTAAAAAAAAAAACAAAACCTGCTTTCACAAATATGTACTATAAAACATTCCCATTTAAAATACATTCAATATATACTAAAAATGACATCCTATAGAATTAAGAACATTAAAAAACTCTTCATATCCTATATTGTAGATCATTTTGTATATTACTCGAATTTTGATCTATGAATTCTGATTGATGGTGCAAAAATGATTTTTAGTTTAGAAAATTAAGGATTTTTGATCGAATTTATCAATAAAATTAATTTTGAAATATACCCTCAAATCCCATCTATATCTTCAATTCCTCATACAAATTGGTTAAATTTTTATACTGAAATGGTATGTACATATACTACCATACATATGTATATCCTGTCCCGGCCCTACCATATGAGCAGCTGGAGCACTCGCTCCGGGCGCTGAAAATAACTGCTCACTTATTTAAATTTTGTTTAATAAAAAATAACATAAAAGAGAACAATTTTCAAAGTTCACTAATTTAAATATACATATGTACATACATATACATGTGTATTATGTAATATGTACATTCATATTAGATTCTTCTATGCATAACATTTCTAAAAAGTACCTTTTATTCGACGGACGAATATACGATGTTCATTCATTTAAAAATATTACTACATATCTATGTACATACTTGCATTTATTGTTACTATTTTGTTTGTTAAGAAGAAATAACGTCAAAACAGAATGCGAATGTATATAGGCTTCAGCTTCAATTTCAACTCATGGAGCAGAAAAGCTTTTTGCTCCAGCGCTATCAAAATTTTATATGGTAAAATTTATATCGTTCCTTATCGCACACGCATTTTCTTTAAATTTTATGATAAAACTTGCGTTGAAATGGTGCAGGTTAAAAGTTTGCACCATCGCATCTCTAATTCTTGATTATGAAAAAATTATAACAAATTTCATCGCATATTCACTTTTCTTCTCTTTTACAATGAAACTTGCGTTGAAATGATGCAAGTAAAAAATTTGCACCATCGCATCTCTAATTCTTGATTATGAAGAATTTATTAACGATTTCGCGAAAATTAAAGCTCGTCGTGTAAATTTGAAAAATAAATGAACGTTAACTACAAATTTATTCATTAAATAATGTTTTTTGCTAAGGAAGCTACTTTCAATACTTTTTTTTAATTTCTTCTATTTATTTAACGTTTTATTATTATTATTATTAATTATTATTATTATTATTGTTATTATTATTATTATTATTATTTTTTTTTTTTTGTTTTGCTAAGAAGACTGTTTTGAATAATTTTTTTTTAATTTTTATAACTACTATTGGTTATGTTATTGTTTTGAATTGTTATTATTATTATTTTATTTTATATTTTTTATTTCTTTTCAAGATACAATCATTTTTTTTTTTTTTTCAAATGGAACAAAGTAAATAAATTTTTTAGATTTTAAATAACTAAAAAGTCAAAATCAAAGGATAATTTTTAAATAATCGATTAATATTATGAAAATATGTATTTCAAGTAGCTTTGAAATATGTTTTCATTTGAAAAAATATGTTGAATGAGAATTAGGCCTATAGGGGATACTTCTTTAAAAAAACGTGACTTTACACATATTTTTCTCTATACACATTTTTTCCACACTCTACTTTCACCTTTCACATTATTCAATTTTTACAGTGTCTTAACTTGTGATTAACCTGATTTAAAATTTATCAGGGTTGTCTTCCAATAAATTTTTAGTAATTTACCCATAAGCTAAATAACCAGACCTCTAACCTCATATTTTTATATAACCGTCATTGCCGTATAATTTTTTTTTTGCGTTGAATATTCTCCTTCCTTCGCCATTTTGCTTTCACAACAATTTTTGCCTTACTTTTCTTTTTTTTATTTTATTGTTTTTTTTTTTTTTTTGAGCTTTTTATTCAAATTTTTTTTATTGATTTTCTTTTACTATAGAAATTGTAAATTGTATAAATAAAATTGTAAATTCTTATTTTTTTTCAATAAATATTAGAAAATTTTATTTAGATTACAAAACCGACTTTTATTTCAGTTTTGCCCCTTCACCTACATTATTTTCTCCTTTTCTAAAAAAAAATCCCTCTCGGACGCCTTACTTTTAATTTTTCTTCACTTTTTCCCTTGTAAAGTTTTGTTTTCCTCCGCTCATTTTTTTTATCGAAAGGCCAATTTTGTAACAATATATAATCAAGGCAGATCCAATTATTTTAAAAACATTAAAAAATTATGTCGTATGTGATAAACAGGTATAAATTCCAAGTTTTAATAGATTCGGTGATAGCCAAACGGTAAAATTTCAAGAAACTGATTTCCATGATAAATGTGATGGTCTCATAGGAAATAATATTTTAATAGCCCTTGATGCTAGTATAGATTATAAAAATAAATGTACATTAACAAAAAATAAAACTCAAATCCCATTATTCTTCAACGAAAATGAAACATATAATACTTTTAGTGCTAATATCCAAAATCCATATGAAATTGATAAAGTAAAATACAACATATTAAGTTAACTTAGAATGTAACTTTTTAAATGAACAAGAAAAAAAATATCTTAATTCTGATTATCAAGGAATATAAGAACATCTTCTTTTACGAAGGTTCAAACCTAAGTTTTACTCATGCAATTAAACATGAAATTAAAACTAGAAATGAATATCCCATACATACACGCACATACCGTTATCCTCAAATAAGAGATAAGAGAAACATTTCAAAGGCTTATTATGAACTCAGTATTAGCCAAACACATAGGTAAATTCTGTTTATTGTATTTTGATGACATAATTATTTTCAGTTCAAGCTTAACTAAACATGTCCAGTCTATAGGAAAATATTTCAAAATTTGGAAAAAGCAAATTTAAAAGTGCAATTGAATAAATGCGAATTTGCAGAAAAGAAAACTGAATTTTTGGGTCACACTGTAATCACCGATGGCATAAAACCTAACCCTGATAAAATTAAGGAGATAGTTTATTTTTCAATTCCGAAAACTGTAAAACAAATTAAAAGTTTCCTAGGTCTAATGGGGTTCTATCGAAAATTTATTAAAGACTTTGAAAAGGTAGCAAAGCCATTGACTCTGAGAATAAAAAAGAATAGGAAAATCAATTTCTAAGATTCTGATTACAAAGAATCTTTTGAAACTTTAAAATTACTAATTCTAAATGACCCTATCTTAAAACATCCTGATTTTTCCAAACATTTTACCTTAACAACCAAAGCATCTGACTATGCGCTGGGAGCAGTGCTCTCTCAATAAAGACATCCTCTCTGCTTCGAAATTAGAACTTTAAATGACCATAAGGATAAGACTCAGTATTCTTCTATCGAGAAGGAATTATTAGCCATAGTGTGGGCCACACAATATTTGAGACCATATTCTATGGTAAGAAATTTATAGTCAAAACTGATCATAAACCCTTGCAATGGCTTAACAACCTGAATAAACCAAATTCCAAGCTCCAAACCTTAGATGTAGAATACTTCAAAGGAAAAGAAGATGTAAATTAATAGAAATTAATAACAATGAGATTCAAGAACAAATTTCTATATACATACATATATTTCTATCTATATAAAGAACCCAAATTATAATAAAAAAGGGAAAGCAAAACCACACCGAAATAAACAAAATTTTCAATAGAAAACGTCTCAATTTTACAAGTATTGAACCCAATGAGAAACAATTTTTATACATCCTTAACAACCACATGCCTAAACGGAGACTCGTGGGTTGAAGAGTTAGACTTGTTTAAAATATTTCAAGAAACGTTCATTAAATGGAGAAACGAAAGAACTCCAATTAGAATACACAAAGTTTCGAAAATATTACATGACGTTAGCGATCGATCAGAACTTCATGAAATAAAACTTAAAGAACACAACAGTAATCACAGAGGCATAAATGAAGTATACATAGAATTGAAAAAATTTATATATTTTCCTAAACTTAAAGATGAAATACAAAGGATAATGAATAACTGCCACATTTGTTATCTTGCTAAATATGTTAAAATCTCATTTCAAAACACAGAAACTCCCAACAAACCTTCCCACATAGTTCTCATGGACATGTCGTTCTATCGAAAAAACAAACTTTATCTTACACTTATATTTTCCAAAAGATAGAGACAGATAACGAAAAGGATTTTAATAGCTTGAATTTACGAAATTTAAAAAAAAATGAAAATATACAGATTCATTTTATCACACCTGGCCTGCATGCGGGAGATTCTGACATTGAAAGATTCCACAACACCTTGAATGAACATACATATAAGGCTTTTTAAAGTTCAAGAAACGTTAAATAAATGCCCGAATGAGGAAGACTTAATTAGCTTAGCATTAAAATATTATAACCATACGTATCATTCAAGTACTGGACAAAAACCTATAGATTTTCATACTGGCAAAATCTCGCATGAAGAATACGCAAAAATTTACGAAAAACAATAATTAGCCAAAGAAAACAAAATTATTATCTCACAAAATAAAAAAAAGAGGACTGATAAACATTTTGGGTAGTACTTTACATTTTATCACCGGAACTATGGATGCTGATGATGCTCAAGAATCAGCAATTCGTTTTAAAGCAATTGACGAAGGTAACCACGAAATAACAGAACATATAAACACTCAACAAACCCTAATACAAAACAAAATAAAGGATTAGATATTAAGTTTGAAGAAAATATTGTATTTAGTCACCTAAGCGAAAATATAGAACACGGATGCTGTATTGCTGTGTAACCCTTTCTCCAAAAAATCCGATAAAACATCTTTTATTACACAAATTATAATCAGGTACTTTTACATTATTATTGTCACGCGTTATCAATTGATAAAGAATCAGCTAGTGTGTGACTCAGACAATGTAAACTTGAATGTATTTGGATAAAGAGTCAGATAAAAAGTTCGCACTTATGCAGCACTTATTAATAATTTTGAAACTGAAGTTTCCATTGCACTTTTTCACTTTTCCACACAAAAACACACATTAGCGAAATTGTTATCTATTACTAACGCGTGACAATAATAATGTAAAAGTACCTTTAGCTAAGATGATCATAAACATACCCTTAACGATTGTTATCCTTTAACCCTTTCCCCAAAAAATGCGATCAAACATCTTTTATTAGATAAAATACAGGGTGTTTCGTTTGGTTTCGTTTGAAATGATACTAGTGATAGATCTCACCGAGACAAACAAAAAATCGTATTGGTGGGGGAGGGGTGGGTTTAAATCCGAGCGGTTTGGCCGCTAGAGGGCGTTGAAGTTTTTTTGCACTTTTTTCACAAAACACTCCATAACTTTCTACAGAGGCACTCCAGGGTCACTTTGAATTAAAAAAAAACATGGAGTACTTTTTTATAACTTGGTGAGTACACCTCTTAGTTATCTTTTCACCATGATTATTTGTTAAAGCAGAGATAGCCTGTGCTAATTATGTGTTTGATACATGGCAATCATGAGAGATAATTTAAAAATACATACTGTGATAAAAAAACATCATTGATTATTTTTGTGGAGTTACAAAATTGTAAACAGGGTCATAATAATGAAACTATTACACAATATGTTGTTAGATTTGAAACAGAGAAGAATTAGATGGAAAAATAGCTGCAATGGAAGATTTGGCACTTAAAGTAAAATAAGTAGATACTTATTATCAATTTCCCTTTAAATAAATATAATCATTATTATTACATTGTATACCATTTATTAACGATTTTAATTCCACAATACTTACATTAGAACCAGTATCTATTAAGAAATATAATATATTATTTTTAGATAATTTAAAATTAAAACTTATGTCGTCTATTTTTTATATGATATATTTTATATTTCGGGATAACGCTGCTTTCATTCCAAGATTCTCCTCGTTCGATTTTATTTTGAACTTATTATGTATTTTCATTCTTTGCATCACGCATTATCTTTGCTTCATTTAAATCATTAATATGTATTCTTTGATCGTAATATTAGAGATATTAGAGATTTAACAAATGTTCTGTGTAGTCCCAACACTCGGGCTTTTGAATAAAAACTATTTAGTATTTTTACTTATATATGTATCTTGGATTAAAAAAAGAATACATGGAACTGGCTTTCTGCACCAACACAATTGAACAAATAGGAGTGTGGTACCATGTCGATTTTACTTGACTTTAACAAGTAACACAAAGTTATGTATTTAAAAATGTGATTTTTTTATTTAGATAAAATAATAATAATAAAAATAATAATAATAATAAGGTGGGTTATTGTTGTTGTTTGTGTGGGTGAGGGGGTTGCAGGCATCCACGAGCACTCAGACTGTAACTAAATAAACGAGAGGATTTTGTCTAGAGGTTGAGAACAGATGTCTTCCATTCTCATTGCATCAGAGTTCCATGTACGAAGCTTTATCCTAGAGAAGGCTGCAGAACAGCAGAGATGGTGCTCTGTTGTTTCCGCCTTCTCCAGGCAGGATTCGCACGTCGGACCCCTGACAACTTTAATGACCGCCAGGTGGTGGTTACATCTGTTATGCACTGCGGTGAGCCCAACGAGACCCCGACAGTCCCTCTTACTAAGGTTAAGGAGAAATGTAGCCGTCCTTTTTTTTCAGGCTTTTTCACAAAGCGTTTGGTACCACTGCAACCAGATAGGGCAGATCACATTTCCGAATGGAGTTTTTCCATATGATTGGTGATCCATCCACTGATACCTATCGTTGGTTCCAGTCCCCATACAGTATTAAATGAACCTTCCTTTGCAAGAGCGTCGGAGTATTCATTACCCTTTTTACCATTGTGACTTGGAACCCACAAAAACTCCATTGTGTTTACTAATGGTTTTAAGTCTCTTTTTACATTCCTGGACAATTTTGGATGTCGTGATTCTCCAGAGCTTGCAGCGCAGCTCGGCTATCACTACAAATGCAGAGAGTCGTTCCACGCCATATGTTGTCAATTATCCAGCATGTTGCTTTTAGTATGGCGTAAATCTCCGCTTGGAAGACAGAAGTCATGCCATTTAGCGCACACCGTTGCCGGTTTTGGATCCATCCGTGTAGAAAACATCCGAAGCCTCACTTAGAACAGCAGTAGTACTTGACCACTTTTCCTTTGTGAGATACACAACATCATATTTTTTACCGAACGTGACACGTGGATTCATGTCATCCCAGGGCATGTTGAAATGGTTGCACTTTTCTACAGACTGACTTCATCGAACTGAAATTGAAATTGAATTGAATTGAAAGAATATTTCAGATTTATTTCTAAAGCTAATGAATTATCGAAAATTATTTAAAAAAATAAAATGCATTATATTGAACAAATTCTAATTCTTCTATTGAGTACGCAATCAGTTTATAACAAAATCACAACATGATTTTTCTCTTCAACTTCTTTTTTACACAATAATTTACACCCTTTTTACATCTTTTTACATTTTATGCTAACTGTTGTGCACTCTGAAAATAACAAAATTCTTTATTTAGTATTTTTTGAAAATTTATAAATATAAACTTAAAAAAATATTGACCTAAATCACTAGTCGATCACTCGATAACTTTGTAATACATGATAAATTAAATGTAAACAAAACCGCGGCACTTCTAACTACTACATATGAAGCACCAGTTCTGAGCTTTCAATATATAGATGGTGTTGATTATACGTATGCCTAGGAGTTTATACTGTTTGGGAAACCAACAAATTACTTAAAAACTTAATTATGTAAGTTAAGGTTTTTGTGAATAAAAAACCAAATTTGAAAATTAAATGTTACTTTATTGAAGATCAACTTAATTCTAATTTTACAATTTTAAATTCTTAAGCATTAAACCTTCTATCGATTGATTTTACAATTAAATTCACATATTTGGTCATAAGCGGATTTATGCAAGTAAGCAAATTATGCTGTTGAACTTAAGTATTAATCGAAAGGTAAGCAAAAATAATTCTAAAAATTTTTGCGTTGTAATTTTAATTATTATTGGAAAATATAATATTTGGCGAAAGTATAAAAAATAGAAATGTGCAATGATTTATAAAATAAGCAAAATAACCGGATGCGCGTGTTACAATGCAGTTTGCCCATTAAATTGAACTTGTGTAGGGAACATTGTCAATGGTATTAACTCCTCGCTCCTGAAAAATCCGCGTCCCGTGGATCCTGTTTTTTCTTATTAAAAGGGTAAAATAATGGGTGATCTTCCTAACTCGATGTTTTCTTGTGCTATTGGATTTGTTGGATGTAAAATAAGTGTTTTTTGCCTCTTAAATTTTTGAAATAAGATGAAAATTACTAGGAAAATTGTGACTGTTATTATTCCTACATCTGTTATGGTTGTTAAAGTGTTTATTGAGAATAGTTTTTTTAATTTTTTTACATTATCTAAGTGAAGGCTGTGCAAGAATTTTAAATCAAGTTTGATGTTTTTCTCTGTTATGTTAGAGTGTAGTATGGGTGGTAGTACATGTGTTGTTTTAATTTCCTTATTTGTAAATACTATGTCTTTTACTTGTAGTGTTTCATTACTATAATGTATGAGCAGGTTTCCTTTAAGATGTTTGTTCGAGCCGTTGTAGATAAGATCTCCGTTGAAATTGTTTAGAAAAATTGTATTCTCTGTTAGCTCTTCGATTTCTTCATTATCATTAATTTGATAATCACAATCAGCTTGCACGCTTCTCATAAGTTGGTTTATGCAGTGATTTTGTTTTATTTCGTGAATTTGACTGGGTTTGCATACGGTGGTGTCCTTGAGGGTATGACATTTTTCTGAAATTCCATACATTACATCCTGATTCATCAGAAGCTCTTTATATTCTAGGTATGTATATTTGTTTGCCGTTGTTGATCGTGGATCTTATGATGACATGATTGTAGTTTTGTTCCTTTGTTTTGGGTACTGATATTATATACAAAAGTATTAAGTCTTTTATTGTAACCGTTGGTTGTGCGTATTCTATGGCTTCGATGTCGTTTGAATATGGGAGTGTTTCTATTTCGGTTATTCCATTGTTGATTTCTTTTCTGTTAAGTAAGTTTGTGTTGATTGCGCTTTCTTTAACTAATTGTATTGCCCTAATTATTTCCTTTATTTCTTCTCTGAGTATGCTAAGCTTGTTATATATTGCTTGTAAGTGTTCGCTTCTTGAATTTTCATCAACATGTCCAATAATTTTATTATATTCTTTGAAGATCTGTTGAGTTGTTTCAGTTAATGCTTTGTTTATTTTGTACTGTTCGTTATTATTTTCAATTATTGTATTTTGGCTGTTTACTATGTGGTCCCAATCTGTAGCGTCTGGCGATCCTCCTATCCATTTCCACGCGGATCCTATCCAGTTTATTGAGCGCTTAGTCCGTGTTGTGTGTCCTTTTAGTTCACTGACTAAATCTTGGATCTGCTGTATTTAATATTCTAATTGTGGTTTTATGGGAGAACGTTGTTGTATTTGTTGTATGGTGGGTGATATTTTTGCTATTGCGTTTTCATAGGTAGTGAGGTTAATGACTTGAACAAATTTAACATTTCCACTTATGACTCGTCCACTTCCTTGCTTGAGCATTACTATGGGGGTGGTGTATTTGTATATTTCGATTGGTGTTGCTATTGTCCAATAAATAATGCTGAAAAAAAAGGAAAAATTTATTGTGATATATTTTTTATGTGAGATTTATGAATGCGTCGTCCTAAAGTGGTGGTAATCGTTGCTTTGTTGTTTTTAGCGACAACTTCTTTTTTATATTTTGGTTTGTTTTTACTTTGTATTTGTTTTATAGCCGTATATATTGTTTCGCCAGGCTTATATACTTTAGGTTTGCTTCTTTTTAGATTTTCTCTGTTTATTTTAAGTTTTTGATTCTTTTTTATTCGTTCGAGTACATCTTCATTTACTGAGTTTTTAAGGTCAAGGAGATGTTGATAGAATAGACGTTGTGACCTGCCTAGGAATACATCACTAGGTTTCATTTTTGTTATTGAGTGTATGGTGTTATTATACCTATCTACTGCTATTTCTATTAGTTCCTTTATAGATAAGTCTTTGTATTATTGTTGCAAACATCGTACAATTTCTATTATTGTTGAATGAACTCTTTCTATAGTACCATTGACTTCGCTTTTTTGAGAAGGTGTAAAATATATTTTAATGCCAAGGGTTATGATAGGACTTACAAAACTTTTTTCATTATACATCACTAATATTTTAGGGGCTGCAAAGTAGTGTAAAACCTTTATCATTTTTTCACGTAAATGTAAAACTGATTTGTTTTTTATGTGAAAAAATTTTGAAAACTTAGAAAATTTATCGACGCAAGATATGAATTTTTCTTTTTGCATTTCGACTATGTCAATGTGTACTATTTCTGATGGGTAAGTAGGAATGGAAGTTTCCTGGAGTTCTGGTTTAATTGGGTGTCTATCGTATTTGCTGGTATTACAAATATCGCAATTTTTTGTGTATTTCTTTACAAGTTTGGACATCTGAGGAAAATAATGAGTCTCGAGAATTTGCTCTTTGTTCTCCTTCCAGTTTCTATGAGCTCTTTTATGTTCTTCTTGAATTATTTTGAATTTTTCTTCCTCGTTATTGACGTCTTTCACTATTTTCTGTGCTATGCGAATTTTAAAATTAGTGAAATGTTCTTTGTAGATATCTTGAAGAAGTTGAAGATATTTTTCAGGGATTTTGATGCCGTTAAGGGTTGATGGTTGTAGTTTCTCTTTCAGGGTTTTGATGAGATTTTCTCTGTTCACTGATGGCATGTTTATATAGTACCTGTGATATGTTGGATGAGGTTCTTCTTTTAGTATCATGATGCGTGGAGATTTTTTTTCACTAATTATTAGCTGGTTTTTGAATGCATTTATTGGAGCTTCGCAGTGTGAAATATAATTGGTGCTGTCTTCTTCTGCACTATGTACTGTTGCGGGTTCTTCTGAGTGCAAGGTGTTAGCTTCAGTTTTCATGCGTTTCTTAAGAAATAATTTAACTTCATTACATCAATATCATCAATAATTAACTCATTTTCAATATAAAAAAAATAAATATTTTTGTTCTATTATAATACATTCATTTAATCTAAACCGAAAGATACATGCATATAGCCTCCCTTTTTTTTTTTTTTTTTTTTTTTTTTTGTTAGAAATTTTTACAAAAGATAGCAAAATTTTACTTAGCTTAATTACAGGATACTTAAATAGATGTACTGCTGGATGTTGGTCGGGTGGGGCTCCCACGTGGCGGTACCCTGAGCTTCGATGTTCTGGATCTCCGCTTTTCTCCCGGTTTCTCTTTTTTTCTTTTTTTTTTCTCTAATTATGAAATTGTGTTAATTATATTGATGTTTAATTTAATGAATTAATTTTAAATTGTATCGTTTTTTTTTTTTTGTTTAATTTAATTTAATTTTTTTTTTTTTTTTTTTTTTTGTGTATAATTTACAAGTAAACAAAAAAAAAATAGTCATCACATGAAAGATATAAAAAAAATAATTTAAATTAAATATTTTAGATCATTTTTTGTTTGATAAATATATAAAAAAAATGAATTAATATTTTTATTTTACTAATTACGAATATATATATATTTTTTTTTTTAATTAATTTAGTGTAATTATTTCTTTTTCACGTATGTTAGGACTTTTATTTCGTAAAATAAAACTTTTATTTATTTTTTTTTTTCTTTAATATGCGTTTTTTTTTTTTTTTTTTTAGTTTTAGTTTTATTTTTAAAAATCAATTAATATTTTAGAAAAAAAATCTATACTTTTCAACAAAGAAATTTTAAAATAATGTTAATGCGAAATTATCCAAATTTAAATATTTTGTTGTTTTAATTTATAAAAAAAAATCCGTTCTAGATAATTTTGTTCTGTTTATTTTAAACAATGTTTAAGTTCGCCTTTTTTTGTTTTTTTTTTTGTTTCTTTTTTTGAAGTAAAAAAAAAATATTTTATTTTATTTTTAATACTTTTTTTTTTTCACAGAACGTTTATTTTTCACTTTGCTTTTTTTTTTCTTTTTTCTTTTTCATAATTATTACATTTTTTTTTTCTTTTCCTTTCCCTCTTCATATTACTTCACAAAAATATTAAATTTTTTTTTTTCTTTTTCATTATTATTAATATTTTTTTTTCTATTAAGTATTTTACTTCACAAATATCAACATTATTTTTAAATTAAAAGAATTCACTTTTTTCATTTTAAATTAAAATACACATTACATTTATGATGGATTTGACGGGATTGCGAATAAAATACTTTTGAAATACTCTATAACGACGAATATCCACCGGCTGGTGTAAATATTTCACTTCATATCGTATAAAAATTGTTTCATTCTTTTATTTTCAAATTTGTGCAACAAAAAAAGGATTTATTTAATAATTTTTTTATTGTAAATAAATTTCGCTAATACGTTAATTTTTTAATTTTGAAAACTAAAATTGTGTAATTTTTTTTCTACTTTTAAAAAAAAATTTAAAACACCACACCGATTTCTTAACCCGACTGTTCAACCAGACTGACTTTTTTCTACTGTTTTTGACGTACTTCCCTTATATACCCTATTTCGAACAATTACAATGCTCATCTCTTAATTGGAATTAAGCGATATTTAAGAGATAATTACGCTTTAAAGAACAGCCAGGTATATAAACCATTACCGAACCTTCTAGTATATTCAATATATTACTTGATGAGTAATATATAATGAGTAGGCAATATGGGCATATTGGGGACTTGATGGTGTGTGTGAACTTGAAATTATTATATCATTATGCCATTCATGTGAGTAAATAGGCTATAATGACTTTATGTGGGTCAAGTAATATATATGCACTAAATTTATAAATACTATTACATGTATTTTAGGTTTTTTTAAGAGATTTCAAGAAATTGAATTTTTTTAAAAAAAAAAAAGGTGAGTATAAATTAAGAGAATTTTGATATGACTTTAATATGTGTAATTCTCATACATTTTCTAGAAATCGCGCGATTTCTTAAATATAATAAAAAAAATCAAGCCACCTCCAAAACAATGAAATGGATTACAAATCTTATTGCTTGTGTGCAACGGGTTTTGATTTACAGTTCATTTCTTGGAATTTTAAGTTGCAATTCCAATGAACTCCAGACTATTTTTTATAATATGAACTGAATTATAATGTTTTTTTTTTTTTTTTTTTTTTTTTTAAATGTACAGCCAACTGAATTTATACAGTGGCGTACAAAAAAAAAATAGACCCATAAAAAAAATTATGTAGCTGTCGCAACAAGGTTTAATATTTTGAATGGCTGCAATTTTTTTTGGATCTGGTTTTATGCCTTTGTTCGTTATGATGTATCCTAAAAATTCTGTTTCTGTTTGAAGAAATTTTGTTTTATCCAGGTTTACTTTTAGATTGCATCTCTCGAGTTTATGGAATATTTTTTCAACATTTTCAAGGTGCTCCTTTTCTGTTTGTCCGCCGAAAATTATGAGATTATGATTTTGAGTTCCCAAGATTCGCTATAGTGTTTGTTATGTCCGGTATCGGATACATGTCCGATGTAGTGACTGCATTTAGTTTTTTAAAGTCGACGACCATCCTGTACTTCTCTACACCTGAGGCGTCCATTTTCTTCTCTACTATCCAAATTGGAGCATTATATGGACTTTTAGACGGTCTAATGATGCCATCCTGTAATAATTTTTGTATTTGTTCTTCTACTTCGGTTCTCATGCTAACAGGGTAAGGATATGACTTGGCGTAAATTGGTTCGTCTGTTGTTGTTTTAATTTCGGCTGCAACACTTGTATCTATTAGTTGCTGTTCATTTAGAGGTCCAAATAGTGTTTTATATTTTTTACTAGCACTTCAATCTGTTTATTTCCATAAGTGTCCTTTGTTTGAGCTGTGTTTACCTGCATTGATTCTTTCTCTTTAAGTGGGATTTTTATATTAGGGAAGATTTTAAGAATGTTGTTTTTTCTATCTATAACAGCTTCTACTTCCTTTAATGTGTCGTCACCTATTATGCCATCGAACGATTTTAAACCAGGTAAAACAAAAAAATCTGTTGGGATGTTATTGCCTATACTTTGAAAAAATTTACCGCAAACTTTTCTATTAATTGGAATATCGCCACCTGCTGACTTAATTATGAATGGTTTCTTTACCGGTATTGCGTTTGTAGCTAGTTCTGGTCTAATGAAGTTTTTATTAGCTCCAGTATCGATCAAGAATTTAAGAATTTTGTTATTTTTGGTTGTGTATGTTAAGTAAGGAATGCTAGAGAGGATCCCGTCATAAAATTTATTTCAGGGTGTTCTACAGATATTAATTCTTCGTCTTCTATTTCGCTGTATTGTTGTACGTAGTTGTTGTATTGGGCTTCTTCATCTTCTTCTTCCGGCTCCATGTAGTTAATTCTTTGAAGTTTCCTAGCATGACCATCTGAGTTATTTTCTCGTTTTATTGCAGGTTGTGTTGGTCTATTCATATAATTTATTTGCCTTGTTTGTATTGATGGATCAATCTCCATAGGTGTCGGAGGTTTGGGTTGGGTTGGCCTTAATGGTGGTACGTTGTTTAAATTGTGTTGAATATTGTATCCCATGTTTCTTTGTTGCAAAGATATATTTTTCTGTTCTGGTATCAGATTAGGGTTTTTTCTTAATTTTGGTTGTACTTGTTTTATTTCATGCATTCTGTTAATTGGAGCTATGACTGTATTATTGAAATTTTTCGTATGTATTGATAAATTCCTATAACTTAAGTTTTGGATTTCTAAACACGAGGGATAGGCTTCAGGTAATGTTTGTGGTTTTTGAATTGTCAGCATTTTCGAGAGTTCACCGTTTAGTCCACGAATAAATACGTCAAGGGCTTTATTTCTGTATGTTTCGATTAATACACGCATTGTTTCGGAGGTGTAGTCTTCCGTTTTTAATATAATAGTAATAATAATTTTATTTAAGAATAGCAATGATAAATTTTTTTCCCAAATTAAATTTTCCTGAATTTGTACAGAAAGTATATATCAGAATAGTTAAAAAGTTTTTTGTTACATATATGAATGCTTTTTCAAAAAATATTTGTATTTTAAAATTATTAATTCCTAATCTTTTCCCTGGTTTTAATTTCTTCTTTTTAACAGAAATTCTTATTAAAAAGAATCACTGGCCAAGTTATTTTTAGGAATGAATAACAATTTTTCAAATTTACCTTTTTTTTTTCTTTTTTTTATACAGATGATTTTATGTACAGTTTTTGAAAATATTTCCCTTATTTTTCTATTTTCTATTTGCAAATTGTGTTCATTTGTATTTAGTTAAAAAATATAGTATTTCAAAAACTAGTGAATTATTTTTCAATTTATATTAAATATTAAATATTAAATAAATTTTCACAAACATATACACATACGTACACATACATACATTTACATAGTGAGCTATTTTTTAAATACGTATTATCATACTCACTAAAATCGTACCTATCAAGCATATCAATCTACATCAGAAAATTCAAAAAACAATATCCATAACTACAAACGACAATTACACACTTGCATCCAAAAACGTAGTGCAACATGTACTTATCTACTTCAAAAATCCCACATCTATGGAATTGTATATCAGGGCTGTGGTAATCAAATGGAAAACGTTGAGAGGCCTATCTTTAGATGTAATAGGATCGAGATGTTCCTGAACTGTCGACTAGATTGGCCACGACGAAGGTGCAGGTGGTGATTGCAAGGCTCTCACTGTGCTAATTACTGCTCACAATCCAATAGTGGAGCTGGATCAAAAACACCTGAAATTTGTTGCAAAACAACTAATAGTAAGTAGTAACTACTTTATCTAGAGTACGATTGGCTACAGCAATTAAACAGGTTGTTCATGAATTGAACAACTCTTCAAACCGCGTTTTTGAAAGCGCTTTTATTGTCAAAAAGTACAAATGGTTTTAACACTTCTGTGTTGAACCATGAACTACAGAAATTCAGAAAAACGAAAAGGAATTTTCTAGAAATATATCTTTAAAATCTAAAGAAGAAATGGGCTGGGACGCATCCAGGTCTTCATTCCGCTAAGTCGAAGTCATAGTGGCAAGTTTTACAGCTCATACTACGAAATCTTCAATATTTGACTGGTTTACGGCATCCAAGATTGTTATTTTGGAGAGAATATAGTTTTTCTTATTTTTAAAATTTTTTTTTTTTTTTTTTTTTTTTTAGAAATCACAAGACATCGAAAACGGATAGTATCTATACTTTCGACTGACGAAAGATTAAGTTGATCTTTACTCCCAAATTTCGAAAATACACCTCGATAAAAAGCTTTAGACCGTCACTTTCACTGAAAGGTCTGAAGCACAAATTCAAGTTCAAAAAACACCACCTAGCCTCTAGGAACACCATTACAGCGAACATCCCGCAATGGATCCGTTTTTTCACATTGAGATGACTTTTGATAATGTGAGTTACGAGTTCTTGTGCGAACTAGCTTGAGTACATGTAGTACAGTAAACGCTCGTCTGACGAATTCTGTACTTAATAAGATTCAATGCTGATGTAAAAGTCCTAAGAAAACTACATTTGTTTTATTTATTAAGAGAAAAACCTCGATTGGTCGTTGGTCATTTAACATAAGTATTGTTGTCAACACAATCCAAAAGGAAATTTTTTAGAACAGAGAATCGTAAGGTAAAGTGAATTTTCCACACGAATGAAAAAAAACTGTGCATACAAGATTTTCTGTATTCACGATCATACTGTTGAGACGTTGATGCATGTATTTTTGTAATATTAACACAAACACAAGAAGAATCAGTTTTTACCTTTAGATTATCTAAACGTTAACATGTTAACGTCGTATTGAAAAGGTAATTTACATAACATTCTGTTTAAAATTATTTTGTTGCTAACGTTGACAACTTTTGGTTTATTTACTTCTAAACAATAAATTCATTACAACGTGTACCTTGTCATTTTTTATTTGGATAATATTAAAACATATTTTTAAATTTACTCACCAATCTTATCATAATTCTATAATACAAATTTATTATATGTAGGTATGTATACATACAAATTGACAATATTTACATTACATATAATATGACCCCCAATCAAATATATGTACCTAAAATAAGCTGATTATAATAATCTGTCTTTATTATCATAATTTAATTTAAAATACTTTAATTGATGTCAGAATAATAATTTTTATTTAAATGTCTATATTTAGCAAAAAAATTATGTGTCTGTGTATTATTTTTTTTTTCAACTGTGTGTACTGCATACAGGGTATTCACCATACATAATTAACCACAGATAGCACTCGTCGAGCCAAATAAATATTTCCTGGCAGAGGGAGGATAAATCTTAACTGTTTGGTCACTAGAGGTCGCTGAAATTTTGGACCTGTTGTTTAAAAATCACCCTGTGACTTCTACATGGCCCAATTTGCAGTTATCCCAGTAAACAAAATGATTCATAAGTAATTCGTAAAAGAATCATTTTAGCGAGCATATTGTTCGCTAACGATAGTTGCAAAAGACTCGTAAGTAATTTATGGAGCATACCATTTTGCACTTTTTTTACGAATTACTTTTTTAATTCGCAATAGAATCATTAATGATTCGTAAAATACGAATGTTTCGATTAAAATAAATTAAAAGTAATTAATTTACGAACGTTTTTACGAATCATTTGTAAGCCTATGGTTACGAGTAACTTTGTATTCGTATTTCACTTACATTTTACGAACGTTCGTAAAATGTGTGCTGGAATATTTTTTTACGAATTACTTACGAGTTATTTTTGCGAGTGTGTTTTTTTTATTTCTTTCTTTTAATTCTACATTCGTATTTCACTTACATTTTACGAACGTTCGTAAAATGGTATGCAGGGATCCTATTTTAAAAACAAATACAGAGAACTTCTTACCTTTCCAACGAGTGTGTAGTTGTTCCTCTAACTCCGCCTGAGAGTTATAAGTTAAGTATACATACATATACGCCTTTTACATCAAATTTCTATTCTCTCTAGTTGTTAAAGGTTCTGTTTTATGAAAATAACCTTTTATGGCTTAAATTGACTTAAGAAAGGGTGATTAAAAACCAGCACTTTTTAGGAAAAATGTTTTTTTTTTCTTTTTGAATAAATAGGGTTAGAAATAACAAAATTTTGAGTTTGGAGAAACTTAGTATCTACAAGGAAAGGGGTTAGAAGAATGGTAGAAGGCTTACAAGAAACCGAATAGTTCTCTACATATTCCTGTAATTTTTTATTAATTTCGACAAGTTTTCGGGTTGGACACCTTATGCAGAACACCCTGTATACATCTACATAATATTATACACATGGATTAGAAAAGTATTATTTACTTTCCTAATATTATGAATGACCAAAACCTTCGAGAGAGAGAATAATATTCAAAGCTGTAAAGTAGTCATTGCAAATGTAGATGTGTAGTCTGAAATTTGTTGATTTTTTTAATGTCGAATGATGTGATGGAATAATTAATTTGTTAATTTTGTAATTAATTGAATGAGCAATCGATAAGTAAGAAACTCTGAACTGTTTATCTAATAAATTTATATGTATCAAATGTATGTAAATCAAAGTGAAAAGCTTCACATTTTGTATAATACATATGTGAATTTGATAAAAAATTACATTTTGTTAATAATATTTGAAAATTATTATTTTCCATTCCTTTAAAAAATACCATTTTCATCATATTTTTCTTCAATAATAATTTTTTTAAATAAAATTCGCATTTTCCGTAATTAATGAAAGAGCTAGACTAATTTGGCTTTACATGTGTGAGTAAAGCTGATTACTTCACGGCTTTGAATTGAATAGTATTCTTTCTCGGTGGTTTTGGAATGACACATATGTATTTTCTCATTTATTTATGGAACAGTAATAAAGCTTTTATATGACGTCTAGGTACGCAAGTTTAATATGAATTTCTACGCATATTAAGTAATTAATAAATCCAAATTACCCCACGTTAATTATGCTACATTTTTGCTTCTAGACAGTAGCTTCAGTGGCTTTCTTTTTAAAAGTTTATTTATTGTATGAAATGAGATAAAATTATAATATGTATGTACATATTCACATAATATACAAATAAAAATTTAAAATAAATTATGTGAGCAATTTGTATCATACGTATGTACTATGTATGTATGTCTAAAAAATTTTTGTTTTTAATGTTTATACATTTGGAATTTTTTCCAAATTGTAATATTTCATTTTAATTTCTTCTTAAAATATAAAAATACTTAGGACTTGTCAACCTTGAGAAATTATTATATTTTTGACTCGTTTGTACCAATTTTAGTCCAACAAAAAGAACTAGATCGGAAAATATTCCCTTTAGGAACTGCGATACATACTTTTCTTATTCTTATTCTTATTTTTTTCATGAAATAGTCCGAACAATATCATGGTACCAAATTACCAATATTTGCACGTTGAAAAAAGTCACCCAATACACATAGGTATGTGTGTAATGCATATGTACATATGGGCGATTCTTCCAGTCATTCAAGGGACATCGTGTGAAACTGTGGTCTGTGGCTCGGCTATTTTTGTAGAAAACATGTTTTCTTAAAAATTTTTCGTAATAGATATACATACATACATATGCACATATTAAGTGTGTACTTGAAATTCGAAGAAATTTGATGGTAACGTCTTTGGCTTTGAAGTTTGAAGGCGGCGCCTTGAATAATTTTTTCAACATTATACTCCTACAGTACAGTTGAATGATTGAATAACAATAATGGAATATTTTGTTGGCCGCCTAGAAAATTGATGTTTTGATTTAAAATAAACAAATTACATGTTGTTTCTCACTAATGCATATAAATTTATTAGATAAACACATTAGAGTTTCTTACTTATAATTTCAGCTATTCTTCTGATAAGCGAGCGTAAGCCATTGGAACAGTACTTTGAAGTACCCTTTCTAACGTGACATATGTCGCAAATTCCTATTTATAGCCTAAAAGTACCATTAAAAATTTTGTGACAAAATTGACATGTTTTATAAAAGTCGTTATTTCTCCGTTTCAGGATATTCCAGGATAACAGTTAATATTGGATTTTAAAGACACTTTCTTTCTAACACACTTTATTTCATTTCGTTTGGAAAAATGATTCTTATCTTAAGATATAGGAACTTAAAGTCAAAATTTTATGTTTTTTTAAAATCGATTATTCAACTTCTTTTAATGAAAATATCTCTGAAACTTGAAAGAGGAGACATATGGTTTTTGTTATCATATGAAAGATTATTTTGTCTTCTTTATACATATATACTACATATATATGTATGTATGTACTATTTATGTTGTTTACTGTGTTATGTTTTTAATATTTTTCTTGCATTTAAACTATTTTGTTCTATATTTTGTTCATGCTGGTAGGTATCGTAACTATTAAACAGTTATTCTTAACTGTGTTCAATTGATGTGATCAACTTGCTTTCGCAATGTAAAAATAAATTTATTTTCAATTGAAAGTTTTTGGAAAGAGGTACATATATGTACTCTAATAGTATTCATAGTGTAGTGGAAATTTTAAAAATAAACAGTGAAATTATGAATTCGAGGTCTATATTATAATTTTATAATGTTTACTTGTAAATTTTATTGTAGGTATGTGTGAGATATACATACATACATATACTAGATATTAAATTTTACACTTTGAGTACTTGAAAATAAAACACAAAATAATCAGAAGTAGTTTTTGTTTTTTCTTCTCTTTTTGGTTTCTTCTTTTTGTTTTTCTTAAATTTTACTATCTTTACAGTGGTAAAATAGTGGAACAGTAAGATGCTGTAAAGAATATTTTAGGATAAAAGTAACAACCCAGTAGCCACCTCATCGATGAGAACATCGATGACTATAATTTACCATAGTTACTTTTTCGATGAAAACCTCGATGACTTTAATACATATTGCAATGACATTAGGCGTCAGTTACTACGTTTATACTTACTTTTTAAAGCGGTATAAAGGTACGTTTCCACTTATACACTTTTTAAATGTAAATGTAACATTCCATTAAGTGTAGATAAGTTTACAAATGAAAACAGCAAAATGTAGAGTTACATTCAATGGAATGCTACACTTTGATTCTACACTTCCATTCAAAAGTGTATACATGTAAACAATGCATTCCACTTAGTGGAGACAAATGTATCGAAATTTATCTATATGTACACTTAAAAGTGAGCAGAGTAGTTTGTTCAATTTGAAGTTTAACTTTACAATTTTTTGACAGTTCATTTTGTTGTTTATACATAATATTTATATATCATTCCTTCTTGTTGAAAGAAAAATTAATGGTATGTATTTATATAATTTTTTTTATAAAATAATTTTTCAATCAATTTTTTAATAGAACATACTTAAATTGAGAACCCAATATTCGAATGAAAAAAATAAAATGAAAAAATACAAAAGTGGAGAAGGAAGTGCTGAAAAATATGTAACAAAGTGGGAGTATTTTGAAGCATTGAGGTTTTTATTCAAACATGAATATGATAACAACGAACAAAATAAAATAAAAATAGATGCCATTTTTTCCTATTTTAATATTCAATAAACTTCAAAAATGCATCTACCAAGCTTGCTATAACTCACAAAAATGTATGTTTACATTTTTTTATTTTGAATGTGTAAACGGGTTATCCACTTCTGTATATACACTCGAAAAAGTGAAGAGAACAAATGTACGGCTACATTTTTTTAGAGTGTAACGCTACACAAATTTACAAATGTAAACGTACCCCCCTATTCTACATAAGAGAAAATTATTATATGTATCAATCGGTATCGGTATCGTATTTGGTATAAGATAAACTAGTTTTCTATATCGCTTTAACTTAAGGTTTCCACTTATACACTTAAGTGGTGAAAAATAAAAGTGTAGATCCACAAAAGTTTAGAGTACCCCCCCTATTCTAGATAAGAGTCTCTTATTTCTCTTACTTCTCTAAACTTTTTATTATAACAGATTTGTTAGCAGAAATTGGTATTCTATATAGCATACGTGTGGTGATAATAATGCGTAAGAGACTAAGAGGTTTTGAATTTACCAAAATCAGATGATTATCATTTGACATTCGTTTGAATTTGAATTGAAGTGTCAGTTGTACAGAAAAGTGAAAATATATTAATTATTATTAATAATAATGGAAAATTCTGGTGAGTTTATTTTATCTTTTGCATTTAAAATATAGAAAATACGCATATTTCATGTGAATTTATTGATAAGGTGCCGTTTAAAGTTCATTAAAAACTTTCCAAACACCAAGTGAAACTTTTTTGAATGCAATAAAAACTGTTCTTCAGTATTAGAATATAGAGTATAATTAACTTAAAGTAAAATTTTTAAAATTAATAATAGTAGTTCTTCCATTTTATTCATTATTTTATTATTTTTAAATATTATTTTTATTTTATATTACTATTTTTATTTCATTATTACTATTTTTATTTTTTATTATTATTTTTATTAATTTTTATATAATATTTTTACTTTAAAATTAAAAACTTTCACTTCCACCCGATTACAACAAAATAAGAGGACTTCGCCAATGACCTGCTAAGTCAGCAGACTTTCGAGGTTAGAAACGTCTCTTATCCTCTAATCCAGAATACCAAATTCTCTAAAATAAACTCACCATAAACTTTAAGAGATCAGCTGATTGCTGACGTTTATTACCTCTTACGCAGACGGCAGAATAGCTATTTCTGCTAAATGTCTGCTAATTGCACTTAAGAGGCTATGAGGCTGTTAGTCTCTCATGTCGAATAGGGGGGTAAATTTTTATTTATTAAATTTTAAAATCACACGAACCGTCATAAAGTGTTTATACCTATTTTCATATCGATATAAGGTTGTTTAAACCGGTTTAATTATCGTTTTATGTTAAAGCGATTAAAAGACTTATACCGGTTTAAGGAAACGTTTATACCATAAATATAAAACGCTGATTCAAGCACCAATGCTTTAATCAATGACAAGAATGCATGAGACATTTCGATTTTTTTTTTTCAAGTGTAAAATACAGTTTGAAAACTAAAGATACAATTCCGCCACTTTTTTGTAAAATTTGTTAAAAATAAAATATGAGAAAACATAAAAAACATTGAATTTCTTGGGTTTTTCAATATTAATATGTAATTCCTACTTCATTTCTCATTTTATTTTTATTAATTAAATAATTAATTACATAACTTTTATCAACTTACTAACCCTTGACTAAATAACTTTGGGACTAAGGGCGACGCATAAAATACTAGATATTTTAAATGAAATATGATTTAAAATGAGTGAATGGAATAAATGAGCTTTTCCGATAAAGTAAAAAAAAATCACGTTTTTTTTTTGGGATTGTCCAATTTCGGTCGTGTGTGATATCAAATTAAAGCTCTTGCTGAGTGCTATTAAATGGCATATTTAATATCTAAAAAGCCTCTAAATGCCAATCAACATGCTTATCAAGCAGGAAAATAGACACTTATTGCTCTCCATAGTTTAATTCATAAGCTGAACAAGACTATGGATACAAAACAAATTGCGCTAAGCGCATTCATAGATATCGAGGGAGCATTTGAAAGAGCAACAAAAAATTAAGGTTGCGAACCTTTAACAACAAAATGGATAAAAGCTACACTAAATCAAAGAGAAATTGAAGCTACGTTGGGAGATATATCAGTGATTGTTAAAGCCATCAAAGGATGCCCTCAAGGTGGGGTACTATCACCTTTGCTATGGTCTATAGTCATTGACGATCTACTATACGAGCTCAACTCACTAGGATTTGAAGCACAGGGATATGCAGATGACCTGGTGGTGATGGCTAGAGGCATGGACGATGAAACAATCTCCATGCAACTACAACAAGCATTAATTCATATTAACAACTGGTGCTGTAAGGAAGGATTATCCATTAATCCTCAAAAAACAGTTATAGTTCCTTTCACAAGAAGAAGGAAACTCAACCTGAAGAAACCTTCTGTTAAAGGAACACAAATTCATTTTTCGAGTGAAACCAAATATCTAGGAGTAATCCTGGATAGCAAACTTACTTGGAACAAACATATTAATAGTTCCATACAAAAAGCCACCTTAGCTTTATGGAATTGTAACAGACTCTTTGGCAAAACTTGGGAACTAAGACAAAAAATGGTATATTGGTCTTATACAGCCATCATGAGACCCATGGTAACATATGCATCAGGTATATGGTGGCCAAAGACACAGCAAAAAACAGCACAGAATAGACTCAACAAAATACAAAGACTAGCCTGTCTTAGTATTACAGGAGCTCTTAGAACTACCTCAACGGCAGCATTGGAAGCCATGCTCAACTTGCTACCTCTTAATATACAAATTGAGAAGGAGGCACTAAATTGGGCTTTAAAATTTCAAAGAAAAAGAGGACTGAAAGCGGGTAATTTCACCCATAATCTTAAAATTCTTGAAGAATTTAAGAATCATCAAATCAGTCAAGTGACTGACGAAATAGAAACAGTTTATAACTTTGAAAAGCCGTTCAAAGTGATGTTCCCAGATCGACAATCTTGGCGCAATAACAAAATAACCTTCGATAGAGGTGCCTCTGTGTGGTTCACAGATGGTTCAAAAACTGAACTAGGTGTTGGAGCAGGGGTAGTAGGTCCAAAAAGGAGCCTATACAAATCCCTAGGAAAATATCCATCAGTTTTTCAAGCTGAAATTTTTGCTATTGACATGTGTGCTACTGAGTGCCTAAAGAAAGGCTTCAATAAAGCCACAGTCTACATAATTTCAGACAGCCAGGCAGCACTTAAAGCCATAAACTCACACAAAATTGTGTCTGGACTGGTTTTAGAATGCCTAAAAACTTGTTAAACACTAGCTAGGACAAACAAAGTATACCTAATGTGGATCCCAGGACACGAAGGCTTCAAAGGAAATGAGTTGGCGGACTCCCTAGCGAAAAAAGGTGCCGACTCTAATTTCCTTAGACCAGAACCCTTCTGCGGTCTTCGTAGGAGTCACACAAAAAACAATATAAAAAAATGGGAAATGGCAAAATGCATCTCTCGATGGAAAGAAACTCCTGGAAAATATACAAGCAAAGGAATTCATTTCGCCTTCAGCTAATATTTCCAGGAAACTACTCAACCTCAATAGAAAGGAGCTGAGGACCATCACAGGTCTCCTTACCGGACACTGTCCACTAAATTACCATCTAAACAGGATAGGTCTACAAGAGGATGACAAATGCAGATTCTGCAAGGAGGACAAGGAAACCTCAAAACACATTCTGTGTGAATGCGAAGCATTGGCCTCCAAAAGAATGTGCTACATGCATCAGCCTTTTCTCAAACCTGAGGAAATCTGGTGCGCACCTTCTATTAGAATCCTAGGATTTATCAAAAGCCTAGATCTATAAGAAGCACGGGCGGTACAAAAGATCTCTATTGGTCGAAGTGCAATAATAGCCCCTTATTATCTAATCTAATCTAATCTAATCTCGTGCATTTAAAAATTCATCAATTTAAAAATTTATAAATTATTTATATTTATGACTATAAAGTAGAAAATAAAATACATTGAAAAACCTTTTAAAATAAATAACTTTTATAAATAAAATGCACTAAAAATTAAAAAATAATTTTTCTGTCTCAGTGATATAATAAAAGTTTGGGCATGAGTTGCAGTTAGACAATTGTGATTATAATTATGGATGCCCAAACTTTTATTATATCACTGAGGAAGAAAAATTATTTTTTAATTTTTAGTGCATTTTATTTATAAAAGTTATTTATTTTAAAAGGTTTTTTAATATATTTTATTTATTTTTTTCATTGAAGCGATTCTATTTCGTATAATGAAACATTATTATTATTTAATATGAGTTTGACATAGTAGGTGCATATTTAATAATTTGTTAAAAAATACATTGTACCTATGTATTATATATATAAAATTGTATATTAAAAACGATTTTAACTTTGTTTTTAGTAAGAAGAAAATTAAGAAAAATGGGATGCCATTTCAAATAAGGATACATACTTTGTTTGTACCTTAAGATTTTTTGCGACTGGCTGTTTTAGCGAGCAGTTAGACAGGACATTTTATATCTTTCCTGTCTAAAACTATGTATTGTTAGTCTATGTGTCACCGAAGTTGTATATTATGTTTCCCTAAAAAGATTTCGTTGATTATCTATTTGAATACAAATAAAATCTAGATATTCTATATGTACTTTAAGAAAATGTAGTTAATAAATTACAACGATATAATATACTTACATGGAAATAGAATCGGAATAGTGGAAATTGGGGAATTTCTCATTCTCAATTTTTCAACGCAACACAATAGACCCTCTGGATCGCGTAACATAACTAACATATGAATCGCTAACTGCAGAAAAGGGATATGTCACATATTGATAAATGTTCAGGAAGTTGAAAAAACTTTGTTTTTTCAAAAACAACGGATGTTATTTTCCATTTCTGCAATAACTTTGTAATTCATTTATAAATTAAGACCATTCACACATGCCTCCTTTTTGCAGTAAATATGCTTATACCCATCTATAGTACAAATACGCAAAAATGTCATTTTGTAACCAGTTAGCGATTCATATGAAAACAAATTGAAATTTCATTACAAAAATCAATTAATGTAGCATGTTCGAACATATCTTTTTATACATTATTCACAATTCTCTATTTCACGCATTATTTTCGTTCAAAATATTTTAATCGCAGACTGTTTGCATGAATATTTGCATGATATTGTCATCAATTCTGTTTTTCATACGTTCCTTGATGAAAACATTAGCACATACTGTTAATAATATGTCTTTTCAACTTTTTGCTAATCTGTAATTTATCTAAGTCGAATTTACAAAACTAAGTTCTAGAGTTAAATTGTACGACATATGTATAAACAGTACTGTGAAAATTAGAAACACCCGATAATTTTTCGAAATCTATAAATTCAGCAAATCAAGAGAAGATATAACGTTGTTGGTTTATTATTGGGTGATTCATATGAAAATGCATCAAGAAGTTTTTATATCTCGAAAGAAAACTGTTCAACAATCAAGTATTAAAAGAAGAATATCTCAAATTAATGCAAGAGTATCTTCAGTTAAATAATGATGTTTTACGTTTTAACTATTCAATCAGATGGTTTCAAAATAGTTTTGTATCTTCGTAAGTATGAAATAGTTTATTCTGTAGATATAGAAAATTTATATATATACATTAACATATATACATATTTACATATGTAGAGACAGATTTATACAAACGCAATGTAAAAGAATATAGAAAAGTATGTCTATGTTGCCTGTACTGACTTCGATTTATAAACCAAGTATATAACTAACTAGTAACTAATCGTTACTTCAGTTAAAATAACTAACTATATAGGTACTTGAAAATTTCGACTCGTTACTTTATTAGTTACTCGTTACTTTATTAGTTACTCGTTACTCTACTAGTTATTCGTGACAATTTGATAGCCGTAATAGATTTTTTTTTCATTCTTTACTGTCTTGTCTACTTTGGCTGACATTTGAAATTTTTGAATCGGATTTAGATCTAAATACAATGAAATGTAAGTAGCAGGAATTCTTTTGCAAAATAAATTTTTTGATGCTCATACATAATATGTAGTTTTCAGAAGACAACTTCGAAAGAAATTTTCCTGGCACATAAGGCAGTAAAAAAATAAAATGTGTTTTCAGTTTAATTAATACTAAAAGAAAAAGATTAAATAAGAACAAATATGTATAGGTTTATATCCACTTTTAATTCGGATTTTGGTTTACTTTCTATTTCATGTCGTATAAACCCCATAGTCCGATAGATTTTCCAGTTGTACACTTACGGTAATAACTAGTAAATTATTTATTAAAAGTAAAAGTCGAAAAACCTAAATATTAAATGACAAATTAACTATCTGGTGTCTAGTAACGAATAAAGTAATGAGTAACGAATAAAGTAACTGTAACTAACTAAAGTACTTAAAAGTAACTAATTGGCCCATCACTAGTGCATCGACACTAAAAGTACATTCGACGTTTCAATAAAGCAAATAATGTTATTTTCCTGTTGAAAATATCATTAATACAACTACATTTTAATTTAAGTTTTGCTGGTGATTGTTCGTTTTTGTTTTTGTTTAGATTTTGGTCTTACTGCACATTTTGCTTTAAAAATTAAAATATATTACAAAGATTTTTTTTTCTAAGTAGGTACTACTTATGTCTGTGGTACTAAGAAAATGGAATAGAACATTTTTAGGGAGACAATTTTGATTTAACACCTTTGAAGAGTTTGAAATAAATATGATACATATAGTATGTATAACTTTTATTTATCTTTTTTTTTCAGTAAGATAACTAGTAACAGTAAGATATATTAATAAACATACGACTTTTGATTAAGATTTTGTAAAATTAAAGATATACCTACCTATACCTAGAAACAAATATAAGATCTTACATCAGAGATTCACGTCTTTTTTATTTTTATTTTTTTTCTGAACTTTGCGTGATAATAAAATGATAAGATTTAAAATGATGTAAACAATATTCTCTTAAATCAAAACAAATCCGAGTTTTAAATTTATATCAATCATCTTCATTATCAGAGATCAGAGGAATTATATTTATAATATAACGTACAGTAATATGCAACTGTATTTTATATACAATTATAAATACACATACATATGTATGAATCTTTCTCTCATTATTAAAAATTCATACGACAAATAATGTACCTAAATTTCACCTAAAATGACTTTGAAATAAATTAGTATACTCGTAGTATATGTATATAGTACCTACATATATATCTAAATAAAGTTAAAATATTTAATGATCATTTACACATACAGCTGATGCAATTTCATTTCAAATTTACCTAAGATTTTGAATGTTTTGATTCGTTGAAATTTAATATTTTTAATTCTTTTCCAAACTTCTTTACTTTTTAAAGATATCAGAATATATATTTCAATAAAATAAGAACGTTAACATATAAAATTTTTGTTGAGATACAGACCTTCAAATTGATGTTTGTGCTTGTGAATGTATGAAAATTCTACGTTTTTTAACTTGTTTTGCACTTATCTCGAAAAATAATAAAAGTAGGTACAAGAATGTCATATAAAACAATTTTAAAAATGAATCTTCAACAAAAATATTAAATTCAAAGAATTACGTTTTTTGGTTCACGAGATGCTGAGACTCACCTTTTAGAAAAAACGGTTCAAAATTTCCATATAAAATGTATAGTATGCATTTGTATACGTATCGCCGGTTTTTGAGCAAAAACTATTATACTCGGTTTATAAATCAAAGTCAGTACAGGGAACATAGGCATACTTTTCTATATTCTTTTACATTTTTTTTACATTTTACGTTTGTATAAATCTGTCTCTTGTGTGGGGTGATCAAATTTCAATTTCAGTTTATAATTTATCAAAAACATTTATATGTAATTATATAAAGTTATCAGAAACTAATCGGCTATCGCTTCAATAAGCACAATACTGACTTTGATTTATAAACCGAGTATAGTCAATCCTAAGTTAAAAACACTAAAAATTAATTTAAATTCAATGCCAATAAAAATCGACTTCAATGGAACTATATCAATTCAATGCTAAAATCTTAAACATTGAATGATTTAGTGACAATAAAAAATCAATGTATTATTTTTATTACCCATGTCTGAATTTCATTATTATAGCAATATTCACTTTACTTACTTACAACATCCCTCCCTCTCGGTGGCTCGCTGCCTTAGGGCAATCCTTAATTATCCACGAAAACACAACGGATGCATATTTTAAAAGATATGAAATTTTCAAAGTCAAATTAGTATATTATTATTATTATCATTGAGATACATACATACATACAAATGCGAATTCCGTTTTAAATAAACAATTACGAATTCCATTTTTTAAATAAACAACTAAGATTTAGGGATAGATGAATATAAAAATTAAATTATAAAATTCTAGGATAGTAATCAAAATCGTAATCGGATAAATTCTTGAATTAAATTAAAAAAGTTAAAGTTTGTGCCGAATGAAAATATAAATAAAATTGAATTTGGAAGTAAATTATAAGATAAAATATTATTAAAACATTATTGTGAACAAATAGTAAACATATTACAATAAATATTGTGAATATTACAAATTTATAATGAATTTATAAAAGAAGACTCTTTTTTATTTTAATTTTTTTTACTTTTTCCTAAAACAATTCATTTAATTGGCGCAGCCGGTAGGATCCGGTAATAAAAAATTAGTGATTCTAACATTATCGAAATTTTGTAATTGTGAAACGAAATTGAAATTAAACCAGTAACTTCATCAACGTTGAAAAGCAACAAACAACATGGCTCTTGCATTAGATGTGGCTTTAAAATTCATCAAGAACGGACCGGAATTACATGGTGAGAATGATTTATTTTCATTTATAGAATACTTTGACAATATTTATGGAATTGACATTCTCGAGAATATCATTCCACTTACCTTTGTAACATTAAAAACGAAATTAAAAGGTAGAGCTAGGCAAATTATTGATTGCAACCCACAAAGCAATACTTTTCCTGCCATCAAAACTACATACTTTTATCTCAAATTTGGCTAATTTAGCATCGTTATCTACATTAATTGATGATCTAATTACAATGCAAAATAATTCATCAATTTTAATTTTTATAATAAGATTTAAAACCAACTTGCGAAAATTTTGAATAAATATCGTCTCGATAACCCTCAGGCAACTGAGCAACAAATTAATGGTCAAGCAGATATCGTTCGACGAATAGCTCTACGCCAATTTCGTGATAAACTTCGAGAGCCATATTTCTTATTGATACTGGTTCAAGTGTTAGTATATTTCGTATTGGCCTTTGCCATTCCTCAAGTTTGATAAAAACTAATCGTCACATCCAAACCTTAAATAAAACTAACATTTTGTGTGAATTTATAACAAAAATAAAACCTTTACCAGCATTTAAAAATTTATTTAACGAAATAACTTTGTTATCGAATTTAATAATAATTTTCCAAGAAAAATACTTATTAACGAAAAATATGAGTATCCGTTTTTCTGGTCAGAACAGGAAGAAAACGAATATAATTATGAAATCGAGTACATAAAAGGTAAAACTATAATTATGTTGCTGACGCATTGTCAAGACCTCATCAGGTTAATGCACTTGATGAAATAGTAACGTGTGCTACTCAACATAGTGCATTAGAAGATGACACTAATTATATCGAAATTTCGGAAAGATCTGTTACTGTATTTAAAACGCAACTTATATTGAAAAAGGGAAAGAAATCTAAAACTATAAAATAAATTGATAGAAGAAAAATTTTTATATTTCAAGAAGAAAACTTTACAGATGAAGTATTCAAAAATATTTTAAAAGAAGTCTCTGGAAACCTTATCGCATTATTTGTAGAAGATTTTTAAATATTCAAAAATTTTCAAAGGGTTTATATTCAAAATAAACCAAATTTTAAAATTATAAAATGTAATAAAATTTTGAAAGAAATTAAAAATGAAATTTTAGAAATTAACTCAAAGAACACAAATATTATAATCATAGAGGTATCCATACTATCTTTGAAGAGTTGAAAACAAAACTGTATTACCTCTAATTTAAGAAAAGAAATTAATAAAGTGATTAATCAGTGTAACGTTTGTATAATATAGCCAAGTATGAAAGGCAACCACTGAAAATTCCTTTTAAAAAAACCGAAATCCCTAAACAACCTAGAGAAATATTCAATATCGATATCTGGTATCCTAGAAAAGGAGAATTTTATCTCACTTGTATTGACAAATTTTCAAAGATTGCCTGTGTTATCCGTATGAAAGATCGGAACTGCTTAGCAATGAAAGATACTTTAGGGAATCTATTTCTTTACATGGGAAAATCTAAACTTTTAATTAGTGATAGAGAAAGTGCTATGGAGACAGAATCTATGTATTAGAAATTTTCTAGAATCTGAGAATTTATGTAGAATTGCATCTTTGTACGCCAGATAATAAAACAAGTAATGAAGATATTGAAAGACTGCATAATACTCTTAATGAACAGTTAAGAGTGATTAACCAAAAACCAAATGAAGGAAGAAAAAAAGTTTACTAGTCCCATAGTCGAAGATATTATAACTTATAATCGTACTATCCATTCAACTACGAAAATGAAACCTCAAATTTTACACTATGAAAGAGATGAAAAAACATTAAAAGAAGCATTCGAAAATATGATTAAAATTAAATCTAATAACTTACACAAAATCAACGCGATTAGAAAAAATCATAAACCTTATTTTAAATATATCAAAAAGCATAAAAGATTTAAATTAGATGACATTTATAAAAAAGTTCAACCACCGAAATCGATATAGTGTAGGCATTTTCAGAATTCAATAAAAATTAAAATAAGTAAAATTAAAAAAATTAAAATTTAACTGCATTCTTTCGATAATAGTATAGCTATGTTGATTGACTATAATCAACACTGGTATACGGTACCCAAATATTTGAGGTCAGTAGCTCTGTAAGAAAATTTATAAAGTCAGTCGTAATGTTGATTTTACCTAATAGAGTTCATATTGAAAATTATAAGTGTTTGTTTCATAATTACTAATAGTAGTTCATAGTACTAATCTTGTTCAGCCTGTGAATGACGACAAAAGCTCTTTAAGTCTTCCCTATTCAATTCGGAATTCGGGATTCATTCATATACAACTAGAAGAAGTAAAACCAATTGACCATTATGACGGAATCATACACAAAATTATATATATGTTTTTCAAAATAAATTCGAAATATTACTCAAAATATCCCTAGAAATAATATTATTAATTTTAAAATTAAACAAATCGAAAAATATAGAAAGTTTTCTGTTCGGAACAATGACAAGTGACGATAAAGAAGAAATAATGAAGTCTATTTATAATAATGACGATAATACAGCTAATATATTGAAACAAATAAACAAATAGATTCTTAAAAATAACCAAATTGAAAATGAATTTAAAAATTTAAGTAAAACTATCAATGAAAATAATACAGAGCTCATAAATCGATTAGTTATTAACTATAATTACATTTACAAAGTAAGTCAAACTATTATATTATCAAAACAAGAAATATTAGATATGTCTTTATTAATAGAAGAAAATATTTCATAATTAACAATAAATCAAACTAAAAATTGAAAATTGTTCTTATCAGAAAAATAATATTATAGAAATAATTGCACATACCTCTGGATACCTTATTATTACAATTAATATCGAAGAAACACTACTATTACAAAACTGTAATCAAGACAAAATTAAAATTACAGGAAATGATTTTTAAAATTTAGTAACTGTTCTATCGATATTTATGGAAAAAAATTTATAAGTACAGAAACTTTAAGTAGCTTTAAATTTGAAATAATAAAATAAAAATTATAAAACCTATCACTATTAAGCCAGAAATAGAAAATGTAGAAAAAATACATTTAGAAAATCTAGAGCAGATCAATGTAATAAAAAAAATAAATATTGCAAATCATACTCTTGATAATAATAATAATTGCTATAATAATAATAATTTTCTTGTACCTACATTAAATTAAAAAAATAAAAAAATTATTATCCCTAAAAGTTTAAAGCGGAATCAAAAAGTTAAATTTAAAGATGAGGTCTGACTGACGAGATGGAAACAACATTAAACTTTGAGAAGCCGTTCAAAGTACTATTTCCAGATCGTAAATCATGGCGCGAAAACAAAATAACGCTTGAAAAAGGTGCCTCAATATGGTACACAGATGGCTCAAAAACCAAGCAAGGAGTGGGAGCAGGGGTAACAGGCCCAAAAAGAAGCCTTCTTAAATCCCTAGGCAAACATGCATCGGTTTTCCAAGCTGAAATACATGCGATAGACATGTGCGCCACGGAGTGCCTAAAAAAAGGATTCAATAAGGCCACAGTCTACATAATCTCGGACAGTCAGGCAGCACTTAAAGCTCTCAATTCACATAAAGTTGTATCGAGGCTAGTATGGGACTGCCTAACGACTGTTAAAAGACTTGCTAAAACAAACAAAGTCTACCTTATGTGGGTCTCAGGACATGAAGGTATCAGAGGTAATGAGCTGGCGGACTCCCTAGCGAAAAAAGGTGCCGACTCAAATTTCCTAGGACCAGAACCCTTCTGTGGACTACCACGAAGCCACACAAAACACAATATTAGGGAATGGGAAATGAAGAAATGTATCTCCCACTGGGAAAAAACTCCCGGGAATCAACAAGCGAAGGAGTTTATTAAACCTTCAGCTAAAATCTCCAAAAAACTACTCAACCTCAGTAGGAATGAGTTAAGAACCATCACGGGTCTTCTCACCGGGCACTGTCCACTTAATTATCATTTAAGTAGGATTGGGCTACAAGAGAATGACAAATGCAGATTCGGCAAGGAGGCCAAGGCTTTGGCCTCTAAAAGGGTGCGTCACATGGAACAGTTTTTCCTCAAACCGGAAGAAATTTGGTGTGCACCTTCTCATAGAGTTTTAGGATTTATTAAAAGCCTAAATCTTTGAGAAGCAAGGGCAGCACAAAAGATCTTGTTAGGTCGAAGTGCACCAAAAAGCCCAGAAACATTCTAATTCTAATTCTAAAGATGAGGACATCGAAGTTAAGGTTGGGGGAGTCACATATAGTAACCATCATCCTTATATTCTTTCACCCTTCGCATGACATTTTATAGATCAAGTTAGCAACGACACATATGTATTAACAATCTAATTCTTTTATTCCTTTAATTTCGCATTATTTTTATAGGTACCACACGCAATTTTTCAATCAATGCTTTTTGCTAATACACACAACTCTTCATTCAATACTTTCTTGCTACCACGCGCAATTTCTTTAATAATCGACACATGCGAAGTACATTTTTGCAAACCTTGCAAATTTCATTCTAAAATAAACAAATGCGAATTCCGTTTTAAATAAACAATTACGAATTCCATTTTTTAAATAAACAACTAAGATTTAGGGATAGATGAATATAAAAATTAAATTATAAAATTCTAGGATAGTAATCAAAATCGTAATCGGATAAATTCTTGAATTAAATTAAAAAAGTTAAAGTTTGTGCCGAATGAAAATATAAATAAAATTGAATTTGGAAGTAAATTATAAGATAAAATATTATTAAAACATTATTGTGAACAAATAGTAAACATATTACAATAAATATTGTGAATATTACAAATTTATAATGAATTTATAAAAGAAGACTCTTGTGTTCATATTTTTTATTTTATTTTTGAAGAAGTGAAGAACTGAGGAACAATTTTTTTACATCAATTCATCAGTTTCAGTTCTCCAGCTGTTTCCAGTGTCAAAGTATCATATGAAATCGAAGTTTCTGTGTGATTTTGTAATTTGTATTTTGAATTTCTTTTTGATTTGTTTCGTAATGTTGGATTTTTTCAGTGAAATTTTTTCAAGTATGCAATTTAATTTTTTAACATGTTTTTTTGGAGACTTAAAGCAATGACAATATAAATTCTTATAACAGACTAATTATTCCCATATATTGAAATAGTAACAACCAGTTGACCTTCAATCTAAAAGCTGTTGAAGCTCTTTCTTATTCTGCGGTTTTTTTTAATTTCTTACTTTTTAAAAATATATTCTCTTTTCTATCTATTTTTAACGACTACTTAAGTACAAAGACATACATAATGCTCAATTTTATTTTATTATTGAGACGTACCAAATTGATATGACAACTTATTGTTTTTAATCACTTATAACTAATTTGTGATTGAAGTTACATGAAAATTATGTTCTAATGAAATGTAGAGAAGATCCTAAACTTTATTTCCATCGAATATATTTACCTAAATCAAAGAAAAAACGCGATAAATATTAAGTAACATAAAACTGAGAATCAATTTTTCCTAATATCTCCCAAAGTACTAATAATATCAAATTATAGTGTTCTACAAATTTGTAGATTTTTATCAAATAAACATTATAATCAAACATTACCATATAATAAAATTAATAGAAATTTAGTTATTAATGAAAAATGATAAGTTTTAATTAATACCAAAATTATCTCTCTCATGTCTCAGTTTATGTAATTTTGTATAGTCACCTCTAAAAATATAGTACCACTATACCCAACGTCATAAAAATAAAAAATAATAATACGTGACTGTACATGAGATTTTCCAATAATGTATTTTTAAAGGCGATAGGAATGCTTTTTCTATGTATGAGCCAGATCGCTTTTACCATATAAATTATAAGGAAATTTAAAAATGAAATGACACAAATACATTCACACATACAAATAAAAACTAGTTTGTTTACATTTTTTTCCAACGTGTTTTTAAAGGCGATACGCAATGAGTTTCATACGTATTTATCTTCTGAACTAGAAAAGAATAAGGTGATCTAAATTTTTTTATTAAAACTGTTAGAAAAATACATAGTATATTTGAAAAAGTGAATTTCTGTGAATGAATAAATATAGTTGAAGATATTTAAAATAAATTTAAAAACATTAAAAAAGTATTAAAAAATAGAGAAATAGTGTTAAACGCAAACGTTAAAAAATGTTTTTTTTTTTTTGTACACCTTGTAATGGTGTTTCAGTTTCAAAAACGAATGTTGTCATCATTCAAAATTTTTTTATCTTTTTCTTACAAACAAACTTCTTATTACTATCTATTTTTCACAAATCAGTTAAGAGCCCAATTTAGTAAAATGGCTTGCAAAAGGACCGCCTACAGCCTACATTTTTCAACCGATTTTCATGAAATTTCGAATATAGATAGGTGTAAGGGAATTGTGGTCCTTAAGTGGAACACATTTTTGAAAAAGTCCTTTATTTCAAAAATACAAGGATTCAAAGTGTGGCTGTTTAGCGATTTTGGGCCTGCAAAGTGACCACCTACAGCTTACAATTCTTAACCGATTTTCATGAAATTTTAAATATAGATAGGTGGAAGGGAATTGTGGTCCTTAAGTGGAACACATTTTTAAATTTTGGTCCTTAAATTTTTTTATATTCGATTTTCGAAGGTACAGAAAAAAAAAAAATTCACTAAACTTTTCACACTTTTTTCATGTATTAAAACGTTTAGATACTGTGATTTCTTCTTATAGGATTGAAATATAACCTTTTCCAAAAAGTTAAAAAAAAATTCAGGAAAATTGGTTACGTAGTTTAATTATTATAAATAAAACAAATTGTTAATTTTTCATAAAATTTTATTACTAATTTTTCATTTCACATACATTTTTTTGCATATTTATGGGTTTAAATAAGAATCACACAGATAGTATAAACTATATAAACTCGATGCAAATAAAATTGCAATTTTTGTAGTATGTGTGATGATAAAGTAACGTAAACAGCATATAAAAGTTATGTATAGTTTAGCTGCACATAGCTAGGTATATAGATATATTAGCAACACATTTTGTATGGGAATGGTGATCGGTGATGATGAATATGAAATAATAGAATTAGCATGACATGTACATTCATATGTACATATATACTACGCATAAAAGCATATTTTACTAACTGTTGTTGGATTGAAGCAAGTGTATTTTGGGTTTTAGTGCTAATTTTTTATATTCTGAATATTAGAAAAATTATAGTATTACATAGAATTTAGATTTCAGTGATTATTTGGTGATAAATATAATATTTTACTAAAATTTCAGTATTTTTGAATACTACTTTTTTTTAACCCTAGGATTGCCTGATCGTATATAAATGTATACATTCGGACTTTGAGTCTTAATTTAAATATGATCCCTTCGAGCTAGGACCTTGAAACTTCACCAATTCCTCCATTGGAGGATCTTCACTATACACCCCAATTTTTAAAGTCCTAGCTCAAAATCGGTAAAACAAAATATTCTTTTTTATGCAAAAACACAAATTTGACGGTGCGTATACAAATGTATACCATACATTTTATATAGAAATTTTGAAAATTTTTTTTCAAAAAACGATATCTCAGCATCCCATAGACCAAAAACTAAAATGTTTATACTAAAATATTTATCAAAGTGTTCTCTTTAGTTTTGTTTTTACAGTGTTGTTGTACTTTTTTTTTGTTTTCAAGATAAAATACAAAACAACATCAAAAACATGAATGTTTCATACATTTTTCACATTCATAAATGCAAACATCTACTTTTGACTTTGAAGATCCATATCTCAGCATCCTCTGAACCAAAAACTAATATTTTTGGATTACAATATTTGTTAAAGTGTTTCTATTGAGCTATCTTATACAGTAATTCTGTAAGTACTATTATTTTCAACCAAAAGGACAAAATACGCGAAAAATCATGAAGATTTTTAACATTTTTAACCTTATTTTCCATTTTATTTCGAAAATAGAAAAAATATAGGACATTAATAGAAAAAACACTAAGAAGAACACTTCAATAAAGATTTTAATATAAAAATGTTAGTTTTTGGTTCACCGGATGCTGAGATACATCTTTTTGAAAATAAAATTTCACAATTTCCATATAAAATGTATGGTATACATTTGTATATGCACGGCTAAAACTTTGACAATCTTGATCAGGCAATCCTAGGTTAAACTCGTCAATCATTCTACCTCCAAGGTGACGCCGAAAGAATGAATTAAATTGAAAAATAAAATGTACAATATTTAAAATTTCTACAAATTCTTCATATTTTGAAAACCTTATACCTATATTATACCGTATTATTTATTATTTTAACACTCCATTCAATTTTTGACCGTTTTCGTTTTTAAAGTTGAATATCTCAGGACTCTAAAAACCGATTGAATTGAAATTTCTGCACAGTATTAGTCTTGTCATTCTCTATAAAACTCTTTTTAGCACCAAACGATCCCTGAACTGAGACGCGAGTTACAGGGCGCTAAACATAAAACTCACACGAATCAATTTTAAGTATCAAAATTTTACATTTTTTGACTCCTTATAAAAGTATGTTGCCGTGAGACTAAGGAGCTGAAATTTGGTCAGGATATTTTTTTAAGGGTCTAATATTATATGAAATTTTAACGGTGAATATCCGTTAACTAGGACAAAAGGTATAGGGTAAAATACAAAAAAAGTCATTTTTTCAACATACAACTTTTTTTTTTCTTTCTATAAGGCCCTCCTTAGTTCATACCATGATCCTTCAGAAAAGGATGCATTTTAATTTAGAACTATTTTCTGACCTAGTGCATTTTATTTGACTCAAATTGGTGCAACAAAGCCCGAGATATAAGAGTTCAAAGTTGAAAAGCTACATATCCTTCCATATAAAAATTTAAAAAATAAAATAATTCAGTATTTTTGAATTTTTACATAAAAAATTTGTTGTACATATGAAAAATTTGTAAATCGCGCAATGAACCATCAACTGAAATAATTTCAGCTATAACAGCTGTATGCTAGCTGTAGCCTATAGAACAAAAAGAAAACAGGTGTACATACACATTTTACAAACGTACATCCATGCAGTATGATCGCTATATATAGCTATAACTATAGCTATGAAAATTTTTCAAATCATATACACCAACACTTAGAAGAAATTTATTTGCTTGTGTTGGTGCAGACACAAATACATTTCAGACGATGTTATTGTTGTTTTCGAAAAAATTTTTTACTAAATTTGGCTCTTAAGAACATTTAAATAACGAGACCAAGGTCACAAAAAATAAGGAGACACGTCATCAATGTCACAGCTTATGACAATAGATAGGCTTTGATGAAAACTAGAACTAAAGAAAAGTGCAATGGAAGGAAAGCAATAAAGGAGGACATCTTTGATCGTCTAGCAAGTAAGCTAGCAAGAACTGCTAGCTGAAATGATAGAAATAGTATCGCCGATTGTTTTTACTCTCACAAGTAAGCAAATTAACCGTCAAAAGTTGCAATCGCAAAGTTGGTATCGCTAACTGAGTTTACACAGCACATAACCTCAAATTTCTTATAAAAAAGTAAAAACTCAAACCTAAATATTTATGCTATCATTGTAACTTGAATATTTTTTTCTTATAATAGATAAAATTGGTTAGTAAGTCTCCAGACAAAAAGCATCAAGTACAATAGAGGTTTAATTTCAAGCTCTTTCAAAAATCAAGAACATGCAAACATACATAAATATTTTGCTTCGAAAAATTTATAAATATAGCTTTTGAAACATTCGAACTATATTTAAATATTTTCCGTTTTTATTTGAATTTTCTACTATAAATCAGCTGTTTTGTGTATTTTCGAAGTAGACTGTAAGAATAAAGCAAATGTTCAAAAAGAATAATACGAATTATTTAAATGCATATCGATTATTTGAAGATAGACAAAGACAGAAGATCAATATGAATTATAATTGTATGAATGTTTTTTGAAATAATGTTTTTTCTTTTTTTAAAATTTTTTTTTTACTTTAATTTTACTTAAATATAGATACAGTATAAGCTCAGTAATTTGAACCTCTTCATTTTCAACGCCTAAATTTTTAAAATTAGCTAATAATGTTATGTAATTTTGTAGAGGGATTTTTCTGATTTTTACTTTTCGAAATAGGATAAAATAAAAACAAGTTAAATATGTACATATTACCTAATTTAAAATTCATTTTATAATTGTCATAATCAATTTTGTAATTATTTTTTAAAAAATACAAATGAATTTATTACAACACTATTCGGTATTTTTGTTTAAAATAGTGTTGAAAGTGTAAATTGGTTTCTGTGCAATTTTTTTCAACTGTTCTAGAATTTTAACAATGCCAGTTTAAATTAGTTCAAATTATCGAGTTTACACTGTTAGGTATAATTTCTACTTATTTTCTATTGAATGAATATTGAAAATCATTGTTGCAAGTTGATGCTTTTTGGGGCATATCATTAGCTTTTGATTTTAAACAAAATCTATTAATACAAAAAGCATCAACTACAATAGAGGTTTAATTTCAAGCTCTTTCAAAAATCAAGAACATGCAAACATACATAAATATTTTGCTTCGAAAAATTTATAAATATAGCTTTTGAAACATTCGAACTCAATTTGAATTTTTTCCGTTTTTATTTGAATTTTTTACTATAAATCAGCTGTTTTGTTTATTTTCGAAGTATAATCTAAGAATAAAGGAAATGTTCAAAAAGAATAATACAAATTATAAATGCATATCGATTATATGAAGATAGAAAAAGACAGAAGATCAATGTGAATTATAATTTATAATTGTATGAATGTTTTTTTTTTTTTGTAATGATGAATTATTTTTGTTTACTTTTTTTTCACTTTAACTTTTTTTCAAATATTTCATCAATTTATTTAAAATAATTATATGAAAATAAAAGTTATTAATGAAATATTTTACAAGGGTTTTTTTCATACAAAATTAATTTTTCCCATAGTTTTTGTTTACTTATTACGTACGGATTTTTATTTTTAAATTGTATTGTTTTTTTTTTAATACACTAATGCACATCAGCTGACTTTTGTTTATTTTCGAAGTAGATAACAAAAGTAGGTAGGATTAAGAAAATACGCAAAAAGAATAATCAAATTACAAACGCATATCGATTATATGAAGATAGAGAAAGACAGAAGATCAATGTGAATTATAATTGTATGAATGTTTTTTGAAACAATAATTTTTTTTTACTTTAATTTTTCTTAAATATTTTATTAATTTTATATAATTTATATGTAAAATAATTAATATGAAAAATTCGTTTTTAAAGAGCTGTTTGAGGATCGCCTAGAATAGAATTTTTCAGAAGAAAATTAAATTAGGTACATTAAAATATATAATAAAATATTTTCCAATCATTTTTTTAATATTTAACACATACATAGATCATTTCAATTGTTTTAAAAAAAATCATATTACACATCAGAATACACTTCTGTACCTGGGTATGTACATTTACACTGTTGCAAGTTTTATGAAATGTTATTCTGGTTGTGCTTCAAAATACATGGCATAAAAATGTTATTTGGTAACAATAATATCTTTTTTATTTCACTTTAAATTTTTTAAAGATATCGTTTTTTGAAAAGAAAATTTCAAAATCTCCATATAAAATGTATGGTATACATTTGTATACGCACGACCAAATTCGTGTTTTTGCATAAAAAGAAATATTTTGTTCTACCAACTTTAAGCTAGGACTATGAAAATTGGGTTGTATAGTGAGGATCCTCCAATGGAGGAATTGGTGAAGTTTCAAGGTCCTAGCTTGAAGGGATCATATTTAAATTAAGACTCAAAGTCCGAATGTATACATTTGTATACGATCAGCCAATCCCAGGGTTACATGACAAATTTTCCATACAAATTATTTTACGTACATAAAATTTGTAAAATATTGTTAAAAAAATTTAAAGTGAAATAAAAAAGATTTTATTGTTACCAAATAACTAATAAAATTTGAAATTTGACAAAAAAGAAAATAAATCATCATCCGATTAAATGAATTATCATTATTTAATAAGAACTATAAAATACAATATGAAAATGAACAAGAAGCAGTATATTTTAGAAAACATGAAAATTAAAAATAATTTTTTCATTTCTCACATATCACAAAAAAACGTGTTAATTAATATCATCAACAATAATTGTACACAATTGTATTATTATATTTTTGTTTTTCGAAACAAAATATAAATATCCAAAAATGTATACAATAAGAATCAAAACAAAATTTAAAAATATCATATGGTATACAAAAACAAATAAAGCATTTATAATGAATATTATAATTATGGGCGTGTTTTTCATTATTCTTTATTTCTTCAAATTACTTTACATGCTTCTTCTTTTCACATTTCTCCTCTTGAAATCTTATACAGCCAATCATATCATGAGCTTATTCGAAGCAAAATTATTCCCCTTTTTACATTATTTTTGCAAACATACAGACATGATAATTCAAAAATTTGAATTTAACGGGTACAATAAACCTCTATTTTACTTGATGCTTTTTGCTCCAGAATAAGATTCAAATATAAAAGATAAATTTCATGATAGACAAAATAGTTTCAATTATGATTAAAAAATTTGAAAAGTTCAAAAATTTAAAAAAAAAAACGAATTTTTAACGTTTATAATAGAAAATTATACGTTATGTATATAAACACTTTATTTAGCAAAAGTGTTCACAAAGTGAAAATGGCTAACTTGCGATTGCAATAGAATATGTGGTTTTTTGTAATCGCAATTAACAATCGCAAATTTGCTAGTCGCAATTTGCTTAAACAAAAGTTATTTTCTCAGATGAATCGAAATTTAATCTCGAAAGGTCAGATGGGCAAATCACAGTTAGCTAAAGAAATGGCGAACTTTTAAAGGATGAATGTGTAACACCGGAACCCAAACGAACAAATGGCGTTATGGTTTCGGGATGCATAATCTATAGAGTAGTAGGAGTAATAATTATTGTAGAAGATGCAGTGAATGCTCAAAAACTCAAAAAATATATACATATCAGAAGGCGTTATACATACAATTTACAAATTAAGTGAATTTGAAGCAGAAGACGATTCTGCACCTTGTCATCAAGCTACATAAATTGTAAGTACTATTTATGTATAGTTACAAGAGAAGTTTTCGAACTTTTGTAACCACTTTAGGACAATTTTTGTAAATTTGAATAAAATTGGTTTCCAGGTAGCCGAACACAAAGAGGAATTAGGAATCACTTCCTTGGCCTGTGAGCCGTTTCATGTACAATGAGGAAAATGTGAGAATGAATTTTATCTCATTTCTCTTGTGATTCCGAAAACTCATCAATATTTTCTCACTCAATCTAAAAACGTGTTTCTTGTACCTACATTAAATGAGAAATTTCAAATGCGTGAAACGGAAAATGAAATAATTTCATTTTTCATTGGAAAAACTATTGGTAACAGTTGTCAAAGTGTTGATATACACATGATGTACATATAGTAAAATGTCAGTTTGTATAGCTTATAAATTTCATTTGTATAGTTTATAAATTTCATTTGTATAGTTTATAAATTTCATTATAATAAACACTTAAGGCTGCTTTACACTACTATCGCCACGTATTTGTTTTCGTTTTTGTGTCTGTTTTTTTATCACACAAGCAGTGTAAAGGAGTGGAAATTACGATATTGTTTTGGCAATTGTTAAAGCAAACAAGTTTTTAAATTATCGGTTTGGTTCTATTCCGTATGATGTATGATTCACACAATTGTATTTTGTTGTTGTTAAAACTGACATTTGCTTAATTGTGTTGTGTTTGGCTTACTACGATGGTAAGTAAATTACTTTTGTTTTTTAAATACATATTATTTAAAGATATAAAAATTATTTTAGCACTTACTGCGATGGTAAGTAAATTACTTTTCTTTTTTAAATACATATATTAATTACATATTAACACACTATATACCAATAATAACGTTGCAGCAGTTATTAATTCGCTATTATTTGTATCCATTTTAAAATGTTTATTTAATTCAGCACTGAATCAAAAAACTTATATACAAGTGTGTCACGATAATAGTGTAAACGTCAGATATCGTAATCAGGCTCAATTGCGCGAAATATCCAGTACAATAGCGAAAACAAAAAAAAGACAAAAGCGAAAACAAATGCGTGGCGATAGTAGTGTAAAGCGGCCTTTAAGGTTTATAAATTGTTTGTAAAAAATAAGAAAATAAGCTTGTTACTTTTACATATTATTTTAAAAATTCAAAGAATGAGAAGACAAAGGTATATTTTTGTATTTTTAAAAAAATTGGATCAAAAAAAAGGACAATATTTTTCTAGGAATAAAGTTAGAATCATTTTAAAAAATCTTCTTAACATTTTAGTGAAATCAAATATTTCATTACCAGAAAATTTGGAATTTAATGACGATTGAGGTCAAAATATAGATGAGGTTGCCAGAGAAAGTAATGACTTTAATGAGGAAGGAAGGAGAATACAACAATTTATAATAAGAACACATTTTTCATAATTTTTCAATACTTTTAATTTTAAAATAATACTTATAATTAAAAAAATTTTTCTTTCAAATCTTTAAAATGCTCTATACAAATTTTTTAATATTATGTTTTTTCAATTATTTATATTAACTACTAGTTTTTTTTTATTTTATCACTATAAAAATTTTTTAATTTTGAAAAACCCACCTAACTCACCGGAAAAAATCAGTGAATAGAGTTTTGCTCACTGAGAAATTTCTGACAGTTAAATTTCATTTTCTCATTGAACGTGAAACACATTTTCAAAAAGTCATTGAGAATGAACTTATTTTCCATTTCTCATTGTATACGTGAAACGGTCCCCTGGAAATAGTCCTTATCTTGGAAGCTGGAAAATGTGACAGATTTGAAGAATTCAATTTTAAGCAGATGGAGTTAAGAGGCAAATAGAGAAAAAATAAGAAATCTCTAAAAAAAATTTTAAATTTTTAATCTATTTACCTCAAAAATTATAAACATCCTTTTACGTGCTTCTCAAAAAAATTAGTCACAAAACCAAAGTACAAGGAAAAACCTGGAATAGACCCATTTGGAAAAATACGAGCGCGTTTTTTTTTTGTGTTGAGCGTTTGTGTATGTACATGTAATACGTATAACATGAATAAAATAACTTATTTTATATTAAGATATAACTTCCGTTTTACAAGACTTTAACTGAATGTTTTTATGCAATTAATTTCTTTCGAGATGACAAACTTCATTGTATGATGTATTTTTTTTGAATTTTTTTCACATTCATAACGACAGTATTTTTCAATTTTAGTTTTTCTTCACATTCTTAGCAAAATAATATGATTTCTTTATATTGGCTTTGCTTTTCAAAACATAAATTAGCTCCGTTTAAGTATTCGGAAGTAGTCTCTGAAACTACAAGAGCTTTTCGATAAATTACAAAGCTCTTGTTGTATTAAAACAAAAACCGAAAGATTAATTCTACTGGGCTGGATCGCGTATGGCAATATTATCGCCAATTGACACATTCTAGGAGAGGCGATTTTGTGATCATGGTTGGCGATTTTTGGCAATTTTCTCGAGAAATACTGGCGATCAGCTGACAGGTATCGCCGAGGTCTCATTTGATGTTGTTTTGTTGGTTTAAAGACTGCTAGTGCTAGAAAACAAAGTGGATGTATGTATGTATGTATGTATGTATGCATGCATGTGAGAAAAAAAAAACATTATTACGTTATTCTGCAGAATGAAAATGAACATAGAAATACGAATTTTTTTATATTGAGTTGCAATAGCGTCTAATTAATTAGCACACAACTTAATAAAAAATATTTTTCGGAAACCAATTTTTTTTTTCATTATTCGTCGAGATATAGGTACCACCTTGCTCAGATTTGGTACATGTTCTACGAAACAGTAAACACCGTTAATAAAAACATTTCAGGAATATTATATAAAATACTTGAAGATAATTTTCATAACTTCGTCAATTAATTTCCCCTCTTAAATTCTAACAAATTTCTTATTTTCTAAAAACTTCAAACAAAATCAATGTGGCATCTCTTACTAAAAATTTAATTTGAAAATTTTTCTCGATTTATAATTTACATCTGAACGTCTATTCTGTAAATCTGTTTCGTCTAAAAAATAAGAATGCATTTTGATTGGAATTTTCATTTGCTTTTGGAAATTTGAAATTTGACATTTAATTTTATTAATTTAATATTAATTAATTTTTAATTTAAGTTCCTTTTTTCTTTTTACAAATTAATAAGAATTTACTATTTTTTGCAAAATTACTCTACTGCTAGAATTTTTAGAACATCTTCTCCGTGTTCTGTATAAAAGATTTTTTGTTCTTGTTTTTCTTCATTTTGTGATTATAACTGTAGTGTTGTATCGGAGGATCCACTAAAACGACCTTGATGATAAAGTGTTGCTGAATGCGCTTCCAATGTGGTTGAGAAAATTTCTTATGATATTGATTACATTAATAATCCGATTTTTTTAAACGAAGAATCAATAATAGTTAACTTCATTTTCGAACTTGAAATAAAATATTTGAATACAAAAAAAGTTTATTTATTATATATTTTAAGAAAATGTAGTTAATAAATTACAATGTTATGAAATACCTATATCACATTACTTACATATCAAAATTAATTCAATAAAAATAAAGTAATGATGAGACTTTTTTTCTCATATGAAAATAATTTGACAGCTTTTGTTATTTTCTCATTGAATTAGAGTCGAAACATTGGAAAAGAATGTGAAAATTTCTCATTCTCATTTTCTCTATGAAACAGAATAGACCCTTAGAAGTAAAAATAAATCGATTTAAAAATCCTGAATATTGTAGTACTGGATATCATTTTTGTAACAGCTAATCAGAACTCATAGAGCAAAACTCGAGCAATGAGTCATAGCATGAGTATAATTAACAGAAGAATTAGATAATTATGGGAATTCCGTTAATTTACAAAAATTTTAGAATACTTTTTCCAAAAATGTATACTTATGTATATGTAAATATAGCGACACTTGTTTAAGAAAATCATTCAAAACTAGTATTTTTGAAAGTAATAAGTTGAGTTATTTCTCAAGTTTTATTTTTACGACTTAAATTCGAGTGTATTCTTGTTTAAAAAAAAAAATTTCAGTTCATAATATTATATTATTTGACAATAAAAGAACCTGCTAAAATTGACGCTATGATTTACATGAATAAAAATTGCAGAAAAATTACAGCGGTAATAGGAAATAGGCATTTGTGTCATCAGCAATTTATTTAAAAAATAAAGAAAACTACTTACGGCGAAAATAGAAAAAGGAGGACAAAAAAAGCTGCAACGAAAATGGACAGAAGAATTTTAAGGGTTGCCTGAAATTCCACCATGTCGGAGAAACAAATTAGGAATAAAGTTGGTATCAGTGCATCAGTAGGCACTATTCAGAGAATACTGGAAAAATTAATTAAAAGGTTAAAAATTAATATGAAGCCAACGATGACAAAAATAAGTTTATACTCGATGGTTCCGATGGTTTTCATTATTATCTCCTTGGTCTTCGTGTTGAGGAATTAATATTATCACGAAGACCCAAAAGATAAAGTTCGGTAATGACATGAGGTGCCATTTCTTCACGCGGCCTAGTCGATTTGTTGTGGTTTGTATTGGTGTAAAAAAGTATTTAAATATTGTGAGAAACCAGAAAGCTAAAACAATAGAACGTGTACAGGGGAAGGATTGTATATTCCAACAAGATATCGTTCAATGTCATTCTGCAAGGCTCATCCAAAAATAGTTTAGATCTTAGGAAGAAAGAACCATTTAATACCATGGCCGTTGCTGTCACCAAATTTAAACATAATAGAATATGTTATGGGGCTGACTATCAGTACATATTGAGGGTATTTTAAATGGGACTGATTTACATATAGTGTGAAGTATACTTATGTAGAACTTAGAGAAATTATCAAATTCTTTTTTGTTAATAACTCTGTTTTCGAGCATTGTCTTTAATCAGTTTGTTATCATTTCATTCACTTCCATTGCATTTTTTGGTTTCAACGACACTAAATCTTCCAAAAGTGATGAAGTATCTATTTCAGCAGAGTAATAACACAGAGCAATATATTATAGAATACATATATTATAGAATACATTGTCATTGGTAATACCTTTTAGTTAGAACAAAATCATAATCATAATCGTAAAAAAATATACATATGTATATAAAATTTTATACAATTATCATACTATTAACTGATAATAAAACACCTGTCATCTGTATTTATTTTTAAACTAATACTTCGGGTAAAAAATTGTTTCTACTAATGAAAAAGACCCTGTTAGCCAGAACTAACCGATAATTGTCTTCTTTTCCAAAATTTTAGGAATAAGCGAAAATGTGTGAGTGTTCACTTACACAAAGAAATCAACAAACATTTTTCTATTTATTGGGTATTTTTTATTGTAAAATTACGCATTTCACTTTTTTCTTCAATTTATTTCCAAAATTTATTCAAACATAGTGAAAGTGGATTTTACATATCATTTTTTAAATTAAGAAATTAAAAATTGTGAGTGAAAAAAAAATGTTCCTAGAAAAAATATTAAAATAAAAAACTGTTCAATAAAATTAATTTATTTTCGTTATAATGTTTTTGACTTTATTTGAGTAGGTATTTATTTTTTTTATAGAAATTTGTACCTACATGTAGAGGACGAAGGAGTATGAAAAGCTGTGAAGATGGTGCATAATAGGTCCGAACAAATATAAATAAAATAAATAACTATGTATAATAAAATGTAAATTAAGTATATCATATAAAAGATTAATAAAATATATTGTTTTAAAATTAGTTTTTTGTATGTTAATTAAACGAAGATCACCTAGTAAATTATCAGGTAACTTTTAAGTATTTTTCGAGTTAATTTACCAGTAGTCATAGTCTACCTGGTAAAATATCGGGTAGCGTACCAGTTTATTGAAAGTTACCAAATAAAAGTAGTGAGAAAGAATGGGTGAAAAGAACCATCCCGAAGGTCTATCCTGTTTAACTAAGAAACTATAATTTATTTTTATTTATTTTATGGTTGAGAATATTTTTAGCAGTATTCTATTCACTATACAAAAACAAAAATTTGTTGCTAAAACTTCGAGAGTTTTGGCATAACTTATATTTTATTATTGGAATTCGAACGCAGTATTACGCTTTCGGAAACTGTATAGTTTTGTCCCGATTTATTTCTCACAATTCCTTATACAATTTTTGATATTTATTATAAAAAGTTTATTTAAACTTTTTTTGAATTCATTATTCTAGAATAGCATTTTTTGCACAGGTTCTTTTAATTCCTGTGAACATATTTTAAAGAAAAAATGTAATTTAATTAGAAAAAAATTTGAAAATAAACTCCCACTAAAATTCTATGTTGAAAAATTAATAGGAAATTTCATAGTTTTTGGGCACATATTAAACAAAATTAAATGATTGGTGTATGTCTTTGTTTCACACTACTACATATAAATTAACTAAATAAACACTTTAGAATTTTTTATTACAGTTTCAGACTACACATCTACATTTGCGATAACTACTTCATAGCTTTGAATAGTATTCACATTCTTTCTCTCTCTGAGGTTTTGACTGAATGGGCTCCTGCTTTTGGGATGAGACTAACAGGTCAGCCTGCAACTGCGAGTACTGTGGTCCTCTTACAGGGGACTGAGTGTCTGGCTGACAACTTAGAAGGAGACCAAGGCTCTTAATGAGCTGTAGTACCATGGAGTAAGTAATAAAACATATCTATTAGATTGCTAATTGAAATAATATTTAAAATTTCATAAACGGTGAAATATAAATATATATTATAAAGCATTTATATAATATAATATAATATATTTTACTCAGTATTAGTATATGAGATCTACATACACGATACACTATTTTCACTTTTCGAAGTCAGTGTGTTTCCGATGTGTTTCTGATAACTTCACATATAATTGTTTGTAGCAAATTCTAAAAAATAAATCTCTGTCAACCCAAAAAAAAGTATACTTTTAAAAATTTTAACATATGTTAACAGGATGTTTCAAATTGTGCAGAAATCATTTTAATTTATTTCTGTACGAATTTCACATTCCTGTATACTCATATTTATATTTGTTAAAAAAGTAACTTAAATTGAAAATATAAAAATTTTCGATTTTCAATGAGATATTCCAATTTTTGTTTCCTAATTTTTTTATTTCTAAGAATGAATCACCCTGTTCTTTTAAAGTTTTTATTTTTTTTTTATTTTGGAATGATTTATTCAGTTGTCGCCATATTTTTATGAAATATAAGAAACCGAAGTATAAAATAAAAAATCGTTGGGCAGCCGATGTCCGCCCGCTTAAAGTAGTAAGGGCTGCCAGGACCCTCTCTGGAAAAATGGCTAAAGGACTTTCGAAAAATGGCCAAATAGATCAATTCAAGTTTGATAATTTAGAGTAGTTGAATAAAAATGATAGTTTCGACCTTAAAACCACAGTATTTTTGAAGCCTTTTTAAAATAAATAAAAGCTATTGTAGTTTAATCAAACTCATAGAGAATTTTCAAATATACTCTGAAATTAAACTATTGAAATTTGAATTTTGGTTTTAGCTAGACCGACTTAGATTATGAGTATGAAGACTCCCAGTTCTATTGAAGTTTTTAGGCGTGATAAATAGTGAGATAGGGACCATGGCATCACTTGTTTAACTTGTTAAAAATCCAATCCTATTTTACGAGCATAAAATACTAACATAAACCATAAAATCGAGAAGATAAAATGTAAAAGCCCCATCATTAAAGGCAAAAAAACAACTTTTTAATTCTGTTTACACTTTATTTGGAAAGTTAAAAAAATAAAAAACCTAATTCACAAAGTTCATAACATAACATAATAAAAAACAGGAACAAAAATAACCAAAACAAATTAATAAAATTAAAGAATAATAATAACAAAAAGGTATGTATGTATAATTATAAATCATCCATCAGTTATCATAAATATTTAAAATTTCTATATTTTTTCAAAATTCTCATTAATTTCTGATTGACTTTGTAACGAATTTCCATTCTTTAAAAAATATATATGTATATACATATGTATATATTATATATACCTACATATACAGAAAAACATGCTAAAAATAACCGCCGCGAACTGGATTGGACCGCATATAAATCGTAATAATATATAAATAATATGACCCGACGCGTGGGAAGTATAATACCCAGTGGATTAGTCTTAAATTGAGAAGATGTCAGATTCTAACCACCCAACAACATCGATTGGATCAATGGACTTAATAAGAAATTACTCATAGAGAAATGTAGAAAAAGGAAATTGAAGACTACAGGTCACCTGAGAACATTGAAGCTCAGATTGGAAGAATACCAAAAGAAACAAAGAAGAAAAGTGTTGGCATTCCTGAATGAATCGATAATAGAGAGAAGTTACCATCCAGATCATGAGACCAATCATGCTACTGCAACTTTATTCAGACATCAAAGTTCAACTGCATATGCTTCTTCCGAGGTTCAATTCCTGAATGAATTGACCAGAAGAAGAAGTTACAATCCCAGTGACGGATTAAACTACGCAACTATGACCATGCATCAACCGAATACTGATACCACCGCCATACATACCATCCTCATGTTTTCATCCGTCGAAAACAATCCGTCGATTACTGGTATTTATACTCGGAATACGTTCATAACCAGAAATCAAACAGTGTCAACGTTTAGCACCCAACTGGCCGTCCAGAATTCATCCCAATCAACTATTATACAAATCCAGCTGAATTTCAGTTGCCCCCTCGAGCAATTGTTAACAACCCGCTAATACCGTTGTCAACATACCAACAATTTCCAACATCAAATGTCAATCCAAACGTCCAGTAGAATGAAGCTATGCCTATTCCTGGTATGCAGTTACCGCACCAATACTCTTCAGTACCAATGCCAAATCACCGGTATGTTATAACACAGGAGCAGAATAAAAGGAAAAAGCCAGAAGTATCCAGTTTGTCCGATGCAGAAATTATAGATAAAGTACGTAAGTGGAATATGAGATTTGATCACGGACAGGACCCCTAATTGAAGAATTAGCCGAATGTTAACAAATCCTATTGAATAATTTATTGAAGTGCATACCCGAAGTACTAACAATAACTGCTTTAGCATGATACAGACATAATAAAGACCAGTAGTCCTCTTGGAATGACTTCGTAAACGATTATAAGATGTCCTTCTTACTTCCACGATTCAAAATCAAGTTAGCGGTTGATATACTTAATATGGAGAAAGAGCCAAGGATTACATAACCGCTATCCAATCCATGCAAAGATGGCAGAATGGAGCTAGCAAAGCAGAAAAACTGGAAAGGATTTACGAAAATCTACCACCCGAATACCGGCTCTATATCAAACCCAGAGACTTCAACTGACTTTCGCTATATAATCACCGTACAAATATTTGGAAAGCCCTTTAAAACCTTGATTGATACTGGATCTGTATTCTCCTTTATCAACTACAAAATCAGACACGTCAAAAACTTCAATTCTCCGGTGGAAAGATGCAGTTATAAACACAAATAGCAAATGGATCAGAAAGATACCAAATAACAATAAAATATAAAAAACACTTTATCACTTTTCTATATGCCAGGTCTACCAGAACCTCTGATTTTAGGAATGGATTTCCTGAAAAACCAACATAAATCTTCTTTTTTTTCACACAGAAGTTTTAAGTCCATCCGGCCGAGAAATACAAATATCTCCATTACTCACCATTAATTTGTTAGCCGAATTAAAAGAAAAACAAGTTAAGTATTTCCAGTTATTAATGAACAAATACATGCCAAGATTTAAGTAAATAAACCAGCCAACAACAGTAGGTAAGCACGTAATCAGAATGAAGACCGAACAACCGTTTCAACAAACGCAAATGCAAAAGATTATAGACAAAGACATTTATGAAAGAAATAAAGTTTGGTAAAAATATGAGTTTGTAAAAATTAAAATTTAAATAACTTTTTTTTTATTAATCTTTAACTTATTTCTCCGAATACAACTTAATTGGATTTACAATCTCACTTTTGCTGTTGCTCTAAAGAATAAAAATTACAAACTGATACTTAGTATTAGCTAATTACTTAAATCTAACTTCTTAATGTTAAATTTCGAAAAAAACATCGCGTTTCAAAGACAAAGGTTCTCATAAGAATTATTAAAAATATTTCTTATGAAAATTGCTGACGTTTGCGTGAAAATTTGAATTTCATGAAATACTTATGTAAAATAAAATGATGGGTAGGTGAATTTTATATAACTTTTCCCTCCTTAAGATGGTTTGCCGGCCCTGCAAACGGATTCATTTTTGGTTCTCCTTTATTTCTGTCTTTGTTACGCTGATATTTTCCTTAATTGATTTATGTAACTTAAATTTATAAATGACAAAAATTATAATAGCTAAAATTAAAATTCTAGTAAAGCTTAATGATGTTACGTTTACTATCTTATTCTTAAAATCAATGTATTCAATTGTTTCCCTGTTTTGAATATTCGCTATGTTCAAGTTTTCAAGTGTTAAGTGGTGTTTTAATTTTGTAAAATTTACATTTGTAATTGGGATCATGATATTGCTTAAAAATTTATCTATTTTATTCCTGAATACATAATCAAGTATTTGGATTTTACAATCATTATATCGAATTATGTTACTGTTTTTTTCCAGCCATTGATCAAGTAATCTGATAACACACTTTTCTATTTAAAGCCATATTGTTGTAGATTTTTGCATTAATTTTAAAGGATTTTTACCATCATTAATTAAGGAAAATATTTTTCTATAATGACTTTGCCGTAAAGATGATCTTGCTAATCAATTATAACTTTCGAATATCAGGAACTCTAAATTTTTTGGAAGACATGATTTTGAACCTGCAGATGTTAATAATTGTACAGAATGGCAAACACACTTAATAAAAATAATAGAAGAGTTCAGTTCTTTTAACTTTTTAAAAACCCCATTATTGATACCTATCATAACACTGGCATTATCTGTACCTATACCTATTAGATTTCTGAAATCTAGATCGTATTTTTACATTTATGCTTTTTCTTATTCTCCTCTTTTCACTGCCAGATCAACAAAAAAATTTAAAAATATCTCACCTCATCATAACAGCTAAAAATTATCAAAAATGGCTAAAAAAATGTCTTATGGCCAAAAACGATTTTTAATGGCTGAAACGAAGAAAAAATGGCAACGCTTTGACTCGTGATAACGGGAAGATGAGTATAAAATAAAATGACTAAATTTCATGGTTGCCGTAGCTATTACAAGTGTTGCCTTATTTTTTTAAAAGATGTGAATTTATGATAATACTATACAGGGTGTTTCTGAGATCGTGTGCCAAAGTGAACATAGTGGTAGATCTCGATGAGAAATGAAAAAAATCGTATGGGAGGGGGGGGGGGGGGTCTATTCTCAATGGTTACCGAGATATTCAAGGTCAAAGAAATATATATTTTTTAAAAGTGACTGGGTTCACTTTTCGCAACATATTTCAGCGCTCGCGCAATGTAGAAAGCTAAATAAAAGTTATTTGTAAAGAGAACCTTCAGACCTTTCAGAAAATGTCTTTTATAAAGTTGTACGTCAAATGGTTCAGAAGTTATTGTAACTCAAAGTCAAAAAATTTTGGAAAAAATTCGTCATTTTTTTGTTCAAGGTCGAATTTCTCGAAAATTTACCTTATTATTATTATTTTTTTTTTTTTTGGCTTAAATAAAAGCCTATGTTGTCTGAAGGTCTGAAGGTTCTCTTTACAAATAACTTTTATTTAGCTCTCTACATTGCGCGAGCGCTGAAATATGTTGCGAAAAGTGAACCCAGTCACTTTTAAAAAAAATATATTTCTTTGACCTTGAATATCTCGGTAACCATTGAGAATAGACCCCCCCCCTCCCATACGATTTTTTTCATTTCTCATCGAGATCTACCACTATGTTCACTTTGGCACACGATCTCAGAAACACCCTGTATAATATTCAATATTCTTAATTTTATTTTAAAATTTAAAATTATTTTTAATATTTGTACATACCTAATTGTTAATTTTATATTTTATTTTTAATAAAATTTTTATTAAATGTTTAATATATAAAATTATGTTTTCAATATGAATTTCATTTTGAATTTTGGTATGAATTAAATGTATACCTATATATAATGTATTACCTAGGTATAGCTATATGTGTACCTATGTATATTCATATATTTGTTAACTAATCCTTTTTTATCTATTTTGTTTCATTTATGTACTTGTTTATAATTTCATTACGTTACTTTAATTTATTTTAATTCTTTAAAATCAAATAATCAAACCTGAATATTTTTGAATATAATTTAAATTAAAATATTTTCGAAATTCTTAATCAAACAAAATTATAATTTTTTTTCATATAAAAAACGTAACACTTATGGATTTTTACATAAAATTGAGTAAATTTTGAAAAAAAAGATAAGAAAAAGAAATTTTATTTTATTGAATAATACAAATGAAATATTTAATATCAAAATCAAAATACCAGCAAAATAGTAAAAACCACAGCAAAAGAAACCAAAAAAAAATCTAAAATTCACTTCTAAAATTAAATAATTTCATTATCCTTTTAACTTAAATTTCGTTTTTTCTATTTTTTAAAAACAGAGGGTGAATTAAATGTATAAGTTTACACCTTACACACACAAAAGAAATATTAAAATTCAATAATTCAGTAATTACAACACAAAATCAATCATAGTTTTTAGTTTGTGTTTTTTTTTCTTTATATATATATACATACATACTATACGTATATTTTAATTTTATTCTAAATTTTAAATAAAATAAAAATATAGGTATAAAAATGTTCTTGTTAGCTTTTAATTTCTTATTTTGTTTTAATGTAGCTGGACTACTTTGGCTTTACATGTGTGATTAAAGAATTGTCTTACTTCACGGCTTTGAATTAATACTATTTTTTCTCTGTGGTGATGGTATGATTAGATTACTATTATATATAAATACTGGTAACGGTTATTGTAATTATATGTTTAATATACAAACAGTGTAACCTATGGTTACTGTATTCATATTTGGAACTATTTGTGTAACCGTTTTTGTACCTAGCCAGTAACTTTTTCTGTAACCTATGTTTACTGTACCAGTACTGTAACCGCTTCTGTAACTTGTAAGTACGAATGAAGTAACGAATTTTGTAACCGATTAAACATCCATATTACTTCGTACATAATAAAATTGACAGTGTTTCATATAATGCGCTAGTGCGTTAACAAGTTTTGAATAGTGCAGTTTAATAAAATGCAGTGTAAATAAACAAATTAATGACAGATTGATTCGATTGAATTTTCATCGTTTTTTCAAAGCTGAATACTCTGGAATAAAATTCAACCATGAGAAAACGAAAAAATTTAATCGAAATACATCGTCAACGCTTATATTTAAACCCTCTGTAGTACGATTATTACCAGTACTAAGCTCATTCCTGTAACTGGCACAGTAAAGGTTACCATCTCAAGTTTTATTATAGTTACAGAATTAAGTACCGTATGTACTATACTACTTTAAACTATAACTGATACAATAACCAATTGAGTAACTTTTTCAGTGTCTATATATCACAACTACTAACGCATAAATAATAAAGTAAATAAGGAAAAAGTGTGAACAGCTTGTATAAATTCCCTTAAGAGGTACCGGTTATTTTCCGGAAAGTGTACATGGTTACAAGACTAGTTACAAGTTACAACACTAGTTCTGTGGTTGCCGTGGTATGTACATACATATGTTTGTATATATTTTATTTTATATACAGAAAAATAAGAATGTATTGACTTTAATTGATCACGTTTTTGCTTATGATTTAACTGTGATATTATCAAGAATAAATGGTAAATTTTTGTCACTAATTATTCCTTTGGATAAAGAGATTCGAATACCCTTGAATAAACATGCGAATAAATACACGTCTTTCAATAATTTTAAAATTAATTTAACGAAATTAAGTACACAGAATATGTTTAGACCAAATGTCATTTTGAGTATAATTACAAAATTGGACCAATAATTATTATTTTAAATCATGTAACTATGATGTAAATTAAAATTTTTCTTTCTAATAAAGACCTTGTGAAGAAGAAAACGTTTTTTGGTAAGCTCCTACATTATATTTTTGAGAAAAAATTTAGATAACCTTTCTCACAACTCACAAGCTTTTGAATACTCTGCTATCCCTATTTCTATAAAAGCAACGATTCACCGAACTCAAAATTTTGTGATTTCTAATCCAATTTTTTCAATAAAAATGCATTTTTCTAAAAAGTGTTCAATATTAATCACCTTTTTTTGTTTCGAAAAATGAAAGCTCATTCGATTCTACATCGATCAATTGCACAGAGTAACCAAGAATTTTACTAGTCGTATTTTCACGAAAAAATGGGTAATGACTTCAGAATTTAATCCAAAAATGGTCATTTTTACAAAACTGAATCTTTGATAACTTCTAAACTAAAAAAAATGAAGACTTGGGGCCTTACTCATAAACATTTTTTAGTTTTAAAACTAAAATAGTTTCGACTTGAAAATCAGATAGGTATGCTTCTTTATAAAATGAAGAAATAATATTATAGATAACTTAACATAATATGTATTTTGTGACGAGCTTAAAAGCCCAATCTGATTTTCAAGACGAAACTATTTTATTAGTTATGCCGTTGGTGTAAAAGGTGAATTTTCTTGAAATGAATGTTTTTTAAAAAATAATAAAAAGACTGTGGGCGTTATTGTGTTATTCTATTCGATAGAAATTCTATTGAATCGAATGAAATATTCACAATATTTTGTGTCATTTTCAAACAGATGCTAATGTACGCTATGTGAATTTTATTTTAAATATCTAGTAATCTATGCTTTTTAATGTTTTATTCGATTGCTACCGAAAATTATTTCGATATCTTTTTTCTGATCGAAAGAAATTGTTAAATAAAAATTATCGTTACGATTTTATTTTTAAACTGACTTACTATAAAAAAAAACCCAACAAAAATAAGTGGGTATAAAATAATGTGATATATCCTGTCGGTTGTTGTCAACCAAAAATATAAAATTTTGAAATTTAAAATATAAAACATAATATTTACACATATTGAATAAAAGACGTAATTTAATTATTTTTTATAAACGCATATTTATGTTTTTAAAGATCAAGTTAAATCCAGTAAAGGTTCTATCACATGAAATTAAAATTAAAAGAAAAACAACGCAATTTTAAAAGTGAAATTAAATACATATGTATGTTATTGAAAAATAATAAATTTGTTACCATCCAGACTGAAATAACCTTTTGTTATTATCTTAAAGGGTAATTTCAAATGTTTTTTTTTTTAAAGAAAACAGTACTTGTGATCTGCATAATTACATAGTTATATTACATACATACATACATAAGTATTAAGTACATATGTTTGATCTTAACAAAAAATCGAACACTATACAAAACCTACCTTAATTAAATTCTAACTACAGATCATTAAATATACGCATTTATTACCAAAGATAATTTTTATAAAACTTGTGCTAAGATATTTTTCTGTTGAAAAACTATTTTTATTTCGTTATCAAAAAAACGTAATAAACATGTGTATAACTTTTTAATAAAATGTATACCTACATATATCGTGACACAGCTTCCTAAAATCTTACAATACATTGTGAATTAATTCAAAATACATATTGCTTAAGATAGAGTGTATTATTTATATATATGTACATACATATGTACATATGTAGATACAGTAGTTATATGCATATATACGTACAATTTATCTTATTTATTTAATTTCAAACACAAATTTACAGCCTATTTAAGGTTCATGTGGAGCCTGTCATGATAAATGTGATATAAAACCTCTTTTTAAACGAAACTTAAATCAGTTTATATTTGACTCTAATTCTGAAATAAACGATCACTTTATAGAATACTTTTGAGAAATATAAATTTTCAAAAATCAAATTATTTAAAAAGCAATTTCTAAAAAATTCCAGTAAAACTATGGGGGTCGTTTATATGTGTCAGTTTTAATTAAATAATATTTAGAAGGAATTTTTTTCTAAAATAGTTGTTTCTATTTTGTTTTGATTTGTGAGTTTATGTGTGTTTTTTGTTGTTGTAAAATAAATATTGTTTAGTAATAATAAATTAATTTGTTGAAGAATTAAAAAAATAAATAAATAAATAAAATGTGTGAATTTAAGGAAAAGAATGAAAATGATTCAAATGGTGAGTAATTTAAAAATTATTATTAAATAGGTACATAGAATATACCTTAATAATTGTGAAACTTCTAACATGTTCTTTGAACAAATATACAATTACAAGTTCATAATTTACATTTAGTAATTTATTGTGTGAAAAATAGAAAAAAATCATTAATACAATTAGATCCAAAATTAAACTATGTACATATATGTATGTATTTTTATAAAAAAAAAAAAAACTTGTATAATTTCTACGTTATTTTTTAAATAAAACTAATGTACCTATGTCCACGTACTATAATATATGTATGTAATGTTAAATAAAACATTCACTGTGCAAATTAAAATTTTTCACGTCTTTATACAACATGAAATATACTACATAAGTAGCAACAGTATGCATCGGAAACAGCTAAGTACAGATATAGTTAAAATAATAAGTAAATCTAAGAAAAGAGGGTAAAGAAATAGCTGCAATGAAGAATCACAGTTACTGTAGTACTCAAGAAAATGTAATTTTGGGTGAACTACGGCATTATTTGTTGAAAAATGTAATTTTCTCTAGAAATATCTCGACAGGATTTAATATCAATAGTTTTAAGTAGCCTTCACTGTGGTCATTCTTTCATAAATAAGTCGCATATTCGTGTTACCATTAAATCCCATTTCTACCCAAATCCTCACACTTCATCCAACCATTTGGTGACTCTAAAAAAGGAAGTGAAAAGTAATTTCACCTATACCATTTCTATAAATCGAATTCACTACATAAAAAATAGGCATGCTTTTCCATATTCTTTCACAAATTGTTTGTATAAATCTGTCTCGTGTGTGGGGTGATCAGATCTTAATTTCAATCGAGGGAAATTTTTTTAATTAAATATTATCAAGGCTGACAGATTGAAAAACTTTTTTTTTTCGATTTTACAAAAAAAACAGGTAATTTCGGAAAATTTTATAAAAAAATTAAAATAAATAGTAAATATAAAAAAATAAATTTACTTGAGTATATTATTAATACTTATTCCACTTCACTTCACTCTTTGACACTCTTAATTTACTTGAAACAATTGAATTTAAATTAAACAATTAAATTTAAAAAACATAATAAAAAAATTTGTATGTATTTTACAATCACCAGCTTATTTGAATAATCTGATTGCAGTTTGCAATGCAAATAATTTTCTTTCTATTTCTAAGAAAAAACAAACAAAAAAATACATTTAGAAGATAACGGTAACGCAACGAAATTATAAACAAGTTCATAATTGAAACAAAATAGATAAAAAACGATATGTAAATAAATATGAGTTATTGTATACATTTAATTCATATCAAAATTCAATATCAAATTCATATTTAAATTTTAAAATAAAATTAAACAAAACTGAATATCATTTTATCATAAATTCATTTTTTATAAATCAAGGCTATACTTCCAATAACTACGGCAATCCTGAATTGTTATCATTTTCTTTTATTCTCACCTTCCTGCTGACACGAATCAATCAACATTTACTACTCTAAGCGGATATTGGTTGCGCAACGACTTTATATTTTATACTTCGGTTTTTATATTTTTCATATGTTCATATGTACAAATGGCGAAAACTGAATAAATTAGTTGCCTTCGCGCTATATGATAGGTACCATAGAGGGAAATGTATTTTTATTTACCAAAAAAAAACTTTAAAATTACAAGCTTATTCATTTTTAGAAATAAAAAATTAGCAAACAAAAATTGGAATATCTCATTAAAAATAGAAAATTTCCTATGGTATTTTCAAATTAAGTTACTTTTTCATCAAATATAAATTTACAGGAATGTAAAATTCGTGCAGAAACTCCCTTTTTAGAATTATTTGTGAAAAAAAAGTTGAAATGACTTTTGCACAATTTGAAACATCTTGTTAACATATTGACAGAGAAATATATTTTAGAATTTCCTAGAAACAATTATGTATATGTATATAGTTATCAGAAATACATTGAGTACAATACTGACTTCGATTGTTAAAAATACTATAGACTTCAATAAAAATCAATGAAACCTTTTAATATATATGTATATCTTAATTTTTTCGTATTTTATAACACAGGAGAAAAATTTTAAACTTTGTTCAATAACATAAGAAGTCATATTTGAAATTTTGGTTGAAATTTTGCAGCAAGTCTTTATATACTATATAGGCAATTTTTTGAATGCGAATTTTAAACTGCGGCTCTATTTGTAAAAAACCTTTTCTCTCAAAAATTTTCCATAATCTTTTTTGATTTTTTATTGAATAATGAAACTATTAGGGAAAGGATTCGCTACACTAATAGGTTTACCTGAAATTCGAAAAATTTTATGGTAACGCAGCAGACACTTATAAATATGTAATTTCAATGTCTTTGAAGACTGCGAATTTTTCAAAAAAACTTTTTCTTAAATTGTAGATAATAACGCAGTATACCGTTGGATGATTAAATAATATTTAAAGAATTTTTTGTCGAACGTCTAAAAAAAAGTTTTTTTATTTATGAGAGGTTGCACACAGGACATGTGTCAGGTATCGCACAAGGCATACTATAAGAAAAGAAGCCATAAATTTGTAAACCTCTTTTTTAATTAAAACACGATATATGGGTGTCGGTCAGTGACGAAAAAAAGTAACGATGACATTTTTTGTGAAAATATGTTAGAAGTTAAGCAAAGACATTGTTTCTGGACTTTATTTGATCCTTTTTCTTCATTTTTCATTTGCTTTGATATTTGGCTGAATTTCTGAAAATTGCTGTGATTTACTAAAGTAAGCGCAACACGAGGTTGCATTTTTGTCAGTCTATGACACCAATTTCTTAGATATGTATATTGTGAGGTGAAAAATTCATAATTGAGGTCAAAATAAATTTTAGAATACATTTTTAATTTATACACCCTGTAACAGTGTTTCTCTTTTCAAATCCATATTCTCGTCATTTAAATTTTTTTTAAATCTTTTTCTTACAAACAAGCTCCTTATTAATCCGTTAAGGACATTTAAATAACGGGACCAAGGTCGCAAAAAAATAAGGAGACACGTCATTAGTGTCACAGCTTTTTTCAAATAGATTAGCTTTGATTTAAACTAATACTTATGACAGACCGAAGTTAAAAAACTGTCTAAACCCGTTTAAATGGAAAAACTCCTCGGTCTGTCAGCAATGGATTGGGATAAGAACGTTGTTAAGTGGTTAAGACCAAACCACTTAAGTAATATAAGTAGTTTAGCTCTTTTGAAGCTTTTTTTGTACAGACAACACCATCTGTGAGAAAAAAATAAACGAAGTAAAATTATTTTAAATAAAATTCTATACTTAAAACAGAATGTGCTGTTCATACGTTAAACGTTCATAAGCAGTATTTCTCATAGAACTGGCTTTATTTTACATTTTGCAGTAACTCTGTTGTCAAATAAATTTTGGTAAATCGTTATGATCGTTGATTGAATAGAAACATTTTACACATTTTATAATAATATTCCCTTTTTATATAATACTCAGATTGGAATTGATTCTTTAAACTATTGAAATTGTTTGTCCATTTTTGAAATTAAAATTCATCTACACAAAAAAAAAATTGTATTTGTTTTTTGATAGGATAACAAATGAAATACAATTACATAAATATAAAAACAATCTGTGAGTTTTAAAGGCAACTAAACCAGTTTTGGTCTGTCACTACAAATTCATAACTAAAAGCTCTTTTTTAACTGGTTTAGATAAACCCCAAAAGAACTTTTGGTTTGTTCATACTATTATAGTATTTCATGGTTAAAAAGCTCTGCAAGCTACTGAATGCGGCCCTTGCTAATAATTATTATTATTATTTTAAAATAAATTATCCATAGCATTGTCAATATTCTTACATCAATTACCGTTACTAATTTATGTTATATACATATGTACATTCTTTGCAATTGTAGAATATAATTACGTTGCGCTGTATGTGTAGTATGTATAACATAAATTAAAAAAAAAAAAGTAGATAAAATAGGTACATAGGTTATAGAAGAACACAATTTTATTTATATTTATTACCTATTTTTTAAAGATTTTCTTGAATACTAGTTTATAAAATGCCTTCAGATATATCATTAAATTTATTTCGTGGTAAAATATATGTATAATAAATAAATATTTTATTTGAAAAAATTGTTATGGATTTTCGAGTCTATATTTTTCTCTTCTAGAAAAAAAATTAAAATAATATCGTGAACTGAAATCAATAAATTTATTCATAAGAGTCATATGATTTTTAAAAAGTAAATTTAAATCACCTGAAAAAACAGGCACATGTGGAAAACAATGTATACATGTGTAAATACTTAAGTACATATTTTCTTTTAAATAATATAGCATATCGCTATGTCAAAAACATAACATTTGCAATATTGTGTTTTCAAATTGAAAAAATTATTTTACGATGTTGGTATTTAAAACGAAAGTGGATTGCCATTGCCTTGAAAAAAAAAACATAAACACCGACTTAGACTTAGCCAAACTAAAAAGTTAAAACAACTAATTATATTATACTTATTTCGTCGAATAAATCCAGCTGATAAGATTTTTTTTTAACCTAGTGGCATATACAGTTTATGTAGAAAAAAATTAATGTCTTTGTGTAAGTTCTGTGAAAAATCTTTCATTTTTCCACTACTTTTATTTAAATATATAATTTTATACACATATGTAGGGCCTGACTACTAATAACATTTTTTTAAAAATGGTTACTTTATAACTTATCGAGTAACATAGATTTAAACTCAGTTTATTCAAAAATAAAATACGCAATAATTAAAAAATATAAAACAAATAACAATTTTATAATAAATCTAATAAAATAAATTGAAAAAATATGTAATGAATTTACTTAAAATTTTTAAGAATCGAACGTTGAACAAGCAACTGTTGAGAGTGGGGCAAAAGAAACAACAACACACGTGCCAAAAAGAGGAACTGTAACATTTGAAACAGCACTATCTCAAACTAGTAAATTAAATATCATAAGTTTTACAGTTGTATTTATTGTAATTTAAATTATTTCCAGAATTTGGAAAATTCAACTACTTAATGATTTTTATAGCCGGTCTTGTCTTAACAAATGTATTATTAGAAACTCTAGGCATAAGTTTCGTTTTACCAGTATCACAATGTGATCTCCAATTAACAACACAACAAAAAGGAATTTTAAGTGCTATTGGATTCGTTGGTATTATCAGTAGTTCACATCTATGGGGATTTCTAGCTGATACAACAGGAAGAAGAAGAGTTATAAGACCAACACTTCTTTTAGGATTTTGTATCACGCTAGTGTCAAGCTTTGTTAATAGCTTTTGGTTATTCGTTCTTTTGAGATATCTTAATGGATTTTTGTATGTATACTTAGAATCAAAAGTTTGTTAAGACTTTACTTTAAATCTTTATCTAGATGGCATTTTTATTTTTATTTTAATTAATATAGTGTATCTGGAGGATCAGCTATTGTTTACGCTTATTTAGGTGAATTTCATACATCCAAAACTAGATCTCGTGCTATTATGGGTGCATCATTCATATTCGGTATTGGCTGTATGCTACTTCCTGCTATTGCTTGGCTAGTGATTGATCAGAAATGGTCATTTCCAATTCAATTTTTGGGAATTATATATAGACCATGGAGATTATTTATGATCGTCTGCGGAGTACCAGGATTCATATGCGGTTTAATTCTTTTTAAAATCCCAGAAAGCCCAAAATTTATGTTATCACAAGGTAAAACCGAAGAGACAATTGTAATTCTACAAAGAATATTTTCTATTAATACTGGACAGGATAAATCAGAATATGAAGTAAGATATTTTAATTTTTTTCCAGTTTTTGTTTTTTTAATCCGGAATTAATTCTTTTTCTTTTATCTAGATAACAAATGTTGTTGAAGATCCTGATGATGTAGTAAAACCAAAAGTTTTACTAGTTAAATCAAATGCTGCTGTTACTTTATTAAGATCGATGTGGAATCAAACAGCACCATTGTTTAATCGTGAGTTTTTGAGAAAAACTTTAATTGCATGTATTTTACAATTTGGAATATTTGCAACCTCAAATGGAATGTACATGTGGTTTCCTGATATTCTTAATACAATGATTGAATTTAAACAGCAATATCCAGATAATAGAACAACTATTTGTCAAGTTTTGCACTCAAAAATGAGGAGAGTGGAAGAAGTGGTATTTTATTTATAATGTTTATTAAAAATCAACTGCCTAAAACTGAAGCGTCATTATTTTAAATTATTCACAGACAAGTAGTTGTAGCGGAAGCATGCATTTAGAAATGGCAACATTTCAACAGTCTCTAATATTAGAAGTCATGTACGCTGGAGGATTTGCTGTTATAGGAAGTATCATAAATTTTGTAGGAAAAATTCCTATTTTATGTAAGTCAAATAGTTTTAAAATATCTGATTATTATGTTTTCTTAAATGTACATAGTTTGCTTTTCATTTATTTTCATTTCATCATTTTTAAATTTTTTAGTTGTCGTTTTGGTTGGTTGTGGCGCATGTGGAGTTGCTTCCGTTCTAGTCGACATTCCTATTGTTGCTATCTATCTTTATGTAGTTTTATTACTATGTGGATTAGGTGTGACAGTAGTTAATTCTGCAACAGTTGACTTATTTCCTACGAATTTAAGGTAATCGATACATAAACATAATTTATCTAGCTTATGTGATAAAAATTTTATTAAAATTTTCAGGGCAATGGCAGTGTGTATATCACTTATGATGGGTAGATTGGGAAGTGTAGTAGGTGCAAATATTGTTGGTGCCTTTCTTGATCATAATTGTGAAGTTGCTTTTTTCGCTTCAGGAATATCTTTAATTGTTTGTGGTTTCTTAGGATTTTTAATACCACGATCACCAAAAAAATTGACACCTCCTTCAAGACGTGACAGCCTTATTTCAATGACTGGCAATTAAATTTTTCTTTTTCAAACAGTACAACAATTTCAATAGATGTACTAATATTTTTACTACAAATACTACAACACGAAAAAGTTAGTCGTTGTACATTTTTGTTGTTGTTTAAATTATCGATTTTATTCTTTTTGTGTAAATAAATATAGACACTAAGCATCGATTAACTTTATCTTTCTTCACACAATACTGTTTTTAATCAAAGTCTGATATAGATATATTATTAAATAAATTGGTATTTTATCAAAAAAAAAAGAAAAATAATTCTTTTGAGTTAAACAAAACTAAGAGTTTCAATGTGCTAATTTTTAGAAAATATATTCCAAAAGTGTTCAAATGTGTGAAACTATCTATCATTGGCTGAAAAAATAAATGTTGTATGTGAAAATTTGCGATTTTCTGTTTTCAGTGTAAAATTGGTAGTTTTTGTACATATTACAATTTAATGATCGTTTGATAATCGATTAAAAGTAGATGAGAAAAACAAAAATCGGTTTGTGTAATTCAAAAACGATTAAAAAAACGATTTTTCACAATTCGTCGTTTTATGTAACTAGTATCCAGGACACTCAACTAATAAGGAATAGATTGTCTTTACAATTCAATTGGAATATATTTTAGAAATTCAGAAAGTCCTATGTCCTTAATCCACGTTTTAAAAAATATTGGAAAAATGAAAATGTCAAATTATGCAAAACCATTTTATAATTTATACTGTAAAAGCTGTAGTTTTCTAGTTCAAGTAAGTTTCATTTCCCAAGTTAAAATTTGAAGAATACGATAGGAAAATTTTTTGAACTTAAATATACATAAATATTAAAAAATATTTTTGAAAAAATTGACATTACTGAAGAAAAGCGTAGACGATTTCCAAAAATTTCTCTAAAAAATATTTATGAAGAGAAATTATTGATACTTTCGAAGTCGAAATTAGATTTACATAAGGAAAAAGCTTTAATAAGTATGATTACTTTACATGAAATCAAATGAAGATCAAAATGTTACGGAACAATATTAAAAAATTATGAAAATTACAGATGCAGAAGGAGATATGTAGAAGAAAATTTTGTGATCACAAAAAAACTCAACGATATTTTTGAAGCTTACAGTTACAATAACATACAATACTATAGTCAAAATAATAAAAGTTGAGGTTTCGTATTATACTAGAAAAACATGCGCAGAAAAAAAGATATTTACACATATGCGTTTTTGTTATTGTAACACGTTTCTTCTTTCGTATATCTACACAAAAAAGATCACTACGCCATGTAAAACATGCGCGAAAAAACCTCAACTTTTATTATTTTGACTATACATATATTATATAATATAGGGTGGGTTCAAAAACTAATCATGACTGTGCACAGACACACAGAGTACATTATATGTAGAGAAGTTCACTGGTAATACATACGAATATCTGCACAGTTCAAAAAACTTATTGACCTGTGTGGGAAGTGTGAGAGACGAAAATTTTCTATCTCTCACTAAAAAATGTATGAGAAAACATCCGTTTATTACTCAGTCACTCAATCACAACTCACAGAATATTATTTTTATTCATATAACATAAGTATGTACATATGTATGTCATACGTACATATAACATATACCTAATTCTCATTATTCGTTCGAAAAAATTTTTTACTGCATATATTGAAATATTTACTAAAAATTCAACACAGGCCAAAATATGCGCATAAAAATATTAAAAAGGTATTCAACTTGTAAGTTTATTTCTCGTTTCAAACAAAAAATTATACCTGTTCCTTTATGAAATACGTACATATGTATGTATATATTTTGCTGTTTGAAAAAGGAAATATGTACCTATTTCTTGAAATAGTAGGTATTTCAGGAAAATATTTTTTTTTAAATTTTAAAAATAATTTTTAAAATATATTTTCGTATTTTACTAAATTTCCATGTCGAAATTTTTTCGTAGTTTATTCATCTTCATTAGGATATATGAAAATTTTATCCGTAATAGACTAGGAGATCATAATCAACAGGCATGTTATTTTATTTTTTTTACATTATAAAATATCTAATCCTATACAACACACATAAGTATATTAAATTACATGTATACATTTCTCATTTCTCATTTATATACATACATATCATATCCTCTTTCTAAAAACAAAACACAAAAATACCATTTAGGCATAAAGTAAAAAAAAAAAGTTTTAAATACCACATACCTACATATAAATATGATATATAAATAAATAAATAATAAGTATTTATATGTTGACGTTTTACGTTTCAATTATACATATTGTATACAATTTATTCCTTGAAAAAAAAAAAATTTAGTGTGAAATTTGTAAATTTTTTCGCAAACACATATACATAGGTACATACACTTTTTTTTGTACGGTGATTAACTATATTTTTGGTCCTTTGCATTGAAAAATGTATAGTATCATCAATGACAATATAAATTCTACATAGATATCTGCTCTTTTGATATCAACATTATATTCGACCTGAATCCTGATAAACGATATGCAAATTAATAAATTTGATATAAAAATCATTATCAGAAATTATACTTTACTTAAGAGCACAATTTAGTGAAAAATTTTTTCGAAAACAACAATAACATCGTCTGAAATGTATTTGTGTCTACATCAACACAAGCAAATAAATTTCTTCTAAGTGTTGGTCTATATGATTTGAAAAATTTTCATAGCCAAATATATAATACTTATGTATGAATATAGCGATTATATTGCATGGATGTACGTTTGTAAAATGTGTACACATCTTTTTTTTTTGTTCTACAGCTGTTATGCTTGCGATGCTATGCTATGCTGACTTTGCTTATTGTTTTGTCTCAATCATTATTTTTCATACAGTAGGTACGTAGAATTTTACCTGTACACATTAGGTGGTTGTAACAACGGACGCAAACCGATTTTGAAACATGTTTTCACAACTGCTATAATTACATCTGCTGAAATAACATCTGGCACGACCAGTTGTAACGAGAGTGTGAGTGTATTACAACCGTGAAGCTAACATTATTTTGGTTGATTCTTATTATACCAAGTTGGAAAAAAATTATACCATTATTGTTATAACCAGCGTAAAATAACCGGTTTAACCACCTAATGTGCACAAAGTGGTTGAATGGTTTTTATTTTATGAAATCTTTACTGTTGCCTAATTTTTGACTAATAATTTTGTGCATTGTAAGTAAAGCACTTGCTATGTATTCATAATTTATTACTTTGGTTTCGATAACTCAGTCATAGCTATATTTCTTATCTTATATTTTATAATATAATAATATATAGGTATGTATATACTATATCATATAAAAAATCATACTCATGCAATATAAACATAAATTCAATTAGATGAAAAGGTATATCAAGAGGCAAGTTCACGAATAGGCATATTTTGGGGATCTATAATTTTTAAAAAAATACAATGAATGAACTCTCATTCAAAAAAAGAAAAAGTAGTATTCAAAAATACCTAAATATGATTTTTAGCAAGATATTAGATTTATCACCATATAATCACTGAAATCTAAATTCTATATAACACTATAATTTTTCTAATACATATTGAGAATATAAAAAATTAGCACTAAAACCCAAAATGCACTTGCTCCAACATATGTATGTACATATCATGCTAATTCTATTATTTCGTATTCATCATCACCGATCAGCATTCCCATACAAAATGATTTGCTAATATATCTATACACCTATGTAGCTATATGTGGAGCTTAACTATATGTCTGCTTACGTTACTTAATCACCACACATACTACAAAAATTGCAATTTTTTTTTTATCGCGTTTATACAGTTTATACTATCTGTGTAATTCTTATTTATTCACAAAAGTATGCAAAAAAATTTATGTGATATGAAAAATTAGTAATGTAATTTTATGAAAAATTAACAATTTGTTTTATTTATAATAATTGAACTGCGTAATCAATTTTCGTGAATTTTTTTTAAACTTTTCGGAAAAGGTTACATTTAAATCTTATAAAAAGAAATCACAATATCTAAACGTTTTAATACATGAAAAAAGGGTGAAAAGTTTAGTGAATTTTTTTTACCTGTACCTTAGAAAATCGAATATAAAAAAATTTAAGGACCAAAATTAAAAAATATGTTCCATTTAAGGATCACATTTCTCTTCCACCTATCTATCATATATTCGAAATTTAATGAAAATCGGTTGAGAAATGTAGGCTGTAGGCGGTCACTTTGCAGGCCATTTCACTAAATTGGGCTCTTAAAGGTTCGTTATACGATACTGCTCAAGATTTATACTTAGAATTCATTTCAATTTTAAAAGATAGTTCAAATGTATCTGAAGAAACTGATGAGTCAACCTGATATTAAGGTTGAATCTGCTGATGCAATCAGAGAATTTACAAAAAAATAATTATCACTAATACAGTATTTCACTTAATCCTTAAAATAGAAAACTTCCGACGAGAAGATTGTATGCAATTATTTGTGTTTCTCTTGAGATAAGAAAACTGTATGTTTTCTCTTAAGAGTCAAGATAAGAAAATTATTTTCTCTCAAGATAAGAAACTTGTACAAAATATTTGCTCTTCTCATGAGATATTGAAATTGTACAAAAATATTTACCCATAGATAAATTGGGCTTAAAGTTTAAAGGGGAATGTTAGAGTCAAAAGCTCACATCATGATATGATAAGATAAGATAAGATAAGATATTAAGGGGCTATTGTTGTACTTCGACCTTTATAGATCTTTTGTACAGTGCTTCCTATAAGTTTAGACTTTCAATGAATCCTAAGATTCTATTAGAAGGTGCAACGAAGTTTCTTCTGGTTTGAGGAAAAGTTGATGCATATTACGCACTCTTTTAGAAGCCAATGCCTCACATTCACATAGGATGTGCTTCGAGGTTTCCTTGGCTTCTTTGCAAAATCTGCATTTTTCATCCTCTTTGAGCCCTATCTTACTCAAGTGGTAATTGAGCGAACAGTGCCCTGTGATAAGTCCCTTAATTCGTTTCTGCTGAGGTTGATTAGTTTCCTAGAGATACCAGTTGAAGGCCTGATGAATTCCTTCGCCTGTATGTTTCCTGGAGTTTTTTCCCAGTAGGAGATACATTTCTTCCTCTCCCATTCTTTTATGTAGTTTTTTGTGTAGCTTTCCGGCAGGCCACAGAAGGGTTCAGGTCCAATAAGTTTGAAGTTGGCGCCTTTTTTGCAAGGGAATCCGCCAACTCGTTGCTCTTGATTCCTTCGTGTCCCGGAACCCACATAAGGTAAACTTTGACTGCCTGAGATTATGTAGACTGTGGCTCTATTGAAGTCTTTTTTAATGCATTCGGTATCACACATGTTTATGGCATGGATTTCGACTTGAAAAACCAATAAAAGTTTACCCAAGGATTTGAAGAGGCTTCTTTTTGGGCCTGCTACCCTTGCTTCCACTCCCGACTCGGTTTTCGAACCATCTGTATACCATATATCGCGCCAAGATTCGCGATCCGGAAACAGTAAATTGAACAGCTTCTTAAAGTTTAATATTGCCTCCATCTCGTCAGTCACTTGACTGATTTGGAAATCCTTAAATTTTTCGAGGATCTTAAGGTTATGTGTCAGATTACCTGCTTTAAGTTTTTTACTTTTCTGATGTTTTAAGGCCCAGATCATGATATGATAATATAGTATGTATATGTATATACATAAAACACATACATATTTCAATTCTCTTTGCATATACTTACTTGCATCGGACACATGTACTTTGAAAAACAATTTGCGCGAATCAATTATAACGTAACAAAATGTTACATATTTTTTGTGATACACTAAAAATAAAGGAAAACGACATTCTATTCGACTGCGATTCGAACCCAAAAACCTTTGCCTTGCCGGGGCACTGTTCTACCAATTAAACTATCGTATTCCATGTCGCTCGCTGTTCTTAGTTAATACGTAGTCATTGGTGAAGAATACTTAAATCTCCTACATTAGTTTCCTTAGAAAACTATTTTTTCATAGGACTAGGAAGTTGAAATTCGGCCATATAGGACTGCAAAGTAACTTATTTTACCATACAACAATTTAAAAATAAAATAATTCAGAATTTTTACATAAAAAATTTTTGGTGTGAAAAATATACATAAGTAAGACTTGCCAACTTTGAACTAATATATCTCAGGCTGCGTTGCACCGATTTTAATCAAAAACAAAAGAACTAGTAAATCAGGATTAGTGTGAAAGTAAAGTAGGGCGACGTGGAGGGGAAAATAAAGTTGTGTGTCAGAAGAATGACTCTTTGCATTTTACCATATATGTAGCTTTTGAAAAATCGAAACATTTTGAGTTAGATCCGTACATGTATATATAATTCTCAATTAGTTAAGAGGATAAGAATGTATGAACAATGACAATATATGTATGTAATTCTAAAACAGATAAACGTAATATAACTTAATAAGTTTTCTAACATTTAAAAAAAAAAAAAAAAAAAAAATAAAAAAAAAAAAAAAAAAAAAAAACATAAAAAAAAATAAATATGTATAAGATTTGAAAATGTTTATTATTTTTTTAATTTGTTTTTCCTGATTTATTTACCGAACGTATCTTCTTATATTATCGAATATTCCACTTCAAATAAATTAAATAATAAAATAACATCGGTTTCAAAAGTTTAAAGTTAAGAACAAAATAATTACCGAAGATATTATAATGCATATATCGATTTCAAATAAAATTTTAATATATGTATGTATGCAGAGAAAGTTTTTCATATGATATACTACTGAACTGAGAAAAATATCTTATGTTGAAATAGTAACAACCAGTTGGCCTCCAATCTAAAAGCTGTTTTAAGCTCTTTCTTATTCTCAGTTTTTTTTAGTTTCTCCCTTTTTAAAAATATATTCTCTTTTCTATCTATTTTCCATACAATACATAGAAAATTTTAACAGAAATTAGAGAAATTTAATATTTTTAACTCATTAGTCCCTAGTCACTAATAACACAATCATTCTCATGGTTCTCATTATACATATATATAGTATATATAAAACAATATATAAAACTAAGAAAGGACAAATATTTGAAATTCATGGTTTTAATATGCTTTTATTACAGTGTAAATTGAAAATATGTAGGTGCTAGAAATGCTAATTTTTAGTTTTTTCAAGTGCAAATATCTCGAAAATTATGCATTTTTCGAAAAAAAAGATAGTAACAAATCGATGCAAAATCAATTGAGTTTTCATTTTCTGCAATAAAAAGTGGGGGTTAATTTAAGCTTTTTTAAGCAAAACAGAGTTAAACACAAAAATTTGGGAAAAATTCGAAAAATTTTGAATTTGAACTCGTCTAACTTTTGTAGGGTTTAGGGTAGAGAGACAAGTAGGGTTTTGTTTAAAAGGGCAAAGGGTACTTCATATTTTTTCTGAATATAAAATGACCCTGGAGTGCGCCTGTAGAAAGTTATGGGGTGTTTTGTAAAAAAAGTGCAAGAAAACTTCAACGCTCACTAGCGCCCAAACCGCTTTGTAGACATGCGCTTTGACGTGAATGAATAAAACATGAAAAACAAGTAAAAAAATTAACGAATTTTGAAGAAACGTCTGGTTAATTATGGTTTATAACTTTTAAACGGATAAAGATAATATAATAAAACAAAAACCATGTCAAAGTAGACAACATAAGCTTTTATTTAAGGCAAAAAAATAAAAAAAATAATATGGCAAATTTTTGAGTTATTCGACATTGAACATAAAAATGACGAATTTTTTTACTTTGAGTTACAATAACTTCTGAACCATTTGACATACAACTTTATAAAAGACATTTTTTCAAAGGTCTGAAGGTTCTCTTTAGTAATAACTTTCATTTAGTTCTGTACATTACGCGAGCGCTGAAATATGTTGCAAAAAATGGAACTGGTTTCTTTTCGAAAAAAATTGTTTTTGACCTTGAATATCTCGCTAACCATTGAGAATAGATACCCCCTCCCCCTCCCATACGATTTTTTTCATTTCTCACCGAGTTCTACTAGTACCACGTTCAATTTGGCACACGAACCGTGAAACATATGTATACATACATATGTATATATACCTAAATAATTTAGAGAATAAGAGGTATACAAGTAGCTAATTTGCATATGATCACATATATAAGCTCCAATGATAATTTAAATATCAAATTTGATCGTTTATCAGGTCAAATATAATATTGATATCAAGATGCTTTTAGAAAATAATTTTGTTGATAAATTCGATCAAAAATCCGTAATTTTCTACCACTAAAAATTATTTTTGCACCATGCAATGATAATAGAGTAGAAATTTAATAGCAGTAATATACAAAGTGATATAGGTTATAAAGAATTGTTGTAATTTTCTTTAGTGATTCTATATGATTTCAATTTTAGTATACTACATATTACATATATTGAATGTATCTTAAATGGGAATGTTTTCTAGATTTGTCAAAGGAGGTTTTTTTTAATTCGTTAATAATCCATTGATATACAAAATTGTATAGTAGATATTGTATATGTAGTACAATTTTGGTTCAGTATAAAAGATTGAGTTATTAAAAGTATATTGGAATCGGGATTGGGAATGTATGTATGTGTATGGGAAGTAAAAGTGAATGATCCTTTTCTTCTTTTTTAAAATTTCATATAGGATCTGAGGATGTGTTTGTAGGTAAAAAGAAATAAAATAACATTTGTTTTAACGAACTGAACATGAACTATCCAAGTTTTCATTTAATAAAAAAAAGAAAGAGAAGAAAACAGAAATTAATGTACATAATTACGTATCGGTAATTACCTGATGTCATATATAAAATAATAAAACGGTAACAGGCATTCTCATCTTGTTGTTGATTAAGTAAAGTTAAAAATCTTGTAATGATTATTAAGTATTAATAAAATAATCTTTTTTTATTAAGAGCCAAATTTAGTAAAAAAATTTTTCGAAAACAACAATAACATCGTCTGAAATGTATTTGTGGCTGCACCAACACAAGCAAATAAATTTCTTCTAAGTGTTGGTGTATATGATTTGACAAATTTTCATAGTTATATAGCTATATACATATGTATGTAGCGATCATACTGCATGGATGTACGTTTGTAAAATGTGTATGTAGGTACAGGCTACAGCTAGCATGCAGCTATTATAGCTGAAATTATTTCAGTTGAAGGTCACAAATTTTTCATACAACAAATTTTTTATGTAAAAATTCAAAAATACTGAATTATTTTATTTTTTAAATTTTTATATGGGAGGATATGTGGCTTTTCAACTTTGAACTCTTATATCTCAGGCTTTGTTGCACCGATTTGAGTCAAATAAAATGCACTAGGTCAGAAAATAGTTCTAAATTGAAATGCATACTTTTTTCAAGGATCACGGTATGAACTAAGGAGAGCCTTATAGAAAGAAAAAAAAAAGTAGTATGTTGGAAAAATGACTTTTTTTGAATTTTACCCTATACCTTTTGCCCTAGTTAACGGATATTCACCGTTAAAATTTCATATAATTTCATATTTTATACTATCTGTGTAATTCTTATTTAAACCCATAAGTATGCAAAAAAATGTATGTGAAATGAAAAATTAGTAATGAAATTTTATGAAAAATTAACAAATTGTTTTATTGATAATAATTAAACTACGTAACCAATTTCCCTGAATTTTTTTTTAAACTTTTTGGAAAAGGTTATATTTAAATCCTATAAAAAGAAATTATAGTATCTAAACGTTTTAATACATGAAAAAAGTGTGAAAAGTTTGTTGAATTTTTTTTTTATCTGTATTTTCGAAAATCGAATATAAAAAAATTTAAGGACCAAAATTTAAAAATGTGTTCCACTTAAGGATCACAATTCCCTTCCACCTATCTATATTCAAAATTTCATGAAAATCGGTTAAAACTTGTAAGCTGTAGTTGGTCACTTTGCAGGCCCAAAATCGCAAAACAGCCACACTTTGAATCCTTGTGTTTTTGAAATAAAGGACTTTTTTAAAAATGTGTTCCACTTAAGGACCACAATTCCCTTCCACCTATCTATATTCGAAATTCATGAAAATCGGTTGAAAAATGTAGGCTGTAGGTGGTCACTTTGCAGGCCATTTTACTAAATTGGGCTCTTAAGTTAAAATTGTTGGATTTCACTTGTGAATTATTCAAGTGTTAAAAAACTAAATAATTACCTACAATTATTTAGATGTGTGGTGTAACCTACGTGTGATTTTTATTTATCAAAAATTATTGTAATTTTCTAATTAATTTTTTTATACATTCACGAATTTGTTAATTTATGACCTTATGCACATTAGAATTTAGAAAAAATATTTTTTCAACGGTATTTTTATGAATTATGATTATGAACACGAGGTTATTACAAAGTGAAAAACATTAAGTTTTATTTTATTAAATAAAATAAGAAAGATTGACAAAATTTCAAATAATTAATTCAACAAAAAATTAAAATATTTAGCACTTTATCGGAATTTTTATTCTTATTTGTGTGAAATAATTCAAAAAGGTTACCCTGAAGTATGTATATGAGTTTCATCAGGAGTTATCAGACAATCTTTGCAACATTGGGTAAAATTATTCATAATTCTTAACACTTTTCATTTACTTTAGCTGTTTCGCATAACTTTTTGAAAATTCCAAAAAAAAGGTTATTTTTGTACAAAATGGATCCACGTGTGACAAATTTCATTAATAATGCTACACTTGCAACTTTAAGAGTAAAATGTCATGTTCTTGGACTGCAAGTATCCGGAAATAAACCAGATAATATCCTTAGACTGGGAGCTCATGTCAGTAGCATGAATCCTGAGAATACTGAAGAACATTTTTGTACAAATGAATTATAAGACACTAGATCTTCAGAGCATCAAACTGCCAATGATTCGGAATTTCCAAACGCACAGCATCATTCAAACGGACATGTCCTGCATAATGGTGTGGTAAACCAAGACTTAGAATTGCAGCACCTTAGAAATTAACTCCAAAAACAAAAAGAAATTAATGAGTTGCGAAAACAACTAAATGAACTCATCTCAAATGACAGACCAGCAATCTCAACTATTCAATGTTTAAATTTTAAGGACGTTGAGGAATCGTTAAATACTTTTAATGGTGACGACCAGTATAAAATTACTAACTGGATTAAACATTTTGAAGAAGCGGCGAAAACATTAGACGGCTGCTCACAGAAAAAGCAAAAATGTTTCTAGAGACTTTCAATCTGAATTCGTGGACTGAATTAAGATCAGCACTTTTAAAAGAGACCACAAAATAACTAGCGCAGAAGTACATAATCAGCTACGATCTTGCACAAAGAAGACTGATGAAACCTGGCAGCAGTATCTTTCTAGAATCAAGAAATTGCTTCTTAAAATGATATAGAAGAAAGTGATTTAATACAATATATAATCAGAAATAAAGATAGTGCAAAATAATGTGCAACATCATCAACATGACTTCGAACATAATGTAAAACTTGCACTTGAGTCTGAAGTTTATCAAGCCAGCTTCTCCTGTGAAATTTTAAGTTTATTAGATTCCGGAAGTCCGATTAGTATGATTCAAGAAAAATTTGTGTCATCGCACTTCATCCAACATGTTCGGATAGATAAGTATCATTTTTTTGGTTTAAATGGTAGTATCTTACATGTGTTAAGTATAACTTATGTAAAATATTTTATAATAACTGTATTACAAATTTAGAATTGTTGGTTGTTAAGAATAACTCAATGCAATATCCTGTAATTTTAGGAAGAGATTATATGCATAAAAGTAACTTGGAATTAAGATCTCAAATTCCGGCTATTAGTTCAACGAAAACTGATGTTATGGATGCTAATAATATTTCGGCAAAAGATGAGAATCTGTGTGTTTCTGACACAAGCTCAAGTAAGTTTAATAATAATGAACACTATGATATCGATCAAATATTATTTCTCAAATAAATTATGAGCATTAATGTAATCGAAAATAGCTTAGAAAAAGATTTTTGTTTATTAATGAAAATATTTCCTTTAACATTCAAAAAATTGTTAAGGATATTGTTTTACCAGCTTAGCTTCTTAATCAAGAAATAAAAAATTTTCAGGGTTTAGATGATGAATTTGAAATGGAAATTAGATTAAATAGTGACAAATATTTTTATTGTAATCCTCGTCGTCTACCCTATTCACATAAGTTAGAGCTTGAAAAAATTATAAAAGATCTTCTCGAACGACAAGTCATCCGCGAAAGCAACAGTTCTTATGCGTCACCGATAGTCCTACTTCAGAAAAGAATAAAGAATTGAGATTGTGTATAGACTATCAGGAATTGAACAAAATAACTCGGAGAAAAAAATTTCCTTTGCCACTTAGATCGAATGAAGGACAAAAAATATTTTACAATAATCGAGTCGATCGAAAAACGGATTTCACCACGTCAAAATAGCTGAAAATTCAATAAAATATACTGATTTTTTCACCCTGTTAGGTTATTACGAATATCTCAGGATGCCTTTTGGGCTTAAAAATGCACCTGCGGTATTTGAAAAATTTTTGAAAAAGATTTTTAAGCAATTTATTTCAGTAGGGAAAGTGCTCAGCTATATTGACGACATTTTAATCGCAAAGGAAACAATCGATGAACACTTGAAAGTACATCAACAGGTAATGGAATTAGTATTTAAGAGCCCAATTTAGTAAAATGGCCTGCAAAGTGACCACCTACAGCCTACATTTTTCAACCGATTTTCATGAAATTTCGAATATAGATAGGTGGAAGGGAATTGTGGTCCTTAAGTGGAACACATTTTTAAAAAAGTCCTTTATTTCAAAAATACAAGGATTCAAAGTGTGGCTGTTTTGCGATTTTGGGCCTGCAAAGTGACCAACTACAGCTTACAAGTTTTAACCGATTTTCATGAAATTTTGAATATAGATAGGTGGAAGGGAATTGTGGTCCTTAAGTGGAACACATTTTTAAATTTTGGTCCTTAAATTTTTTTATATTCGATTTTCGAAAATACAGATAAAAAAAAAAATTCAACAAACTTTTCACACTTTTTTCATGTATTAAAACGTTTAGATACTATAATTTCTTTTTATAGGATTTAAATATAACCTTTTCCAAAAAGTTTAAAAAAAAATTCAGGGAAATTGGTTACGTAGTTTAATTATTATCAATAAAACAATTTGTTAATTTTTCATAAAATTTCATTACTAATTTTTCATTTCACATACATTTTTTTGCATACTTATGGGTTTAAATAAGAATTACACAGATAGTATAAAATATGAAATTATATGAAATTTTAACGGTGAATATCCGTTAACTAGGGCAAAAGGTATAGGGTAAAATTCAAAAAAAGTCATTTTTCCAACATACTACTTTTTTTTTTCTTTCTATAAGGCTCTCCTTAGTTCATACCGTGATCCTTGAAAAAAGTATGCATTTCAATTTAGAACTATTTTCTGACCTAGTGCATTTTATTTGACTCAAATCGGTGCAACAAAGCCTGAGATATAAGAGTTCAAAGTTGAAAAGCCACATATCCTCCCATATAAAAATTTAAAAAATAAAATAATTCAGTATTTTTGAATTTTTACATAAAAAATTTGTTGTATGAAAAATTTGTGACCTTCAACTGAAATAATTTCAGCTATAATAGCTGCATGCTAGCTGTAGCCTGTACCTACATACACATTTTACAAACGTACATCCATGCAGTATGATCGCTACATACATATGTATATAGCTATATAACTATGAAAATTTGTCAAATCATATACACCAACACTTAGAAGAAATTTATTTGCTTGTGTTGGTGCAGCCACAAATACATTTCAGACGATGTTATTGTTGTTTTCGAAAAATTTTTTTACTAAATTTGGCTCTTAATAAAAAAAGATTATTTTATTAATACTTAATAATCATTACAAGATTTTTAACTTTACTTAATCAACAACAAGATGAGAATGCCTGTTACCGTTTTATTATTTTATATATGACATCAGGTAATTACCGATACGTAATTATGTACATTAATTTCTGTTTTCTTCTCTTTCTTTTTTTTATTAAATGAAAACTTGGATAGTTCATGTTCAGTTCGTTAAAACAAATGTTATTTTATTTCTTTTTACCTACAAACACATCCTCAGATCCTATATGAAATTTTAAAAAAGAAGAAAAGGATCATTCACTTTTACTTCCCATACACATACATACATTCCCAATCCCGATTCCAATATACTTTTAATAACTCAATCTTTTATACTGAACCAAAATTGTACTACATATACAATATCTACTATACAATTTTGTATATCAATGGATTATTAACGAATTAAAAAAAACCTCCTTTGACAAATCTAGAAAACATTCCCATTTAAGATACATTCAATATATGTAATATGTAGTATACTAAAATTGAAAAAATTTTGTCAATCTTTCTTATTTTATTTAATAAAATAAAACTTAATGTTTTTCACTTTGTAATAACCTCGTGTTCATAATCATAATTCATAAAAATACCGTTGAAAAAATATTTTTTCTAAATTCTAATGTGCATAAGGTCATAAATTAACAAATTCGTGAATGTATAAAAAAATTAATTAGAAAATTACAATAATTTTTGATAAATAAAAATCACACGTAGGTTACACCACACATCTAAATAATTGTAGGTAATTATTTAGTTTTTTAACACTTGAATAATTCACAAGTGAAATCCAACAATTTTAACTTAAGAGCCCAATTTAGTAAAATGGCCTGCAAAGTGACCACCTACAGCCTACATTTTTCAACCGATTTTCATGAATTTCGAATATAGATAGGTGGAAGGGAATTGTGATCCTTAAGTGGAACACATTTTTAAATTTTGGTCCTTAAATTTTTTTATATTCGATTTTCGAAAATACAGATAAAAAAAAAAATTCAACAAACTTTTCACACTTTTTTCATGTATTAAAACGTTTAGATACTATAATTTCTTTTTATAGGATTTAAATATAACCTTTTCCAAAAAGTTTGTGATGACTAATTAACGTAAACAGCATATAAAAGTTATTTATAGTTAAGCTGCACATAGCTAGGTATATAGATATATTAGCAACTGTTGCGACAGCTATATTAATTTTTTTGATGGGCATATTTTTCTGTACACCACTGTACAAATTACAGATGGCTGTACATTAAAAATTTATTAGTTCAGTTCATATTGGAAAAATAAAGTCTGCAATTCATTGGAATTGCAACTTAAAATTCCAAAAAATGAACTGTAATCCAAAAATCCGTTGCACACGCGCAACAAAATTTGTAATCCATCACATTGTTCTGTAAGTGGCGTGATTTTCTTTATATTATGAAAATCACGCGATTTATAGAAAACATAAGAGAATTATTCAACTTAAGTTTCTTCTTCTTTTTCATCAAAATTCTCTTATTTTCAACTTACCTTTTTTTAGTAAAATTCAATTTTTTTTAAAAAAAATCTCTTAAAATCTAAAATACATGTAATGGTATTTGCCGACGGCAAATACATTAAATTCCATATATTCATTAATTCCCATATAAATTTCCCTGAACGAATTGTTATACATTGATTGACCCATATATTTCATTACGACCTATTTACTCATGTAAATGGCGTAATGACATATAAAATTTAACTCACACACACTGTATCAGGTCCCAATATGCTAAAATTACCTAATCACCATACATTACCCATCAAGCAGTGGCGTCTCGTGACTTATTCACCTGGGTGTGCTGCAGGGTGATTGAGAAAATTTAAGAAATTAAATATATGTATACATATGTAGCTCAACAAAGTATTCGGGCAGTACAAATATTTTTAATTCATCCTAAATAAAAAAAATTGTTTACAATAAAAGTATGAAACAAAATACTAAAAATAATTCTTTATTCTTATAACAACATATATTAACGAAACAAACAGTCAACAATGATATCAAAAAATTTACAAAACAAACAGTTAAAAATTTCAACTTCAATTTTTATTCCAATAAAATATTCGGGCAGTATGAACATTTTTAAAAAATAAGGTGCTTTTTGTCAAAGTCAGTACTTCGTTGAACCTCCTTATGTTTTTTAACTTCTTTGAGTCTATTCAACAAGCTTTAACCCTTTGTTATATTTTAAATTATACACCCACGCATCAATTTTTAGTATCAAAATGTTACATTTTTTTATTCCTTAGACATGTGTGTTTTCGTAGGACTAGAAAGCTGAAATTTGGCCAGGATATTTTTTGAAGGGTCTAATAATTTAAAAACTTTGAACGGTGAAAATCCGTTTACTGGGGTAGAAGTTATAGGGTAAAACACAATAAAAGTCATGTTTTCGAGAAATACCCTTTTTTTTCTCTATTTTTTTCACCTAATTAATATCCTGATCCTTAAAAAAAGTGTACATTTCAATTCTTGAACTATTTTCTGACCTATTGCATTTTATTTGACTCAAATCGATGCAATACAGCACGAGTAGTTAAAGTTTAAAGTTGGCAAAAAAAATAAAATAATTCAATATGTGAAAAATATGTGACGTTTTATACAAAAAATTTTTTAATTCAATATTTCACTTGGCTTGGCTTTGTCTATAGGTGTGACTTTGATTTTGAAGTTTGTCCGAACTTTTTACAGAACCAACTTTATAATATAAAAGCGTACATTTTTTAAAGTTGCAAGGTTGTTAAAAATAACATTGAGTCTAATTGTAACTTGGGTTCTGCTTCAGAATTGAACACCTTCATTATATAACAACTGTATTGTTACAGTACGAGAGCAAAGCGTCAAATTTCAATGCATAGGATTGAAAAGTATTAAAGTTCTTCTTGAGTAGAACTTCAATACATTTTGATAGAAATAATACTAAATGAGGTTGGGTTCTACATCAGAGCTTCACACCCTGGTTGTATATTATTTATATTGTTGCAGTTACAGTACGAAACAAGGACGGCTTCAAATGAACATCACTGAATGTGAGGCTGGGTTCTACATTATAATAGAACACTTTAGCTTTATATGGACATTGCTATTGAAGTTATGAAAATTACTTTGGCGTTCTCAATTTTTTTTTTTAATTTGCTTTAGATTATATGGGTGTTCTGTGAACACCTTGAACACCTGGACGAGACGCCACTGCCATCAAGTAATGTATGGAATAGATTGGAACGTTCGAGAATGGTTCATATACCTCCATGTACATTACCGGGTATTAATCTCTTAATATCGCTTTAATTACCTCATCATAGCTAATTAAGAGACGAGTAATGAGATTAAAATGAACTAAAACGGGTATATAAGGGAGGTATACTTTTAACACAGTCTTCTTAATTCTGGTTTGGTCAGTCGTTAATTAGGTAGCAAAACATGTGTGCGCGGAAAGAACGTTTTCTTTTTAAATTCAAAAAAAAAAAAAAAAAAAAAAAAAAAAGGGAAGAGAAAAAAAAGAAATTGCTTTTTTTTTTTTGATGAAAGAAATTTTTGTAATTAGTCGCGATATGTCTTTTACAATTTTTTTTATAATATGGAAAATTTAAAATGACAATAAAAAGGAAAAAAAAATATATTTTCGGCCGGTGGATATTCGTCGTTATAGAGTATCTCAAATGTATTTTATTCGCAATCCCGTCAAATCCATCATAAATGTAAGGTGTATTTCAATTTAAAATGAAAAAAGTGAATTCTTTCAATTTAAAAATAATGTAGATATTTGTGAAGTGAAACACTTAATAGAAAAAAAAAATAATATTAATAATAATGAAAAAAAAAAAAAAAATTATTAATATTTTTGTGAAGTAATATGAAGAGGGAAAGGAAAAGAAAAAAAATGTAATAATTATGAAAAAGAAAAAAAAGAAAAAAAAGCAAAGTGAAAAATAAAAGTTGTGTGAAAGAACAAATAAAAAACAGTATTAAAAATAAAATAAAATATTTTTTTTTACTTCAAAAAAAAAAAAAAAAAACAAAAAAGGGCGAACTTAAACATTGTTTAAAATAAACAGAACAAAATTATCTAGAACGTGATTTTTTTTATAAATTAAAACAGCAAAATATTTACATTTGGACAATTTCGCATTAAAATTATTTTAAAACTTCTTTGTTGAAAAGTATAGATTTTTTTTCTAAAATATTAATTGATTTTTAAAAATAAAACTAAAACTAAAAATTTTAAAAGCAAAAAAAAAAAAAAAAAAAAAAGAAAAACGTATATTGAAGAAAAAAAAATAAATAAAAGTTTTATTTTACGAAATAAAGGTCCTAGCATACGTGAAAGAACGAAATAATTACACTAAATTGATTTAAAAAAAAAATATATATATATATATATATTCGTAATTAGCAAAATAAAAATATTAATTCATTTTTTTTATATTTATCAAACAAAAAATGATCTAAAATATTTAATTTAAATTATTTTTTTTTATATCTTTCATGTGATGACTATTTTTTTTTTACTTGTAAATTATACACAAAAAAAAAAAAAAAATTAAATTAAACAAAAAAGAAAAAAAAAGAGAAACCGAGAGAAAAGCGGAGATCCAGAACATCGAAGCTCAGGGTCCTTCAACGGTACCACCACGTGGGAGCCCCACCCGACCAACATCCCGCAGTACATCTACTTAAGTATCCTGTAATTAAGCTAAGTAAAATTTTGCTATCTTTTGTAAAACTTTCTAACACAAAAAAAAAAAAAAAAAAAAAAGAGGGAGGCTATATGCATGTATCTTTCGGTTTAGATTAAATTAATGTATTATAATAGAACAAAAATATTTATTTTTTTTATATTGAAAATGAGTTAATTATTGATGATATTGATGTGATGAAGTTAAATTATTTCTTAAGAAATCTATATGTTTAAATGGTCGTCCACGATAAAATTTTGATCGTTTAACTTTTGAAAATTTAATAATAAGGCCTAAATTGGAAATACCATCGATTAATCAAATGAAAAGTTGATGATTTCGTATTACGCGATTCAAATATTCTACAAGTTATATCAAATATAAAACGTATATTTGGTAATTTATTCTTATCTGGACCATCATTTATATGATAAATTATATAATTATGATACTATAGATAAATATAAAAATACAATATTAATCAATAAAAATTTATAAAATTAATACTTTATATATTAATAATTTATCCATTTACAATCATTTAATCATAAATAAAGCAATTGCTAATTATTCAATTAATAATTTAATTAATTTAAATAAAAAAATTCATTATTTGATGAAATTAAAGATATTAAAAATTATTATGACAATATCAATCAAAATTATGATCCTTTTTTTTTATTCATCAATTAAAACAGTTGAATTATTTTTAAAAAAATAATAATACTGAAAAACGTTCACAAATAATTTAAATGAATATAAAACCAATAATACATAATATATATAAAAAAAAAAAAAAAAAATACAATCTTTTCAGAATTTGATAAAGAATTACAATTAGTAAGGAATAAAACAAATTATAATCATTTTTTTTTTTGATGAAATTATAATAATTGATAATAATTACAATAAAAATAATAGAAAATTAAATTTAGGTGAAGAAAAAAAAAAATTTTTTGTATTTTGATTGATTGCTTTGGGTATATATATTTTTTTTTCATTTGAATCCTAAACCTGACGTTTTAGGGTTTCGTTTAGACAGTCTGAGAGATCCTGTGAGAGGTGTGATGGAGCTGGTGGGGGTCCGTGGGGGGATGCCTCCGGTCCACTGAGGAGAATATCCTGTTGTTTCCCTTTTCCTTTCACCTGTTTTTTTTTTTGGCTAACCTAATTCCCCAATTTCGTTTTTCTTTGATTGCAATTTGAATTTCCGGTCTAACTTTATGTTACGGATATGAAGTTTACCTCGACCGGATGAGTCCAAGAACCACGCCCGGGCTGAAGCAGCCGGAACCCCTTTAATAGACCGGATAAGACTCATCGGGAGGTCTTGAGCTTTGCCAAACAACTATACAAATTTAAATTTTCATATCGTAACATATGGCGCCTAACGTAGGTACCCTTCCATCAGGTATCTTTAATAGATTTCGCCCATATGTTCCTCCACCTTACGGTGTCGTAACATATGGCGCCCAACGATAAGGCACCTCCATCTTTTGCCTTAATTCAAATCTCAATCCATGCCCTTCTGGTTCATGGATTGATTCGTTTTTTTTCAGGAACTTCCCTCGGTAACATGGAGATTTCGTGAGTAGTGGCAACACCTCTCATGGAATCTACCATTCCACGCGTCCTACCTGCTTATTTTAATCACCCGGTTTATTAAATTTAATTTCAAATCTATTTCGTGCGCGATCTCATTTTTTGTTTGAATTTCATATTTTGGAAATTCATATGCAAAAATTCTCGTTGCCGGTCACGTATGACCAAAATTTTTGGAGGAACCTCCGAAATCTTGTTGCGACGTGACTGGCTGATTTTTTTTAGTATACAGTTTACAAATAGTTGCAGAAACTATCAAATATATTATTTAGTTTCCGTTTTCAAAATCTTTTCGGTTTGAATTTCTTTTTTTTTTAAATAAATCTCAAATCTTTTTCGGTAAAATTCAATTTTAAATTTTTATCGCCAGTATATACATATTTAGGACCGTAACCTTTGCGCGTTTATGCTCGTGTGTCATTTTTTTTTGGTATATTCAAACCGCATAGTTTTAAAATGAATCTGATACATTCAACGTATGACACATAGTTTTGGTTACGTACACCAGAACTATCGTTTGCGACGGGGAATGGATCAGATACATACCCTTCTATCGAATAAATCTTCTTGAGAATTTGTTAAATTAATATGGCGATCGATTTCGTGCTGGTTGTCACCTAGTATACACTCATGGTTCAATTTTGTCATCTTACACATGAGTGATGGCCTTGTGATGATTCTTGAAATTTGATTTAATTTTTTTTTACTAACCACCCGTTCGTCATTTAATTTTTTTTTATCATTATGTTTGCTTGGCATGATGAGCTCGTGACGCTAGAGGTCAGGCTGGTCTCATTAGCCATTCCCGTTCCTCTTTCGCACGACTCTCTTCTTGTTAAGCCTCTCTATCTGCTAAAATTTGGGAACAACAGGATATTATTTTCTCTAGTGGACTTTTTTTTTGAAGTTAATCGTGGTCTGGAGGGGTCCCCTTTCCTTGGGACTCCCTGGCTTCTCACGGCCTCATGGGTCTCTCAGAGCAATAGTACATTTTTTTATAAAACAATCCGCATATATTTTTTGTGTTTTTTTTATTATTTTATATGTTAAACGACATACAATCATAAATCACATTTATTTAGGTTATACATTACATTTTTTTTTTAGCTTTCCTTCTCTTCTTTTTTTTTAATCATCGTTACACTCACCCATATGGTGAGATTGTAAATTTAATTGCATTACAATTTTTTTTTATCAATTTAAAAAAAAAAAAAAAATAAAAAAAATTACATATTAAACAAAATTAATATATAGCATTTCTTTTGAAATATAAAAGAAATTACTTTTATTTTTTTTTTTGCATGATTTTATAATATTACATGCTATTTTATTTATAAATATATACACATTTTTTTTACTTTGCCTTTCGCGAAGAAAAGAAAATAAATTTTTTTTTTTCAGATCTGTGTTACAATTAGTACAACTTCTTTTTTTTACTTTTCTTCCTTTTTCTTCTTCACGTCGACCTTTTTTTTTTCTAATAAAAGTGATTAATCGAAACTATAATAAAATTAAACTGGATTCAATTGTTCGGATTTTTCATAAAATTAAAATTAACTAAAATATTCTGTCTATTCGCGAGTGACGTATGATACTTTCGTTTTCAAATTTTTTTTTTTTTTTTGATTCTTGAATAATAAAATCCGGCTCTCGGTGAATACTTTTGACACCAATTTGGCCCTAGCGGACTCGTTACCGATGTAGGGGCGTTAACCAATTCGCGAGTAGTCAGATTTGTGATTACAAGTGTAATCATGTGTCAAAATTAATTCCAATTCTAACGTTTCGAAATGAACTTCCCCCGGTAACATGGAGTTTCGATGATTGAGGGTAACACTGATCATAGAAACTTTTCATTCCATGCGTCCTATCCATACATCAACCAATCATTTTCCGTTTGGCAACTTTCTTGTTCGAAAAAGTAGGCTTCATTAATTTTTTTTGTTTTTACAAAATTGACGATAAATAAAATAAAATTATTTAGAAAATTTTTTTTTGGATGATCAGAAGAAGATCAGTCCAAATCCATTGCAAATAAAAAAATAAAGTATTTAGAAAGTTTTCTTTTACGAATAAAATAAAAATTATGTAGAAGTTTTGTTGGGACGATCAGAAGAGGGTCGGTTTTTGTTTGGATTTAGGTTAAGTTTTGATGGACGATCAGAAGAGAGTCGATCCATATTCAGGTTTATATTGAAGTTTTTTTTTTGATGGTCAGAAGAGGGCCAGTCTAAATTCCTTGTCCTTGGTTTAGTATGAGAAGCGATCTACACTGTTTGTCACTGAGCCTTTGCACAGGTACATCGTCTCCCTCATACTTAGTGTGGTTTATTGTAAATAATTTTGATTCGGTTGTGACCTTGCACAGGTAGTCCTTTCAGGTGACATCCGAATTATTATTTTTTTGTTTGAAAAATTTAAGACCGAGTTTCATTAAGCAGAAATGCGCTTAAATGCTGATCTATATATATGAATCCTAAACTTTCCTCCACAGGACGGTCGCCTGTATAATTCTTTTAAAGATTTTCTTTTGTATTACAATTCCGTTCAATAATAATGACTTTCATTTAAATTCAAACTTTTGCTATCAGTTTACTTTTCATCTCAAAAATATTTTTTTTTTGGTTGTCCGCGTAATCTTAGTGGTTCGCTTTACCCTCCCAGAAGAAGGTGCTGTGGACTGGTTCGCGAACCTAACTGATTCTTTTGGTTATGATTTTTTTTTCAAACATTCTGTAGTTATACTTTCCTTGTGAACTACTCATGATCTTGAGCGTCATGTGGCCATGTTGGTATATGAAATTATTCCGGTAGGATTTTTTTTGTTGGATCCTGATTAAAGAGTGTGTGAATCTACCCCATAGTTTTCGCGTCTCCATTTATTAATTTTTTTTTGCTCTAGCCCGGCTTGCCTACTTGTTCTGGCATGAGACTCTTTCTCAGGGCGTGGACGAGCCCCACGATTTTCCGGTTTTCATTTGACTGCTGCCGTTTTCCAACCTTTTCCACCTCGACAGGTCAGTGGAACAGTTTGTGTTGTTGCGACAGCTATATTAATTTTTTTGATGGGCATATTTTTCTGTACACCACTGTACAAATTCCAGATGGCTGTACATTAAAAATTTATTAGTTCAGTTCATATTGGAAAAATAAAGTCTGCAATTCATTAGAATTGCAACTTAAAATTCCAAAAAATGAACTGTAATCCAAAAATCCGTTGCACACGCGCAACAAAATTTGTAATCCATCACATTGTTCTGTAAATGGCGTGATTTTCTTTATATTATGAAAATCACGCGATTTATAGAAAACATAAGAGAATTATTCAACTTAAATTTCTTCTTCTTTTTCATCAAAATTCTCTTATTTTCAACTTACCTTTTTTTAGTAAAATTCAATTTTTTTAAAAAAAATCTCTTAAAATCTAAAATACATGTAATGGTATTTGCCGACGGCAAATACATTAAATTCCATATATTCATTAATTCCCATATAAATTTCCCTGAACGAATTGTTATACATTGATTGACCCATATATTTCATTACGACCTATTTACTCATGTAAATGGCGTAATGACATATAAAATTTAACTCACACACACTGTATCAGGTCCCAATATGCTAAAATTACCTAATCACCATACATTACCCATCAAGTAATGTATGGAATAGATTGGAACGTTCGAGAATGGTTCATATACCTCCATGTACATTACCGGGTATTAATCTCTTAATATCGCTTTAATTACCTCATCATAGCTAATTAAGAGACGAGTAATGAGATTAAAATGAACTAAAACGGGTATATAAGGGAGGTATACTTTTAACACAGTCTTCTTAATTCTGGTTTGGTCAGTCAGTAATTAGGTAGCAAAACATGTGTGCGCGGAAAGAACGTTTTCTTTTTAAATTCAAAAAAAAAAAAAAAAAAAAAAAAGGGAAGAGAAAAAAAAAGAAATTGCTCTTTTTTATGAAAGAAATTTTTGTAATTAGTCGCGATATGTCTTTTACAATTTATTTTATAATATGGAAAATTTAATATGACAATAAAAAGGAAAAAAAAATATACATATATTTTCGGCCTGTGGATATTCGTCGTTATAGAGTATCTCAAATGTATTTTATTCGCAATCCCGTCAAATCATAAATGTAAGGTGTATTTTAATTTAAAATGAAAAAAGTGAATTTTTTTAATTTAAAAATAATGTAGATATTTGTGAAGTGAAACACTTAATAGAAAAAAAAAAATATTAATAATAATGAAAAAAAAAAAATATATTTAATATTTTTGTGAAGTAATATGAAGAGGGAAAGGAAAAGAAAAAAAAAATGTAATAATTATGAAAAATAAAAAAAAAGCAAAGTGAAAAATAAAAGTTGTGTGAAAGAAAAAAAAAAAAGTATTAAAAATAAAATAAAATATTTTTTTTTACTTCAAAAAAAAAAAAAAAAAAGGGCGAACTTAAACATTGTTTAAAATAAACAGAACAAAATTATCTAGAACGTGATTTTTTTATAAATTAAAACAACAAAATATTTACATTTGGACAATTTCGCATTAAAATTATTTTAAAACTTCTTTGTTGAAAAGTATAGATTTTTTTTCTAAAATATTAATTGATTTTTAAAAATAAAACTAAAACTAAAAATTTTAAAAGCAAAAAAAAAAAAAAAAAAAAAAAACGCATATTGAAGAAAAAAAAATAAATAAAAGTTTTATTTTACGAAATAAAAGTCCTAGCATACGTGAAAGAACGAAATAATTACACTAAATTGATTTAAAAAAAAAAAATATATATATATATATATATATTCGTAATTAGCAGAATAAAAATATTAATTCATTTTTTTTTATATTTATCAAACAAACAAAAAATGATCTAAAATATTTAATTTAAATTATTTTTTTTTTATATCTTTCATGTGATGACTATTTTTCTTACTTGTAAATTATACACAAAAAAAAAATTAAATTAAATTGAACAAAAAAAAAAAAAAAAAAAACGATGCAATTTAAAATTAATTCATTAAAATTAAACATCAATATAATTAACACAATTTTATAATTAGAAAAAAAAAGAAAAAAAAGAGAAACCGAGAGAAAAGCGGAGATCCAGAACATCGAAGCTCAGGGTTCTTCAACGGTACCGCCACGTGGGAGCCCCACCCGACCAACATCCCGCAGTACATCTACTTAAGTATTCTGTAATTAAGCTAAGTAAAATTTTGCTATCTTTTGTGAATATTTCTAACAAAAAAAAAAAAAAAAAAAAAAAAAAAAAAGAAGAGGGAGGCTATATGCATGTATCTTTCGGTTTAGATTAAATGAATGTATTATAATAGAACAAAAATATTTATTTTTTTTATATTGAAAATGAGTTAATTATTGATGATATTGATGTAGTGAAGTTAAATTATTTCTTAAGAAATCTATATGTTTAAATGGTCGTCCACGATAAAATTTTGATCGTTTAACTTTTGAAAATTTAATAATAAGGCCTAAATTGGAAATACCATCGATTAATCAAATGAAAAGTTGATGATTTCGTATTACGCGATTCAAATATTCTACAAGTTATATCAAATATAAAACGTACATTTGGTAATTTATTCTTATCTGGACCATCATTTATATGATAAATTATATAATTATGATACTATAGATAAATATAAAAATACAATATTAATCAATAAAAATTTATAAAATTAATACTTTATATATTAATAATTTATCCATTTACAATCATTTAATCATAAATAAAGCAATTGCTAATTATTCAATTAATAATTTAATTAATTTAAATAAAAAAATTCATTATTTGATGAAATTAAAGATATTAAAAATTATTATGACAATATCAATCAAAATTATGATCCTTTTTTTTTATTCATCAATTAAAACAGTTGAATTATTTTAAAAAATGTTGCGTAATATAAATTGAAACAAATTTTTATTTGTTATTTTAAAACTTTTAATATTATTTATTTTATTAATTTTCTGTTAATAAATTGCAAATTTACATTTATTTTTTAATTCAATATTTGCGGGTTACAAGTATTATTATTATTATGGTTGCGGGTTTACAATTATTATTATTTTAATATTGCGGGTTACACTGAGTATTATTTTCCGTACACAGTGTATCAAAACTGAACCGAATGCGACTGTACCTGATGCTAGACTGACTGACTGGTATATAATGAATAATGAAAAAGGTTGATCTTCTTCTTCATTTTACAAACACAAAGCAAAGCGAGATATTATAGCTTACGTTACTTATACATGTGAATACAAATTGTCTGTTTTATATATTTTCATAAATGGCGGTTATATAAGCAAAACTTATTTACTAGCAGGTGTGTGGAACAGGGTAATGCAAATTAAAATCTTTAACATACTCCCCGCGTTAAGGCGATGCCTTAATTAATGTTGAGTTTAATTAATTTACATATTGGACGCTTGATGAGCCCTGATGATGTTTTTATTGTAGCAACTCGCACCAAATTATCTTTTCCTGGATGTGTCTGCTCAATTCGACCCAGTGCCCATGTGGCTGGTGGAAGATTAGGTTCTTTGATAATCACCAAGTCCCCATTTTTCAAGTTGGTAGTTGGTGTAGTCCACTTGTTGCGAATCTGTAATGAAGGTAAATAATCATAATACCACCTTTTCCAAAAGTCAGCCTTCATCTTTTGGATTTGTCTCATTTTATTAAGATTTGTTGTTTTTTCATGATCCAATGTTGGTTCAGGCAAATTGGTGACTGGTTGGCCAATTAAAAAATGTGCGGGAGTTAGTGCATCAAGACTGCTGATGTCATCACTTATGGGTGCAATAGGTCGTGAATTCAAAACCCCTTCTATTTCAGCAGCTAATGTCGTGAGTTCTTCGAATGTTAATTTAGAATCACCAATTGTCTTTTTCAATGATAATTTTACTGAGCGAACAGCTCTTTCCCAAATCCCCCCAAAGTGAGGTGCAGCTGGTGGATTGAATATCCAAGTGATACTTTTTGCAGATACGATATTAGCTACTTCAGTGTTGTGAAATTCTGACATAAATAATTGTTGCATTTCTGTTAATTTGCGCTTTGCACCCACAAAATTTGTCCCGTTGTCACTCTGAATTGTGGATGGATACCCTCGTCTTCCGATAAATCTTTTCAAACAAGAGATAAAAGCTTCTGTGGATAATTCGCTGGATATTTCCAAATGCAAGGCTTTCGTGCTCATGCATATAAAAAGAGCAATATATCCTTTTGTAGTTCTGGAACCTCGACTGCGATGCATTAAAACCGGTATTGGACCAGCATAATCTATGCCAACATTTTGAAATGGTCGCGTGAACACAACTCTGGATTTCGGTAGCGAAGCCATAAGTTGTTTTGATTCTGCAATTCTATAGCGTTGACATGTAACGCAGTGATGAATGTGCCTTTTAACTGAATTCCTGCATGATATTATCCAATATGACTGTCTCAAAATATTTAATGTTAGATTAGTACCAGAATGAAAGTGCGTTTCATGAACATATTTAATCAAAAGATTTACAAATCTGTGCGTTTTTGGCAAAATGATAGGGTGTTTAGCTTGAAATGAACATACCGATTTTTCTAAACGACCACCAACTCGAATTATGCCATCTGCATCTAAAAATGGAGTAAGGTTGTGAAGGCTGCTAGAGGCTGGAACCATATTATCTGTAGATATTGTGTTTATAGTTGTGCTATTTGCTTGAAATGTATTTTTATTGTTTTTTAACATATGCATTTCGTTTGGAAATGTTGTTTGTTGCACCCATTTTATGCAGATTTGCGATGCAGTTCTTATTTCTTCAGAAGTTAGCCAATTTGTGTTAATTGTGGTATTAGTACGTTTACAATTTCTTAATAAACGAATGCATCTTGCAATAATACGAAAAATCTGCATTAATGATGATTTTTTCTCAAAAAGTAATTCCAATGTGTCATTTCTAATCAGCTGTACTTGCAGTACACTTAAATTACATTTGCGTTCTTCACTTGAAATCTTTTTTAACTCTGGATCTGGAATTTTAGTAGAACTTTGCTGCCATTTATCTCTTAGCCAATTGGGCCCATTCCACCATAATTGACATTCTTTTAGTTGACTTGGTGATGCACCTCGTGAAGCTATGTCTGCGGGATTCTCTTTGGATTTGACATAACTCCACTGTGATCTTGGTAAGTACTCCAATATCTGAGAAGTCCTGTTTGCAATAAAACATTTCCAACGACTTGGACACGATGATAACCAGTATAGCACTATGACAGAATCTGTCCATCCAAAACATATAATATCAGTCAATTGCAATGCATTTTTGACAGATTTCATCAACTTTACGAGCAAGCACGCTGCTAATAATTCCTTTCGTGGTATTGTTACTGGCTTAAGAGGTGCTACCCTTGTTTTTGATGCCAATAAACTTATCTTGACTTCTCCATTTGCAGAAATAACCCTGGCGTATATTACTGCTGCGTACGCTTTATCTGATGAATCAGAAAACCCATGCAGTTCTACTTGAATTGATGATGTGAATATCCATCGTGGAATTTGAAATTCTTGAATTTGCACTAGGGAATTTCGCATCTTTTCCCAATCTGATTTAATCTCACCTAATACTTCCTCATCCCATGATAAGTTTTGCAGCCAAATTTGTTGAAGTAACATTTTGAATCTAATAGTAATAGGTGAGATTAATCCCAACGGATCAAAAATTCTACTCGACTCTGATAAAATGATTCGTTTTGTTGAAGGTGCAGTAGAAGCTAAATTTACTTCAAAGGTGAAATAATCATTAACTGGATTCCACTTTAAACCCAAAATTTTTATTGAATCAGAATGCTCATTAATTTTCAAATTTGTTGTAATGCGGTCTTCAAAAGGAATTGTGTCTAAAAAAATCCAAATTATTTGATGCCCATTTTCTTAATCGAAAGCCTCTTAGTTTAAGAAGTGTGGTTAACTGTTGCTGCAGTTCTATTGCTTGATTTATGTCATGAGCACCTGACATAAGATCATCAACATAGAAGTGATTTCTTATCGTCAATTCTGCTAGTGGGAACTGACCTTCAAATTCATAAGTGAGTTCATTTAATGCACGCGTGGCAAGGAATGGTGCTGCTGAAGTGCCATAAGTGACAGTATTTAGCCATAAGTATTGCATTGGCTCATCAGGATTATCGCGCCATAAGATGCGTTGAAAATTTCTATGTTGATCATCAACTAGCACCATCCTATACATTTTTTCCACATCGGAGGTGATAGCAATTTTGAAAATGCGAAATGAAAGAAGAATTTCAAAAAGATCTCTTTGGATCTTAGGGCCTATCATTAACTTTTGATTAAGAGCAACTCCCGTTGACGTAGCTGCTGATCCATCAAAAACCACCCTTAACTTGGTTGTAGTATTGTTAGGACGCAAAACTGCATGATGTGGAAGAAAAAAATGTTGACTATTATTTTTAATTGCAGTAGCTGGAATAGTTTCTAAATGACCCATGTTTTTATATTCTTTCATGAACTCACAGTACTGTTCTTTCAAATTGTTGTCCTTTTCTAAACGTTTTTCCAAATACATAAATCTTCGCATTGCAGCTTGTAGAGAATTACCTAACAGCGGTTCTTCTTTCAATGGTAATTGCACAACATATCGATTTGTTTTCTTATCTACGTAGTGCGTTTTTGCAAAATGAGTTTCACAAAACTCTTCCTCTAGCGTGTAAGAAGATGCCTGATTCAATATGTCTTCCACTTCCCAAAACTTGCGTAAAGAGTTATCAATATCTTGAACAGTGACATGATGTGATGAAATTGCTGTTTCTTGAATTGAGTCATTAAATGCACCTGCAGCAATGAATCCAAAAATTGTATTTTGAAATGAAGGTTGATGTTTAGACCCTAAGTGCTTTTCTGGTTTTAAAACAGAAATGAAATGATCAATCCCCAAAAGCACATCAATTTTTTGAGGTTTATAGAAATGTGGATCTGCTAGTTGCATGGAATTCAAATAAGACCAATCTTTAATATTAAAGTACACTGTGGGTTGAAGGGATGTAACCTTTTGCAGAACAAACACTGTGACATCAATTTTTTGGTACTGATCAAACCTGGATATCAACGTTATTGAAAGTTTACCTTTTGTGTTTCTTAACTCTGAGAACCCTAAACCTTGTACTAGAATATTTGCATGTCTTCTTTTCAGATTCAATTTCTGTGCAAAGTTTTCAGATATAAACGATGCTTGCGAGCCAGAATCTAGAAGGATTTTGCATGGCTGCAAATTACCTGTATTATCTTGTACATAAACTAGTGCGGTTGGCAATAATGCTATCTTGTTTGTGTTTAATTGGTTAGAAAGTAGCGAATGAACATGTGTTTCCCTTTGGCTATCAATTGTCGTATTTGATTGTACTGGTTTCCCTTGTTGCTGTGAAATATTTATTTGCGGTTGCCTGAATGATGAATCATTTAAGGATTCATGTAAGAGCGAATGATGCTTTCTTGCACAAAAATGACAAACATTCTTACTTTTGCATTGATTTGAACGGTGACCAGAGCTTAAGCAGTTAAAACACAAGCGCTTTTGTTCAACAAGTTTTCTCCTTGATGAAGTATCATTGTCTTTAAATTGTTTGCAATTGAATAAATGATGGTCAGCCTCACATTTAGGACATTTTACTATTGCCTTTATATAATGATTTCGAATTGAAACGTTGCGATCAGGTTTTGCGTTTGGAATAAATCTTTTTGAGTTTCAATCCAATTCTGCCAATGCATCACATCTCTTTGTTAAAAATGATATAAAATCATCGAATTTCGGAAAGTCAGTGTCATGACTCTCTTCAGCCCAACATTTTCTTGTTTCATTGTCACATTTGTTTAAAAGAATGTGGATCAACCATGGATCTCTTAATGATGCACCCTCTCCCAGTGAGGAAACACCTCTTATGATTTCATCTGAAGTATCTGTTAATTTACGAAGTGATGCTGAATTTGTAATAGTCAATGCTGATTGACTTAGAAATGTTTTAACATATGCAGTTAAAATTTGTTTATTCTTATTATATCTTAATAAAAGTTTTTCCCAAGCCTGATCATAATTGGTTTCTGAGATCGTTATGTGCTTGATTACTGATGCAGCTTCATCTTTAAGTGCACCATTCAAATATTGAAATTTATGAATTTTCGACAATGAACTTTTATTATGAATAGATGTTAAAAACATATCTTTAAATGCTGGCCAATCTTTAAAATCCCCATTGAATGTAGGCAAATTAATCTTTGGTAATCTTACATCGCCCGGAGATGCATTAGATTGAGATTGCTGGCTACTTTGTGCAAATGTTTCAAAAAATGTTTTTTGTTGATTGAATAATTCAACTAATGTAACATTCAGTTGATTCGACAATGGATTATTCGGCTCAGGCGTTGAAGTAGTTCTTGCTATATTTCTAGAATTTAATTCACTAATTAAATTACCTTTTATTTTAAAATATCTGTCTTCAAACTGGTCGAATTCTGATGGAACATCGTGAACTACCAATGAATTATCAATGCGGCTAAAAGAACTCAAAAGTTCCTCCAATTTTTGCAATCTAATAGTGATTTCTTCATTCTTCGTGGATGTGGTGATGTCTTCTGCAAATGTTTCCAACTTTGTTAAAGATGCCTTTATTCGTCCTCTTTGTTGCTTTAGTTGAACAATTGTGTTTTCGTTGGCTTTACTCATAATGCACTTTTATTGTTCCCGTAAAACACTCTATATATATATATATCCTTTTTTTTTTTTTTTAATATTTGAAATATATAACAAACAATATCTTTCTTTTTCCCTTTAATTCTTGTTTTTTTTTTTTTATTATACACTGCACTGATAATACCGAATAAATGACTAAATGACGTTTTATTTAATTACAAAATGAATAAACTTGCTTAGTAACAAGAAAATGTGAATCACTATATATATACTTTAATCCCGTGAAACACTCTGTACTTATATATATTTTTGTATGAAAAATACAACAGAACAATTTCACTCCTTTTTTTTTTTTTTTTTTTTTAATGCTTGTTTTTATTTTATTATACACTGCCCTGATAATACCGACTGAACTGCATTACCAAATGCTCAATAACACGAGAGTATGAACCACTATATGTATGCATATAACAAAGAATATGAATCACTATATGTATGCATATAACAAAGAATATGTATGTATATCTACTTAAAGTCCCGGGTTTCGGCACCATTAAAATGTTGCGTAATATAAATTGAAACAAATTTTTATTTGTTATTTTAAAACTTTTAATATTATTTATTTTATTAATTTTCTGTTAATAAATTGCAAATTTACATTTATTTTTTAATTCAATATTTGCGGGTTACAAGTATTATTATTATTATGGTTGCGGGTTTACAATTATTATTATTTTAATATTGCGGGTTACACTGAGTATTATTTTCCGTACACAGTGTATCAAAACTGAACCGAATGCGACTGTACCTGATGCTAGACTGACTGACTGGTATATAATGAATAATGAAAAAGGTTGATCTTCTTCTTCATTTTACAAACACAAAGCAAAGCGAGATATTATAGCTTACGTTACTTATACATGTGAATACAAATTGTCTGTTTTATATATTTTCATAAATGGCGGTTATATAAGCAAAACTTATTTACTAGCAGGTGTGTGGAACAGGGTAATGCAAATTAAAATCTTTAACAAAAAAAATAATAATACTGAAAAACGTTCACAAATAATTTAAATGAATATAAAACCAATAATACATAATATATATAAAAAAAAAAAAAAAAAATACAATCTTTTCAGAATTTGATAAAGAATTACAATTAGTAAGGAATAAAACAAATTATAATCATTTTTTTTTTTTGATGAAATTATAATAATTGATAATAATTACAATAAAAATAATAGAAAATTAAATTTAGGTGAAGAAAAAAAAAATTTTTTTGTATTTTGATTGATTGCTTTGGGTATATATATTTTTTTTTCATTTGAATCCTAAACCTGACGTTTTAGGGTTTCGTTTAGACAGTCTGAGAGATCCTGTGAGAGGTGTGATGGAGCTGGTGGGGGTCCGTGGGGGGATGCCTCCGGTCCACTGAGGAGAATATCCTGTTGTTTCCCTTTTCCTTTCACCTGTTTTTTTTTTGGCTAACCTAATTCCCCAATTTCGTTTTTCTTTGATTGCAATTTGAATTTCCGGTCTAACTTTATGTTACGGATATGAAGTTTACCTCGACCGGATGAGTCCAAGAACCACGCCCGGGCTGAAGCAGCCGGAACCCCTTTAATAGACCGGATAGGACTCATCGGGAGGTCTTGAGCTTTGCCAAACAACTATACAAATTTAAATTTTCATATCGTAACACAACACATTTTGTATGGGAATGGTGATCGGTGATGATGAATATGAAATAATAGAATTAGCATATGTACGTACATAAAGCATATTTTACTAACTGTTGTTGGATTGAAGCAAGTGTATTTTGGGTTTTAGTGCTAATTTTTTATATTCTGAATGTTAGAAAAATTATAGTGTTACATAGAATTTATATTTCAGTGATTATTTGTTGATAAATCTAATATTTTACTAAAATTTCAGTATTTTTTAATACTAATTTTTTTTAACTCGTCAATCATTCTACCTCCAAGGTGACGCCGAAAGAATGAATTAAATTGAAAAATAAAATGTACAATATTTAAAATTTCTACAAATTCTTCACATTTTGAAAACTTCATACCTACATATGTATGTATATTATACCGTATTATTTTTTATTGTAACACTCCATTCAATTTTTGAGCGTTTTCGTTTTTAAAGTTGAATATCTCGGGACTCTAAAAATCGATTGAATTGAAATTTCTGCACAGTATTAGGCTTGTCATTCTCTATAAAACTCTCCTTAGCTTATAGGGCTCTAAACATAAAACTCACACTAGTCAATTTTAAGTATCAAAATTTTACATTTTTTGACTCCTTATAAAAGTATGTTGCTGTGAGACTAAGGAGCTGAAATTTGGTCAGGATATTTTTTGAAAAGTCTTATATTATATGAAATTTTAACGGTGAATATCCGTTAACTAGGACAAAAGGTATAGAGCAAAATACAAAAAAAGTCATTTTTTCAAAAAACAACTTTTTTTTTCCTTTATATAAGGCCCTCCTTAGTTCATACCCTTTTCCTTGAAAAAAGTATGCATTTCAATTTAGAACTATTTTCTGACCTAGTACATTTTATTTGACTCAAATCGGTGCAACAAAGCCCGAGATATAAGAGTTCAAAGTTGAAAAGCCACATATCCTTCCATATAAAAATTTAAAAAATAAAATAATTCAGTATTTTTGAATTTTTACATAAAAAATTTGTTGTATGGAAAATTTGTGACCTTCAACTGAAATAACTATAGCTATAGATAGCTATAACAGCTGTATGCTAGCTGTAGCCTGTACCTACATACACATTTTACAAACGTACATCCATGCAGTATGATCGCTACATACATATGTATATAGCTATATAACTATGAAAATTTGTCAAATCATATACACCAACACTTAGAAGAAATTTATTTGCTTGTGTTGGTGCAGACACAAATACATTTCAGACGATGTTATTGTTGTTTAATTCGTTGGAGCAAGTGCATTTTGGGTTTTAGCAAAACCTACTATAATAAAATCCTGGTAGTAGGTTTTTGTATGTATTGGATAGAAGATATACTAGTCAGCCAAAACCTACTATAATAAAAGCCTGGTAGTAGGTTTTTGTATGTATTGGATAGAAGATATACTAGTCAGCTGTCAAATGTCAATCTTCTATTGATGTTGTAGGTACGTAGCAGAATAAATAGTTGAAAATTTGTGATTTTTATTAAATTTAAATTTTAGAAATACAAAATAAACAATATTTGGGAAGGAAATTTGAAGAAAACTATCAGGCAAGGAGCATTTTGCTTTTTTCAATATATTTTTTATTAGGTTATCGAGTTTTGTTTATATAAAATTGTGATAGAACCACGAGTTTTTTTTTTTTTTTTCAAATAATCAACTAAACGCGTTTATAAACATGCCTAGTCCGTGTTGTGTGCCGTCTTGTTCATCTAATTAGTAATTACGGGTCATCAATTAAGAAAAGCAAACCAGTATCAGTTTTTAAATTTCCAAAAGATGATACTTTAAAACAAAAATGGTTAAAAGCAATTCCTCGAAAAAATTGGGCTCCATCGGTTTTTTCGGTTGTTTGTATACTTCATTTCCGTGATTCAGATTTTCGTAGTTGAAATCCAGTTCGCCCAGATTGAAAGACGATGCTATACCATCAGTATTTCCAAACCTACCTTCTTATATTTCAAAATCCGAGGCCACTTCAAGGCAAGATCCTGCTTTGAGAAAAGAGAAGTTTTTTTCTCACATGGAAGAAATGGCGAACAATTTTCTTTCAGATGATTGCATTCGCGATTTCCAAAATTTGTCCGTAAATTACGTAAACAAATTGCAAATGGAAGATTGGTTTATTTCAAAAACTGAATCTCAAATCACTTTTTTCAGAGGAAAATCCATTGATATTACAAGTTGTGAGTTTATTGTTCGTGTAACTGTCAACGATTGTATGAAAATACACATTTTTCTTGAAAATTCCCCTTTCAATTCAAACGACTTAAATTGAATTTTACCACCTAATTTAAAACTTACGTTATGGTGTCAGTTAGAGAATTTGTTGTCGCGATATAAATCTGGAGAAAAAGTATCATCAAATAAAATTACATACTTTCATATGGCATCTCTCCTCCTCAATAAAGCGAAAGAATTCGTAGAAAATGATTCTAATGACACTAACGATGTCGATGAATTTGATAATACAGGTAAACTTAATGTAATATGTAATCAAGTTAATCTTTTATTATCTAAGCAACCGCGATATGACACTTGTACTATTATTATGGCTTTCATTATACATATATTGTCACTCTTCTCCAACGTATGAAGTAGCCAGGAAATTTTTATTTCTTCCTAGTGCACGATATCTTCGAAGCATATCATCTTCTCTTCAAATAATTCCTAATTTTAAAAATAATAATGACTTTAATTATCTAAAACAGTCCTGTGAAAAATTATCAGATCGCGAGAAAATTGTTGAAATTTTAATTGATGAAATTTATATCACAAAAAAATTGGATTACAAGGCGAAAAATTTAGTAGGTATGTCACAAAATAATCCACTTGAAATAGCGTGTACAATATTGGCATTCATGGTCAAATCAGTGTATGGATCTTACAAAGAAATTGTAAGACTTGTCCCGGTTTTAACACCTACAGGAGATGATATTTACCATTTGACACAAGATGTCATCAATTCAGTTCAAAATTTAGGTTTGAGGTTGGTAATAATTATTACAGACAATAATAGAACTAATCAATCTCTTTTTTAAAAGCTAAGTCATACTTTCGAAAATTATTTTCCTAATCCTAAATACCCTCGTAAACCCACTTTCGAAGCAGCTATGTATTTTCACAACAAAAACAATAATAGATTTCATCAAGTATTCTTTAGAAAAAGTATCAGATGTGCGTTTTGTACTTGTAGGTAAACTCCAAACAGATGATCTCGAAGCTCGGTTTAGATTGTATCGTTCTTTAGCAGGTTGTAGCTATAAGGTATCCTTTATTGAAGTAATGGAGTGTGAAAAGAAAATTCGAATTCACAATTTATTTTCACACAATTCGAGGGACTATAAGTCATTAGTTCAAAATAATTCATCTAATGAAAGTCCAACAAATATATCTGACTTTGAAGATATTTTAGATTCAAATTACCTTCGCGAAGCTATCATAGATGAATCTTCAAATGAATATGTTTCAGGGTATGTTGCTAATTCAGTCTCAAAAGAACTAGAGTGTAGTTCTTGCAAAAACCTAATTTTCGAAAGCAAGGGAAGTGCATCTAAGTTTCAATATTTCAATTTTCTACAAAGGGGAGGGCTCGTTGAATCAACAGCTAACGTAAAATATTTATTATTTCACATGATAGCTATATTGCAATTTATTTTAAACAATAATGAATTTAAAAAGATATTTTTTTCAAACACTGAGCATCAAAGTATCTTAACTTTTATGACCTTGGCCAGTTTAGACCGCGAAAATTTCTACATTGAATTTGATAGTAAATGCCAATACGGAACTGTTTCTCGCGATTTATATCTTAAAATTTGTTTAAGATTTTCAAATATTCTTTTGAATAATTTTGTTAAGGGAATAAACAATAATATAAAAATATATAATAAAAGAAAACTCGCGGTTTTTAAATAGTCTGTGATTTTTAAGTTCCTTATTTTTTTTTCTTTAAATAAGATTTATTTTTTATTTTATTGTTATCGTTTTTTGATTATTGTTATGTTCTGTTTTGTGTTAAGTTTATTTTCATTTTTTATATATATTTTAGAAATATTTTGTTATATTTTCATTTATTTATTTTGTTATGTTATGAGCTCTTTTAATTGTTATTAATTTATTTTAATTTTCTTTTCTAATTTTTTTTTCTAACGCCGAGAAATTTGGACCTTTGCCATGAAACTCTTCAGGTTCAAAGTAAGTTTCTTCAGTTCACAATAAAATCTTTAAATTATTAAAATTTTATTTCATTTCAGTTTCAGTTTCTATTAGGATGCAGTTTTCAACCCGTTTTCCCGTATCTGGATAGAATTTAAGAGAATTAAATTTGTTTTCTAATTTAAATTTTTGAATTATTTTTTTGTTTATTAAAATTATAAATTATTTACTAATTTTTAATAAAACATATTTATGTTAAAATTTTGGTGTTAGCTGGTTTTATTTTTTGAGGTTATACATTGTGTGGGAAAATTGTAACAATATTATTACAATGTGTATAAAATTGATACATAAACTACATGTTTTTGTACCTCATTTGCTACGTGCAATATCAAATAATGTAACTGATATAAAGTTTTGACAATCAAAATGACAACTAAACCAACAGCTTATACATATGGGGAATTCCATTTTGTAACGGGTGTGACATGCTGACTCTTAAATATTGAAAACTCGTAGAGCAATTGCACTTTGATTAAACTTGAATGTTCCTAATATGCCCTCTAGTGACAGCAAACGACGGCTACGATAAAACAGAAAAATTCAAATATTCTTAATCAGAATCGTCATTTTAGTAGCGTAACGGGTGTGACGCTGAAGATTTTGAATTTCACGGATTTTCGTCTAATTCACTGAATATCATAAAATTTTCATATAAACAATTCTAAAAATTATTTTTAATTATACTGTAGAAACTTGAAAGAATCTTTTGGAAAAATTTGACGAGGAACAATGCAATACTTTTTTCATAATTAAAAAAAAGAAATGTAACGGGTGTGACATATTTTGTAACGGGTGTGACAACGAAACGAATTTCTACTGATAAGTAGCAAACATTTTGTTTTTAATACTGTTCTTCATCGTGATATCGTAAATAATTTAATACTAGATACACCAAAAATTGATATATACCTATCTCTACCAGCTTTATTAATATTAATTTTAAGGAAAAAAGTGGTCGATTTGCGTGGAATTCTCCATATACATCTTCTATTTTTTTACATGTGTTAGTGACAGCAGTCATAGCCAGGCTTTTATTATAGTAGGTTTTGACAAAGCAAATAAATTTCGTCTAAGTGTTGGTGTATATGATTTGAAAAATTTTCATAGCTAGTGCTATTATTATATAGCAATCATACTGCATGGATGTACGTTTGTAAAATGTGTATGTACACATGTTTTCTTCTATTCTACAGGCTGGGCAGTTCCATAAAATTTCGACCAAAAAATAGCGAAATTATAATCATATGTCTTCCGATTTTTTTGAAATTTTATGAGAAGGTGTGCCTCTGGTCCAGTATCACATACGTAAAATATTTTAAAGAAAAATCACATTTCTTGGGAATTATGGGGTTATGAAATTTTGGTTTTTGTGCAAAATGCATATTTTTAAAAAATCGTAGAAATCTTAAATATTATCGTAGAGCGATAATATATAGCTCATTTTGAAGGGGAGAGTTTATTCTATCATATAAAAATACTTCCAAAAAAAAATTTTTCAAAAAGGACTACAAAGGCGATAAAAGGATCCTTTATCCTTGAATATCTAAAAATGCTAACTCTCAATTTTGCTCATTTTTTTTAATGTTTTGTATAATATTATTAGCAACATCGTGTTAAAATCTCAAATTGGGATGAAGCTGGGTTCAGGTGGGAGAATTTTTCAAAGAATATCATGTCTATTTTTCTCATAGAAAATCAATTGATTTTCATACAAATGCAAATTTTATACTAATTTTTTTGCTATTGTCTGCAGCAGGTATTTAAACAGCTTCAAGATTTTTTATATTGTATATTTTATATAGTGTTGGTGTATATGATTTGACAAATTTTCATAGTTATATAGCTATATACATATGTATGTAGCGATCATACTGCATGGATGTACGTTTGTAAAATGTGTATGTAGATACAGGCTACAGCTAGCATACAGCTAGCATACAGCTGTTATAGCTGAAATTATTTCAGTTGAAGGTCACAAATTTTTCATACAACAAATTTTTTATGTAAAAATACAAAAATACTAAATTATTTTATTTTTTAAATTTTTATATGGAAGGATATGTGGCTTTTCAACTTTGAACTCTTATATCTCGGGCTTTGTTGCACCGATTTGAGTCAAATAAAATGTACTAGGTCAGAAAATAGTTCTAAATTGAAATGAATACTTTTTTCAAGGATAAGGGTATGAACTAAGGAGGGCCTAATATAAAGGGAAAAAAAAGTTGTTTTTTGAAAAAAAATGACTTTTTTTGTATTTTGCTCTATACCTTTTGCCCTAGTTAACGGATATTCACCGTTAAAATTTCATATAATATTAGAGCCTTCAAGAAATATCCTGACCAAATTTCAGCTCCTTAGTCTCACGGCAACATACTTTTATAAGGAGTCAAAAAATGTAAAATTTTGATACTTAAAATTGATTCATGTGAGTTTTAAGTTTAGAGTCCTATAACTTTTATATGCTGTTTACGTTACTTAATTATCACACATACTACAAAAATTGCAATTTTCTTTGTACCGAGTTTATAGAGTTTATACTATCTGTGTAATTCTTATTTAAACCCATATGTATGCAAAAAAATTTATGTGAAATGAAAAATTAGTAATAAAATTTTATGAAAAATTAACAATTTGTTTTATTTATAATAATTAAACTACGTAACCAATTTCCTTGAATTTTCTTTTAAACTTTTTGGAAAGGGTTATATTTAAATCCTATAAAAAGAAATCATAGTATCTAAACGTTTTAATACATGAAAAAAGTGTGAAAAGTTTAGTGAATTTTTTATAATATAATATTTAAAATTTCATGAAAATCGATTGAAAATTGTAAACTGTAGGTGATTACTTTGCAGGCCCAAAATCGCAAAACAGCCACACTTTGAATCCTTGTATTTTTGAAATAAAGGACTTTTTCAAAAATGTGTTCCACTTAAGGACCACAATTCCCTTCCACCTATCTATATTCGAAATTTCATGAAAATCGGTTGAAAAATGTAGGCTGTAGGCGGTCACTTTGCAGGCCATTTTACTAAATTGGGCTCCTAAGAACCCATTGTTCATCAATTTTACAATTTTATTACATATTTTATATAAATTCTTCATTATAGGTTTAATTAAGTTAACATTAATTCTAAGTTCACACAAACTTTGTTAACAGTGCAAATTTGTTATAACACATTTATGAGAATTATTAAAAAGAAATATAATTTTATTAATTTGACGATTTTGTTTATGATGATTAAGTTTTTTATACATGTGTTATTGTAAATTTGCACTGATTATATTAGAATATTTGGATATAAATAGGGAAATTTTATTCAAATAAATCACTTCTTTGAATTCAGTGAATCAAGCCTTTTATTTTCTCTAGATGAGGCTCCCTAGGGCACTGATTTCTTGAAGACTTTGAGATTTATTTCAGCGCAATATTCAGGTATTGAACTTGAATATTTTCTAAGCACTCGTAGCATACAGGTTTTGTACCAACGTGTATCAAACAATAAGTGTCTCGTCTTAGAACAAAAACTGATAAGATCTTAAAATTTTTACATCTACATACATGATTTTTTACACTAATACACTAGTAGTTACGCTAAAAATAGTCGGAAATATAAATGATGATGAAGAAAAAAGAAAAAAAATCCCCTAAGTTTGTATTGGTGACAACTTTTAAATAATAACTATTTAGGGTGCAGTAACCTATTGGTGGTGATGAGATAAAAAGTCTACAAAATTTCGACCAAAGGGTGTGAATCAATGTCTTCCGATTTTTTTGAAATTTTATGAGAAGGTGTGCCTCTGGTCCAGTATCACATACGTAAAATATTTTAAAGAAAAATCACATTTCTTGGCAATTATGGGGTTTTGAAATTTTGGTTTTTGTACAAAATGCGTTTCTTTAAAAAATCGTAGAAATCTTAAATATTATCGTAGCGCGATAATATATAGCTAATTTTAAACGGGAGAATTTATTCTATCATATAAAAATACTTCCGAAAAAAATTTTTTCAAAAAGGATTAAAAGGACGATTAAAGGATCCTTTATCCTTGAATATCTAAAAATGATAACTCTCAATTTTTCTCATTTTTATACTAATTTTTTTGCTATTGTCTACAGCAGGTATTTAAACAGCATCAAGATTTTTTAAATTTATATTTATATTTTTATATTTTTAATACATACATTCTTCAGAAGGGGCTGGTTTTCTTTTTATTGCTCTTATCTTTTCTTCAAAACGTTGTTATTACCTGGTCCTAACAGTTTTATAGAAATTTTTAAATTTCAAATAGCAAAATGAAACGAACCTTATTATCATCATTATATGCATGTAATAAAAATAAAAAAATATAAATATAAATTTAAAAAATCTTGATGCTGTTTAAATACCTGCTGTAGACAATAGCAAAAAAATTAGTATAAAATTTGCATTTGTATGAAAATCAATTGATTTCCTATGAGAAAAATATACATAATATTCTTTGAAAAATTCTCCCACCTGAACCCAGCTTCACCCCAATTTGATATTTTAACATAATGTTGCTAATAATATTATACAAAACATACTGGAAGTACTCTTATGTTGCATATTTTTTATTATTTAACTGTATAATTACATTCTTAATACTAAAAAAATTACAAATTCTAACATCTTATTATAATTTATATTTAAAAAATTAAAAAATCACAAACTCAAAAAATTCAATATTTTATTATCCTTTATATTGAAAAAGTGAAATAATTTAAAATTTTCTTTATATTCAAAAAATCACAACTATTTTATTTCTTTTTTAACCAAAATCAAAATATTTCTAAATGATAATTATTTTTCCAAATCTCAGTAGTCCTCTTTACCTTTTAAATTAATAATAACACAAAAACGCACGTTTTTTCCATGTGCTTTTCAAAGTGAAGAGCTATTATCTTGTGTGTAAGAACGAAAACATATGAACATTAACGCATCAGTTAAAGCGAGAGACAATAAAAAAGTAATAAGTAAAATATAAAGACAATACAAATGCATTTCAAAAGTGAAGAGCTATCTTAACCTATGCAAAAAAAAAAACCAATACAACGAAAGCCACGCTTATCGGTGATATATAGAATACATAATTGGTTTGTGTTGGGATTTCTTGTCTGCATTACTCTTTCGTGAAATTTTCATTAGAAGTAATTGATAAAAGAATATCTCTCTTCAACATATTAGAATTTTTTTTTTATTTTTTATTTATTATTTTTTATATATATTTGGACTTTTCTTTTTGGTGAGTCCTTTTTCATTTACTGTTATGCAGAAGACGACCCACTGTATATATATACACTGTGTTTTGTACTTGTAGGCTAACAATCCAATTTTCAAAAGAAAACATCCAGGTGTACTTGTAATCTAACTTCTAAATAATTTCATCGCAGGTTACAAGTTCTGTACTTGTAATTTTAACTTTGAAAATTGCATACAGCGTAAATAAACTAATTTATCGTCCACAAAAACAGTATGCCTATGTTGCCTGTACTGACTTCGATTTATAAACCGAGTATAGTTGGTTTTTCCTTTTCGCTTATAAATAATTCATATTATGATTATGAATATGAATGAATGTACGTATGTATGTATGTATGTATATATCAAGCATACGCAACAAATTACAAATCTAAGAAAAAAAATGAATATCTCTCCTTTTTTTAATTGACGATACTGAGTGACGCCAGCGCCTCTTTTGAGGAAAGATGATACAATAATTTTTGAGCTATCACTATATAAATTTATACACAATGGTAAAAATACTCTAATATTTACTCGTAAAAGAACCAATAATAGTTTATTTTCAATATTCAAGTTTATAAAAAAATTAAAAGAACATAAATAAATTCAATAAATTTCAAATCACAATAAGTTTATGTATGTCTCGATGTTTCTCAAAGTGTGATTCACTTTCTTTTATTCTCTTTAATGTTTTGTTTCAAATTATGAGCCTGGTTTAAAAAAGAAAAAATTTTTACGTCAGTAGCATTCATTTTAAAAATTAAAATAAAATATTGAATATTACTAACCGTGTTAACAGGAGACAATTTAATTGTTGCTTTTGACGTTTTTACTTGTGTTGTAACGCAATTTTTATCTAGTACTCCAGTTTTAGAAAATTTATTTATAATTGAAGATTTCCGGCGATTATTATTCGATGTTTGATCAGTTTTCAGTAATACAGAATTTTGAGACACTGACAGGTTAGAATAACGAAAATGAGGTTTTAATACAGGTGCAGGTGTTGAAATCGATAATGACTGGCACGAAGACGTGACAGTAGTAGTAGCAGATTTTATATTACTATTCTTAGATATTGTTTTCTTTTGCTTCTGTAAAGTTTGAGCTATTGGTGCGCTTGCATGTGATAAATTTTGATTATTTGTTAGCATTGATGTTACATTTATTATTGGAATTGTTGCTTTTAAAGGACCCGAAGTTTTAGGATTTATTTCGTTCGCTTTAAGACGCAATTTACTCGAATTTGTATTTGTTTTCAAAGCGGTGGACATAGCTCTCGAACTTTTATCTGCTTTTTCTATTTGATTGATTACGTTCACTGAACGTCTTAGAAAATTCCTAGGTTTTGAAGTTTTTTCTTCATTTTCTTTTTCATGCAATAACTTTCGTTTACTTTCAACAGTTTTAGAACTAGGTGCTATATTAATTGATTTTCGATAGCCTGAGAGTTGAGGAGTTTTAAAACCTGAGTTTGGAACAAGAAATGATTTATTATGTTTCTTTTCACTTAATGAAAAACTTCTGCGTCGAAATTGTTTTTGATTGATATTATTATCCTCATCATCGGTCATAAATTTATTTTTGTTGAATATTTCGGTTTCTTGTCTTATTAAACGTTTTGGTGTGTTCATAACAAATATATATGTTGAATTATTTTCTGCATTTGTTGAGCTCTCACTAAACTGCGGTAAAATATTTTGTGCTGTTAGTATTTTTTTAATTTGCGCCATAATATCTTGTGTGGGACTTTTCATAATCAAAATATTAGGAGATGAGTCTTTATTTGATTCTGTATTGTTTATTGTCTCATCGTTTTTTTCGTTCACCATATACTCTACTTTTTTTCCTGTATTCTTTTCGATTTCATGATTTTCGAAAGTACCTTGACTAGCAACTGTTTCTGATGGCGACAGAGTTGAAATATCTGATATGATCGTTTCACTTTTTTCATCGACAGGCATTGTGCTTTCGTTATCATTAAGTAATGATTCTAAAGATTTAAGTAAATCATGTGCTACTGTTTTTTTTAATTCATTCGAACATTTCATAATTACGTCTTTTAAATTATTCATTAACTTGGCCATATCTCTTTTATTAGAATTATATTTTTGCATCTTCACTCTCTCTTTCAAAACTTCAAGACTATTTGAAATTTGTTTCAAACTTCTATTTTCGCTCCCATCATTGAAATAAGTGTTAATGGACTCTATTGTATTTTCGTTTTCATTAAATGATGCTGAACAAGTCTTTATATCAAGTTTTTCAAGAATTGGGATTCTTAACATTTCTAAATCACTTTCAATGTCAGATTCTGAATCAATCCATTTAGGATTTATGGACATCAGATCTTCATATGATTCATCTAATAATTTCGAAAACATCGAATTTTTAAAATTTGACGTTCCTGATTTTTCTTTATAAACTGGTGTGGCACAATCACTATTATTTATTTTTGTTGAATTTAATTTTGTAAAATCATTATCTGAATTAACTGTTCCAATTTTTGTACTTACATTCAAATCTTCTGATGAAATATCTAAAGTCGATGATTCCAAGCTAATATCACAATTTAAATTTGTTGAGCAATTCAGACTCATATTTATATTTTGAGTATTTCTTACATTATGTTTTTCGTTTGAAAACCATAGTAAATCACCACAGTTCATTGCATTGTTAACTTTATTTTCACAGTTAGATTGAATTATTTGACTGTCTTTAAGTACTTTTTCAAAAGGATCAAAGGGGCCATCTGTATAATTTGTTCGATGTGTAAAATTTATTATTGAATTTTCTATATTTTTAAATTTATTCTCTTCCAACAAATTTGCGGCTTTCATTTCATCTTGTAATATTTTATCTGACTCCAGACTAAAGTCAATTAAATTGAATTCATTTTGTGACATATTAGTTCCTAAAAATACAATAAAAAACAAACTAGAAATTTGAAATAAGTTGTGATAAAATGTAATCATCAAACTTTTAAATAAGAATAGAGATTGAATATTGTAATATAAACATGTACGTATATAGTACAAACAAAACAGGGTTTTTGGAACCAAGGAAAAAAAATTAAACCACATATACTTGTCGACACCCTTTAAAATTCTGCACGGCTCATTTTAAAGTCACCTACTATTTAACGCTGAAATACTAACGTGGGATGTACGTACACCTCAACAACATAAACTAGTTAATCCCGATCGTTACGTGCATAAAAGCTGCGATCATTTTGTTTGTAAATTTAGTTAGGCCTATGGCCTGTACCTACTATGATATAAAAAAAATATTGCAATTGTAAAAAAAATGTAAGAAAGAAAATTCAAATTTTAACTGTTGGTAAAATTGCTACAAAACTTCACCTTAGTATTTCAGGGTCAAAACAAATACAGAGAACCTTCTGGCTCTTTTAACGAGTGCCCATTCCCGGCCCGTCCAATTTTTGTGAATTTTTAACTAAATTTCTGAGAAAAATAAAAAAAAATTTTTTAAATAAAAAAGTTGTTTTCTATTGTTTCCATAAAAAGCAATTGATTGATCAATCAATCCTCTATATTCTCTATTTTAAAAGTTATTGCTTTGAAGAGAAACCATGAAGAGTTCTTTTTACTGGTAAATGGCTAATGACGAAACAGTTTTAGCCGTAAATAGTCATTTTTAAAGAATTGCACTTTTAATGACTTTAAACTAAACGAACGAAGAAATCAAAGCGATTGCCATTTCTAAAAACAATTGCGTGTTAATAACGTATTTTTTTTGATAAATTTTAAATTTTTCACAAAACTGACTCTAAATTAGGCACTCTTTGGACATGGCGAAAGTTCTCTGCATTTCTTTTGAACATGAAGTGGATCGTGTACAATACAATTTTTTCTTTGTCTCGATAAGTAATTGTAGTTTCATTTTTTATTTAATTTCATGAACACTGTACATATATCAGATCTAGATCTGATACTTGACATCAATAATTGAAGACCAACATAGCATTAATAATTTACAACCTTTAGACGATATTAAGCAAATGACACCTTTAAAAGTAATTTGCTTACGTTCAAATAACATTCAAAATTTACAATTCTCATTCACAAAAAATCTAATGATAATCAAATGACTAACACGATAAATTACATAAACATTTGATAAACAAAATTAATACTTTACCTGATCTTTTTTGAACGCTTTTCAACTGATAATTATTCAATTTTTTTATTTATTCATATAAATTTAAAAAGAACAACTGCTTATACCCTACAACAGCAAATTATAACGTTTGAAAATACATTTTCATTAAAATACCTGGAAACAGTTTGGCAAACTTCAAGAATAAAATGTCACTTATCCTCATAGATATCATACTTAAAAGTTATATCTCCTTGAATAGATATTTGCAGTGTTTTATTCGCACTGAGAAAGTGAGATGTGCTCATGTCAGTTTAACAGTCAGATCACTTATCTTCTTCTTGAAAATAGCCTCACTTTAAGTATACAAAAAAGCATGTTAAAAAATTAAACTGCATACTAGAACAAATTTTACTGAAAAAATCCAACATTACAAAACAATTCAAGAAAAAATATAAAATAGGAATTACAAGCTCACGTAATAACCCCAAACTTCAATTACATATGTTACTTTCACATCAAACACAGTTGGTAAACTGATCAGATCAAGTAAGCAAATCAAATTTTTGCTCATTTGTTCACTGAAGAAGAGATTTTCGTAGCCACTAGCCACCACTATTCTCTGAATTCTCACTTACCCAGTTCTAATAGCTGGTGTGTTTTAGTTTTTTATACTTCTATTTTCAAAGTTCTGTTTTTATAAATCAAAATCAGTACAGACAAGATAGGCATGCCTTTCTATATTCTTTCACAAATTGTTTGTATAAATCTGTCTCGTGTCTGGGGTGATCAGTTCTCAATTTCAATCGAGAGAAACTTTTGTAATTAAATATTACCAAGGGCTGCCAGATTACAATTTTTTTTCTTTTACGATTTTACAAAAAAACAGGTAATTTCGGGAAATTTTGGGAAATTGTATTAAATATGTTCATTTCTACACCACCTTGCGCTAAAACAAAAGGCACGCTTTTTTTTTAAACCAAAAATAAATGTATATAATTATTAATCCACTTGAGTATATAATGAGCACTAAATTCACTCCACTTCACTTTTTGAAACTTACACTTTACTCAAAACACTTCGATTTTTACAATAAAAATACTTAAATGAAACAAAAATAATTAAATCAAAAATAAAATTAAAAAACTAATAACAAAATATTTAAATTGGAAATTTTTCTCAATTACACTATATTGTACTCATAAGTTTTATATGTACTTTACACAATCATCAGCTTATATAAATACTTCGATTGCAGTTTGCAATCACGCAATTTCCACGATACGTCAATTGCTCTATCCATCAACCATCAAGCAACGATTTCTAGGCGATCGGGGTGAGGCAAATTGAGGGGTAGCACATCACTTGTGTACCAAAAATTTCATCGAGCAATTTGACATTTGCTCTATTCCTTTTTCGTAATTTTTTCAACTCTGCTTTATTTCTTCTTCGATTTTATGAAAGCAGTATTAAAAATCGTTACTTTATAAAGAGAAAAAGTAAATTCAAAAAGTGAAAAAATTTATTTTTTTCGAAAGTGATGAAACATTGAAATAGGTGAATAAAATTCTTTTTTTAATTTTAAAATTAAATAATTTTTTTATATTTTTTATTTTTCAAATGAAAAAACAATATTTTAAGTAATTTTTTTTTCAAATTACTTAACGTTTATTTAAATATAAATATAAGAATATTCGAACAAAAGAAAATTTTAAAGAAGAAGCATTGTCTGTCATTTTGCTGCATGGATGATTACTGGACTGTGTAAATGCAAGAGTACATCACGCAGCAAGTTCAAAGCAAAACACCAAAAACTCGTCCAGCAATTGCTGTATCGTATAAATTACCCCATTTTGGGAATTTGGGAAAAATTAACATGTATGAATATATGTATAAATTTATTTCATACCAAAATTCAAAATCAAATTCATATTGAAAACATAATTTTATATATCAAACATAAAATAAAAATTTTATTAAGAATAAAATTAACAATTACGTATAAATATTAAAAATAATAAATTTAAATAATAAAATAAAAATACTGAATATCATATCATCTTAATTAAATTCATATTTTTTTTATAAATTTAAGCAATACTTCTAATAGCTACGGCATTCCTGAATTATCATCATTTTCTTTTGTAGGAGATTTAAGTATTCTTTCTTCGTCAATTAGACAGTTTATAATTAAAATACGGATTTTGGTTTACTCCCGATCACTGTTTGCACATTAGGTGGTTAAACCGGTTATTGTTGCGCTGGTTGTAACAATAATGGTATAATTTTTTTCCAACTTGGTATAATAAGAATCATCCAAAATAATTTTAGCTTCACGGTTGTAACTTGTAATACACTAACACTCTTGTTATAACTGGTCGTGCCACTTTCAGATGTAATTTGAGCAGTGGTAAAAACAGGTTTTAAAACCGGTTTTCGTTCATTGTTACAACCACCTAATGTGGACAGGCTCAATGAAATGAGATTTGAAATGAGTTTACCGTAGTCGAAAGAAATTACGTTACGTGCTGCCGCTCTTGATTACAATTCCAGCGCATTCGTAAAAGCACCCTATATCTTTTCTAGATAAAATAGAAAACAAGGTTAAAAATGTTGATGTAGTACTTTGACCCAAATATTTAATAGTGTTCTTTGTTTTTCTCTGTGCGATTTCTTGTTCTTTTCTTACTATTTTATATTAAGTGCAAAACAAAGTAGAAAGACGGAAGTCCAAACATGAATTCGACTTGAATTTCAACTTCAAATATATGTATGTATCTCGGCATACCGTTGACTGAAAATTAATCTTTTTATATCAAAATGTCCAAAATATTTATTAATGTTCTCTTTAATATTGTCTTCTACAGTATTTTTGTACTTTTTTTAGTCTTCAAGATATAATAAAAATAATATCATTCGCAAATGTAAACAAAAACGTTTTCTTCTCAGTAACGCCTTCAACTTATTTAAATGTCACTAAAAAATGAAAAAATCTCGAGATTGCTTTTCAGCATTCTTTCCTAATTCCTATTCTATTTTCGACCATGAGTGAAAAGTGAAAGTTGAAACCACTCCAGCCATGATTCATTCATTCATGAATTTTTACTACTATACGAGTAGTAAGATTTTTACTCCTTTTCCAATACGTTTACTACTCTACTCTTCCTTTGATAAATCTTCTCCTGCATGATCAGCAAGACATTGATCCTTTAAACTTTAAAATTTAATTGAAAATTATATTAAAAAGTGAGAACATTTGACTTCTACATATTGTAATTTGTAAAAAAGAATTCGTTATTAAATTTCTTTTTGATTTTTGTTTTTTTTTTTATTTATAACTAATTGAATATTGTTAATTATTATTATTGTTTTATTTTTGTTATTATTATTTTCTCAATTTAAAAAAAAAATGTTTGTGAATGAATTGAAAATAAAGTTTTTCATTTTTTATAGAAACAGTTGTTGTATACTATACTGTATTGGTGTAAAAGAGAATGAACCCAACCAACGTCATAAAAATTAAAAATAATAATACGTGACTGTACATAAGATTTTCCCATAATGTATTTTTAAAGGCGCTATGAATCAACGACTACTTAAGTACAAAGACATAATGCTCATTTTGTGTATGTGTTGGGCATATCAAATTAATATGGCAACTTATTGTTTTTAATTACTTATAACTAATTTGTGATTAAAGTTACATAAAAATTATTTCAAATATTTTATAACATTATGTTCCTAGGATTTTTTTATTTTCATTTTTTTTATGAAGTTTTAAAAAATTTATTAATAGGTTTTGATTATTTTTAATATGTGTATTAATAATAAATAACAATACTGAAAATGATAAGCTTTTTGCAATATTTTATAATGTACCATAAAGTGGTACTACATTTTTAGAGGTGACTGTAAAAAAAATGACAGAAACTGAGACATGAGAGAGATAATTGTGATATTAATTAAAAATTATCATTTTTCCTTAATAACTAAATTTCTATTAATTTTATGATATAATAATGTTCGGGAAAAAAGTTGATTTGATAAAAGTCTACAAATATGTAGACCATTATAATTTGATATTTTTAGTACTTTGGGAGATATCAGGAAAAATTGATTCTCAGTTTTATGTTACTTAATATTTATCACGTTTTTTCTTTGATTTACGTTGCTCATAAATATTTAATATATTCAGTGAAAATAAAGTTTAGAATCTTCTGTACATTTCATTAGAACATAATTTTTATGTAACTTTAATCACAAATTAGTTATAAGTGATTAAGGCTCTATGAAATTAGTTTCATATGTATTTATTTTTTGAACCAGAAAAGTATAAGGTGAACTAAATTTTTTTATTAATATTTAAAAAGTGAATTTCTGTGAATAAATGTATTTGAAGATATTTAAAATAAGTTCAAAAATATTGAAAAAGTATTAAAAAATGGATCCATGGTGGAATAAAGAGTTTACGGTCCTAAGAAAAAGAACCAGAAGACTCTTCAACACCAGCTATAAAAATAACAACTGGCAACCTTATAAGGATTCCTTGAAGATATACAAGAAATCCCCTAAGAAAGCCAAGGAAAAAGGTTGGAGAGAATACTGCCAATCTATTGAAAATTAAGGGGATTCAGCCAAGTTATGCAAGATCCTGTCCAAAGAAAGAACATGTCCTACTTTCATTAGAAAGGAAAGACATGGACAGAATCGTCGGAAGAATCCCTTGAAACCTTAATGAAAACTCAGTTCCCCGGATGCGAGAGCATCCGAACATAAATGAGTTCGTCAGAAAACCAGAGTATGACATGGACAAGTATAGAAAGGCTAACTACTAAGGAAAGGATTTCCTGAGCGATTAGCACTTTCGAGCCTTATAATTCACCAGAACCAGATGGCATATACCCAATTATGCTAAAGGAACTGCAAGATACAGTGGTTCCGTGGTTACTGGTGATTTTTAGATCATGCATATGGCTCGGGCATGTACTCTCGAACTAAAGACGTGTACGAGTAGTTTTCATACCAAAGGCTGGAGTAAGAGGCCATGAATCCGTGAAGGATTTCAGACCTATCAGTCTCACCTCCTTCGTGCTGAAGACTCTGGAGAGACTTCTTGACATCTATCTCAAGCAAAAGATGGAGGAAAGAGAGCTTTCAGATCATGTAGAGAAACTGCTACAGCAGGTCGAGGCATTTTCATCGACAGCCAGGCCGCGATCAAAGCCTTGAACTCGGCAAACATCTTCTCTAAACTGGTAGCACAGTGCAGAGAAGAGTTAACTTTAATGTCGGAGAAGGCTAGTTTCACACTGCTTTGGGTTCCAGGTCATAGAAACAGACCAAACAGTGGCAAAACAGGGAGCGGAATTGCATGAAGCTATGGCAAAGGAGGTGTATCTTTCTTTTGGTTGTGTGCAGAGAGTTCTGTTCCAGCACTTTCTAGCTATAGCCAACACCCGTTGGAAAGGTCTTCCGGAGTGTACAATCTCAAGAAGGACCTGGCCATCTTATAACAAACTCCTTATTACCATCTATTTTTCGCAAATCCGTTAAAGACATTTAAATAACGGGACCAAGGTTGTAAAAAAATAAGGAGACGCGTCATCAGTGCCACAACTTGATACAGTATAGATAAACTTTGCTTATAATTACATATCTGTATGGCCTATTTTACACGATCCGACATTTGTATGATGGATTTTTGTATTTTGTTTTAAAGTTGCCCTCTTATGTTCACACGATAAAACTATATGTTGTACAACAAATTGACATTTCTTACTTGTTATTGTCATTTCTTCTTTATTTTCTTCTTTTCTGATTTTCTTAGTAGATTATAGGTAGTGAAGGTAAAATTTATTTTAGTGCTTATACGTATAAAAAAAAAACAATTTAAAATTATATAAAATATTTTTAGAAAAAAAAATGGACCTAATTAGTAAAGACGTATTAAGTGAACATTTAATAATCAAAATACATATGTACCTATATCTTTATCATACGATGTAGAAACTGTAATGAAAAGAAAAAGCAAAAGTACGAAAGAGAAATGGGAAAATGTCAAATTGTTTGATGAAATTTTTTAGCCCATCCGACACAGTCTACCTCCCAAGACTCTTCACTCTTCTCTCCAACAAGTTCGTGTTCAAAAGAGTCGCATTCTACAATTGTCGTATCGTGTAAAATAGGCCAATTTTCTAGTATTTATCTGGTTTTGTGCGACTTTACTACTATTTTTGAAAATCGACTCCTTTTGAAATGTCAATTCTACTATACGGCAGCACTGTTCATGAACCATCGCGAGCGATCTAAAGAGTTGGGTTGGTTGGAAGGAACTGTGAATTTTTAATTTGGTTTTTCAATAATTACAGATAAGTTGATAAATACTACGTTTATTCGTTAAGCTAATTTGAAATTTAAATTATAATTCCATCTTTATTTTATCAAGTTAAAGATGGAAGGTGTACTCAATTACGATTGGTTAAGAGAACGGTTGTCAACATGTCTAGATTTTCCTGTACCGAATGAAATGATCAGGTGTAGTTATTTATAGTTATAAATGAAATTAGTGAAAAATAACTATTTTTTTTTTTTTGAAACTATCCTTAGGCTTATTATGTCTTTGAAATCTGCTGATGAAATTGATGGATACTTACAAAGTTTACTTAATTATGAGCTGGCTGAACATAAGTCATTTATAAATGAATTAAAACAAAAAATAAAATCATTGAATACTAATAAATGTGGTAATAAGAAACAAATAAAGAGTAATTCTGATAGAAAAGACAAGGTAGATAAGAAGATTATGCTTCTTTTATTTGCAATGAACATATTTGCCTAATTTTTAATTTTGTCATAGCCAAGTGTACTTGAAAATTCTTCCAACAAAAAAAAGAAATATGTTAATGTATACTCAAAAGATGGTCAAGTAAATGAAATACTTTTAAAAGGAAGACATCATTGTGATTGTCAAGCACAAAAGCATAAGCTAATTAATAATTGCATAAGATGTGGACGAATTGTTTGTGAACAAGAAGGTAGTGGGCCATGTTTATTTTGCGGTAAATTGGTATGTTATGAAGAAGAATTGAAATTAATAAAGTCATCATCAAAGAAAGGTGATAGTTTAAAAAAGAGTCTAATGGAACAAAATAGACCGAAAGGTTGGGAAGAAGCTTTAGCACAACGTAATCGTTTATTGGAATATGACAAATCAAGTGAGAAAAGAACAACTGTTATAGATGATGAATCTGATTATTTTAAAGTATTTTAAAAAATAGAATCAAATATATAAAGGAAAATAATAAATATTCTAAAATTGCAGGTAAATTCTGTTTGGCTATCAGACTCAGAACGAAAAAAATTGCAAAAATTTGAAGAGGAAATCAGAGAAAAGAAACATTCAAGTAGATTAAATCAAAAAGTTACAATTGATTTTGCTGGTAGAGAATTTATTGAAGAACCACAATTAAATGTAGAATATGAAGATAATATTTTGAAAGAAATTGCAAAAGCAACATTAACTGAAGATACTTACACAAGTAAAAATAAAAAATTACATATGTCTGATGATGTTCATCCAGGGTTAAATGTCCCCTCACCAATTTATCTTCCACCAAATAAAACATATCAAACAACTGGAAATTTCAACAGGATAGAAAAAACATACGACCTTGCCTACAATCGAGTACAAGATAAAGAATTTTTAGAGATACAAGATATGTGTCATTGTTTATCAATGCATCAGCCATGGGCATCTCTACTTATAGCTGGAATTAAGAAGTAAATTTAGAAAATAATGTTATAGTACTTATCGAATTATCAGTTTTAACGGGATCATACATAACAAATTTATTTGCAAATTGTAAATTTTTCAATCAATATAATCAAATCGATGAAAGATATACCTTTTTGTTTACAATCACTTTATCAATTAAAGTGAAACAATTTGAGAAAAATAGTTCAAAATAACGCCTTACACAATCAAATTCAGTGATGCTCCTCTTACCAAAAAATCAAAATTTTTTGATTTTCATGTTTTGACAAATTTATAATTTTATTTGCAAATAACACCAGACATAGTTCAATTCAACTTTATGTGTAAATAAATTTGTCATGTGTGATACCAATCATATAAATTAAATCTATTAATAAATAGAAAAATTAAAATTACTTTGTGGGAAGCAAATTTGGATTAATAGGATGTAAAATTTAGCAATCGTAGACATCCAGCGCTCTGTAGTTGAGATTAGTTTCGAAATTAAACGGAATTTTAGTAGTGGAGTACTGGCTTCTGAAGTTCGCGATCTCGGATTCAAATCCGCCTATGTTCAATGAATGAGCACCAATTCTTTTGAATAGGCCAGGGTATAAGTTATAAGTATAGTACTGAGATAGTTGTTGGTTCTGATTACTGTCCATAAACAAATACACAAAATAATATCAGTTAGCCCTGTCATACGAATAAATTCATTCTCTACCAATAAATTGAGTGTTTTATGTGTATGTATGACAGAAAAATAGTTTAAGGAAGTTCAAGTTAACTAGGGTAGGGTGAACACAAGCTCACATTGAACTGTTGTGCCAAGTGAGAGAGATTGTGCAAGCTTCTTTATTCATTATGTTATGAGACTCCTATATTTAAATTTATTATAGACATGAAGGAAGGACATGGTATACTTCACATAGAGGACGTCTTTGGATAGCATCTACCGCCAAACCAGTCGACTTGGACGATGTCAGACGAATGGAAGAATTTTACAGAATTACTTATGAAGGTTAGAACTTGTCATTAACGTTTAAAAATAAAAATTAACTTTCATTTAAACTTGCAGATGAAAATATAAAATTTCCAAGTCAGTATCCGTCAGGATGTCTTTTAGGTTCTGTTACAGTGCAGGTTTGGTTTTTTTTTTTCTTTTAAAATTTTTTCAAATAAATGGTAAACTTATATATGTACCCATACATTCAAAAGGATTGTTTGCCTCAAGAAGAATACAGAAAACTATACCCAAATGGAGAATCGGATAGTCCTTTCGTTTTTATATGCTCAAATTCACAAGAACTTCCAATTAAATTCCCAGTGAAAGGAAGTCATAAAATTTGTAAGTTTAGTAAACACATGCCAAAAAGCATCAAGTACAATAGAGGTTTAATTTCAAGCTCTTTCAAAAATCAAGAACATGCACACATACATAAATATTTTGCTTCGAAAAATTTTTAAATATAGCTTTTGAAACATTCGAACTATATTTAAATATTTTCCGTTTTTATTTGAATTTTCTACTATAAATCAGCTATTTTGTGTATTTTCGAAGCAGACTGTAAGAATAAAAAAAATGTTCAAAAAGAATAATACAAACTATTTAAATGGATATCGATTATTTGAAGACAGACAAAGACAGAAGATCAATATGAATTATAATTTTATGAATGTTTTTTTTTGTAATGATGAATTATTTTTGTTTACTTTTTCTTCAAATATTTTATCAACTTATTTAAAATAATTATATGAAAAATAAAAATTATTTGAGGATCGCCTAGAAATTTTTTTTTAGAAAACTAAAATATTAAATATTATAAGCGTTCTTTTCATACAACAATTAATTTTTCCCATAGTTTTTGTTTACTAATTACGGATATTTCTTTTTAAATTGTATTTTTCTTAAAAAATTTCATTTCTATTGTTTTTTTTCTGAATACACTAATGCACATCAGCTGACTTTGGTTTATTTTCGAAGTAGATAACAATAGTATGAAGGATTAAGAAAATACGCAAAAAGAATAATACAAATTATAAACGCATATCGATCATTTAAAGATAGACAAAGACAGAAAATCAATATGAATTATAATTGTATGAATGTTTTTTGAAATAATGTTTTTTCTGTTTTTTAAATTTTTTTTTACTTTATTTTAGTTTAATATAGATACAGTATAAGCTCAGTAATTTGAACCTCTTTATTTTCAACGCCTAAATTTCTAAAATTAGCTAATAATGTTATGTAATTTTGTAAAGGGGTTTTTCCGACTTCTACTTTTCGAAATAGGATGAAATAAAAAACAAGTTAAATATGTACATATTACCTGATTTAAAATTCACTTTATAATCGTCATAATCAATTTTGTAATTATTTTTTTAAAAATACAAATGAATTTATTACAATACTATTTGGTATTTTTGTTTAAAATAGTGTTGAAAGTGTAAATTTGTTTTTATGTGCAATTTTTTCAACTTATTTAAAATTTTAACAAGGTCAGTTTAAATTAGTTCAAATTATCGAGTTTACACTGTTAGGTATAATTTCTACTTATTTTCTATTGAATGAATATTGAAAATCATTGTTGCAAGTTTTATGAAATGTTATTCTGGTTGTGCTTCAAAATACATGGCATGAAAGTGTTATTTGGTAACAATAAAATCTTTTTTATTTCACTTTAAATTTTTTTTAAAAATATTTTACACAAATTTTATTTACGTAAAATAATTTGTATGGAAAATTTGTCATGTAACCCTGGGATTGCCTGATCGTATACAAATTTATACATTCGGACTTTGAGTCTTAATTTAAATATGATCCCTTCGAGCTAGGGAAACTTGAAACTTCAGCAATTCCTTCATTGGAAGGTCCTCACTATACACCCCAATTTTCAAAGTCCTAGCTCAAAATTGGTAGAACAAAATATTTCTTTTTATGCAAAAACACGAATTTGGTCGTGCGTATACAAATGTATACCATACATTCTATATGGAGATTTTGAAATTTTTTTTTCAAAAAACGATATCTCAGCATCCCGTGGACCAAAAACCGTAATTTTGTTGACCCTAATATTTGTTGAAGAGTCCTCTTTGATCAACCCATGAGATTTTGTAATTAAGACCTCAATTTGACTTTGAAGGTCTGTATCTCAGCATCCTTTGAATCAAAAACTATTATTCTTGGATTAAAATATTCAATATGAAAATATTAGTTTTTGGTCCACGGGATGCTGAGATATCGTTTTTTGAAAAAAAAATTTCAAAATCTCCATATAAAATGTATGGTATACATTTGTATACGCACGACCAAATTCGTGTTTTTGCATAAAAAGAAATATTTTGTTCTACCAATTTTGAGCTAGGACTTTGAAAATTGGGGTGTATAGTGAGGACCTTCCAATGAAGGAATTGCTGAAATTTCAAGTTTCCCTAGCTCGAAGGGATCATACAGCTAGCGACATAGAAAAGTGCGCTATGATAATTTTTATACATTTTCAAAAACAAATGTCCTTTGTGTTTATTTTATGACTCCTAATGTTGGGTTTTTCTGCATTTATAATAGGATCTGTCCCTCTCACCCTATATAAAGTCCCGCAAGATTTATTTTTTATTATTTAGCTAGTGAAATTTGAAGAGTAAATTTTAATATCAAAAAAAGTGAAATAAAATAAGTGGAAAAAAACAAATGTCAGTGGCGGCAAAAAGTTCGATTCTCACTTTGTATAAGGAAAATATTTCTATAAAAGAAATATTAGGACCGGTAGGGTACGCAGAATCTTCTGTAAGGAAATTTTTGAAAAATTTTTAAAATTTAGGGAATTTGGAGAGGAAAAAAGGTACTAAAAGAAAAACCACAGAAAAAGAGGACCGGGAATTAAAATTTAATGTATTATAAACCCCTTTTTTTTTTTGCTACAAAATTGAAGAGGGAGTAAAAAACTACAAACTATACTAACGTAAGTGTTCGTACTGTTGAAAAAAAATAAAATAAACATGGTTTTAGGTGTAAGAGGCCCGCAGAAAAACCACTCTGAAGTGAGAAAATGAAGGCTAATCGGCTTCAATAGGCTTAAAACCATTAGGAATGGACATTTGATGATTGGCCGAGAGTGACTCTCTCCGACAAACACAACTTCAATTTATTTGGACAAGAAGGAAATCAGAGAGCTCGTCGAAAACAAAAAGAAAAATTGGGCCTCATTGCATTTTGACAACTGTACAACATTCACCGTATGTTATGGTTTGTGGGTGCATCACAGACTATGGAGTTTGCCCATTAAAAATAATAGATGGAATAATGAATTAAGAAAAATATGAGAAAATCATCTCAAATTATGTTTTTCCAACATTTGAGGACATAGCTCAATATACAGAGAATCCGATATTTCAGGATGATTCGGTTCCATGTTACAGAACAAAGTTCGTAGGTATTCCTTTGAACTAGAATTCTGAATTATTTTTAAAATTGTTATTTCTACTGCAGATAACAAATTAAAAAGAAAATTTTTGGTTATATTCATTGTCCTGGCCAGAAAAAATTCCTGACATGAACATAATGCAGAACTTTTAGGGTTCCACTGACATGAGACTCAATGAAAATAAACCGAAAACAGTGGAAGAATTGAAAAATTATATATTAAATATTTGATATACTGCTTATCCTTATTAAATTATATCATTATTATAAAAATTAATTCCGCAGAGAGTCGATGTGGTCATTAAAGCAATAGAAGGAGCTATAAAATGTTAACTTTAATTAAAAACTTTAAAACAAAATGTAAATAATTATAAATATAAAGTTACAGTTAACTACAGTAGTTATACGATTTATAATGATGTTGAAAAAAACAATTCCAAAAAGTAAATTTCATTAAAAAATCAAAAAAAAATTTTTTTAAATTTTTTATGTTATTACAATTATTAACTATTTTAGGGATAGGGTTCAGAAAGCAAAAAAAAAAATATTTGCAGGTAGACTAGCTTTCTTTTTATGATAAGTTTAACCTCTTACTGGATCAGTCTTATCATAGAAATAAAAATCCCAACATTAGGAGTCATAAAATGAACATAAAAAATATTTGTTTTTGAAAATGTATGAAAATTAGCAGAGCGCACTTTTCTATGTCGCTAGCTGTATTTAAATTAAGACTCAAAGTCCGAATGTATAAATTTGTATACGATCAGGCAATCCCAGGGTTACATGACAAATTTTCCATACAAATTATTTTACGTAAATAAAATTTGTAAAATATTTAAAAACAATTTTAAGTGAAATAAAAAACATATTATTGTTACCAAATAACACTTTTATGCCATGTATTTTGAAGCACAACCAGAATAACATTTTATAAAACTTGCAACAATGTAAATGTACATACCCAGATACAGAAGTGTATTCTGATGTGCAATAGGATTTTTTTAAAAACAATTGAAATGATCTATGTACTATATGTATTAAACATTAAAAAAATGATTGGAAAATATTTTATTATATATTTTAATGTACCTAATTTAATTTTTTTCTGAAAAATTCTTTTCTAGGCGATCCTCAAACAGCCCTTTTCTATATAAATTATTTTACATATACGAGTAGGTATATAAAATTGATAAAATATTTAAGAAAAATTAAAGTAAAAAAAAAATTATTGTTTCAAAAAACATTCATACAATTATAATTTACATTGATCTTCTGTCTTTCTCTATCTTCATATAATCGATATGCGTTTGTAATTTGTATTATTCTTTTTGTGTATTTTCTTAATCCTACCTACTTTTGTTATCTACTTCGAAAAAAAAACAAAAGTCAGCTGATGTGCATTAGTGTATTAAAAAAAAACAATACAATTTAAAAAGAAATATCCGTAATTAGTAAACAAAAACTATGGGAAAAATTAATTGTTGTATGAAAAAAACCCTTGTAAAATATTTCATTAACAACTTTTATTTTCATATAATTATTTTAAATAAATTGATGAAATATTTGAAAAAAAGTTAAAGTGAAAAAAAAGTAAACAAAAATAATTCATCATTACAAAAAAAAACATTGATACAATTATAATTCACATTGATCTTCTGCCTTTCTCTATCTTCATATAATCGATATGCATTTATAATTTGTATTATTCTTTTTGAACATTTTCTTTATTCTTACATTATACTTCGAAAATAAACAAAACAGTAAAAAATTCAAATAAAAACGGAAAAAATTTAAATTGAGTTCGAATGTTTCAAAAGCTATATTTAAAAATTTTTCAAAGCAAAATATTTATGTATGTTTGCATGTTCTTGATTTTTGAAAGAGCTTGAGATTAATCCTCTATTGTATAAATTGATGCTTTTCGGTTAAACTCAGCATAAGCTTCCACTGTGAAACTGGGTATTAAGAATAAATTATTTTATTAGAAGTGGAGTGAAAAAACATTTTTCTATGTAGAATATCTTAATTTTTTTTTAAGATAAACTCGATCAGAAAATCCATGTTGCTGCAGTTAAATCATTACAAAGAGTTGCAAAACTTAAAGCTACCACTGAAATATAGGTGTTTTTGGTTTTTATACATTGTGAATTATTATATTGAGAATTTTTAGATAATTTTGATGAAAATATATTAGAAATAAATTTTTTATATAAGAAGAAAATTGATTAAATAAAATCAGAATTCAATTGACAGTGATCAAAGATTTTTATTTTGGATCTTTTAAGGCCAATTCCAAATTGGGGGCTCAGGCTTCAAGACGCAAAAGCTCTTGAAATCGACTTCGAAACTCAAAATCTTCCATATCCAAATAACAGCTGAGCTTCATAATGCTACCATCATTTAAAAAACAAATGACATTTTGAATTTAAATTTTTTAAATCTAACTGAAATCACCTCCTCTTTAAATTTGAAAAGTGGATGCATTTTTTGGTGAAGCATTAAATAATTTGAAATATTTACACACATATGTACTAATATTTAATATGTTAATTTTTCTTCCACTTTCTTTTTGTAATATCGATTAAAAAATATAATTGATTTTACAAAAACAAGTGTATCAGTAACACTATTTTATAGAATATTATATTATAACTAATTATAGCAAATCAATAATTATGGCTCTAAAATTAAGTATATAAATCATTAGTGTAACGATTTCCTCGAGTTTTGTGTAAATTATTTTTCACATAATGTTCCACCAGTAGCGCCAATTCTTCTGAAAACATCTTTTTGACGGTAGATAAAAAAGTCTCAGTGTCAAAGTTTTTCTTATTAAATTGGGAAATAATACCATCTTTTTCAGCTATTTTCTTCTTTAACATTTACAACTGAATACATTTTCAATTTTTAAAATTTTATTTCAATTATAATATATTTTTGAAAATTCTTTATTTTTTATCAATTCAGCACATCCCTTCAGCAGGGACTTGATTATTTTTGTAACATAACTATCTGGAATTTTTTTACAATTACTTCAATAAAAATTTAAATCCGAAAAATGATTTCAGGAAATATTTGTTTCGTTTTTATAATTCGTTAGATTAGATTAGATTCACACAGAATGTGTTTTGAGGTTTCCTTGTCCTTGCAGAATCTGCATTTGTCATCCTCTTGTAGACCTATCCTGCTTAGATGGTAATTTAGCGGACAGTGTCCGGTAAGGAGACCTGTGATGCTCCTTAGCTCCTTTCTATTGAGGTTGAGTAGTTTCCTGGAAATATTAGCTGAGGGCGAAATGAATTCCTTTGCTTGTATATTTTCCAGGAGTTTCTTTCCATCGAGAGATGCATTTTGCCATTTCCCATTTTTTTATATTGTTTTTTGTGTGTCTCCTAGGCAGACCGCAGAAGGGTTCTGGTCCAAGGAAATTAGAGTCGGCACCTTTTTTCGCTAGGGAGTCCGCCAACTCATTTCCTTTGAAGCCTTCGTGTCCTGGGATCCACATTAGGTATACTTTGTTTGTCCTAGCTAGTGTTTTAACAGTTTTTAGGCATTCTAAAACCAGTCCAGACACAATTTTGTGTGAGTTTATGGCTTCAAGTACTGCCTGGCTGTCTGAAATTATGTAGACTGTGGCTTTATTGAAGCCTTTCTTTAGGCACTCAGTAGCACACATGTCAATAGCAAAGATTTCAGCTTGAAAAACTGATGGATATTTTCCTAGGGATTTGTATAGGCTCCTTTTTGGACCTACTACCCCTGCTCCAACACCTAGTTCAGTTTTTGAACCATCTGTGAACCACACAGAGGCACCTCTATCGAAGGTTATTTTGTTATTGCGCCAAGATTGTCGATCTGGGAACATCACTTTGAACGGCTTTTCAAAGTTATAAACTGTTTCTATTTCGTCAGTCACTTGACTGATTTGATGATTCTTAAATTCTTCAAGAATTTTAAGATTATGGGTGAAATTACCCGCTTTCAGTCCTCTTTTTCTTTGAAATTTTAAAGCCCAATTTAGTGCCTCCTTCTCAATTTGTATATTAAGAGGTGGCAAGTTGAGCATGGCTTCCAATGCTGCCGTTGAGGTAGTTCTAAGAGCTCCTGTAATACTAAGACAGGCTAGTCTTTGTATTTTGTTGAGTCTATTCTGTACTGTTTTTTGCTTTGTCTTTGGCCACCATATGCCTGATGCTTATGTTACCATGGGTCTTATGATGGCTGTATAAGACCAATATACCATTTTTGGTCTTAGTCCCCAAGTTTTGCCAAAGAGTCTGTCACAATTCCATAAAGCTAAGGTAGCTTTTTGTATGGAACTATTAATATGTTTGTTCCAAGTAAGTTTGCTATCCAGGATTACTCCTAGATATTTGGTTTCACTCGAAAAATGAATTTGTGTTCCTTTAAGAGAAGGTTTCTGCAGGTTGAGTTTCCTTCTTCTTGTGAAAGGAACTATAACTGTTTTTTGAGGATTAATGGATAATCCTTCCTTACAGCACCAGTTGTTAATATGAATTAATGCTTGTTGTAGTTGCATGGAGATTGTTTCATCGTCCATGCCTCTAGCCATCACCACCAGGTCATCTGCATATCCCTGTGCTTCAAATCCTAGAGAGTTGAGCTCGTATAGTAGATCGTCAATGACTATAGATCATAGCAAAGGTGATAGTACCCCACCTTGAGGGCATCCTTTGATGGCTTTAACAGTCACTGATATATCTCCCAACGTAGCTTCAATTTCTCTTTGATTTAGTGTAGCTTTTATCCATTTTGTTGTTAAAGGTTCGCAACCTTTATTTTTTGTTGCTCTTTCAATTGATGTGAACGAGGTATTATCAAATGCTCCCTCGATATCTATGAATGCGCTTAGCGCAATCTGTTTTGTATCCATAGTCTTGTTCAGCTTATGAATTAAACTATGGAGAGCAGTAAGTGTTGATTTTCCTGCTTGATAAGCATGTTGATTGACATTCAGAGGCTTTTTAATTAATACGCTATCTCTAATATGCTGATCAACTATTTTCTCCATTGTTTTGAGGAGAAAAGAGCTTAGACTAATTGGTCTGTAAGACTTTGGTTGGGCATCTGGTCTTCTGCCCGCCTTAGATATAAAAATGACTTTCGTCTTCCTCCATGGTTTGGGAATGTGTCCCAATCTGAAGCTTGCTTTGAATAGTTTTTCCAGGTTTGAGATGATCTGCTTAGCCCCTTTTTGCAGGAGCACTGGGTATATACCATCACCTCCTGGTGCTTTGTATGGTTTAAAGTAATTTAGAGCCCATAATATTTTTTCCTTCGTAAATATTTTGCTAGCAAGACTATATTCTCTGCCCGAGACTATGGTGTGAGTCTCTTGCAAAGTAAGATCGCTTTCTAGTTTTGTTGAACCAGGAAAGTGTGTTCTTAGTAATAGTTCTAAGGTTTCCTCCTGATCCAGAGTGTGTTCCTCATTAGGTTTTTCTAATAAGCCTATTCCATTGGAGTGTACTTTTGAAAGAATCCTGTGAAGTCTTGCTGTTTGAGGTAGTTCTGTTACACTCTCACAGAAGCTTCTCCAGGTTTCTTTTTGATTTCCTCAGTTTTTTATTGTATTCTGTTAAGGCCTTTTTGTACTCAGCCTAATCACCGGTACGTTTTGCCTTATTAAATAACCTTCTTGTCGAAGATCTTAATTTACTTAGCTCCTGATTCCACCAAGGAACGTCTCTATTGATCCGTTTTGGTTTCATCGGGCAGCTTTCGTTAAAAGAGCTTACCAGAGACTGTTGTAATTTAGCTGCTGCTATATCCAGTTCATCTCTGGTGTCTATTGAGTTCTCTTGATCTATATGACAGCTCAAGAGTTTATAATTCGTTAACAATAAAAGAATAAAATATTGCAATACATATTATATATAACTAAAATTATTTTAATAAGATACACCAATATTATTATTTTTTGAATAAATGATACTTTTAATTTTTCGGTTTTGGTTTCACTTTTCAGAGAATCGCCCAATAATATACTACATATATATGTATAATAAAATACCATAAATCTACATAATATGTATGTATGTGATACAAATTTACTTACGCGTCGACATCCTTTGGAAATCTAAAATATTTTTTCCATCATTATCTTTTTTTTCTCCGCAAATAATGGATCTTATAAAATGCCGACCCATCCTAAATAAATGATTTGAAAAATACAAACCAAACACCTTACTAACACTTTCACCTTATAGTAAAAAATATTTTAAATATTATTTCCAGTACAATAAAATTATTTAAAAGTAACGAAAAATATATTTAACATATATTTTTATTATACATATTATAATATTTCTAAATAATATTTTTATTGTGATGGATTAAGATTTGTATATGTATTTTATATCTTAAATTTTTTTAAATTCCTTCTTAATACCTAGTTTTTATTTCAATTCACTAAAACATTAAATAAAAACTGTTTATTTATATGTATCTATTGTACATATACATATGTATATGTATGTATGTGCATTTAAAAATTAAAAAACTATATTTAATTTCAATTTTTGTTTTTTTTTTTCAAAATTTGAATTTTTTAACAAGTTTTTTTCTCAACTGCACTTGATAAAAACAAAATTTGAAATAAATTACTTATAGGTACATCAAATTTTCTCATACATATATCCCCTATAAAAATCATATGGTAATAAGCAAAACGCACATGGTACAAATACACCTGAATACTTCGACGAGCTATGATTTACATGCGAAAGAAGAAGAAAAGCAAATACGTGTGAAAGTAAAGTAATAAAATTGAATAATAAAAAAAAACGTCAACCAATACATTCTCAGACTTACAAGAGCTATCTTAACTGCGTGCAAAAAAAAACCTATACATTTTTAAAATATCATGTATGTAGGTATATACTGGGGAAATCGAATGAAATTGTGTGCAGTTTTAGACACACTTTTTATCTAATGCTGTCATATGTAATTTTAGATTAAAAAGGGGGTCGATAGAAACGTCTTTTGTTTGGACATATGGACATTTTTGACGTCAATTTTGGGGAAATGATTTAATTGCTTTTTAAGCAATCTATTGGTGCTCGTTTTTTCCTGTACCGTTATTCCGAAAGTTATTACACTTAATTGGGCATGAACACATTAGGTTGTTCTTACAACGACGCAAACCGGTTATAAAACCTGTTTTTACAACTGCTCAAACTACACGACCAGTTGTAACGAGAGTATGAGTGTATTACAACCGTGAAGCTGAAATTATTTTGGATGATTTCTTACTACACCAAGTTGGAAAAAATTATACCATTATTGTTACAACCAGCGCAACAATAACCGGTTTAACCACCAAGTGTGCAAAGGGTGATTGTTAGTTATATACACTTTGCTTTTATCATCACACATACTACTGCAATTGCAATTTCCTTTGCATCGAGTTTATAGAGTTTATACTATCTGTGTAATTCTTATTTAATCACAAAAGTATGCAAAAAAATTTATGTGATATGAAAAATTAGTAATGAAATTTTATGAAAAATTAACAATTTGTTTTATTTATAATAATTAAACTACGTAACCAATTTCCCTGAATTTTTTTTAAACTTTTAGGAAAAGGTTATATTTAAATCCTATAAGAAGAAATTACAGTATCTAAACGTTTTAATACATGAAAAATGTGTGAAAAGTTTAGTGAATTTTTGTTTTTTCTGTATCTTCGAAAATCGAATATAAAAAAATTTAAGGATCAAAATTAAAAAATGTGTTTCACTTAAACAATTCCCTTTCACCTATCTATATTCAAAATTTCATGAAAATCGGTTGAAAATTGTAAGCTGTAGGTGGTCACTTTGCAGGCCATTTCACTAAATTGGGCTCTTAAACCATTTTTATAAATCGAAGCCAGTATTATGCTTATGTTAGCAGTACATCCGATATGTTTAATGTTTCTGATAACTTCACATATAATTTTTCTTAGGAAAGTTACAAGAGTGGTCTTAAGACTAGTTTAGAATTTTTTTTAATCTCAATGTTAACTCTGTTTTTACAAAAATTATATTTTCCCAGTTAGTTATTTGATACTAAAATTTTTGTTGTATTATCGTTTTTTAAAAAAATAAAAAATTATTTTCATAAAAAAGTTCTGTTTAGAATTTTACCATTAAATGCTTTTTTTGGTTAATCACGTTTTTAAGCAAGGTGTTGAAAGTTATGTTTTTACAAGGTGACACAACCAATTTGATGGCTTTTTGTGTCAGGGACTTAATGTGAGATGTTCCAAAAGAGATGTTATAGAACTCCCATTGAGCTGTACATTATTTATTTGGCAAGCAGTGCTCAGTTGTGTCTCACTGTTGAAAAGTTAATGGCAATCCATAATACATAGTAACAAAAAAATTCAGAAAAAATCTTCAAAACTAAAAGTAATATGAAAGCAAAGACAATATTCACCCAGAAAAAAAATGACAAAAGGTGTGTAGAAAGGTGGCGTTTTTGAGCTCAGGTTTTTTGAGTTTCAAATAAATAAAAAAAATTGTTCGGCAATGAATTTTTTATTCAGGAATCCAATCTACTTTAAAATTTTTTGTAAAATAAAAAAAATAAATTTTAATCAGGTACAGAGGCAGATCAAATTTTGACAATTAAAATGCAATTTTTTTACTTTTACTTATTGAAAATATACATATTATAATTGTATGTATTAATTTTATTATTTTATTGATATATGAATAAAATAAATAAATATTTGAAATGCTTCTTCGTTTCCATATTTATTTTATAAATTAATTTTATACAAAGTGTCTCACAGCTCGTGTTTCAAACTGAGGTGGATCTTGGGGAGAAATGAAAAAAAAATTGTATGGGAGGGAGTTTATTCTCAATGGTTACCGAGATATTCAAGGTCAAAGAAATTTTTTTTCGATTAGTATTGAGTAACCAGAATATTCCAATATAGAGAGCTAAATAAAAGTTATTCCTGAAGAGAACCTTCAGACCTTTTAAATAATGTTTTGTATGAAATTGTATGTTAAATGGTTTAGAAGTTATTGTAACTCAAAGTCAAAAAATTTTGAAAAAAATTCGTATTTTTTATGTTCAATATCAAATATCTGAAAATTTGCCCAATTATATTTTTTATTTTGTTGGCTTAAATAAAAGCTTATGTTGTCTTCTCTAAACTTGCTTTTGTTTTGAACCAACCATGAACCAACCAACAATCATTTAGAACCAAGTTTAGAACAATAATATGTACACTCTCTGTCTACCTAGTTGTTCTGTGAAAATTTTATACTTAACAAAACTCAGCTACAATAAAATAAAAATTCTGGTGCGGAAACTTTGAGCTACAAATATGGATTAATGAGTTTGAACAATAGGCAGATGTGTTTCAGTGAAACTACAAAAATTTGTCTTTTGTAAACGATTATTAACAGGTGTCGCGAAATTATTTGTAGAATGTGAATCGAAACCATTAATTATAATTCACTTAAACACGCATTACTTAAAGAATTTCAATTGAAGGTAACAAGTGCCGAAATACACAGTAAATTACGAGAAAGAAGAAAAAAGCCTGACCAGTCATTCCACGAATATTTGTATAATGTATTGTGTGGTTGATATCGCGTCCCAGGCCATAATAGAGAAATCCTCTGTAATTAGTTATGTGATAGACGGTATAAAAAAAACAATTAATAATAAAACGATACTATTCGGCGCGAATAATATTAATGAGTTTAAAAAAAAACTCCTAATATAAGAAAAGATTAGGAAAAATGAAAATTCTAGAACAATATTCGAAAAGAAAAATAGTATAAAATCCAATTCAAAAAGTGGTGGTAAACCAAATCAACGTTATTGCTTTAATTACGGTTCAAGCGAACACGATTGTCACAATAAGTGTTTCAGATGTAGCAAGTACGGGCATAAAATACCAGATTGTCAGAGGAACTTAAACCTGCTCATAAAAAAAATGAAATTAATAAAAAAATTGAAACTGATAAAAATTGACATTTAGCTTTCGTGGATACTATAGAATCAGTGAAAAATTGTATGTGTATTATAGTAAAGATTAACAATATAACAGTATAACATTTGAATGTTTAATAGACACCGGCAGTGATATTTGCGTTATAAAAGAAAGTTATTTTAAATTAATTAATCCTAATTACTTCTCTGGAAACCCGCCTACGATTATATCGGGTTTAGGTGCCAACGTGACGACAAAAGAATCCGATGTAGCAATAGTAAAAATTAGTGGTGACATCTACAATGAATAATGGAGTGGAAGATACTCACATGAAAGTCGATATGATTATAGGAATAAATCTACTTCGACAGCCGATTATTAGCATAAGTAATGGTAAAATTGAAATTTAAAAGAACGAACCTGTAAAAGAAGGTGAGAATACAAATCAAAACAACGAAGAACCTACCTGTTTGCAGCCATGATTAACTATTACGATTAAGTTGAAAAAATACAATGATTTCCCTGAATAACCTGAAAAAATAAAAAATGAAAGAAGTTATTTCATTGATAAAAAACTTAATCACCTAAATGTCCAGAGAAATCAGCAGTACGTATGAAAATAATCACCATGGATTTATAAACCATCTAGAAGATTCCCTCCGAGTGAACAGAATATCATCGAGCAGCAGATTAGGCAGTAGATGGATGAAGGAAAAGCAAGACCAAGTGCATCTGACTACGCAAGCCAAGTGGTCCTCGTGAAAAAAAGGATGGTTCTTATCGATTATACATCGGTTATAGTGGAGTGAATAAAATAATTATTAAAGATGGGTATCCTTTGCCAAACATCGAAGAACAAATAGACAAACTATAAGCAGCTAAATTTTTCACCTCATTGGACCTGGAAAATGGATTTTTTCACGTCACAGAAGAGACCAGCAGGAAGTATACTTCTTTTGTGATACACTGTGGGCAAGATAAATTTATTAAAGTACCACTACGTATTTGCAACTCACCTAGAGTTCTTGAAAGATACATTAATTTTATTTTAAAATATTTAACAAAACAAAGTTTCGTTGTAGAGTATATTGATGATATTATCATCCCAGCCCAAACGTTAGAAAAAGGAATTAGACGACTATGAATAGTATTTTAAGTAGCTGCTAAAAATGGGTTCAGAATAAAGTGGAAAAAGTGCCAATTATTACAAAGCAACATTGAATATCTTGGACATCGCATCCATAATGGTAGTATTTCACCATCACCGTTGAAAACAAAAGCAGTCCTTAATTTCCCAATTAAACAGCTCCAGAGTTTCCTTGATTTAGCTAACTACTTCCGGAAGTTCAGAACAAATTTTGCTATAAGAGCACGACCACTGAGTGATTTATTGAGAAAGACTGTACACTTCAGAATTGGCACGTGGATGCTTTGAGCAAAAAACCTGTAGTAAAGCGAAACATAAAGATGAAAAATTACAATTTACAACATCATTGGAATTCTACGAGAAAGATCATATAAAGACTTATACATATAATAAATAATGGTGTACTTTGTAAAAATCTCAACAATAATCTCATATGCGTTATTCCAGATGGTATGAAAAGTCAGGAAATAAAAGAAGTCAAAAAGCATCAATTCCAATAGAGGTTTAATTTAGTCGTTAAATTCAAATTTTTGGATTTTCATTTCTGTGTGTTTGCAAAAATAAAATTGAAATGGAAATAATTTAGCTTCGAATAAGCTCATGATATGATTGGCTGTATAAGATTTCAAGAGGAGAAATGTGAAAAGAAGAAGCATGTAAAGTAAATTGAAGAAATAAAGAATAATGAAAAACACGCCCATAATTATAAATGCTATATTTGTTTTTGTATACCATACGATATTTTTAAATTTTGTTTTAATTCGGATTGTATGCATTTTTGGATATTTATATTTTGTTTCGAAAAACAAAGATATAATAATACAATTGTGTACAATTATTGTTGATGATATTAATTATCACGTTTTTTTGCTGAGATACAGACCTTCAAAGTCAAATTTAGGTCTTAATTATGTTTGAATTTGTAAATGTATGAAAATTTAAGGTTTTTCACCCAGTTTTGCACTTTATTTCGAAAAATAAAAATAGTAAAAAATCGCATGGGTTGATCAAAGAGGACTCTTCAACAAATATTAGGGTCAACAAAATTACGGTTTTTGGTCCACGGGATGCTGAGATATCGTTTTTTGAAAAAAAAATTTCAAAATCTCCATATAGAATGTATGGTATACATTTGTATACGCACGACCAAATTCGTGTTTTTGCATAAAAAGAAATATTTTGTTCTACCAATTTTGAGCTAGGACTTTGAAAATTGGGGTGTATAGTGAGGACCTTCCAATGAAGGAATTGCTGAAGTTTCAAGTTTCCCTAGCTCGAAGGGATCATATTTAAATTAAGACTTAAAGTCCGAATGTATAAATTTGTATACGATCAGGCAATCCCAGGGTTACATGACAAATTTTCCATACAAATTATTTTACTCACATAAAATTTGTGTAAAATATTTTTAAAAAAAATTTAAAGTGAAATGAAAAAGATATTATTGTTACCAAATAACACTTTTATGCCATGTATTTTGAAGCACAACCAGAATAACATTTCATAAAACTTGCAACAATGATTTTCAATATTCATTCAATAGAAAATAAGTAGAAATTATACCTAACAGTGTAAACTCGATAATTTGAACTAATTTAAACTGACCTTGTTAAAATTTTAAATAAGTTGAAAAAATTGCACACAAAAACAAATTTACACTTTCAACATTATTTTAAACAAAAATACCAAATAGTGTTGTAATAAATTCATTTGTATTTTTAAAAAAATAATTATAAAATTGGTTATGACGATTATAAAGTGAATTTTTAATTAGGTAATATGTACATATTTAACTTGTTTTTTATTTCATCCTATTTCGAAAAGTAGAAATCGGAAAAACCCCTTTACAAAATTACATAACATTATTAGCTAATTTTAGAAATTTAGGCGTTGAAAATAAAGAGGTTCAAATTACTGAGCTTATACTGTATCTATATTAAACTAAAATAAAGTAAAAAAAAATTTAAAAAACAGAAAAAATATTATTTCAAAAAACATTCATACAATTATAATTCATATTGATCTTCCGTCTTTGTTTATCTTCAAATAATTACGGACGTCACGATACCAACGATACTATCGAGGTATCGATACTTTTCATCCGATACCACGATACCAAGTACTCGATACTCTCTCTCCGATACTTTTACCGGTATCGATACTTTTGGGTCGATACCGATACCCGATACCAATAGGTTATTTACTTATATTATACCCCGGGGAAAAGTGAGAAAGAATATAATTTTACCTCTTCTTTTAAGTAGCGTGGCGTGACCTTCATTTTTATCTTTGCTTATTATAATAATATTCTTCAAACATTAGAACAAATTACTTTTATAAACAAAAAAAAATAATATTTTCAATTTTTAATTATTCTTTTTTGACATGTATGGTTTTTTTAAATTTTTTAGTATGGGATTTTAATTTTTATAGTATTGGCCGATACTATCGGGTATCGATGCTTTTGTCTCGATACTATCGAGGTATCGATACCATAGATCCGATACCGATACCGATACCCAGTATCGATACTTTTTAAAATTTTGATGTCCCTACAAATAATCGATATGCATTTATAATTTGTATTATTCTTTTTGAGCATTTATTCTTACAGTCTACTTCGAAAATAAACAAAACAGCTGATTTATAGCAGGGATGATATGAGCTTATATAAAATTGTACCTTTTCATTTATTAAAAATGTACCTTTTAGCTTCCATTTGTACCACCATTAATTTAATAAAAACATATATATCTACAACTCCATCTGTACTACACGTAGCTTACTTGAATCAAATCTCAATATATAGAAATAAATTCATTCTCTTTCATTTATTTAATAACTCAACAAAATAAAATTAACAAAAAAAAAAAAACATTTCCATTAGAAAAAAGAATATAAACCTAAATAAAAACGTAAAAGTAAACAATATAAATAAAAAGAATAAAAACAAGAATAATAAATCATATAAATATAAAGAATTTAAGTTTTGCATGAAAAACTCTATCTAATCTCTAGATCAGCAAACAAAAAAACACAAGTCCTTTAACACTTAATAATTTAATATTACTTATCATTATATATGAGCTTATCAAAGTATAACGTCTTCCTCTTCCATCTCGTTAATGATATTTTGATCCAGTACTGTTTTGTTTAATTTATAATCGAAGCAACATGTTGAAGTAGACTTTAAAAGGTCCTTTGTTTTGATCAAAGACGCCACTGTATCTACAGCAAGTCTATTCCTACATTTGGTCTTTATCAGATTTTGATAAAAAATTCTTTCGACGGTTGCAGATGAATGAGGCAATGACAGGACTCCTTTGGCAATTCGGAAAATATTTCCAAACAATGTTACACCTAGTTCATTTTTAATCGAACCAATTGCATTCCAAAACACAGAAATAGTATTGGGAAAATACTGTTAATTCAACCACTTAAAATATGTACTTCGTGGAGAAAATTGTGGAATGAAGTTAAGAATTTCGTCATCGAAATTAATCTTTTTTCGTAAAGTTTCACAAAACGTGACGTAGAAACTTATGACGTTAAGTTTAAAATTATTTTTTGCTACTTCAACTGCTACAATCAAAATTTTGTAACTTCTCACAAATAATATTCACGCAAAAACAATTATCAACATTATACTATAATATGTACATAAAAAGTTGGGTTAAAAGTTATTTGAGTTGGACTTGGTCGGGAAAATTAAATTCCATTTTATTTGAATCAACATCGAATGTACCAAAATATCGCCTGTTGTACCTTTGTACTCATTAGTCCCTAATTGTACCAAAAATGGTAGAATTGTACGCTTCATAACATCCCTGATTATTGTAGAAAATTCAAATAAAAACGGAAAATATTTAAATATACTATAGTTCGAATGTTTCAAAAGCTATATTCAAAAATTTTTCACTCACTGTATGGTTTTTTTAAATTTTTTAGTATGGGATTTTAATTTTTATAGTATCGGCTCATACTATCGGGTATTGATGCTTTTGTCTCGATACTATCGAGGTATCGATACCATAGATCCGATACCGACACCCAGATTGCGCTTTTATTCAAATTTTATTAATTATTTCGGAACTGCTACACTTTACCGCGAACGCAAGTACTTGTCCAAATGTCACCAAATTTAGTTTACAGTAAATATTGATTTCCTGATAACAAATATGGAGTTCTTTTAGTTCTATCTTCAATGGTTTTTGAGAAATAGGACTCTCAAGTTACGAACGTCGAATACGTATTTTACTAATTTCTAATTTTTTTTATGTACAAAATTACAATACAAATATTAACTTATTCAATTTAAAGATGATTTTTATTAATAATTTCACAAAACAATGAAAAAAACTCGGAAAATTACGCTTTAAAAAATATCCTTTTTTTGACAGTTGCTTTTTATATGCTGAAAATAAAATGAAATTTTCACCTTAAAACACAAAAAATGAGAATTTTTTTTTTGTCTTTTACAAAAATTTTTCATAAAAATTTCTGAAAATGCGAATTTTATTACAAAACATTTATGTATATAAAAAATATATATATAAAATATATGCTGGCAGCACTGGTAAAACATTATATTACTACAAAGAGAATACAATCTTGAATCTATACAACAGAGGTTTAATGTAGCCTTTAAAGTCAAATTTTAAATTTTCATGTCCCTGTGTTTGCAAAAATAATATTATGATTTATGAGGAGATTATTTGGCTTCTAATAAGCTCATGATATGATTTGCTGTATAAGACTTCAAGAGGAGAGATGTGAAAAGAAGAAGCATGTGAAGAAAATTAAAGAAATAAAGAATAACGAAAAAAAACGTAATTTTGTTTTGATTCTGATTGCGTACATTTTTGGAAATTTAAATTTTGTTTCAAAAAACAAAAATAATACATTGATGATATTAATTATGACGTTGTTTTGTGATATGTGTGAAATGAAAAAATATTTTCAATTTTCATGTTTTTTAAAATATTCTGCTTCTTATTCATTCTTATATTGCATTTTATAATTCTTATAAAATAATTATAATTTATTTAATCGGATATAAATTTTACTCCTTTTTATGATTTGTTGTAATTTGTTTATATTTATATGATGTTTTCACTGTGATGTTCGGCTATAGAGTGTAGACTAACTAAAACTAAATGACATGATTTAACAACTACATATGTACATAGTTAAATTCATATTTGACAATAACATTTAAAGAATCCTACCTAACTGTATTTGTTTTAGTACAATTCATTATATAGATCATCGTTCACATTATTATCCATTATTAATACAACCAAAATATTATAGAGTAGAGTAGAATAAGTATGTAAAATTATTATTGATAATACAACATGATTTTTTTTTCTTTTTTGTCAAATTTCAAGTTTTATGGTTCTTTTTTTTTTTTAAACTTATTTTCATTCTGAATAAAAGGATTTCTTTTGATTTTTCTGATTGATTCTAGTATTAAATTAAATTGTTGCCAAATAACATTTTTATCCCATGTATTTTGAATCTCAACCAGAATAACATTTCATAAAACTCGCAACAATGATTGTCAAATTTCAATATTCATTGGATGGAAAATAAGTAGAAATTATACCTACATAACAATATGAACTCGATAATTTGAACTAATTTAAACTGGCCGTGTTAAAATTTCAGAACAGTTGAAAATATAATATAAAAAATATCAAATAGTTTTGTAATAAAATTTAATATTTGTAATAATTATAATAATTACAAAATTATGTATGACGATTCTAAAATGAATTTTGTATTGCAAAAATCAATGATTGAAATTAGGTAATACAATTAACGTCTTTTTATTTCATTCTATACTTCATAAAGTAAAGATCACAATAAACCAAAAACGACTGAACAAAATTACAGAAACTGAAAATACAGAACATTTTTAGCTAATGTTGAAAATAAAGATATTCAAATAAACGAGCTTATACTGCATATCAAATACAATTTATTAATTCTGTTCTTCACTTCGAAAATAAATAAAAGTCAGCTGATGTGCTTTAGGAAAGGATAGGTATATTTATTAAAAACAAAGCTGATGTGCATAAGGGTATTTGAAAAAAAAAAAAATGGAAATGAAATTTTTGAATAAAATTACAATTTAAAAAGAAAAATCCGTAATTATTAAACCAAAACTATGAGAAAAATTAATTTTTGTATGAAAATACCGCTTGTAAATTATTTCATTTAATATTTTAGTCTTCTCTAAAAAATTTTTTAAGGCGATCCTCAAACAATTATTTTATATAAATTAATAAAATTTTTGAAGAAAAAAAAAGTTAAAGTGAAAAAACATTAACAAAAATATTTCATTATTACAAAATACATTAATGCAATTATATGTAATTTGTATTATTAAATATAAACCTTAGCAGTCGTTTAACGATGAGTACAGACAAGAATAGGCATGCTTTTCTATATTCTATATTTCATTTCAGTCTTTGACACTCTTTTTTACCTTAAAACACTTAGATTTTCACAATAAAAATACTTTAATTAAACAAAAATTAATTTAAAAAAAAAAAACAATAAAATACTTGGACTTATTTTCTTTACAAAATCAGCAGCTTATTTGAATAATCTGATTGCAGTTTGCAATGCAAAAATTTTTTTTTCAATTTTTAATAAAAAAAAAACACTTCCAGAAGATAACGGTAACGTAATGAGATTATAAACAAGTTCATAATTGAAACAAAATATATAAAAAAAAAAATAAGTGAACAAATATGCATATACATAATATGTATACATTTAATTTATACCAAAACTCAAAATTTATATATATATATATAATTTTATATGTACATATATCAAACATCGAATAAAAATTCTATTAATAATAAAATTTAAAATTAATAATTACATATGTACATATAATTATTAAAAATAAAAATTTAAATTTTAAAATAAAATTAAAAATACTGAAAATAATTCATTTTTATAAATCAAGACAATACTTCCAATAGCTACGGCAGTCCTGAATTGTCATCATTTTCTTCTATGTATACTTTTATACCTACCCGCCGACACGAATCAATCAACATTTACTACTTTGAGCGGACATCGGCTGCGCAACGACTTTGTATTTTATACTTTGGTTTTTTTATTTTTCATATATGTATACATACAAATGGCGATAACTGAATAAAATAATTGCCTTCGCGGCTCGGGCTGTGTGATTGGTAACATCAAACGGGAAAATGTATTTCTTTTTGCAAAAAAAAAAATTAAGAAGGACAGGATGATTCATTCTGAGAAATAAAAAAATTAGCAAACAAAAATTGGAATATTTCATTGAAAATCGAAATTTTTTTTGATATTTTAAAATTAAGTTACTTTTTTATCAAATATAAATTCATAATAATTTTGTGAAAAAAATTTAAAATGATTTTTGCACAATTTGAATCATCCTGTTAACTGTTAACATATGTTAAAAATTACCTTTCTTAGGGTTGACAGAAATATATTTTCTTTAGAATTTCCTACAAACAATGTGAAGTTATCAGAAACACATCGAGTATTGCCTCCATATAAGCGCAATACTGACTTCCAAGTTCGAATTGTGAAAATGGTTAGATATATTACTCATAATCAATACTTTTACACTATTCTTCCCCACGACCGTATTCTTCACATTCGTTGGCCAGGGGAGTAGTACCGTTTCCTCATCTTAAATCTTAAAATTCAAATACATTGAAAAATTTGTGTATAAACAATGAATTGAGAATAAAGAAGGAAGAATTAATGGTGTAAAAGTAAAAATGTCAAGTATACGGTCGTGGGGAAAGAAGACCTGTGTAAAAGTACTCAATGACATTATTTTTTAAATAACGAAATACATAAGTCGTGTTTTTCTGGAGTTGATGAATTTATTTGTCATTACTTCAGTTTTGCTCAGATCACTTATCTTTTTTTTTGAAAGTAGCTTCACTTTCAGTGCCCAGTAAAACATGACAAAAAATTAAATTATACTTGAACAAATTTCACTAATAAAAACCTAACATTAAAAAACAATAAAAGAAGAAATATAAAATAAGAATTATAAATTCACGTCACAATCCCAAACTTCGATTTTATGATACTTTGACACTAGAAACAGCTGGTAAACTGAAAATGATGAATGATGAAAGACAATTGTTCATCAGTTCATCATTTTACTAGTTCATACGGTAAAAATAATTCGAATTAAATCCGAATTTTGGATTAAATTGTGAATACGGTATAAACGGGTAAAATTTGGTATTATGGGAATTAAAATGATACATGCAAACGTTGATACACGTACAGTATACATGTTTTTCCTCTTTCTACTTCACCTTACAATGCGCACCATAAAAATTAGAATCCGCTATATTGCATTTTACGATACACATACATATACAAAAATTTAGATTAAACCCAAATAAATTGGGTTTAAACCAAAATCCGAATTAGCGAATTTATACAACATGAAATTGGGAGTAAACCAAAATCCGTATTAAAAGTGGATCACGTATAAACTGTTAAATTGATGAACCGAAATTTTTCATAGCGACGTCTATTGCTTAATACAAATAGTGAGTCCTAAAAAAACGTGTATACTCAGTGAGGAACTGAAAAATATCAGAATTATCAGGTCCAGAAAAACACGGCTATAGTACACTAGCTGAACCCGGTCCGCGTTGCTAGACCTTATTTTTTTTTTTATTTATTGAAAATAAATTAAATTTTTAATATTTTCATAATTATAATTATATATATTTTGAACAAAAATATTTATTTTTAAATTAAAATATTCAATATTGTCAAATGTCAATTCAATCAAATGTCAGATGTAATTTTTTTTCGTGCCTACTATTCCTCAAGATAATATAGTAATATATTAATATACTATGTATTAGTTTTAAATTACTCCTTTAAAAAAAAAGTGCTAAACACCATTCTCATATGTCATACAATTTTCATTTAAAATTGGTTAAATCGGATAAGCCGTTTTCAAGTTATACTGCTTCAAACGAACACTCCATTTTTATACATATAGAGATATGAGCCGTTCAGTGCACAAATCGATTAACTCTACTTTTTGAAAAATCTTAAATTTATGTGTCAAAGCACTTGATATAGTCATAACTTTTTATATTAAAGTAACTTTCCTGAATAATAAAGATTAACACTATTAAACGACAAAAGTTTTTTGGCCATTGAATAATAAGTAATTTATTTCAAAGGCCATTTTGATTAACTTCATACCAAATATCGTAATAACTATAGGAAGATATCGCACTCCAATGTATTTCACTGTCTTGAGTAAGATTTTTAGGTGGATTCACGCTAAATCCATTTTAAAAAGTGTTATGGAATGAAACACTCTTAATCAAGTCTGGACTACTATTGATTTTTATTTCAATTTTAATTTTAAATCTAAGTTACAATATTCTTATCTCTAAAATATTTGAACATAATATTATGCTGATTAAGCATAAACAAATAATGGGTAATATATTGTATGAGATTCTTAGCATGTTAGTTAATACATTATATGAGATATTACATTGTATGAGATTTGTATACGAAGAATTTATTTAGCTGACTACGCAGAATGCAAGTGTTCAAGTAAGAATTTTAAGTACAAAGTTTTATGCTAGAAAAATGTGATTAGTACAGGGTGTACATAACATATCTCCCCCCTTTAAATGAAGATTAGTAGGTGGAATAAACTAATCTTCGGTTGAAAATCCAGTGTTAACATCTGCATGAGTAGAATGAAATGATCGTCTTGAATTAACCCGAATGGGTCTCGATTGTCTATGACGATCGATGGCATTTGGAACACAGGGTGTATATAATGTCATTTCATGATGAAAAGAGGCTGTTAAATTTTCTCTGTTGCCAAGACATTGATTGTAAATTGTGACAAGACATCCACTTGAAGAATTTGTTCCTTCGTTTTTGAACAAATATTTTTTTATCAAAGTATATAATCCTATGTATGAACATAATTTGTGTAAAACTGTACAAGAAATGATGAAACCAATAACTTTTAATGCAATAATGAAGTGATTTCCATGGTGTAGTATTTCATGGTTTTCGAATATTCTATTCATGTGTTCATCAACAATGTTTAGTCGATGTGCTGCGTGATTTAGTTCTTCTAATTTGATATTAGTAAGGTGAATTGGAGATAAATGTAAGTATGCTTTGCTTCTATTTGATGATGATTTTGAACAGCAATCGTCTTCTAGGATATTAAAATCAGGGATAATATTGAAATATTCAATAGAATTTACATTTTCAGCAGTCAGTTGAGCAGATCTCGAATATGCACGACAATTTTTGTCCAACGTAAGTATTCCAGTGTGTTCGATTACTTTGTCGGTAATTCCAGATTGTTGACAATCAATGATAATACGTTGTGGCTCGCTGCTGACAAAAATCCATTTATTAGAACTCAAAGGATGCCAAATCTCTATGGTTCCCTTGATTTTAGAAAATTTACAAGATTGCGGTAAAATCTTATTTACAGATGTAAGGAGTGTAGTTTCACACAATGGTTTATCTATAGTTGAATAAACTAGTTGATTTTTGCAGAGGTAATCTTCTACTGATAACTTCTTACAGTTTGTATCTAATGTAGTAAATTGTACATAATTTTGTTTATTTCGCGACATTGCAATATACGGAAAAGTAGGTTCTATGTAAACATACTGTGAATTATTTTGAAAAATTGGTAATGGTATTACTTTATACAAATTAAAAATTTGTTCGTTACATATTGGTATCATTATTACAAAAATAAGTTTTCCATTATCATAAAATGCTTTTAAAGTATGTACTTATTTTAAAGGTACAGGAAAGTTTTTTCCATTTTCTAACAATTTTATATTTTTGTTTAATATATTAATAAAATTTTTTGGAGTTATAATAGAAGGATGAATAACATTAGTTTTAGTTAAAATGGTTGCATCTATTAATAAATCAAGTTGTTCTTCTAATTCATTAGCAAGGAAATTTAAATTGTCTAAGATTATAATAGAATTTTCAAGATTTCGATTTGTATCTACTATATTTTCCATAAAATCATTCAATTTTTTAATGTTTTCGTTAAATTTTTCTTCATTTATTTTTAAATTAAAAATAGTATCATTGAAATTATAAATTATGGAAGTGATAACTTGTATTTGCTCTTTCATAATAATTTGCAAATTTTTATCATCTTCTTCGAAATTTTTGATAGCTTCATTATATCGAGCTGCATCATCTGCTTCGGGTGTGCCGAAAAGCCAGTTTAAAATATATCCGCCACCGTTAAAAATACCACGTTTTTGTCTTTGTCTGTGATCAATTAGTTGAATAAGAGTTTCCTCTTTTTGAAAAAGTTGAGCGATTTTTAAAGATAAGATGTGTAAGGTTTGTTGGCAGTGTGAAGCGTATGTATTACTTATTTGGTGTTGTAGCACATAAATATTTAGATCCTTCATAGATTTTTTGAATTTGTTGTAATTTTGATGAATAAAAACTAGTGTTTGTATACACTAAAAGATGCCAGTAATCATTATAAAATTTAACATGACCTAAATGTTCGTAGAATATGCCACTACCATTAATTATGAATTCGATTTTGAATGAACTCGCTTTGCATCAGAAGATGAGGATGAACCTGAAATAGAGTTATATGGTTTTAATCTGTTTATGTGGACACGAATTAACTTTTTCCTAATTTTAATTGTAACATTTTGATTATTATGTAAACGAGTAATTGTATAAGGTCCTTCGTAATTAGGATTTAGTTTTTTGTTTTGGCCTAATTTAGTTCTATTAATTTGTAGTAAGACTTTGTCTCCAATTTTGTAATTAGGACTTGATATACTTTTGTCATATTGATTTTTTGAGTTTTCTTTCGATTTTATGAGATTTTCACGAGCAAGTTTTAAGGTTTTATTAAATCTATATTTTAATTGATTATAATATGATTGGTAAGTATATTTCATTTCAGGATCTGAAGTTAGAGAACTAGGAAGGATTGGTTTATGACTAAATAGTAGTTCGTAGGGAGTAAACTTAGTTGAGGCATGCACACTAGTATTATATGCATACATAGCCAATGGAACGTAGGTACTCCAATCGGTCTGGTTTTCATTAATGAAATGTTTAAGATAATCTTTGAGAGTCGAATGTGACCTTTCTAGAGCGCCATTTGATTGAGGATGATATGCTGTTGTAAAAATATTTTTAATACGGAATAGTTTAGATACATCGCTTAATAAATTAGATGTAAATTCTGTTCCTCTATCAGTTAATATAGTTTTTGGTATACCGAACATAGTAATGAATCTTACGAGATTATCTGCGATAGTTTGGGCTTCATGATTTGGTATGGGAATTGCGTAGGAAAATTTCGTTAAATCATCTTGCATGGTAAGTATGAATTTATTACCATCTTCGCATATTGGTAAAGGACCAACGATATCGAGTTCTAATTTTTCAAATGGTTGTGAACTTGTGCTTGTTATTTCCATTGGAGCTTTGTATTTCTTTCTCAAAGTTTTGTTTAGTTGACACGATTTACAATTTTTTACATAACTTTTGATATCTTTTCTCATATTTGGCCATTTGTAGCATTGAGATATTCTTTTTAAAGTTCTGTGATATCCGCTATGACCAAAAAGTGGAGAATCATGATTTTCTTTTAAGATAATAGGAATTTGATCGGTTGATGGATATAATAACAGCATTTTTATAAATTACGATTTTAATTTTTGAGTTTCGAAATATGAACAAAATTATGTCTTTGCATTTTTGATAGTTTAATTGATTATACTGATCTACTGGATTTGGCATAGTTATCGAAGTTATTCCATCTTTTTCTAGTTGGATTCTAAGATTTTGTATAGTATAGAAAAAATCAGAGTATGTAGGCTTTTTATAGTAAGAATTTTTACTAAAACAATGGTAGATATTTTTAGCATTTTTAGTTTTGGATTTTGAGATAGAATATAATTCGTGAAATCCTGTATTTATAGATTCAGGATTAGAAGACATAGAAAGTAATTCACTTGTAAATATATTTTCTTCGTCGAGATCATTTGCAGTTAAATAAGCTATATGGTCTTGAGATTTTAGAATATTTTCATGACTTTCATTAAAGTTGTGAATATTTGGAGACAAAGAATTGTAGTAAAATCGGACATAATCTTCGAATGTTTCTTTTGTTTGATCTAAATATAATAAATTGGCTTGATTAGCTTGAGGTATACGTGATAAAGTATCAGCGTTTGTGTTGATTTTTCCTGGTTTATAAACAATCTCGTAATCGTATTCTTCGAGTTTCAGACGCCAACGAACCAGTCTAAATCCAGGGTCTTTAACGTTAAAAAGCCACACCAATGGTCTGTGGTCTGTAACGATTTTAAAACGTCTACCACACAGGTATGGACGAAAGTGATTAACTGACCAAACGATAGCTAGGAGTTCTCTTTCAGTTGTGTTATAATTTGACTCAGCTTTATTTAGCGTCCTACTAGCGTAAGCTACAGGAGCATCAGAACCAATTTTACCTTGACTCAAAACAGCGCCTATGGCAAAATTTGAGGCATCAGTTGACAGAATAAAATCTTTTGAGAAATCAGGATAAATTAATAAAGGTTCACAAGTTAATTTTGTTTTGAGAATGTCAAATGCTAATTGTTGCTCAGCATTCCATTTGAATTCAGATTCTTTTTTCAAAAGATTAGTAAGAGGACGAGTAATTTTTGAGAAATTTTCAATAAAGCGACGATAATAACCGGCGAGGCCTAAGAATGATTTGATTTCTTTTGAATTTTTAGGTACTGGAAAGTTAGTGACATCCTTAATTTTTTCAGGATTTGGTTTGAAACCTTGGTCAGTAATAATATGACCTAAATATGTTACTTCTTTTCGCATAAATTCGCATTTGTCGGACATGCATGCGTATGAACTCATAATGACCCGTAGGAGTGGTGAATGCAGTTTTAGCACGATCTTCTGGTTTTACTTCGATTTGATGGAAGCCAGAGGCAAGATCCAAAGTAGTGAAGTAAACAGCATGACCTAACTGATCTAAAATATCATTTATGTTAGGTAGTGGAAACGCATCACCCACAGTGACATTGTTGAGTTTTCTGTAGTCAACGACTACACGCCATTTAGTCTTTCCGGAAGCATCAAGTTTCTTCGGTACTACCCAGAGAGGAGCAGACCATGGTGAAACAGATGGTTTAATAATGCCTTCTTTAAGCATCTTTTGAATTTAATTATTGACTTCCTCCTTATGCTTTTCAGGATAACGATATGTTTTAGCGGCCATGGGATTTGAATTATTTGTATTTATCTCGTGATGTATAGCATTAGTACATGTGAGAGATTCGCCATTAAGGTAAAAGATGTCTTGGAATTCCTTATATAAAGTTACGATAGAATTTTCTTCTTCTGCATTGAGATGGGATAATCTTAGATTTGATTGTAATATTTTTGATCGATTTGGATTTGAATATGTTTGATAATTGGATTCAGTGGATTGCAAAGAAGAAATTTGAGAAGGAAGTGGTTCAAGTTTTAAATTTAAATTTTTGACAATAAATTTCTCATTAGTCGTATTGAGGATTGAGGCTAACGCAACCGATTCATTTGTGACTTTAGTGATGACTTTTGAAAGGTGGACTCCTTCTTTAAGGAAGATTTCGGGTACGACGCCTTCTTTTATTTCAGGATTTAGAACATTAATATGGACTACAGTTTCAGTCCTTGGATTTAGTATAAATGAATTTGTAAGATCATTTTGAGATAAAACTGGAATATCACCAAGTTTAAGTTGCAAAGTTTTTGTTTTATAATTTATAAGAGCATCGAAATCGTGTAAAAAGTCATTTCCTAGTATACCGTCGTATGGTATATTGGAGTTTTGAGTTAGAACATGGAATTTGTAATTTATTGTTTGTTTTGGGAATTTCAGAGTGATTTCTGAATATCCAGCAGTTTGAATTGGATTGTTTTGACTTATGCCGTTGAATGTGATTTGTTCTTTTCGATTTATAAAAGTTATTTTATTTAAGGATTGAGCTTTAATTATTGATACATTAGCACCTGTATCTATAAGAAGTTTGATTTTTTGATTTTGTGAATTAGGAGAAGGAATAGAGACAAATGAATTTGTTTGTGTAAATAAAATGTTTTCAACTAGTCGTGATTGGATATCGCCTCTATTGACGTGGATTGCTCTGGTTGGGCGATTTGCACCGGAGCACCACACTCGTTTTTTGAACTTTGGGCCTTATTCTTTTTTTTATTATTATTGTATTGTCTTTTACGACACTCTTCAATTTCGTGACCCTTATTATTGCAGTAACGACAAAATTTCTCAGTTTTCGAGCTTGAATTTTGATTTGATTCAGAGGTTTTATTTGTAGCCTGATATACTCGAGCTTTAACGATTGAATTATAATTTTCCTTTTGAACAGGATTATTAGACCGATTTTGTACAGATTTTGAAAAAGAGTTTCGAGAATAGTTATTAAAAGTATTTCTATTATAAAAGATTTAGTATGATTGTACATATTTTGTACTTGTTCTTCGGCAATAGCAACACTAATAGCTTCATTTAATGTTTTAAGATCTCGAATTCGTAGGACATTCGAAATATTTGGTAAGGTAAAATTAAGAAAACGATTAAGAGCGATTTCATTGAGCATTTCGATTTTTCCGTCTAGATTAACGGGATTAGTAGTTTGTTGTTGTGTTGCATTTATATTTTTTTTTAGACAAGTTTCTACGCGACATACAAATTGAGATATCGATTCGTTTTGATTTTGTTTTAAAGTAGTAAGTTCACATAAAAGCTGAGAATAATGTTTTTTATCTTGGTACATTGTTTTTAAGAAAATTTTGAGTTCATCCCAATTGGAAAAGGTGCGATTAACGCAGGCAGCTTTAGCTTTTCCTGAAATTTGAGTGAGAATATAATCAAGTAGCATATATTTTTGTGGTCGAGTAGCTAAAGAAAAAGCTTTATTGCAGTCAGATATAAAAGAAATTAATTCGTCACGATTACCGTCAAATGGTTTAATAAATTTGATCAAAAACGTGATTGGTAATTCTGGTGGTTCAACGGAAGCTAGTGAAATATTGTCATCAGCAATATTTTGCTCTTGATTCTGTTCGCGACTTCCTGCATTGATATGATCTTGAACATCTTGGTTAATAACATTTAAGTCTTGTCTAGACATTGTGTATATTAAATATGTATAAAGAGAGACAAAATTTATAAGCACAAGTAAAAGTAAAAAAAAAAACACAAGAAATCTTTTCACAATGAAAATTCTGTAAGAAATTTTACAAATAAAAATGAATTAGACGCGAACTTGATTTAGAAAATTTTGTTTTATAACTTCGAGAATGTTAATGAATTAGATGCGAACTTGATTTATTTATTTTTTTTTATATACATATAACTTTCTATTATTGATTTTTAATTCACTGTTTATTATTAAAACTTTTACTGAAATTTGAAATATTATAATTTATATAATTCTAAATTTTAAAAATATCAATATTATTCAAAATTTTTAATTTGGGAAATTTTTATTCACTTCTACTAATTAAATAAAACTTTAAATGAATTTTAAAACTTAATATAATTTTAATATTTAGAAAAACTATCAAAATCAAACAAAAATTTTTATTTTATATTTCTATGAAAATTATGGAAATTTTAATCTTACTTGAGCAGATGAACAACTTGCATTTTGCGAAAAATGATGAAAAATTCCTTAGTAAAATTGAAAAGTCTGGAAGATTTAATTTTTTCCCTCGTAGATTTTCCTTTGAAGAAAATAGTGAAGAATTTTCAGGAACAAAAGTAGTTTTATAAAGTGATGAACCTTTGTGAAAAGTGATGAATTTTGACGACGAATTTATGTTGATACTTCAGCAATGTAGAAAACAAATATATATTTTTTCCTTTTTATGAGACTTAGAAAAATTTGTAAGATGAAAAAAAAAAATTTTTTTTTTTCAAATCTTTACTTCTGACACCAGTTGTTATGGAATGAAACACTCTTAATCAAGTCTGGACTACTAATGATTTTTATTTCAATTTTAATTTTAAATCTAAGTTACAATATTCTTATCTCTAAAATATTTGAACATAATATTATGCTGATTAAGCATAAACAAATAATGAATAATACATTGTATGAGATTCTTAGCATGTTAGTTAATACATTATATTATGAGATATTACATTGTATGAGATTTGTATACGAAGAATTTATTTAGCTGACTACGCAGAATGCAAGTGTTCAAGTAAGAATTTTAAGTACAAAGTTTTATGCTAGAAAAATGTGATTAGGACAGGGTGTACATAACAAAAGCTTTGAAGTTTGCTGCTCAAAATAAAATACTTGCGAGAGAGAAAGATAAACTTTTCTCACTATTTATACTGAATGCAGTGTTGTTAGATCGTGCGATTTTCCCCTGTTTTTGGGAATTTCGGCTACCGACAATTTAAAAACGAGGAAAGGGAAACATTTTGCCTCCTTGAACAAAATCGTGGGAAAAAGCATGAGGGGAAAAATTTTTAAAAATTATATAAAATACCTTGTTGTACATATTTTATACCACGTACGAAATACGAACTGTGAAAAATCCCACGATTTAACAACACTGGTTTATCTCTTTGAAATTAATTACAAAGAGAGAAAAGCTTTGTTAAAAAAAAGCTATAGTTCCTATAATTCTAACGATCTTTGTTCATACTCTAATGTAAATCGTTTCAATAACGCAATTCAAATGCACTAGCAAGCGCTGAATGATAACGATAAATTTTCTAGTTCTGTCTTATCAGAATTAAAGTAAAATAAATTAGTCAGTCACAGTCTAATTGTCGCAGGATCAAGTACTTGTGAAGTCAAATTAATTATTATTAAGAATAAAGTGTTTTTGGGTTTACTTTAACTTCTACTGTATACTTTACCAATATTACACGGACTACATATTTTTTCGGCCTTTTCAACATTACTCCCAAATTGTATTTGGGTTTGAATTATTATTAAAAAATTATTCCAATTTGTCAGTGGTTTTAAAGAAATAAATATTATACCGTTATAATCGAGATGAGTGAGACTAATAATAATGTGGATGTTGAAAACAGTAAATCATGTGATGGTTCTTCAATACGATTTATCAACAGAAAGTCCAGCTCAAGAAGACGTTGTATTAAAACTAAAGAAATAAAAAGAAGGCGCCTCAAGAATAAAACTAAAGAACGAAGATCACTTTCTTTTACATATTACTTTCGAAAAGACAGACATTATATTCCCGTTTGCAAAACATATTTTAGGGACGCTTATCAGGTTTCAACATTCATTTTTATGAAAATCTGTAATAAAAATATGTAATAAGAAACATTTTCTGTAATAAAAAACTTAAAAATTTAAACACTGAATTTAACTTTATTACTTTTTTCAGTTGCCAAATCGATTAACTCCACCAGTCACATAAAAATTGTAACATTATTTTTTGGCTATTCTTTCTTGTTAATTTTATATACCGTTAGATGAAAGCTATATCTGTATTTATGCAATATACATACATACATATATTTGAATTTGTATTATAAAGGGAATTTTAAAAAACACTTTTTTTTATGGAGTTAATCGATTTGTGCGCTGAACGGCTCATATATAGATTCAAAATATAAGAAAAGAAAGAACAAGAAGCAACAACAAATCAATAAAGAAAAAACTAATGCAAATGCAACAAATGCATGAAAAATAAAACAAACATTTGCCTATTTTCCCTTTGTTGACGAAACAGTAACGCATGACAATTGAAAATGGAATTGACAAATGGTCGCAAAAAAAATCTTTCGTTGAATATAGGAGCAGAACAAAGGATGGTCACACAGCGCACGTAATGACATAAACGAAGTTGAGCTCCCATACACACAGTAATTAAATTTCATAGTGTCTAGAAGGATTTTTCTGGAAAAAATTAAATTATTAAAATTCTTCAATTTGTAATTGAAAGTAAATTGAAAAAGAAAACAAATTTTTATTTACATGGAGCAAGATTTGTTGAAACATTCTATTGAAAAATATTTGTTTAATTTGGTTTACTATTTTTGATGGAAGATTACTATTATAATTATTTGAAACTGCTACACTTTACCTTGAACGTAAGATACTTATCCATATGACCATATGTTACCAAATTTAGTTTACCAGTTAATATTGATGTCCTGATGATGAATCTGGAATCCTTTTAGTCCTATCTTTAATGGTTCTTGAGAAACAGGACTCTAAATTTGCGAATTTGTAGCACGTGGTTTACTTATTTCTTATTCTGTTAAGGTTAAAATTTTATTTTATTATCAGCATATCATAAAAAAGAACTGTTAAAAAAGTATATTTTTAAAAGCATAATTTTCCGAGTTTTACGCATTGTTTTGTGAAGTTATTAATAAAAATCATCTTTAAATTGAATAAGTTAATAATTTAATTGTAATTTTGTTCATAAAGAGCATTAATAAAATGAAACGTAATTAAAAAAAGATTTTTATTCAGCTATTAAGAAACAATTAAAAATTCCATGAAGTAACTTATTTAATTTATATTAGATTTATGAAAATCTGCGAAGCAATTCCTCTTATTTGTTAAGCAAAGATGAATTTGACACTTCTCGCACTGGAAATGCGTCCTCTCAGATATACACAACACAATTTACATCTTTTAGGCTCTTTCTCTTTATCGTGAATTGGTAAATGATCTGCGACTACATGGCAGATCATTACTAGATGAATTCAAAGTAGGTCTGCCACGTTTGTTGCTCGATCCTTTATTTTGGTTTTATCAAACATTTAGCAACATGCATTCGAAAATCAAGACGGTCAAGAATCTTTTTTATCACATCCTGCTTCTGAACAATCTCTTTTGTATTCTAATAACTCGAAACAATAACGAAATCTAAAAAGTGAGTGAAAATCCGTAAAACCCATTTCAGTGAACGTATAAACACACGATAGTAGCTTATCAGTTGGTCAAGAAGATCGACACGTCCCATTCCACTGTTGTGACAAGCTATAATTTCAGGTTGATCAATTTCTATGTATGTGCGTCTTGTTTTGTCCAAACAGTTTTAATCGTTCCAACTCCCACAAAATTTGGTGATAAATGAATGGATTTGTTATCTTACCACTTTATGAAAACAATATTACCATCTTCCTTTGGTTTGCATCTCCTTGTCAGATAAAAGTGGTGGCTTATTCATCCTATTTATCCTTACAGTTCTAGCAGCACTTACTTTTTTTTGGAGAATTTCAAGCAAAGAATATAAAGTGAAATAGATATCGAAAAATAATTGATGCTCAGTTTTCTGAAAGCGCTGGATAAGATGCAATACAGTTGCTGCACCATAGCCACAATCCGTAACACTATACTTTGGGAAATTTCCGTTGTTACTCCTTGATACAAGAAGAAATCATATGGCTGACCACTCTTTCCCGCAAGAACGTAGACTTTAATTCCCCAGGGATTCGGCTTTCCCCGTATATATTGCTTGACTGCAAGTCTTCCTTTGAATGGAATTATTTTCTCATCCACACTTACTATTTTTTCAACGTCTACTTGAAGACACCTAGCTGATTTCTAACACTGTTTATGCTAGACGCAAACAACTGATAGCAATCGTTAGGCCTGTAAATTGTTTCATTTCGTTTTCGTTTACGTATTTATAATTACGCACTGCGTTTTGTTCTGCATAAAGATTTGTAAAAAAACACATTTTTTCAAATAATTCTTCTGTGAAGTATTTTTTTAAATAGTCTATTGGTGACTGAAGATTTTTAAAATGAGAAGTCTCTCCTTCAAAAGGATGAACTTGTGGGACGAATTTTTTTCGCCTCCACTGAATTTCTTTACGTGGCGTAAATGTACATAGGTATTTCTAATGATGCACCTTTTGGTTGAACATCATCAAATATCTCAAATAACACATTTTCATTAAGAAGGACTTTATCAGAAGAAATTTCGGGTGCTGTGGCGAGAACAGTAGCTTCTTCAATTTTGTTTTCTTCTGCGATATCTTCATGACTATCAGGACATATTTCATGTTCAGTTCTATCTCCATTAACCCTAATCATTGGAAGAAAATCGATAACATTCTCACTATTTTCACAATCATCAATTTCAAATCAAAATCTTCTTCAAAATCAGAATCCATGAGTAAATCGTATTTCTTCATCAGTAAGTTTTTTTTGAAGTCATATTGTTCTCGTATGTCCTCTAAAAATAAAAAGAACCGTTAACAACCGATGTACATTTTTTTGTACATGTGCATTATAATGCACATTAGCCTAAGCCACCTATTTACATTATTTTGTACACTATTTCAATCACAATTTTACAGAAAATTATAACAACTTTCCTATAAATACTGTTAGAATCAGAAAAAACAAACAATATTTCACAGTCATAATAAAATTTACTTACAAATAAGTTGAAAATAATCTCCGATATCACCTTGCAATGAATTCAAACCTTCACGCACTTTCAGTATGAGCATTCACACAACAGTCAACACTAACTAAAATTTAAAATACTAAAAACTGGTTTGAGACCCTATACGCTATAGAAATTGAAGAACACACTTGAAATGAGAACGATATTTAAAATTTGCTTTGAGAATGTGCTTATAAATCAAAAAAAAAAACGCTTTAAAAATAGTGTATAAAATTATGTACACCGTGACTGAAAGGGTTAAATTGTTTTGTACTTGTAGTTGGATTTTTTCAGTGAAATTTGTTCAAGTATGCAATTTAATTTTTTTTTCTGGCATTTAAAGCGAGGCTATTCTCAAGAAGAAGATAAGTGATCTGAGCAAAACTGAAGTGATCACATATAACTTCTTCAGTTCCAATAAAACAATTCTAATATTCTTTCTATTTCATATCTTTGGGATAGTTGCTACAAGAATTGACAGCATCGAACAACATTGTGATAAGTGTCAAAATCAGCCGATAGACTTCATGCAAAAAATATCGGTATATTTCTCATATATCGATTGTCGTGCTGTTCGTTTCGCGTTTGTTAATGCAAAGTTTAGGTGAATTAATTTTTTATTTGAATTTTTATTTACATTATTGTGAGCGATATATAAAAATAATTAATTTATGAGTATGTATTTTAAAAGGGTCTTCAGGAAATATTTCAACTAACAATCTCGTATTCTCTGTTTATCCGATTTAATTTTGGCTGACATTTACATATTACTAAAATAAATCTAAGGCACGGCTACGACACCTTTTATATGAAGTTTTGAAATTAAATAATTTTCAATTTTAAAGATCAAGTTACATGAAATTACCTCACTCAATTAAATTATTTCTTGTGCCAAAGCTACTGTTAACGGGAATACCACGTAAACGTAAGAAATTACTAAAAAAAATAAATTGGGCGCTTGTAGTTAAAGCGACCAGAAAAATTTATTGAAAAATAATGCTGCCAACTTATACACGTATTGTACCAACAACACGAAAATCCTTTCATTCAAAAGAAAAGTGTTTAATTGCTCTTGTTTTAGCGTCGTTGTGTCTTTTGTGTTTCGGTGGGATATTTTTATTACCTGACAATTTTGGTAGTGAACGTGTTTTAAAAGTATACAAACAATTTCAAAAGACTGGTCCAGAAATATTCATTCCAGCTCCACCAATAGCACCACATGGATTAAACAGTAAAGAAGATGATCCACATTTAATTGGGGATAGAGAAAAACTTCAGGCAAAGATTAAGGAAGAATTAGGTGATATATTAGATCGACCAGAGACGGCAAAAATTAGTAGTGCTAGTGATAATGTAATTGATCCACCACAACAGCCACCTATTGTAAAATTACCAAATTCCGAAAGACTTCAAACCGAAAATACTATATTAAAATTTAAACCTGATGGCGAAGATAGTGATATTGATATAAGAACTAAAAGGAATAAAATCAAAGAGGTAATTATAAAATTTAGTCCTATTTGTTTTAATATGAAAACAGTAAATAATTTTAAGATTTGCTAAACAAAAATGGAATTCATATTCACAAATTTATTTGAAAATTAAATAATAAACGTGGAGACTAAAGTTTTTGCGTACAAACTACTTACACGTATAGTTGATCAAACATTGTTTGTCATACAATCTGGGGATGTAACTTTGTTTCAACTTTTTTTGTTCGACTTGCTTAAGCTGAATTCGAATTCAGTCATAAAAAACTCAAAGCGAAAAAAATTAAAACAAATACGTGTTTCCACTTTGTATTGTACTTACATTAAATGTATTTATTCATTTTATACTTTATTATTAAATTTAATTTGGAAATAGAGAAATGTACTAAATCTCTATTTTGTTATTAAACTGTCAAGACAGCTGGGTTTGAAGTACGTAAGTTGATTCAATCGACCCAGCAAAAACTGAATAATCAATTCAGCTTAACAAATTGATTGAAAGAACTTACCTTCTTCTACCCTTGTTTATTATTTGTATACTTACAGTCAATATTTCTTAATCAGAATTATTCACCAAGAATCTTTAACTTCATATTCATTATTAATTTAATTTCGTTTAATCTAAATCAAGAGAAGTACATACTTATCTTTCAAGTGTAATATTTACACTTATGTACCTACTTAAATAAAATTTAATTTGTATTGTTCTTCAAATACTTGGATACTTAGGTATTTAATAATCTCAAAAAAAAGTTGTGAAGTCAACATTTCTTATTCAAAAAAATTAAGTTGAAGAAAAATAAAAAATGATGTCCGAAAATATAACCTTTTATTTTTATTTTATACTTTTATGATATTTATAGATATTAGTGTTATCTAAACTAAACACATGAGAAATGCCTATTATTTGTTAGTAGTAAAAGTGTTACATGCCTTTTAGTGATCTTTAACATATGTACATACTTATGTAAACAGGGTGTTAATAAATAAATAAATAAATTAATTAATAAACTTAACTTAAAATAAAACATAAAAGTATGTTTTGTTATTTAAACAAAGTTTTGCCCATAATAAATGGTTTGCATTTTAATGCAGGTACATTTTTGACCCTTTTAGCACACCTGTGATCCTTAATTACGATGACGTTATTGAACTCGAATTTTTTTTGTTTTATTTTACACATAATTGGCTTTCAAAATAAATATAAAAATTTTTTTCGGTAGTGAATTTTGTTTTCAGGAACCGAATTAATTGACAAAATTTTTGAAAAAAAAAATCATAAATTTCAAATTTATGGTCCTATTTCTTGAAAATGGAATTCTTACATACAATAAGTAATGCATAAAATGAAAGGTAATATCAATACCCATCGATAGTAGAAAAAAAAATTTCGATGCATAGGGTGTAGAAAAAGTTACAGGCGATTTAGTACTGGGAGGTCTCGTACAAAACTCATAATTTAAAACGCCCTCTAGCGGCGAAAATAGACACGATAGAAATTTTTACTAGTACAATTTTTTTCATAAAATAGTCCAGAGAATATCGTGGTACCAATTATTGTACGTAGAAAAAAAACACCCTGTATATTTAAAAAAAAATTATAACATAAGCAGAACTTGTATTACATAAAACTGTTAAAACCTGACATTAATTGTTATCTATAGAATGTATTTAAATTTAATTTACGTAAGAAAACGGTTCTCTGTAAAAATAAGGAGAGCTTACTCTGACTACTACATATGTAGTTCTTTTTTTCACTAATGTCTAATATTGACACTTATGCCTAAATCCATTTGAAAGACTCAGGGCTCAAACGGAAAAGCTCATAAAGCCGATTTCAAGACTCATAAGTTATGAGTCATAACTAAGTCTAAGTTCTAACCAAATTCAAATTGCAGCTGCAGCTTCACAATGCTACCAGCATTTTAAAAAAATGTATGTCATTTTGTCTTTGAGTTTGAAACGTGGAAGCATTTTTTGGTTATAAAATTAAATAATTTAAAATATTTATACACATATATAAATATTTGAAATAAATTTACTAATATCACAAAGAAACATATTCAGAGAAAGAGCGAATGTAATGTAAAATGTGACCAGGGTGGCCATGTTTTCTGGGAGCCAAAAGCCCACTTGTTAAATTTTTGTAGCCTAAAATCGAAACCATAAACAGAAAAATATCCTAAAATATCGCAAACGAAAATTGTACGAATATGCATATATTAAAGATGCGAAAAAAAAACTATTATGTTATCCTATATTTTCAAAATAAACATCATTTGCGTGAAAATATATATTAAATATTTATTTATTAATATAACAAAATAATAAACAAAACACAAAAAAAAAATAAAAATTCAGTCCGTTTGGTTAATAGTTATTGCATCAAAATATATATAAAGTTAAAATTAAAAAACTAAATCTAAAATATCGTCATCATCGTTATTTTCCTCTTTTTCATTATGGGTATATAACATATATTGTTATTAAAAAGTTCTAACATTTTGTCAGTTACACAAAAATGTCTACAACATTTATCATTTTGCTGTAAATTTTTTCTTACTAACAAAATAGCTTGCAGTTGCAATGTTTTGAAAGCTAGCCTGTTACGTAGTTTATTTTTTAAAATGTTCATTTGAGAAAAATTTCTCTCGATACTGCGTTACTTGAAGGAAGTGTTAAACATTTTAAAGCGGATTTCGATATATTTTCAAAATATTTTGCCCCAAAGCATTTGTATACTTTGCTACACATAAATTCTTTTACATACATTGATTTGTATTTCCTAATTGCCAAAGGATTGCAATTTATTTGCCTCACTTGGTTTTTGTGAATTCTTTTTGTGTTTTACTGTAGACATATGTTTCAGCAAATCATATTTGTGAACCCGCAATTTTTCTTTACATACATACTTTACAATATGCAAATAAATTATCTACATGAGAACATAACCATGCTATAAATATAATATGAATATAAAATAGGTTACAATCTTTTATTACGCATGATGAATAACCTACATTTGAATTCAGGCAGTTTTTCCCAATTTTTGTTATATTTTTTGGTATACATATTTAGCATATTTTCCCATTTTTACACTTTAATAATTATCAAAAAGGTTACAATAAAAAAATAAATAAATTTGTACTCACTTCTTCACATTTCCAAATCACGTTATTATTAAAAACAAAGTTTTCTTTAACACTACCTTCAATTTTAAATTTTACATACGCGAATCAATTTTAATATCAAAATGTTACACTTTTTGACTCCTTATAAAAGTATGTTCCCGTGGGACTAGAAAGCTGAAATTTGGCCAGGATATTCCTTGAAGGGTCTAATATTATGTGAATTTTGAACGGTGAAGATCCGTTCACTAGGGCAAAAGTTATAGGGTAAAATACAAAACAAGTCATTTTTCGAAAAATAGTTCAATATTTTTGAATTTTTACATAAAAAATTTTTTGTATGAAAAATATGTGACTTGTCAACTTTGAATTCTTATATATCGAAAACGGTCAAAAATTGAATGGATTGTTAAACTGATTTTTTTTTCATATATGTAGGTACCTACGTATTTGTTTTTTCTGTAATTTAATTTAATCGAATGTAACTTAATGTAACATGTTATGTACCTACTTTTTGCTTCTTCGACTATTTTTCGTCTCCATATTGACCATATCTTATCGTTTATTTTTTTTAGATCGAAAAAGATAGCGAGCATGTTTATTTTTTGAAAATAGGATTTTTTAAATTATGAATTATTTTCTTTTTTATAACTTTCGTAGGAAAAGTAAAAATATCTAGGATTTTTGTTATTTAGAATTTTGAATGAGTTGTTAGTAATACAATTTTTTATATCTTTACCTTGTGTAGTGTGCGTTGAAATTCCATACTATGAGTAGTGAGTAATTCTGAATTTTATTGTATTAGTTCCTGAAGTTGTTTTTCTTTAACTGTAATATGTCTCAGTACATGTTAATTATTATTGTAAAGGTTATTGGTGAGAAGCTTTGGCTTAATTATTCGTTTGTAATGTTTTTTCATGGCTGCGATATTTTTCATAAATTAGAAATATAACTCCCCCACGAGAGACAGTGTTGATATTTTCGTTTTTATAATACCATGTATAATTTATAATTACTGGTGCATTGGAATTTTTTAATTAAGTTCCTTGGAAGCAAAAGATGTTATTACAGTATTTTTATGTCCCATTAAATGATATTTAGTATATTTTGTAGATTGTATTGAGATATTTAACTAAAACATTTAGTTTGTAACTAATTTCTGTGATACAGTTTAATATAAAAATTACACTAGGAAGCAAATTTTGGCCTTTTTCGACAACACGAAAAACATTATTTGTTTCTGAATACAATAACCTTGCTTAACAAAATATGTTGTGGATTTTAAACTGAGGTTCTCTTTGTAAAAATTCTTTTTTCTCAAAAATCTTTGCTTGATAGTTTTTGATATTTATTCAATAATAAAACTATTAAAAAAAGGATTTGCTGGACTAAAGAGTATACCTGAAATTTGAAGAAATTTGGTGGTAGCCAAATCTATTAAATCTATTATTAACTCTTATCCTGGAATATCCTGAAACAGAGTAATAACGGTTTTTGTAAAACATGTCAATTTTATCAAAATTTTTAACGGTACTTTTCTCAGTAAATATATGTAGTCTCTAAACTATTAAATATAGAAATTTCGAATAGAATGACATTAATTTAACCCAAATTTCGCGGCTTCAATTCTTTTTTTATATGTATCAATTCATGATATCATAATACATACATTATTTTTTTATAGTGAATATAACTTTTGAATCAAATGAAAAAATGTATAGACACTAATAATTTATCAATAATTAAAAGAAAAAAAATGCAAATTTTATTAAGAAAAGGTAGTCAATAATATTACAATAATATTTAAAAAAATTATATATTCATATATATTCATTATTCATCATTTGTATCTTCTGTAGCTCTAAGAAAATATTAAAATAAACTAAAGCTGAGCAGTAACTTCGTTTGCTGTGCCATAATTCTTCTCCTGTGCATGCTTTTGCTACTTTTAAATGTACTACATCCTTGTAATTTCCAAAACAATATTTTATCATAAAAGCTACAACAGTTTTTCCTACTTGTGTGCTGTTTTCTACAAATCCAAAAAATAAACAAGATTTATATTGAACAGTTTCGTTGATGTAATTTCATCTATCAAAAGTACAACCTTTCTTTCAGTTGAAGTCAATTCTTTAGTAACTCGGACTAAGTAATTATTATTTGAACTTTTAGTTTCTGGTTGTATTTTAAAAAAGCAGTTAATTTTCTTAAGTGGGATAAGGAAATATAAAATATTTTCTTAACAAATTATATGCCGAAGAAATATACATATAATAGAATTTTGAAGAAACTGCTTTTAAATTATGGTTCATAACTTTTGAATGGATAAAGATAATACAATAAAACCAAATCCATATCAAAGTAGACAACATAAGCTTTTATTTAAGCAAAAAAAAAAAAAAGGGAAATTTTCGAAATATTCGACCTTGAACATAAAAATGACGAATTTTTTTCAAAATTTTTTGACTTTGAGTTACAATAACTTCTGAACCATTTGACATACAACTTTATAAAAGACATTTTTTCAAAGGTCTGAAAGTTCTCTTTAGAAATAACTCTCATTTAGTTCTATACATTACGCAAGCGCTGAAATATGTTGCGAAAAGTAATATGAAATATGTGGCACACGAACCGTGGAACACCCTGTATAGATGGAGTATACAAATTTTTCTTTGTAAATATTAATATACACAAAATCAACATCAGTTGAACTGATAAGCAATTTTGAATATTTCTTTACATTTTCAATATAATAATCTATAGTGTGATGAATAGAAATATCATTATTGTTAAAATGTAATAAATTTTTTTAACTGTGACCAAAGTGTGATTCTGTTTTTTGCTGGAATAATATTTTTATCTTTAACAACTAAAATTTGTAAGCCAATTTTGAAATTTTCATTATTCTTGTCTAATTTATAAAATGTTATTTTGTTATCCTCTTCCAATATAAAATAATCTTTGAAATTAAAATTGATTTTGAAATTATTTTTAAAATTACTAAAAGATTTTATTGCATCGTTAAATAACTCTCTTTGCGGTCTCATCGAGGCAAACAAAAAATCGTATGATGGGGGTGAGGTCGTTAAAGTTTTTTTGCATTTTTTCACAAAACACCTCATAACTTTCCTCAAATGAAAGTTCAATTGATTTTGCATCGATTTGTTTATATAATCTTTTTTTCCAAAAATGTATAGTTTTCGAGATATTTGCACTTGAACAAACTAAAAAAGACAAATCTTTGAAATTCGTGGTTTCAATGTGCTTTTATTACAGTATAAATTGAAAATAGGTGCTAAAAATGCTAATTCCCACCCATACGATTTTTTGTTTGTCTCGATGAGACCTATCACTGGTATAATTTCAAACGAAACCAAACGAAACACCCTGTATTTTTTAAAAAGTGAAATTAAGAAAAAATCCTGAGAATAAGAAAGCTTTAAACAGCTTTTAGATTGGAGGTCAAACTTTGAGATTGGAGGCCAATTGGTTGTTACTATGGGAATAAGTAGTCTCTTATAGAACTATATTGTCATTGCTTAAAGTGAGGCTATTCTCAAGTGATCTGAAAAAAACTGAAGTGATCACATATCACTTTCTCAGTTCCAATAAAACAAACCTAATATATTATAATCAGTTAATTAGAAGCTTATCAATCCATATGTACATATGTATTATTTTATTAAAAGTTATCAAAAAGTTGGTCGTCAAAAAGGTCAAAAAAATTGATAAAAGAAATCTTTGATTAAAATCCGTTCATTGGAAGCTGGGTTATAGAATGAAAAGTTTAACAGAATAGGCTTTCACGAAGATGTGCAGATATATTAGCAGTTTTACAAAGAAATTTCTTCTTATTTTCTTAATCCGTTTATTTTGTTAGACAGATAAATTTCGACGTTCGATATTGCGTTTCACACAACCAAAGCAGCTGATTTAATCAATTGCCGCCATTTGTGTATATGAAAAAATAAAAAGCTGAAGTGTGAAGTATAAAAAGAAAAATGTTCTCGTGTCAGCGAGAAAAAGAGGAAATGATGATAATTCAGAACCATGTTGGGTATTGCCTTATTCTATGAAAAATATGAATTTGTAATATTTAGAAGATTAATTTTACGTTTCAATTTGTCGTAAACTTCGTATTCGTAGTTTTCGCAGTTTTTCAGTTGTCATAGTTCATTTCCATACATTTAAAAGCTACGAAAGTTTTGAAAATTGCGAAAATAAAATGTTTGCTTAGAAGCTACAGCCTGTAGAATGAAGTCATCTCTTCTCTTCGATGGTTGTTTCAACATATCAATGATCAAAAACACACATCGAAGCTGGTGAAGAACTGATTAAATGAGGGTAAGATTCAAGTACAGTATTGGCCGGTCCAATCACCGATAGCAGATGCGCGGATGTGATCAAAAACAAAATTTGTAGATTTTATTAATTTGTTTTCGTACTAATCCTTAATCTAAAACACATTTTTGGATTTAGATATTAGCAATAAAAATTAAAAAAAAAAACAAAAATTTCTTTGTACAAATTTGGTTGCTATTGTTTTACACAATACTGTACATATGCTGCATTTCCTAACACTAAAAGTAAAAGCAAATAAAATTCGCATTCACTGAAATTTTTATGAAAAATTTTGTAAAAGACGAATAAAATTTCGCATTTACTGAAATTTTTATAGAAAATTTTGTAAAAGATTTTTTAAAGGCTTTTTCTATATTTTATCGTCAGTTAATTTATAAAACAACTAGTTATTTCATAGAATAACTACAATTTATATACACTTTAACGGTAACCATAAAGTAGTTAATACAACACTAAGTTATTGTCTTTTATGTATTATATTCAAATTCATGAAAAGTAACATGAAATATAAGAATGTATTTTCTTCTCACAAATTATTATAAGATAATTCATTATAAGAAGTACAAGTATGTACAAAACTAAGCTAGATATTTAATTGAAAATTAAAAATTATTCTAATATTTTAGAAGAACATAAAGTTTCCATAAACGCTGAACAGTGCCAGTGTACTGATTTTTAATATTATAATTTACTTGCCAAATAAAAAACTTCGACTTTTGGTAGTTGCAAATTAAATATTGAATTAACGTATATATTTTTCTGTATTTAGGTTTTATTTTAAATAAAATGCTAAGTGTTTAAAACATGTTTAAAAAGAAGTATGTAAATACGAATTGATATGCGAAACGATATCACTTGTATTAAAATTTTTGGTTATTATGAAAATCAAAAACCGATCATCTATTTGTTTTTTTAATGTTTAGAATAGAGCGCCAAAATACGTTCAGTATGTGAAAGCTTTTATAAAACAGCTTTTGAGTTTAGTTGGTTGATAGTATATTTTAATTTATCCTGGTTTTATTGTCGATTGAAAACAGTTTTAAATTGACTGCAATAATAGTGATACTGATGGTGAAAAATTGTATGTAGATACATACGAAAAGATAAAATAGGGTGGTTGGCGGAATAATAGTTTTACGTACATACATAATATATGTATGTATATATTTTTTATTCATGTGAAATGACAGATTACATGATATTATTATACTACTAGTACTTAATACTTATGAATGTATATATATAGAGTTTCAATTTTTTTTTTAATTTTAGGTTGTAGATTAAAGATGAGCAGTACTTGAATAAAAAATCTAATATCAGTTTGTATTCAAATACATTCGAGTGAATTATAAGTATTCGTTGTACATTATTCATTTGAATTATTCAAATTTAATTGGTGTTTTTTATTGTATTTTAATGTGAATATTCAAATATACTATATTTTAACATTTATAGTAATAGTTAAAAATTGTGCATTTAATATTTAAATATTTAAATACACTTTTAACAGTATAGAACAATAACATAAAAATAATAGAAGTAAAGGTTATCAAATTTTTTTTAAATGGATTGTAATGAATTATTTAGGTACTTATATCATTGGTTTGTTGGCCAAATAAAAACAAATTAGATATAAAGTTTTCTTATTCTCCAATGTAGTCAAAAGCAACGCGTGTTCTTCATAAAAATAACTTAGTTTTACTTTATTTATTAATTTAGTATTACTTATTACTATTATGTATTTTTTTATCCACATTTTTTCTTATATGCATGTGCGCGCATAAGTATTTTTTTTTATACGAAAAAATTTAAGTAATAATACAAAGTAAAACAAAAATATGTAATTTTGAAAAATTCAGTATTAGGATATATGTAGTTGAAAAAGTGGAGGAAAAATATTCAGTGCAGTCAATAGTATTTTATATCAATTTATCAAAACCTAAAATTCGTTTAAGTTAACTATTCAAAAACAAAAGGTGAACTCATTCTGATGTATCTATTCTTTATAATGTCAAAGCATTCAACAGTAGTTGCCATAATATAATCGTCATTGAAAACATTGTAAAAGAAGTATGTATGTATGTATGTTTATATTCCTAAGATTCTCAAAAAGTGAACTTTGCTAAATACATATAATATATTATTATTAAACTTAATTGTTAGTGCTAAAATCAATTTGAATTTTTCAAAATTATGGAAAATGAGATAAATACTTTTTACTAAGAATAGAATGGACATATATTTTTGAATGAGAACAATAACAGAATCAACATTGGGATTATCATCATAGTTGAAAGAAAAGCTCTAAATGACATCTAAAAAGGATACCTATTATGATGCACTACTAAGGCCCAGTTTTACAGTCAACGCTTGAGTGTAATCCTGCTCTTGAATAACGATTTCAGTTTTACAGTCTATGCTTTAAGCATAATACTGTGATCGACCTGAAATCAGTTTCCTACAAAACCGTACATTTCTAAACACGATATACTCAATTTTGTATTACTTTTTTTATTTCTAAACTTCTGTAATTTATTGTTCAAAAACAAATTCATTCTATTCTGAAAATTTTTCGAGTATCGAAAAAATGTTGGAAATCGTAATAGAACTACCATATGAAAACGACAGAAATACTTAAGGTAAGCTTAAGTGTTCACTGTAAAACGTTTTCAAAAAAAGCTATATTTAAGTGTGAAATCTCAATTAACTTAGATGTTGACTGTATATAAAAAGCTAAGTACTCAGATTTTGCCGGAATTTCGTTTTCCATTTAAAATGCACGTAGAAAAAAAGGTGACGGAAGTCCACCAAGACATTTTTCTATTCACTTGTTTTGTAGTAGCTACTGAGTTCGAGACGGAAAATAAATCAAAGTGTCATTGTTGGAAAGTGTCAAGAGATGACGCTGACGATCAGTCTCCACTGAATTTCCGTCACTATTGAAATAGTAGCTGTGTTTTATTGGAACTGAGGAAGTGATATGTGATCACTTCAGTTTTACTCAAATCACTTATCTTCTTGAGAATAGCCTCACTTTAAATGCCAGAAGAGAAAACATGTTAAAAAATTAAATTGCATACTTGAATAAATTCCACCAGAGTACGAAAAACTCACCATGAGCTGCTCACGTGCGTTTTATAAAACACAGTATCATGAGAAAAAAGATAAACTCATGACTCTCATTAGACAATCGCATAAGCACATTCTATAATGACACAGCTCACGAGAGTGTACAAAATGATCAAAAAGAACATGGGTTTTACTCATTCGTGTGCTTTATAATAAAGCACACGCACACAACATTTATAGTCTGAATTTTAAGAGTTGAGGTTTTTTCGCGCATGTTTTACATGGCTTTGTGATCTTTTTTGTGTAGATATACGAAAGAAAAAACGTGTTACAACAACAAAAACATGTGTGTAAGTATCTTCTTTTCTGCGCATGTTTTTCTAGTATAATACGAAACCTCAACTTTTAAAATTCTGACTATACCCATGAGTTTTATGCAGAGTACGAAAAACACACTTGTGTGTTACTCACATTCGACCCTTGAGCATTTCATCAACTCATGAACATGTGTAATAATAATAATAATATAATAATATAATAATATAATAATAACTACTATATGTATACAGACTTCAATTCTCTTTAAGAAAAAAATTCACTTCTTTTTATTTACAAATAATATTATACAATAAAAAATAAAAACTTTATTATGTATGTTATATGTCGAATTCAAATTCTAATTCCTACAATACTCAGTAAAAAATTCTAAGTATTTTTTTGTTCGAAAACAAATAATAATAATAATAATAACAAGAAAAGGAAAATAACGAAAATACTTTATGTAAAAGTTCTCAGCTTTCTTTTTTTCCTTTTTTTTAAGTCTTTTGTTTTAAAATTTCGTTATCCATTAATTTTTTATAATTAGTTAGTATTATATTCAAATATTTTATAATATTATGTTCCTAGGATTTTTTTATGAAGTTTTAAAAAATGTATTCATAGGTTTTGATTATTTTTAATAAATGTAATAAAAATGTTTTTATTATACTAATATTGTAACAACCAGCGCAAAAAAAAACGATTTAACCGTGTGGAAATGCTAAAACAGAATAAATGTGTGTACATTTATTCTGTCAAAATAAACAGCTGCTTCAATATTTATGGTCTATGGATGCTTTTTGATTTAATTTAGTTGCAATATTTCTACATATTCTACACAGAGCTTTTCCATGTAGAAATAAATAGTAAAACAAGAAAAAATATTCTGGCAAGATCTGAGTATTTAGCCTAAGATACATACATATGTATGTATATATGTATACATATACATAATTGAAACATAAAGTAGATAATGTGCAAAGATAATTTATATAAAGTTTACTTTAGTGTTTGTTAACATATGAATGGTAGAAAATATACTGGCATAATTACAATCACTTACTTTATTATTCATAAATAAAATTATTATTTATCGATTCATAACTTCGTGAGATAAATTATCGATGTAAAATAAATTTGTAAATATAATTTTATGAGAAACTGACCACATATGTAGATTTTTTTTTTCGAATTGATGAACATTGCATTTCAAAATACAAATGTATTGTTTTGCATTTTTAATACGCGTATATATATGTATGTATGTATTAAAGCATAAATATATTAAAGTAATAAAGTGCCAACCCATATAAAACATCATAGCAATAAAAATAACAGCAAAACAAACTATAAAACAGTGAATAAAAAATAAGAGGAAATTGGAATCTTTGAAAATGTGTCAGAAATATTTAAAACTGTCATCTTTAGCTTTTGTAGGTGTATTATCAATTATTGTCCTCGTCATTATTACAGGAATAATTTTAACAACACGTTTAAATGGGTCTCATCTGGTACGACTTAATGAAAACTCACAAAATAGTCCTGAAGAATTTATGAATAATGAGAGTGGTGTTACTATAGAAAATATTTTAAATAGTCAAAACAATAATAGTAATTTGTATACTGCAGAAGAGGAAGAATATATTAAAAAACACCCAAAGAATATTTTTAGAAAGCATATTTTAACAAGTAATTTAGATTCAACTACTCCAACTTATGTTAATGATTCTAGCTATGAATTAGATGTTATCACCAATAATACAAAAAATAATAATCTTAAAGTCGTATTGTATAATAATCCTATAAATTACGTAAATATAAGTACTTTTGTTTTAAATATGATGTCAACAGAAAAATTAAACATTGATGGATATGGAAGTGAGAAAAAAGTGCAAATAAATGATTATAACCCACAAATAATAGATTTTGAAAAACGACAACATGTTAAAAAGGTAAGATGCTTAAATTTTTAAAATATAAAAGTTTAAACCTAATTTTTAGTTATCAGATTGCTAGTGATTAATTTACAATTAAAATATCTTTTTTTTCTTAAATGTTTCTTGTTGAAACTTATTTTTTAAATTAAGTTCTTACATTGTTTTTTTTTTAATTCTCAAATGATATTGAATATATCGTATTGGTGAAATGAAAGCTCAATTGATTTTGCATCGATTTGTTTTTATCATTTTTTTACCCGAAAAATGTATAGTTTTCGAAATATTTGCACTAGAAAAAAGTGAAAAAGACAAATCTTTGAAATTCATGGTTTCAATGTGCTTTTATTACAGTATAAATTCAAAATAGGTGCTAGAAATGCTAAAGTTCAGTTTTAAAAATGAGGATTAATATCGAGCACTTTTCGAGAAAAATAGGGTTAAAGTCTGAAAATGAGTAAAAAACTGACAATATTTTGGATTTGAGGCCTGATAACTTTTGAACGGTAAGAGGTTCAGAGGCATGTATTTCTATATTCTTTCACAAATTGTTTGTATAAATCTGTCTCGTGTATGGGGTGATCAGTTCTCAATTTCAATCGAGAGAAATTTTTGTAATTAAATATTACCAAGGGCTGCCAGATTACAAATTTTTTTCTTTTACGATTTTACAAAAAAACAGGTAATTTCGGGAAATTAAAAAAAAAATATTAAAATAAATAAATATAAAAAAATTAATCCACTTGAGAATATCATTAGCAATAAATTCACTTAACTTCACTCTTTGATACTCTTAATTAACTTGAAAAACTTGGATTTTCACAATAAAAATACTTCAGTAAAACAAAAATTAATTAAATTAAAAATAACAATAAAAAACCAATAACAAAATATTTAAATTAGAAATTCATATAATATTAAGGGAAATTTCTCTATAAAAGATAAAAAATATCTATGATATTTACTAAAGTAGTTTTAATCAAGGATTTTTTATGTTTTCAACGTTAGATTGAATTATTGAATTTAAATATTTCTTTTGTTTTATACCTTATAAATTTATTTCACCCTCAGTTTTTGAACAATAAAGAAAACGAAATTTAGTTTAATTGTTGGTAGGATAATCTAATAAAATATTTTCTTTCTATTTTGATATTCAATATTTCAATTGTATTATCCAATTAAATAAAATGATAAGTTAACAAATATAAATATACCTACATATGTATAATATGTATGTATTCATTCAATTCATACCAAAATTCAAAATCATATTGAAAACATAATTTTATATATCAAACATCAAATATTAAATTTAATACAAATGAAATATAAAATTAACGATTACGTATGTACATATAAATATTAAAAATAATCAATTTAAATTTTAAAATAAAATTAAAAATATTGAATAGGTATCATACATATTGTCATAAATTCATTGGCAGTACTTGCAATAGTTACGGCAAACCTGAAATTATCATTTTCTTTTATACTCATTACTCATTTTCCCGCTGAAACAATCACACGAATCAATCAACATTTAGAATTAGTTAATAGTTACCACTTTGAGCGGAAATCGACTTCGCATCAACTTTATATTTCATTCATACTTCGGTTTTTCATATTTCATAAAAACAAATGGCGACAACTGAATAAATCATTTGTCTTCACGGTGCGTGATGTACATATTTCTTTTTGCCAAAATAAAAAAATAAAATAAAAACTTCAAAAGAACCGGATGATTCATTCTTAGAAATAAAAAAATTAGCAAGCAAAAATTGGAATATCTCATTAAAACTCGAAAATTTTTAGTAAAAAGTGAGGGTTTTTTTTTATTTCGCGAGCGCTGAAATATGTTGCAAAAAGTAGAACTGGTTTTTTTGAGAAAAAAATTGTCTTTGACCTTGAATATCTAGCCATTGAGAATAGACCCTCCCCTTCCTATTACATTTTTATCATTTCTCATCGAGATCTACCGCCCTGTTCAGTTTGGAATACAAACTGTGAAACGCCCTGTATTTGAAACTGATCTTCCAAGTAAATTTTGTTTCCTCCCACTGTGAAAACGTGAAAACAAGTATGCTGAGAAAATTTAATGAAATGTTTTCAGTGTATTTATTCACACACATCCAAACATGTCAAAATGCCTGATCGCTCGGACCGGAGCCGTCCGTATCAGATGTGTATCAATCGATCTTTAAATGATTATTTGATCGACGAAAGTGTCGGAAGTATGTAAATAAATGTAAATAAAAATTAAAGAAATGACAAGAATACGCAATAAAAAACAATTACCTAAAAAATAATTTACTATATTGAATGTATAGTACATATGTACATACGTATATATGTATGTATGTATGCACAAAATGTGAAGATATAATACATAAGGAGTGTCCCGAAAAGTTTTGCACGGTTTTCAAGTAAATAAAATAATAATTTTTAATACATACTCATATAACTTAAGTGATAGGTAAAATTTATCTATCAACTCGTCTTTAAAACCTATAGAAAGAAGGATTATTTGTAAATTTATTTATTATTAAAAATGAGTTCAAAACGTGAAGAAGTGCGACAATTGATTTTGCGCTATTATAGCGAAAATTCACAACAAATGCCTGATTATAGATGATGAGTCATATTTAAAGTATGATTTTTCGGTACTACCTGGTCCTCAATTTTACCATGCACGTGATAAGGAGAATATACCCGATACTTTAAAAAAAATTTCTGTTGAGAAGTATGATAAGAAAGTGTTGTTTTGGCAAGCTATTTGCCAATGTGGTCGTAAAAGTCGTCCTTTTTTCACCGAAGGGACAGTAAATCAAACAACCTATGAGAAAGAGTGCCTACAAAAAAGCTTATTGCTTTTCATTAGATCATACGAGAAAGGAATTTTATTTTGGCCTGACTTAGCTACCGCGCATTACGCTCGGGCTGCTTTAAAGTGGTATGAAACCAATGGGATATGTTTCGTAGGAAAAACAATAAATCCACCGAATGTTCCAGAACTGCGCCCAATAGAAAGATATTGGGCTATAGTCAAAAATAAACTACGTAAGGAAGGACAAGCAGCAGTGTCCTTACAAGAGTTTCGGAATTTGTGGATTGCTGGCAGCAAAACAGTAAAAAAAGAAACAGTGCAAAATCTGATGATGTCGGTGAAACGAAAAGTCCGCAATTTCAGTAGAAAAAAATTAGTTAAGTTAGATTAAGTGTATAATTTGTTAGTAAACTAAGTAAGAATAAATAAAAAATAATTAAAAAAAATTTTCAACAATTTGTATTAATTCTGCAAAAAAAACTAAACCGTGCAAAACTTTTCGGGACACTCCTTATATCAAAATAATAATTTTTATTTTTGTATGAAGCAGAAAAATTTTAATCACATGGAGAAAGTTCTTATTAATTAGTTTATTTTCGTTTTTATAAATTTTTCTGTTTCACTAGATATTGGTAGTAATAGATAGTAATATGTATTTATAACATTTTCAAAAAATAATAAAATAATTTAACTTTTTTTTTTTTAATGCTGTTTATTGTAGTTTAAATATACCTCAATATTATACATCAATGAACATTAAAACAAATATGTATCATTCATTAACCATTTCCTGTAAATTTGTTCATGATAATATTTAAACCTATTTGAAAAAAAAAAAATTCAAATAAAATTGGTTGAGATATGTATGTACGTAATTAATCCGAGTATAATAGCTTATCCATTTGTTGTGAAACCATTTGTTTAGATTACATTTCATAGACAAAAACGTTTTTATTCGTTTTAATTTTAATTTCATAAGTAGTAATGATTGCATGTCAAAATATTCAACTGATGGACAATTAAAAGTATTTTTTTTTATTTATTCACATATAATAAATATAATTTTGAAGTCGATATACCTATACTCTGTTCACAAAGTTTTTTCAGTACAGGTCTTATGGAAGAGTTCATTTTTATTCAGTGTCGTTACATTTAATAGGAGTATACTAAGCTACTCATACTCCAACCCATTATATGTGCAACGAGACGCTGGAAAACAGAAAAAAACAATAACAGCCATCCCTTTGTTGTCGCCAGTAACACAGTTGTACTGCGACTGATTATTTTTCTTATATTTCAATTCTCTGGATGAACAAAAATTAACAAAATGAATTATGAAGAAAGATAAAAATGATGAAAAAATTCATGCGCGCACACGCTGATGAGCTAAAAGTTGGTTGATTGATATTCGAGATGTGTGTATAAAAAGTAGAATAAATAATAAGTAATCGCAAGTTAGTGTTACTGTGTAATAATTATATTACTTAATAGTAGTACCGTTCTTAATAATAAAAAATTAAATTTTATTATTCTAATTTACTGCATTTATTTATACATTTACAAGTTTGCATATGATATGATGTAGCATATAAAAACAATAAATTATGTTTTATTTGAAAAAATGTTTTTTACATATTATAAATTTATACAATTAATTGTGTACACATATTCCTTTGGAATAGAAATGCATTTTGTGATAAATAATCACTCTATAGAAAAAATGTATATAATTGATACTTTTATATTTTATACATAATGGGTAATTCTTTTCTTAAAATATGTGTAAAAAGAATCGCACGATACCCTAATATTACAGCACAAAAATGTTTCTTAAAAATTCTGCAAAGTGTTGGGTAATTTTAAAATTCTTATCATCAACAAATTGAATTTAAAAAACAATGGAATATATACATTAGTATTGGTACTGATAAGGATAATGTAAATTATCTTTTCATTCATACGATCAGCTATAAAACAAAAAAGTAAAACTCGTAATCCCTTTCACTTTCAGTTATCTGTTTGTAGGATATGATGTGAATGCAATGTTTTTGGGTTTTTACATTTTCTTATTTTATAGGAATAATTTAAATCTAACATTACACATTCATAACATTTTCTATTTAATAAATTTTTAATAATAATTAAATTAAAAAAAAAAATATGTATTAAAATTTTTCTTTATTGGGAAACAATTTTTACAAAGTATAAAATTTTATAAAATTTGAAAACAGATGTATAAACGGCAACACTTATCAAAAAGTTCATCCGATTTTAGATACAAAATATAAACTAAAGGGTAACACTGTCGGTGACGAAAATAAGAAACACATTTATCTAATTACTCAAAGAAGAAACACGACAAAATATGTCCATAAGACCTGTACTGAAAAAACTTTGTGAACAGAGTATAGGTATATCGACTTCAAAATTTCACTAATAATAGCTTAGACAGTTCTCCACAAATTCGCAATTTACAGGAAAAAATAACATTCAATGTTAACGGTAAAAAAAACAAAAGTTTAATGTTCAAAATTATTTGTGCATAACATTTTTTGTTCAGAATTATTTGTGCAACATGAAAAAGTGTAAATGTAGTCTTAAAAATACGTTTTTCTTTTGTTTTTTTTTTATTTACATAAAAGGTTGTTAAATTTTACTTATTCTCTTTATTCAGTATTCTGTGTTGCTCCTTTAGCATCTATAACGTTTTGAAGTCGTCGGGGCATGGAATCTATTAATGTTTTCAGAAGATCAACAGCAATTTGGCTCCATGCGGTTTTGAAATCCTCCCAAGCTTCCAAACGTTTTCTGTCAATTTGACAAGGCATTTTCAATTTTAAATATTGCCACAAATTTTCTATTACGTTCAAATCGGGACTTTGTGGAGGCCATTTCAAACATTTCTGACCGACGTCACGCAGATAATTTCTTAATTTTTGGTGGGTTATGAAATATGTTGCAAAAAGTGACACTGGTTACTTTTCGAAAAAAAATTTCTTTGACCTTAAATATATCGGTAGCCATTGAGAATAGACTAACTCCCCCCCCCCCCCCCTATTCGATTTTTTTCATTTCTCATCGAGATCTACCACCACGTTCAGTTTGGCACACGAAACGTGAAACATCCTGTATAATATATGTACATATACATGGTGTATTTTTTCTACGTACATTAATTGGTACCACGATATTCTCTGGACTATTTTAAGAAAAAAATTATACTAGTAAAAATTTCTATCGTGTCTATTTTCGCCGCTAGAGGGCGTTTTAAATTATGAGTTTTGTACGAGACCTCCCAGTACTAAATCGCCTGTAACTTTTTCTACACCCTATGCATCGAAATTTTTTTTTCTACTATCGATGGGTATTGATATTACCTTTCATTTTATGCATTACTTATTGTATGTAAGAATTCCATTTTCAAGAAAAAGGACCATAAATTTGAAATTTATGATTTTTTTTTTCAAAAATTTTGTCAATTAATTCGGTTCCTGAAAAAAAAATTCACTACCGAAAAAAATTTTTATATTTATTTTGAAAGCCAATTATGTGTAAAATAAAACAAAAAAAATTCGAGTTCAATAACGTCATCGTAATTAAGGATCACAGGTGTGCTAAAAGGGTCAAAAATGTACCTGCATTAAAATGCAAACGATTTATTATGGGCAAAACTTTGTTTAAATAACAAAACATACTTTTATTTTTTATTTTAAGTTAAGTTTATTTAAGTTTTGCCCAAAATAAATTTTGGTGCTTAAGAGAATGACAAGCCTAATATTGTGCAGAAATTTCAAGTCAATCGGTTTCTAGAGTCCCGAGATATTCAACTTTAAAAACGAAAACGGTCAAAAATTTAATGGAGTGTTACAATAATAAATAATACGGTATAATATACATAAGTATAAGGTTTTCAAATATGAAGAATTTGTAGAAATTTTAAATATTGTACATTTTATTTTTCAATTTAATTCATTCTTTCGGCGTCACCTTGGAGGTAGAATAATTGACGCGTTTATCCCTAGGATTGCCTGATCAAGATTGTCAAAGTTTTAGCCGTGCGTATACAAATGTATACCATACATTTTATATGGAAATTTAGAAATTTTTTTTTCAAAAAGATGTATCAGCATCCCGTGGACCAAAACCCGTAAATTTTTGACCCAGATATTTGTTGAAGTGTCTTCTTTAAAATTGTCTTTTTTGGTTATCCTGTCACTATCATAGTTTTTGAGGAAAAGGACGCAATACCTAAAAAAACATGTAAAGACACTTATTTGGCAGTGCGTATACAAATGTATACCATACATTTTATTTATATGGAAATTTCGAAATTTTTTTTTCAAAAAGATGTAATAACTAATAAAAATAATATTTTTATATTAAAATCTTTATTGAAGTGTTCTTCTTAGTGTTCTTTCTATTGAAGTCCTATGTTTTTTTTCTATTTTTCGAGATAAAATGGAAAATAAAGTTAAAAATGTTAAAAATTTTCATGATTTTTCGCGTATTTTGTCCTTTTGGTTGAAAATTATAGTATGTACTTACAAAATTACTGTACAAGAGAGCTCAATAGCAACACTTCAACAAATATTTTAATCCAAAAATATTAGGTTTTGGTTCAGAGTATGCTGAGATATGGATCTTCAAAGTCAAAAGTAGATGTTTGCCTTCATGAATGTAGAAAAATGTATGAAACATCATGTTTTTGATGTTGTTTTGTATTTTATCTTGAAAACTAAAAAAAGTACAACAATACCTTAAAGGACAACACTAAAGAGAACACTTTGATAAATATTTTATAATAAACATATGTATTAGTTTTTGGTCTACAGGATGCTGAGATAGAGATCTTTGAAGTTTAAATTGAAGTTAAGTTTATGTTTGGTCTCGCAAATGTATGAAAATTTTTCGTCTCCTTAGCTTGTTTTGCACTTTATCTCAAAAACTAAAAATAGTACAAAAAAATCGCATGGGGTGATCAAAGAGGACCCTTCAACAAATATTAGGGTCAAAAGATTACGGGTTTTGGTCCACGGGATGCTGAGATATCGCTTTTCGACAAAAATTTTCTAAATTTCCATATAAAATGTATGGTATACATTTGTATACGCACGGCCAAATTTGTGTTTTTGCATAAACAAGAATATTTTGCTCTACCGATTTTGAGCTAGGACTTTGAAAATTGGGGTGTATAGTGAGGACCCTCCAATGAAGGAATTGGTGAAGTTTCAAGTTTCCCTAGCTCGAAGGGATTATATTTAAATTAAGGCTCAAAGTCCGAATGTATACATTTGTATACGTTCAGGCAATCCTAGGGTTAAGAAAAAGTAGTATTCAAAAATACTGAATATGATTTTTAGTAAAATATTAGATGTATCATCAAATAATCACTGAAATCTAAATTCTATGTAAAATCACAATTTTTCTAATATTTAGAATATAAAAAATTAGCACTAAAACCCAAAATGCACTTGCTTCAATCCAACAACAGTTAGTAAAATAGGCTTTTATGAGTAGTATATACTATATTTCATATTCATCATCACCGATCACCATTCCCGCATACAAAATGTGTTGCTAATATATCTATATACTTAGCTATTTGCAGCATAACTATACATAACTTTTATATACTGTTTACGTTACTTTATCATCACGCATACTACAAAAATTGCAATTTTCTTTACATTGAGTTTATACAGTTTATACTAGCTGTGTAATTCTTATTTAAAGCCAAAAGTATGCAAAAAAATTTATGTGATATGAAAAATTAGTAATGAAATTTTATGAAAAATTAACAATTTGTTTTATTTATAATAATTCAACCACGTAACCAATTTTCCTGAATTTTTTTTTAAACTTTTTGGAAAAGGTTATATATTTAGATCTTATAAAAACAAATCACAGTATCTAAACGTTTTAATACATGAAAAAAGCGTGAAAAGTTTAGTTAATTTTTGTTTTTTCTGTACCTTCGAAAATCGAATATAAAAAAATTTAAGGACCAAAATTAAAAAATGTGTTAAATTTAATTATCTCTAAACTAAATTACTGGAATATCGATAGTGCAGTTCGATTTAATATTTCTTTTGTTTTACACCTTATAAATTTAATTTAACATCTGTTTTTGAAAAATAAAAAAAACGAAATTTAGTTTAATTGTTGGTAGGTATTTCAGTAACATAATCTAATAAAATATTTTCTTTCTATTTTGATATTCAATATTTCAATTGTATTATCCAATAAAACAAATTTTATTTTTATTATTTTTTTTATGTAATGTAATTTTATGTAAAAATCCAAAAGCGTTATGTTTTTTTATAAGAAAAATGATTAAAACTTTGTTTGATTAAGAATTTCGAAAATATTCAAATTTAAATTAAAATGAAAACTAGTCAAATTTGATTATTTGATTTTAAAGAATTAAATTAAAGTAACGTAACGAAATAATAAACAATTACATACAGGAGTGGAATTTCTTTTGAACGTCTAACAAACTTTCTGCCATCTGGACTCATTCTAATTATCTTCGTTTTATCACTCCACAATATAAATTTCTACTGATTTTCGGTCCAATGCAGATGAGACCTGGCGAAAAGTTTTCTTTTCTCTCTATTTGTAACAGATATATGTACTAATGGCTTCTTTATAGAAATGCTTTCGTATAATCCTAATTTCGTTTAGACATCTTCTGACACTCCTTATAGATAAATTTTCAGACATATGTATGTATAATAATGTTATATATCAAACATCAAATAAATATTTTATTAAAAATGAAATATAAAATTAACAATCACGTATAATTATTAAAAATAATAAATTTAAATTTCAAAATAAAATTAAAAATATTGAATAGTTACGGCATTCCTCAAATTTAATCATTTTCTTTTATACTCATCTCATCTTCCCGCTGACACGAATCAAACAACATTTACTACTTTAAGCGGACATAGGCTGCGCAACAACTTTATATTTCATTCATACTTCGGTTTTTCATATTTCATAAAAACAAATGGCGACAACTGAATAAATCATTTGTCTTCACGTGCGTGATGTACATATTTCTTTTTGCCAAAATAAAAAAATAAAATAAAAACTTCAAAAGAACCGGATGATTCATTCTTAGAAATAAAAAAATTAGCAATCAAAAATTGGAATATCTCATTAAAACTCGAAAATTTTTATGATATTTTCAATTTATGTTACTTTTTTATCAAATACATATAAATATACAGGAATGTGGAGTTCGTACGAAAACTTCCTTTTTAGAGTTTTTTTTTTGTCAAAAAACAAAAGTTAAAATGAATTCTGCACAATTTGAAACATCCTGTTCTGCTGCCTACCATTCTCCACAAAATTCTTTTTAATATGAAAAAGTTCCCTGAAACAGAACACAAGTTACAGGGCATCAATGTTAACGTTACAAATGTAAACTCATTGTTGCCCTTAAAAAAGCATGAGGAAGTAGTAAATTGAAATTTGGCAAGGATATTTTTCAATAGGGCATAATTTATAAATGCACAAAAAAGCCGATTTTTTAAAAAATTAACACACATCCTTAAAAAAAGTATGCAACATAATTTTTCAAGTGTTTTTCCATTTGATGCTTTCTATTAACTGTACAGTGTTACGATCATGATGTAAAATTTAGTTTAATACTTTTATACGCTGAATCGTTCAAATATCTAATTGAAAGTATGAAATTCCTTTCAATATATTTTTTAAAAAATAGTATATTATGGCATTATTTCTTGAATGGCAAGAATATCTTCGTTTAAGTTTTTATTATAAGTATTCGCAAAACATTGCCTTTAATGGTACAAAATTATTGAAACAAATTCCTTTGACGTTGGAATGCATTCTAATCCGAACTATCGAATCAAGTGAAATGCTGTTGAGTTTATTTCTTGCTTTTATTTTAACTGTGTTCATGTATGAAAATGCACTTTCTGCTAAAGCATAACTTGCTGCATATTGAGTTTTAACTTCTAGTAATTGGATCCAAAAATTAACACCATTTACCGACTGTTTTACTAAATGTTCCTTCCAATTATTCGTTGGTAACAAAAAAAGAAAAGAAAATAAATCAATTCTTGAAAAAATTCAGAAATAATTGTTACCAAATACTATGCAAAAACCGGGTTCTAGGGTTTAGGACTACATGTCAGAAAATACTCCTCTTAACACTCCATTCAATTTTTGACCGTTTTCGTCAAAAATCCGTTTTCAAAGTTGAATATCTCGGGACCCTGTGGTCCGATTGACTTGAAATTTTCTACAAAACTCTCTTTGGTACCAACAAGATCCCTGCAACAGGGTGCTAAACAAAAAAGTCACAAAAATCAATTTTAAGTATCAAAATGTTACACTTTTTGACTCCTTATAAAAGTGTTCCCGTGGGACTAGAGAGCTAAAATTTGGCCAGGATATTCCTTGAAGGGTCTAATGTTATGTGAATTTTGAACGGTGGAAATCCGTTCAATAGGGCAAAAGGTTTAGAGTAAAATACAAAACAAGTCATTTTTCTAAAAATACTTTTTTCTATCCTTATATGGAGCCCTCCTTAATTCGTACATTGACCCTCAATTTTTGGACTATTTTCTGACCTATTTGAATTTGACTCAAATCGGTCTATTAGAGCCTGAGATATAAGAGTTTAAAGTTGGAAAGTCACATATCTTTCCATATACAAATTTAAATAAAATATATTAAAAAAACTTTTAAAATAAATAACTTTTATAAATAAAATGCACTAAAAATTAAAAAATAATTTTTCTTTCTCAGTGATGTATACAAGAAATGTTTCATTGCAAAATAAAAAATGATAGAACCCAGATTAAATCCTCTGTTCATAAAGTTTTTTCAGTACAGGTCTTATGGACATATTTTGTCTTGTTTCTTCTTTGAGTAATTAGATAAATGTGTTTCTTATTTTCGTCACCGACAGTGTTACCCTTTAGTTTATATTTTGTATCTAAAATCGGATGAACTTTTTGATAAGTGTTGCCGTTCATACATCTGTTTTCAAATTTTATAAAATTTTATACTTTGTAAAAATTGTTTCCCAATAAAGAAAAATTTTAATACATGATTTTTTTTTTAATTTAATTATTATTAAAAATTTATTAAATAGAAAATGTTATGAATGTGTAATGTTAGATTTAAATTATTCCTATAAAATAAGAAAATGTAAAAACCCAAAAACATTGCATTCACATCATATCCTACAAACAGATAACTGAAAGTGAAAGGGATTACGAGTTTTACTTTTTTGTTTTATAGCTGATCGTATGAATGAAAAGATAATTTACATTATCCTTATCAGTACCAATACTAATGTATATATTCCATTGTTTTTTAAATTCAATTTGTTGATGATAAGAATTTTAAAATTACCCAACACTTTGCAGAATTTTTAAGAAACATTTTTGTGCTGTAATATTAGGGTATCGTGCGATTCTTTTTACACATATTTTAAGAAAAGAATTACCCATTATGTATAAAATATAAAAGTATCAATTATATACATTTTTTCTATAGAGTGATTATTTATCACAAAATGCATTTCTATTCCAAAGGAATATGTGTACACAATTAATTGTATAAATTTATAATATGTAAAAAACATTTTTTCAAATAAAACATAATTTATTGTTTTTATATGCTACATCATATCATATGCAAACTTGTAAATGTATAAATAAATGCAGTAAATTAGAATAATAAAATTTAATTTTTTATTATTAAGAACGGTACTACTATTAAGTAATATAATTATTACACAGTAACACTAACTTGCGATTACTTATTATTTATTCTACTTTTTATACACACATCTCGAATATCAATCAACCAACTTTTAGCTCATCAGCGTGTGCGCGCATGAATTTTTTCATCATTTTTATCTTTCTTCATAATTCATTTTGTTAATTTTTGTTCATCCAGAGAATTGAAATATAAGAAAAATAATCAGTCGCAGTACAACTGTGTTACTGGCGACAACAAAGGGATGGCTGTTATTGTTTTTTTCTGTTTTCCAGCGTCTCGTTGCACATATAATGGGTTGGAGTATGAGTAGCTTAGTATACTCCTATTAAATGTAACGACACTGAATAAAAATGAACTCTTCCATAAGACCTGTACTGAAAAAACTTTGTGAACAGAGTATAGGTATATCGACTTCAAAATTATATTTATTATATGTGAATAAATAAAAAAAAATACTTTTAATTGTCCATCAGTTGAATATTTTGACATGCAATCATTACTACTTATGAAATTAAAATTAAAACGAATAATAACGTTTTTGTCTATGAAATGTAATCTAAACAAATGGTTCCACAACCTGTACTGAAAAAACTTTGTGAACAGAGTATAGTAGCAAAGATAGTAAAAGAACATTAAGATATACCAACAGTACAATAAGTACAAAATAAAGCTTTTAGATGAAGGACCATGCCACAGCGAGAAATCTGCTCGTTATACTTTTTCTTAAAGCAGTCATATCGTAATATGTGTGTATACTATGGGTATACATGCGCTTGTGCTCTGCGTTTACATATACACACAGAGTCGTTTACATGGCGTAGTGATCTTCTTTGTGTACATATATACGAAAGAATGAAACCTTACAAAAACAAAAATGTATGTGTATAAGTATATTTTTTTTATTATAATACGATGCCTCAACTTTTATTATTTTACCTATAAGTACAAAAACATAATGCTCAATTTTATTTTATTATTTGGACGTACCAAATTAATATGACAACTTATTGTTTTTAATCACTTATAACTAATTTGTGATTAAAGTTACATGAAAATTATGTTCTAATGAAATGTAGAGAAGATTCTAAACTTTATTTTCTTCGAATATATTAAATATTTATGAGCAACGTAAATCAAAGAAAAAACGTGATAAATATTAAGTAACATAAAACTGAGAATCAATTTTCCCTGATATCTCCAAAAGTACTAGAAATTTCAAATTATAATGTTCTACAAATTTGTAGATTCTTATTATTGATGAAGAAGAACACATGTAGAGTCGTTTGTATGAAAAAACAAGAAAAGTTATTTTTATTATTATTAAAACTTGATTATTAATACAATGATATTTTACACTTTAATTTTATTACTTCAAAATAACTCTTCTTAATGTGGACCGAGAGAATGTCTGTGGTTCAAAATGATTTTAAAAACACGTTGTTAATTACCACTTTAATAATGAGTCACAGATTCACCGAAAAATAATGAAGAAAGTACATATACCCATTATATATGTATCACAATGAAAAATATAGCAGAAGGCTACCACGATTAAGCCGACTTATTGCTACCACGATTGAGCTGTGACTGAATAAACATACACTGAACTTTGCTGATGAATGCTGAATATGAGCTAGTACACACGATCACTGTCTTTACTATAAAGAGCCAGTACTCACACGAACATTCTCTCGCCCACCTTGAAAAGACCTACTTTTCAAAATTACTAGTTATCAATATGAATTATGAATATAATACAAAATAATACAAAAAATGAATTTCAATTAAGATACATACATGTATGATTAAATTTAACTTAAGTTTTATATGGAATTAATAAGCATAACTTTGCAATTGGACGTTTTATTAGTCCATTCTTGGTACGAACAGTGACGACTCTTACAAGTTGGTCATCTCCGGGATGTGTCTCAGTAATTCGTCCCATTAACCATTGTCCTGGTGGATAACTATTTTCTATTATCAAAACTAAATCTCCAATACAAAAATTTCGCTGCTGCGATTGCCACTTGACTCGTTGTTGAAGTATAGATAGATATTCCTTTTTCCATCTTCGCCAAAAATGTTGATGTAATTGTTGAACATATTTCCACCGGGAATTAAGACATTTTTCCTCAATCTTTATAGGTACCTCAGGTACTGACATTAATGAACACCCTGTAATGAAATGTCCAGGTGTTAAGGCCTCTAACAAATCTGAAGTTGCAGTCAGCGGTATCAATGGTCTGGAATTAAGATAGAATTCGATCTGACATAGAAGTGTATAAAATTCACTGAAGGTCAGATTTGAAGCTGATGCTACTCTTTTGAGATGAAATTTGACACTCTTAACTCCAGCCTCCCACAGCCTACCGAAATGTGGAGCGCCTGGAGGAATAAATTTCCATTTTATTTCATTCTCAGCAAAATAACGATGAATTGACTCTAAGTTTGAGGTATCTGAAAAATACTGATAAACATCTTTTAAGTGTCTTACCGCTCCTTTGAAATTTGTCCCATTATCGCTGTATAATGTGTGTATTGCTCCTCTACGAGCGACAAATCGTTTAAAACTGGCTATAAAGCCTTTAGTAGATAAATCATCAACTAGTTCTAGATGTATGGCTTTGGTAGACATACATATAAAGAGAGAAATATAACATTTTTGTTGTTTTGCTCCACGTCCTTTCCAAGTTCGCACACTGAATGGACCAGCGTAGTCCAGACCACTATGTAGAAAAACCTTACCCACTTGCAGTCGAGAGCTGGGCAGATTACCTAGTTTTTGTTTACTTGTTTCGGCACGATGACGTACGCAGATGACACAGTTATGAGTACATTGTCGAATAAGTCTTTTGACTCCAAAAATCCAAAATTTTAATAGAATAGTAGATTCCAATAATTGACCTCCAGCATGAAGAAGTTGATGATGATAATGATGAACTATCAGTTCGCTAAGTATATTATCTTTTGGCAATAATATTGGATGAGGTGATTAAATGAAATATTTGCATGTTTAAGCCTGCCTCCGACTCTTAAAATATTATTTTCATCTATAAATGGATTCAATGGCAATAATTTGTTTTTGGTCGAAAGAGTTTCTTCTTTTTTTATTGATGAAATTTCACTACCATATGCTTGATTTTGTACACGTTTCACCCAAATATATAAAGCATCATCTAGATCTCGGCTAGTGATAAAAACTAAATTTACTTTTACATGACGACATCTTTTACCAAATCGCATGATCCATACAGTAATACGTAATAGCTTAGACAATGAAGAATATCTATGTAGCAAATCAAAATTTATGTTATTAACTGCTGTTAATGTTTTAGTTCTTTTTTGTTCCAAATCTGTGTTATATGAAGTATGATGTGTTGACAAATCATAATGTGGATCTTGCAGGAAATCTGGACCATTCCACCAGATTTCACAAGAGATCAAATCTCGGGGGTAAACACCTCTTGATGCTGGATCTGCTGGGTTATGTCGTGATTCTATATATCGCCAACAGTTGAAAGCTAATATTTCCAAAATATATGAAGTTCGATTACCCATGAACGTACTCCACCTACGAGGAAAATCATTTAACCAAGCCAATACTATAGTCGAGTCAGACCAAGCATAGCATTCGTAAACATCGATATGTAAAACAGATTTTACCCAGGCGAACAATTTTGCAAGTAGATGTGCTGCGCAGAGCTCTAATCTGGCGATACTAATTTGCTTTGTAGGAGCAACCTTTGTTTTAGCTACTAACAAATTCATTTTGACTTGATTGTGGTCAATTATTCGGACGTAAATTGCAGCGGCGTAGGCTCTCTCGGAGGCGTCTGCAAACCCATGAAGTTGTATGTGTGAAGCTGCTTTCATTTGTAACCATGGCGGAACCTTAATATTACGAATATCAGTGAGTTGATCACGTATCAATGTCCACTTTGTTAATATATGAGGTGGTAGATTATCATCCCATGCAATGCCAGACATCCAAATTTCTTGCATTATTATTTTCGTTAATGAAATACAAGGAGCAAGAAGCCCAAGTGGATCAAAGATTCTTGAAATAATGGAAAGCACTATTCGTTTTGTCATGATCTGATCATTTGGTAAGTTCACGTTAAATGAAAAATAATCTTCTTTAGGACACCAATTCAATCCTAATGTTTTTACTATCGTGTCCTCTTCAAGTACTAGATGTGAATTATTTTCTCTTAGATCAACAGGTATACTGTCTAGAAATTCTGTGGAATTTGATGCCCATTTGTGAAGTTGGAAGTGACCTGAGTTCAATACCTTTATTATCTCTTCCTTATTCAAAATTGCGTCACTCACAGTGTCAGATGAATGCATAAGATCATCCACATAAAAACTATTGATCAATAGGTTGGAACCACGCTGATATAACTCTTCGTCTTTCGCTAGTTGTTGTAGTACCCTTAAGGACAAAAAAGGAGCACATGATGTTCCATATGTGACTGTATTTAATTTATATTCTTCTATCGGATCGTGAATAGAGAATCTCCATAGGATTTTTTGAAATTTTCTATCTTCATGATGTACTAAAATTTGTCTGAACATTTTTTGAATGTCTGCCACATAACCAATCTTAGCCTTACGGAATCTAACTAATATAGCTGTCAATTCACTATGAATTTTTGGACCAGTAAATAATAAATCATTCAAACTAACGGCATTTGTTGTTTTACTTGACCCATCAAAAACCACCCTAAGTTTTGTCGTAATACTCTGTTCTTTTATTATGCCATGATGAGGAAAGTAAAAATTAAGATCATGCTCTGGAGATATGCAAACCTTGGACATATGACCACTTTGTAAATAATCCTGCATAAATTCCTTGTATGCCAATTCATACTTTGAGTTTCTAGTAAAACGACGTTCTATACCATTTAACCTGTTTATTGCAATATTTTTAGAATTATGTAAATTGTTTGGAGGTTCCTTAAATGGCAGGCGGACCATATACTGTCCATTTGCTAAACGAATATGAGTAGTCCTGAAATGTTGTTCGCAAGCTTCTTCGTCAGGAGTTAAATGGGCACCTTGTTGTACCTCTTCAACTTCCCAAAATGTTTGTAACATTTTATCAATATTTATTGTAGTAGAAAAACAAGATACTTGTTGTTGTATTTCCACATTTCCAGATATGACCCATCCAAATGTAGTTTCTATGGCCATTAAGTGACCTTCCTCATCCATAAATTTTCCCCCAAGTAATGATCTAAACAAAGTGTCCGAACCTAAAATAATTTCAATTTCTCCTGGTACATTGAAACGAGGATCTGCTAGTTTAGTGATGTTTCGAATTTTAGAAGCTGTAAATGAATGAAGTTGTATTGTAGGAGAATCATGAGCGAATTTTAATCAAACAAATGCTGAAATGTTAAATTTTGTTGTGTTAAATATTGACTTCAATTGTAGCTCGACCTTGCCTCTCGATTGGAAATTATTAGTTTTAGAATTACCTATTCCTGATATGAGCATACGAGCATTCATTCTTTTTAGTTGCAAGCGTTGAATACAAGACTCTGATATTAAATTGACTTGAGACCCTGAATCAAGTAAGGCTCTACAATATTGAAAATTACCTGTTGAATCTTTGATCATTATTAGCGCAGTTGGAAGTATATTCATGCATTCATTAGAAAATTTATTACTGACAGTAAGAACTTGTGAATTATTTAAAGTAGGTATGTGTGTGATCGAACCTTTATCAATCCTATCTTCAGATTTAATATGTAATAGCGAATGATGCCTTTTACCACAGTATTTACACGTAGAAGTTGTTTTACATTCTTTAACGAAATGTTTTCCCTTCAAACAATTAAAGCACAGATTCTGTTTGCGTATCAAATTTTGACGTTGAGACATATCCATTTTAATAAAGGATGGACATGCATAAATATAATGATTTGATCTACATATAAAACATAATAGTACTGATGATGAATGTATATATCTAATTCGTTGTGGTATAGAGGATGCTTGTGTTGGGAGTGTACGTGAAGATTTGAAATCTTTTGAAGTTTTATATGTAGCTGATAGCTCATAAATTCTATTTTCTAAAAATTCAAGCAATTCATTGAATGTTGGTTGAGTCGTTGTTGCAGTTTTACGACGCCATAATTGTGTTGATTCTGCATCTAATTTCGTTGTTAACATGAAGTTTAACCAAGAATCCCATTGGTCTATTGGTAATTTCAATGCACCTAATGCATTCACAGATTCATGAAACAGGTTTGTCAAATTTCGAAGGCCATTAATGGAAACTATCTTTAATGGTGATGCATCGGTAAGAGCTTGCAAGTGTGAGTCTATTATAATGTTTCGACGATCATATTTCGATTTCAATAATTCAAATGCGACAGTATAATTTGCATCTGAAATTCCTAAATGTCGTAATACAGAAGCTGCTTCACCTCTTAAGGCGGTTTTCAAATATTGAAACTTTATTGATGATGAAAGAGTACTATTATTATGTACCATACTAACATATAAGTCGAAGAAGGATTGCCATTCGCAATAATCTCCACTAAAAGGTGGTATTTGTATGGTAGGCAATTGTACCTTAGGTTGAATTTCCGTAATAGTAGTTTCTCTATTAGAATTATTTACCTGTGAATTTGGAGTTGAAGAAACCAACCTTTCTAATACTTGTGACATCTGGTTCTGTGTTACACATATTGTCTCCAACGTTGTTGATAGATTTTGTGTTGTAATCGGAACGACACTTGGTTGTTCAGATTGTTCTGACATTATCACTGTTCTACATTTCACTGCAATAGAAAAATATTGTTCATCCACAACATACCGATATTCTAATTCTGTGTTTAATTGATTGTTTTCGGACAACGATTCAATTTCCGATTGTAATACATTAAATTCACTGTATATGGTATCGAGTCTTTCAAATCTTATTTTTATTTCTTCTGTATTAATAGGAACTACATTTAGCATATTATTTACGGATGTTTCTAATTTTGTTAAATTAGACTTAATAATCGACCGTTTCCTTTTTAATACATTCATATTTATTAATGATTCAATTAAATTCACACTTTAAAAATGAGTAAAAAATATATTATCCAATATGACGTCACAACGGACAATTTCGTAATTTAATGAATAACTTGCAATTAGCAAACCGGTAACACTGATTATGAAAATCCACGTGTGTAAATGCATGTACGTATAATCAACGAATAATGATTTTAGATTACACTTTTTTATGAACCAAATTATTTGATTGTTTATTCACAATATTTATTATTACACAATTTAAATGAAACTTATTATTTCACACGCTTTTAATTTATGAAATTTATGATGAAACCACCACTACATTCAATCGGTCCCTGCTCGGGCGCCATTATGTTGATGAAGAAGAACACATGTAGAGTCGTTTGTATGAAAAAACAAGAAAAGTTATTTTCCTTCGTAAATGTTATTTTTATTATTATTAAAACTTGATTATTAATACAATGATATTTTACACTTTAATTTTATTACTTCAAAATAACTCTTCTTAATGTGGACCGAGAGAATGTCTGTGGTTCAAAATGATTTTAAAAACACGTTGTTAATTACCACTTTAATAATGAGTCACAGATTCATCGAAAAATAATGAAGAAAGTACATATACCCATTATATATGTATCACAATGAAAAATATAGCAGAAGGCTACCACGATTAAGCCGACTTATTGCTACCACGATTGAGCTGTGACTGAATAAACATACACTGAACTTTGCTGATGAATGCTGAATATGAGCTAGTACACACGATCACTGTCTTTACTATAAAGAGCCAGTACTCACACGAACATTCTCTCGCCCACCTTGAAAAGACCTACTTTTCAAAATTACTAGTTATCAATATGAATTATGAATATAATACAAAATAATACAAAAAATGAATTTCAATTAAGATACATACATGTATGATTAAATTTAACTTAAGTTTTATATGGAATTAATAAGCATAACTTTGCAATTGGACGTTTTATTAGTCCATTCTTGGTACGAACAGTGACGACTCTTACAAGTTGGTCATCTCCGGGATGTGTCTCAGTAATTCGTCCCATTAACCATTGTCCTGGTGGATAACTATTTTCTATTATCAAAACTAAATCTCCAATACAAAAATTTCGCTGCTGCGATTGCCACTTGACTCGTTGTTGAAGTATAGATAGATATTCCTTTTTCCATCTTCGCCAAAAATGTTGATGTAATTGTTGAACATATTTCCACCGGGAATTAAGACATTTTTCCTCAATTTTTATAGGTACCTCAGGTACTGACATTAATGAACACCCTGTAATGAAATGTCCAGGTGTTAAGGCCTCTAACAAATCTGAAGTTGCAGTCAGCGGTATCAATGGTCTGGAATTAAGATAGAATTCGATCTGACATAGAAGTGTATAAAATTCACTGAAGGTCAGATTTGAAGCTGATGCTACTCTTTTGAGATGAAATTTGACACTCTTAACTCCAGCCTCCCACAGCCTACCGAAATGTGGAGCGCCTGGAGGAATAAATTTCCATTTTATTTCATTCTCAGCAAAATAACGATGAATTGACTCTAAGTTTGAGGTATCTGAAAAATACTGATAAACATCTTTTAAGTGTCTTACCGCTCCTTTGAAATTTGTCCCATTATCGCTGTATAATGTGTGTATTGCTCCTCTACGAGCGACAAATCGTTTAAAACTGGCTATAAAGCCTTTAGTAGATAAATCATCAACTAGTTCTAGATGTATGGCTTTGGTAGACATACATATAAAGAGAGAAATATAACATTTTTGTTGTTTTGCTCCACGTCCTTTCCAAGTTCGCACACTGAATGGACCAGCGTAGTCCAGACCACTATGTAGAAAAACCTTACCCACTTGCAGTCGAGAGCTGGGCAGATTACCTAGTTTTTGTTTACTTGTTTCGGCACGATAACGTACGCAGATGACACAGTTATGAGTACATTGTCGAATAAGTCTTTTGACTCCAAAAATCCAAAATTTTAATAGAATAGTAGATTCCAATAATTGACCTCCAGCATGAAGAAGTTGATGATGATAATGATGAACTATCAGTTCGCTAAGTATATTATCTTTTGGCAATAATATTGGATGAGGTGATTAAATGAAATATTTGCATGTTTAAGCCTGCCTCCGACTCTTAAAATATTATTTTCATCTATAAATGGATTCAATGGCAATAATTTGTTTTTGGTCGAAAGAGTTTCTTCTTTTTTTATTGATGAAATTTCACTACCATATGCTTGATTTTGTACACGTTTCACCCAAATATATAAAGCATCATCTAGATCTCGGCTAGTGATAAAAACTAAATTTACTTTTACATGACGACATCTTTTACCAAATCGCATGATCCATACAGTAATACGTAATAGCTTAGACAATGAAGAATATCTATGTAGCAAATCAAAATTTATGTTATTAACTGCTGTTAATGTTTTAGTTCTTTTTTGTTCCAAATCTGTGTTATATGAAGTATGATGTGTTGACAAATCATAATGTGGATCTTGCAGGAAATCTGGACCATTCCACCAGATTTCACAAGAGATCAAATCTCGGGGGTAAACACCTCTTGATGCTGGATCTGCTGGGTTATGTCGTGATTCTATATATCGCCAACAGTTGAAAGCTAATATTTCCAAAATATATGAAGTTCGATTACCCATGAACGTACTCCACCTACGAGGAAAATCATTTAACCAAGCCAATACTATAGTCGAGTCAGACCAAGCATAGCATTCGTAAACATCGATATGTAAAACAGATTTTACCCAGGCGAACAATTTTGCAAGTAGATGTGCTGCGCAGAGCTCTAATCTGGCGATACTAATTTGCTTTGTAGGAGCAACCTTTGTTTTAGCTACTAACAAATTCATTTTGACTTGATTGTGGTCAATTATTCGGACGTAAATTGCAGCGGCGTAGGCTCTCTCGGAGGCGTCTGCAAACCCATGAAGTTGTATGTGTGAAGCTGCTTTCATTTGTAACCATGGCGGAACCTTAATATTACGAATATCAGTGAGTTGATCACGTATCAATGTCCACTTTGTTAATATATGAGGTGGTAGATTATCATCCCATGCAATGCCAGACATCCAAATTTCTTGCATTATTATTTTCGTTAATGAAATACAAGGAGCAAGAAGCCCAAGTGGATCAAAGATTCTTGAAATAATGGAAAGCACTATTCGTTTTGTCATGATCTGATCATTTGGTAAGTTCACGTTAAATGAAAAATAATCTTCTTTAGGACACCAATTCAATCCTAATGTTTTTACTATCGTGTCCTCTTCAAGTACTAGATGTGAATTATTTTCTCTTAGATCAACAGGTATACTGTCTAGAAATTCTGTGGAATTTGATGCCCATTTGTGAAGTTGGAAGTGACCTGAGTTCAATACCTTTATTATCTCTTCCTTATTCAAAATTGCGTCACTCACAGTGTCAGATGAATGCATAAGATCATCCACATAAAAACTATTGATCAATAGGTTGGAACCACGCTGATATAACTCTTCGTCTTTCGCTAGTTGTTGTAGTACCCTTAAGGACAAAAAAGGAGCACATGATGTTCCATATGTGACTGTATTTAATTTATATTCTTCTATCGGATCGTGAATAGAGAATCTCCATAGGATTTTTTGAAATTTTCTATCTTCATGATGTACTAAAATTTGTCTGAACATTTTTTGAATGTCTGCCACATAACCAATCTTAGCCTTACGGAATCTAACTAATATAGCTGTCAATTCACTATGAATTTTTGGACCAGTAAATAATAAATCATTCAAACTAACGGCATTTGTTGTTTTACTTGACCCATCAAAAACCACCCTAAGTTTTGTCGTAATACTCTGTTCTTTTATTATGCCATGATGAGGAAAGTAAAAATTAAGATCATGCTCTGGAGATATGCAAACCTTGGACATATGACCACTTTGTAAATAATCCTGCATAAATTCCTTGTATGCCAATTCATACTTTGAGTTTCTAGTAAAACGACGTTCTATACCATTTAACCTGTTTATTGCAATATTTTTAGAATTATGTAAATTGTTTGGAGGTTCCTTAAATGGCAGGCGGACCATATACTGTCCATTTGCTAAACGAATATGAGTAGTCCTGAAATGTTGTTCGCAAGCTTCTTCGTCAGGAGTTAAATGGGCACCTTGTTGTACCTCTTCAACTTCCCAAAATGTTTGTAACATTTTATCAATATTTATTGTAGTAGAAAAACAAGATACTTGTTGTTGTATTTCCACATTTCCAGATATGACCCATCCAAATGTAGTTTCTATGGCCATTAAGTGACCTTCCTCATCCATAAATTTTCCCCCAAGTAATGATCTAAACAAAGTGTCCGAACCTAAAATAATTTCAATTTCTCCTGGTACATTGAAACGAGGATCTGCTAGTTTAGTGATGTTTCGAATTTTAGAAGCTGTAAATGAATGAAGTTGTATTGTAGGAGAATCATGAGCCAATTTTAATAAAACAAATGCTGAAATGTTAAATTTTGTTGTGTTAAATATTGACTTCAATTGTAGCTCGACCTTGCCTCTCGATTGGAAATTATTAGTTTTAGAATTACCTATTCCTGATATGAGCATACGAGCATTCATTCTTTTTAGTTGCAAGCGTTGAATACAAGACTCTGATATTAAATTGACTTGAGACCCTGAATCAAGTAAGGCTCTACAATATTGAAAATTACCTGTTGAATCTTTGATCATTATTAGCGCAGTTGGAAGTATATTCATGCATTCATTAGAAAATTTATTACTGACAGTAAGAACTTGTGAATTATTTAAAGTAGGTATGTGTGTGATCGAACCTTTATCAATCCTATCTTCAGATTTAATATGTAATAGCGAATGATGCCTTTTACCACAGTATTTACACGTAGAAGTTGTTTTACATTCTTTAACGAAATGTTTTCCCTTCAAACAATTAAAGCACAGATTCTGTTTGCGTATCAAATTTTGACGTTGAGACATATCCATTTTAATAAAGGATGGACATGCATAAATATAATGATTTGATCTACATATAAAACATAATAGTACTGATGATGAATGTATATATCTAATTCGTTGTGGTATAGAGGATGCTTGTGTTGGGAGTGTACGTGAAGATTTGAAATCTTTTGAAGTTTTATATGTAGCTGATAGCTCATAAATTCTATTTTCTAAAAATTCAAGCAATTCATTGAATGTTGGTTGAGTCGTTGTTGCAGTTTTACGACGCCATAATTGTGTTGATTCTGCATCTAATTTCGTTGTTAACATGAAGTTTAACCAAGAATCCCATTGGTCTATTGGTAATTTCAATGCACCTAATGCATTCACAGATTCATGAAACAGGTTTGTCAAATTTCGAAGGCCATTAATGGAAACTATCTTTAATGGTGATGCATCGGTAAGAGCTTGCAAGTGTGAGTCTATTATAATGTTTCGACGATCATATTTCGATTTCAATAATTCAAATGCGACAGTATAATTTGCATCTGAAATTCCTAAATGTCGTAATACAGAAGCTGCTTCACCTCTTAAGGCGGTTTTCAAATATTGAAACTTTATTGATGATGAAAGAGTACTATTATTATGTACCATACTAACATATAAGTCGAAGAAGGATTGCCATTCGCAATAATCTCCACTAAAAGGTGGTATTTGTATGGTAGGCAATTGTACCTTAGGTTGAATTTCCGTAATAGTAGTTTCTCTATTAGAATTATTTACCTGTGAATTTGGAGTTGAAGAAACCAACCTTTCTAATACTTGTGACATCTGGTTCTGTGTTGCACATATTGTCTCCAACGTTGTTGATAGATTTTGTGTTGTAATCGGAACGACACTTGGTTGTTCAGATTGTTCTGACATTATCACTGTTCTACATTTCACTGCAATAGAAAAATATTGTTCATCCACAACATACCGATATTCTAATTCTGTGTTTAATTGATTGTTTTCGGACAACGATTCAATTTCCGATTGTAATACATTAAATTCACTGTATATGGTATCGAGTCTTTCAAATCTTATTTTTATTTCTTCTGTATTAATAGGAACTACATTTAGCATATTATTTACGGATGTTTCTAATTTTGTTAAATTAGACTTAATAATCGACCGTTTCCTTTTTAATACATTCATATTTATTAATGATTCAATTAAATTCACACTTTAAAAATGAGTAAAAAATATATTATCCAATATGACGTCACAACGGACAATTTCGTAATTTAATGAATAACTTGCAATTAGCAAACCGGTAACACTGATTATGAAAATCCACGTGTGTAAATGCATGTACGTATAATCAACGAATAATGATTTTAGATTACACTTTTTTATGAACCAAATTATTTGATTGTTTATTCACAATATTTATTATTACACAATTTAAATGAAACTTATTATTTCACACGCTTTTAATTTATGAAATTTATGATGAAACCACCACTACATTCAATCGGTCCCTGCTCGGGCGCCATTATGTTGATGAAGAAGAACACATGTAGAGTCGTTTGTATGAAAAAACAAGAAAAGTTATTTTCCTTCGTAAATGTTATTTTTATTATTATTAAAACTTGATTATTAATACAATGATATTTTACACTTTAATTTTATTACTTCAAAATAACTCTTCTTAATGTGGACCGAGAGAATGTCTGTGGTTCAAAATGATTTTAAAAACACGTTGTTAATTACCACTTTAATAATGAGTCACAGATTCACCGAAAAATAATGAAGAAAGTACATATACCCATTATATATGTATCACAATGAAAAATATAGCAGAAGGCTACCACGATTAAGCCGACTTATTGCTACCACGATTGAGCTGTGACTGAATAAACATACACTGAACTTTGCTGATGAATGCTGAATATGAGCTAGTACACACGATCACTGTCTTTACTATAAAGAGCCAGTACTCACACGAACATTCTCTCGCCCACCTTGAAAAGACCTACTTTTCAAAATTACTAGTTATCAATATGAATTATGAATATAATACAAAATAATACAAAAAATGAATTTCAATTAAGATACATACATGTATGATTAAATTTAACTTAAGTTTTATATGGAATTAATAAGCATAACTTTGCAATTGGACGTTTTATTAGTCCATTCTTGGTACGAACAGTGACGACTCTTACAAGTTGGTCATCTCCGGGATGTGTCTCAGTAATTCGTCCCATTAACCATTGTCCTGGTGGATAACTATTTTCTATTATCAAAACTAAATCTCCAATACAAAAATTTCGCTGCTGCGATTGCCACTTGACTCGTTGTTGAAGTATAGATAGATATTCCTTTTTCCATCTTCGCCAAAAATGTTGATGTAATTGTTGAACATATTTCCACCGGGAATTAAGACATTTTTCCTCAATTTTTATAGTACCTCAGGTACTGACATTAATGAACACCCTGTAATGAAATGTCCAGGTGTTAAGGCCTCTAACAAATCTGAAGTTGCAGTCAGCGGTATCAATGGTCTGGAATTAAGATAGAATTCGATCTGACATAGAAGTGTATAAAATTCACTGAAGGTCAGATTTGAAGCTGATGCTACTCTTTTGAGATGAAATTTGACACTCTTAACTCCAGCCTCCCACAGCCTACCGAAATGTGGAGCGCCTGGAGGAATAAATTTCCATTTTATTTCATTCTCAGCAAAATAACGATGAATTGACTCTAAGTTTGAGGTATCTGAAAAATACTGATAAACATCTTTTAAGTGTCTTACCGCTCCTTTGAAATTTGTCCCATTATCGCTGTATAATGTGTGTATTGCTCCTCTACGAGCGACAAATCGTTTAAAACTGGCTATAAAGCCTTTAGTAGATAAATCATCAACTAGTTCTAGATGTATGGCTTTGGTAGACATACATATAAAGAGAGAAATATAACATTTTTGTTGTTTTGCTCCACGTCCTTTCCAAGTTCGCACACTGAATGGACCAGCGTAGTCCAGACCACTATGTAGAAAAACCTTACCCACTTGCAGTCGAGAGCTGGGCAGATTACCTAGTTTTTGTTTACTTGTTTCGGCACGATGACGTACGCAGATGACACAGTTATGAGTACATTGTCGAATAAGTCTTTTGACTCCAAAAATCCAAAATTTTAATAGAATAGTAGATTCCAATAATTGACCTCCAGCATGAAGAAGTTGATGATGATAATGATGAACTATCAGTTCGCTAAGTATATTATCTTTTGGCAATAATATTGGATGAGGTGATTAAATGAAATATTTGCATGTTTAAGCCTGCCTCCGACTCTTAAAATATTATTTTCATCTATAAATGGATTCAATGGCAATAATTTGTTTTTGGTCGAAAGAGTTTCTTCTTTTTTTATTGATGAAATTTCACTACCATATGCTTGATTTTGTACACGTTTCACCCAAATATATAAAGCATCATCTAGATCTCGGCTAGTGATAAAAACTAAATTTACTTTTACATGACGACATCTTTTACCAAATCGCATGATCCATACAGTAATACGTAATAGCTTAGACAATGAAGAATATCTATGTAGCAAATCAAAATTTATGTTATTAACTGCTGTTAATGTTTTAGTTCTTTTTTGTTCCAAATCTGTGTTATATGAAGTATGATGTGTTGACAAATCATAATGTGGATCTTGCAGGAAATCTGGACCATTCCACCAGATTTCACAAGAGATCAAATCTCGGGGGTAAACACCTCTTGATGCTGGATCTGCTGGGTTATGTCGTGATTCTATATATCGCCAACAGTTGAAAGCTAATATTTCCAAAATATATGAAGTTCGATTACCCATGAACGTACTCCACCTACGAGGAAAATCATTTAACCAAGCCAATACTATAGTCGAGTCAGACCAAGCATAGCATTCGTAAACATCGATATGTAAAACAGATTTTACCCAGGCGAACAATTTTGCAAGTAGATGTGCTGCGCAGAGCTCTAATCTGGCGATACTAATTTGCTTTGTAGGAGCAACCTTTGTTTTAGCTACTAACAAATTCATTTTGACTTGATTGTGGTCAATTATTCGGACGTAAATTGCAGCGGCGTAGGCTCTCTCGGAGGCGTCTGCAAACCCATGAAGTTGTATGTGTGAAGCTGCTTTCATTTGTAACCATCGCGGAACCTTAATATTACGAATATCAGTGAGTTGATCACGTATCAATGTCCACTTTGTTAATATATGAGGTGGTAGATTATCATCCCATGCAATGCCAGACATCCAAATTTCTTGCATTATTATTTTCGTTAATGAAATACAAGGAGCAAGAAGCCCAAGTGGATCAAAGATTCTTGAAATAATGGAAAGCACTATTCGTTTTGTCATGATCTGATCATTTGGTAAGTTCACGTTAAATGAAAAATAATCTTCTTTAGGACACCAATTCAATCCTAATGTTTTTACTATCGTGTCCTCTTCAAGTACTAGATGTGAATTATTTTCTCTTAGATCAACAGGTATACTGTCTAGAAATTCTGTGGAATTTGATGCCCATTTGTGAAGTTGGAAGTGACCTGAGTTCAATACCTTTATTATCTCTTCCTTATTCAAAATTGCGTCACTCACAGTGTCAGATGAATGCATAAGATCATCCACATAAAAACTATTGATCAATAGGTTGGAACCACGCTGATATAACTCTTCGTCTTTCGCTAGTTGTTGTAGTACCCTTAAGGACAAAAAAGGAGCACATGATGTTCCATATGTGACTGTATTTAATTTATATTCTTCTATCGGATCGTGAATAGAGAATCTCCATAGGATTTTTTGAAATTTTCTATCTTCATGATGTACTAAAATTTGTCTGAACATTTTTTGAATGTCTGCCACATAACCAATCTTAGCCTTACGGAATCTAACTAATATAGCTGTCAATTCACTATGAATTTTTGGACCAGTAAATAATAAATCATTCAAACTAACGGCATTTGTTGTTTTACTTGACCCATCAAAAACCACCCTAAGTTTTGTCGTAATACTCTGTTCTTTTATTATGCCATGATGAGGAAAGTAAAAATTAAGATCATGCTCTGGAGATATGCAAACCTTGGACATATGACCACTTTGTAAATAATCCTGCATAAATTCCTTGTATGCCAATTCATACTTTGAGTTTCTAGTAAAACGACGTTCTATACCATTTAACCTGTTTATTGCAATATTTTTAGAATTATGTAAATTGTTTGGAGGTTCCTTAAATGGCAGGCGGACCATATACTGTCCATTTGCTAAACGAATATGAGTAGTCCTGAAATGTTGTTCGCAAGCTTCTTCGTCAGGAGTTAAATGGGCACCTTGTTGTACCTCTTCAACTTCCCAAAATGTTTGTAACATTTTATCAATATTTATTGTAGTAGAAAAACAAGATACTTGTTGTTGTATTTCCACATTTCCAGATATGACCCATCCAAATGTAGTTTCTATGGCCATTAAGTGACCTTCCTCATCCATAAATTTTCCCCCAAGTAATGATCTAAACAAAGTGTCCGAACCTAAAATAATTTCAATTTCTCCTGGTACATTGAAACGAGGATCTGCTAGTTTAGTGATGTTTCGAATTTTAGAAGCTGTAAATGAATGAAGTTGTATTGTAGGAGAATCATGAGCCAATTTTAATAAAACAAATGCTGAAATGTTAAATTTTGTTGTGTTAAATATTGACTTCAATTGTAGCTCGACCTTGCCTCTCGATTGGAAATTATTAGTTTTAGAATTACCTATTCCTGATATGAGCATACGAGCATTCATTCTTTTTAGTTGCAAGCGTTGAATACAAGACTCTGATATTAAATTGACTTGAGACCCTGAATCAAGTAAGGCTCTACAATATTGAAAATTACCTGTTGAATCTTTGATCATTATTAGCGCAGTTGGAAGTATATTCATGCATTCATTAGAAAATTTATTACTGACAGTAAGAACTTGTGAATTATTTAAAGTAGGTATGTGTGTGATCGAACCTTTATCAATCCTATCTTCAGATTTAATATGTAATAGCGAATGATGCCTTTTACCACAGTATTTACACGTAGAAGTTGTTTTACATTCTTTAACGAAATGTTTTCCCTTCAAACAATTAAAGCACAGATTCTGTTTGCGTATCAAATTTTGACGTTGAGACATATCCATTTTAATAAAGGATGGACATGCATAAATATAATGATTTGATCTACATATAAAACATAATAGTACTGATGATGAATGTATATATCTAATTCGTTGTGGTATAGAGGATGCTTGTGTTGGGAGTGTACGTGAAGATTTGAAATCTTTTGAAGTTTTATATGTAGCTGATAGCTCATAAATTCTATTTTCTAAAAATTCAAGCAATTCATTGAATGTTGGTTGAGTCGTTGTTGCAGTTTTACGACGCCATAATTGTGTTGATTCTGCATCTAATTTCGATGTTAACATGAAGTTTAACCAAGAATCCCATTGGTCTATTGGTAATGCATTCACAGATTCATGAAACAGGTTTGTCAAATTTCGAAGGCCATTAATGGAAACTATCTTTAATGGTGATGCATCGATAAGAGCTTGCAAGTGTGAGTCTATTATAATGTTTCGACGATCATATTTCGATTTCAATAATTCAAATGCGACAGTATAATTTGCATCTGAAATTCCTAAATGTCGTAATACAGAAGCTGCTTCACCTCTTAAGGCGGTTTTCAAATATTGAAACTTTATTGATGATGAAAGAGTACTATTATTATGTACCATACTAACATATAAGTCGAAGAAGGATTGCCATTCGCAATAATCTCCACTAAAAGGTGGTATTTGTATGGTAGGCAATTGTACCTTAGGTTGAATTTCCGTAATAGTAGTTTCTCTATTAGAATTATTTACCTGTGAATTTGGAGTTGAAGAAACCAACCTTTCTAATACTTGTGACATCTGGTTCTGTGTTGCACATATTGTCTCCAACGTTGTTGATAGATTTTGTGTTGTAATCGGAACGACACTTGGTTGTTCAGATTGTTCTGACATTATCACTGTTCTACATTTCACTGCAATAGAAAAATATTGTTCATCCACAACATACCGATATTCTAATTCTGTGTTTAATTGATTGTTTTCGGACAACGATTCAATTTCCGATTGTAATACATTAAATTCACTGTATATGGTATCGAGTCTTTCAAATCTTATTTTTATTTCTTCTGTATTAATAGGAACTACATTTAGCATATTATTTACGGATGTTTCTAATTTTGTTAAATTAGACTTAATAATCGACCGTTTCCTTTTTAATACATTCATATTTATTAATGATTCAATTAAATTCACACTTTAAAAATGAGTAAAAAATATATTATCCAATATGACGTCACAACGGACAATTTCGTAATTTAATGAATAACTTGCAATTAGCAAACCGGTAACACTGATTATGAAAATCCACGTGTGTAAATGCATGTACGTATAATCAACGAATAATGATTTTAGATTACACTTTTTTATGAACCAAATTATTTGATTGTTTATTCACAATATTTATTATTACACAATTTAAATGAAACTTATTATTTCACACGCTTTTAATTTATGAAATTTATGATGAAACCACCACTACATTCAATCGGTCCCTGCTCGGGCGCCATTATGTTGATGAAGAAGAACACATGTAGAGTCGTTTGTATGAAAAAACAAGAAAAGTTATTTTCCTTCGTAAATGTTATTTTTATTATTATTAAAACTTGATTATTAATACAATGATATTTTACACTTTAATTTTATTACTTCAAAATAACTCTTCTTAATGTGGACCGAGAGAATGTCTGTGGTTCAAAATGATTTTAAAAACACGTTGTTAATTACCACTTTAATAATGAGTCACAGATTCACCGAAAAATAATGAAGAAAGTACATATACCCATTATATATGTATCACAATGAAAAATATAGCAGAAGGCTACCACGATTAAGCCGACTTATTGCTACCACGATTGAGCTGTGACTGAATAAACATACACTGAACTTTGCTGATGAATGCTGAATATGAGCTAGTACACACGATCACTGTCTTTACTATAAAGAGCCAGTACTCACACGAACACTTATCAAATCAACATTTTTCCCAAACATTACTATATCATAAAATTAATAGAAATTTAGTTATTAAGGAGAAATTAAAATGATAATTGAGCATTATTTCTTTGTACCTAAGTAGTCGTTAACTATACACACACATGACTGCTTTAAGAACAAGTATAACGAGCAGATTTTTCGCTGTGACATGGTTCTTCATCTAAAAGCTTTATTTTGTACTTGTATTGTTGGTATATCTTAATGTTCTTTTACTATCTTTGCTATAGGTAATCTACATCGGGAGAAGCTTTCAATAAAAGCATCCTCGTGATGTCACACTGTGCCAGAAACACTCAGTTATAACAATTATAAAATTTTTAATTTTAAATAAAACAAAGATTTTTATTTATTATAATACGATTTTTTTTATTTTTTGTTATTTTTTTTATGTGTTTTTAATTTTCCTTTAAATTTAAATCTTTTAATCTAAAATAAATTCTACATTTAAAATACAATTGCTTACATTCTATTGGCAAGTTTATATTTTTTGAAATTGAAATTAGAGATTGAAGACAATTTTTATGTTTTTTTATACTTGTCCCATTTATTTGTATAAATATTTTTTCTAATTCTTCTATTTTTTTCAAAAGAAAAATATGAAGGCTTAAATAAACCTCCTGAATGTAGACATGTAGCTGTTGATATGTAATCCAAATTCCAATTAATTTTTTTCTTTGGGTTTTCCATTTTCTTTATCTGATTTAAAGTAAATCTTTTTTGTAATGATCCTTCTCAATTATTCAAGTTTTCGGTTTTAAGTGCTAGCATTTTATTCAAATTGTTTATTTCCTTTTGCATTTTTTTGATTTTTTCATTCAATTCAATTACACGTAGCTCTTTTATGTATACCATATTAATACTACAGATATTAATTATTATTTAAGAGTAAAACATTAGATACATTTAATAAATAATAACTTGAAAAAAATTTTTTGGCATACAGTAAGCAAAAAAGTATCCGCAGAAAAATAAAAACATCACACACATGTGTAATTGTGTATAAACCGATCTGAACAAAAAATATATTTTTGGTGTTTTTATTTTTCTAAAAATTACAATATTTTGTATAGGTATAAAATATAAATACAAACTGCTTGTGTACTATATAGAAAAAAACCTACTCTGTTTGAATTTCCACCTAATCTCTTTTGAAAATTGATGTTTCTATAACTATCAATTGGTGCAAATTGGTGGTGGTGCAATCTTTTATTTCAGAACTATAAATTCACAACAATAATAATAATGAAAATAATATAATAATAATAATAATAAATTTTGGGTACTTTTACTATTGATGGATACTTACTTATATTCATCTACAACTATTCTTATTATTTCTTTTCGAGATCGTTTTGCTGCCCTTTTACTTCTTTCATCAAATTTTTCTTCGAAATACTTTACTGAAGGAACTGCATTTAGATCAAGTTTTCTTTTTTTAATGGGTATTTGGAGAAGCCTGTCTTCCAGTCTATAATTCTCTTCGACAAAATGAGCAGACCACACAGAGTCTTCCAAAATAAAAAAAAAATGAAATAAATAAAACAAGTTATTTTTTCTTTTAAAATATATAAACTTAATTGTATACGACCGAACAAGCTTTTATTCGAACTGACCTCTTAGAGTAATAAACTTAAAATGAATCTCTTCGTAAAAATTAACATTTCATTATCTTAAGATTTCTCCTACCAAGGTCATCAAATTACAATCTTTTTAATTCTTTATTATCTTAATGTTACAATTGATGTTCTCATACTTATAATAACTACATAGAATAGTAATATATATGCATTATTAGCATATTGATGTGAACGGAAAAAGTAATGTTAGAACTTTTACTAAGAGTTGACATTTAAAAAAGATCATTTAGCTATTTTTTTTATGGGAACATTGAATTTAATTAATTACCATGACATTGGTTTGTTTGTTGCTTTGATTTTATGACATTTTGGTAAATCAGAATTGTCCAGATGCTTTTTCTCATCTTGAAAATCAATATATGTAACTCCTCCCCGCTTTAAATCAGAAGCCTCCGGCTTCATATTAGTTATAACTTTAATTTTTCCGCTCCTAGTTTTACAGTTTAAAAATACTACAATAAATAATAACATTATGATTAATACAGATATTATGGATATATTTGTGCTATATATTATATTTTTATAGAATTTTAATTCCTCTATTTCTTCAATATTATTTTCATTTTCAATTACAATTTTCTTAAAATCAATAGTTCTTTCATTTATTGTTTGTATATATTCGGATGGATAAAAGTATTTATCCAGTACTGTAATTTTCTTATTCTGAAATTTCATTTGATTTATATTTATAGTACAATTATTAAAGTTAATCAGAAAATTTCCTTTCAATTTGTATTTTCTTTTGTCACAATTTTGTGTCAGTGTATCATTATACATATTTTTTAATAAAATGGTTTCGTCAACTATTTCTTCTATACTAGTTTTATTATTAAATTTAAGAGAACATCTTTTTTCTACAATACAATGTTTACTTAATTTTAAATCTTTAATACCTAATGTATCGTCATAACTATATATTTTATTACTTATTTCAACTATCAAGTCATCCTTTTCGTCAATTTCTAAATTTTGGGACTTTGGTATTGGTTTTATCATTTGTAGCTCTACCATTATATAGTCTTTTGGGATTTTGATTGCGAAAACTAACACTTTACTTTTGTATTCCATTATTCCTGCTTTTAAGAGTTTTAATTTATGAATGTCAACATTGTATAAATCTAGTTCTTCTGAGGTTAGCATACTTGGATGTATGATATTATTTTTTGTTGACACTATATTATCAAGAATTTGGTTCACTTTATTTTCTAAATAATTTAATTTTGTTACCTGATCTAGAAATGAAATTTTTTCGCTTATATTTTTAACCTGTATGTTTGATTTATTGACTGATTGTAAAATTTTAGCTCTATCGTCTTCTATTAACATTTTCAAATTTAAAATCGTTTTATTGAAATGATCATTAATTTTTATTTGTTTATTCAATGTTTGGATACTGTTGTGATTGTTTTCATTAATAATTTTCAAATGTTCTAGTATTTCTTGTCTGTCATAGTCATCCATGGTTCCAAATAACCATTTCTGTCCAGTACCTACGAAAATAATTAGTCCTCGTTTCGGTCGATACGGTGTTTAGTTTACTTTTTATTAGTTTTATTTCACTATCTAGTATTTGTCTATTTTTTATGTCTAAATATTTTATATTGTAAGAAAGTTGTTCTAAAATTTCTGATAATTCATTCAGATCAATAATATGTAAAATTATGTCTGTATTATTAGCTATTTCGACTTCTTTAATTCTAATTCTAACATAACCATTTGATTCATTTATTGGATGAACTTGCAATAGCCCTTGTACTGCAGTTATCGTCATTATTATAATTATTAAAAGTACCTGAAAATTTATAGGGTCTTTTAATATTCGAAAAATGAACATTTTCTAATGGATATTTTCTAAAATAAGGTGCATCTTTATGTCTAACCCTTCTGTAATTTTTAATGTACCCTTCTTTTCTTTTCTCAACGTAATCTTCTCTACTTTTGTTTAATTTTCGTATGTACCTAGCTTTCTTTTGGTTTAGTTTGTCTACAAGGGGGTCATATCTGTTAAACTATTAGCTAACATTGGAGTCATTTCGATACTAGAATGATACCGATTATTATAATTCCCTATGACCTTGTATATTTTTTGCTCAAGTGAAATATTTTCATCTATTGCTTGAATTTTTTCAATTATTATTGAATGTAACCTTTCAACATCTGCATTACCAGTATGGCTATTGGGTTTAGTCCAATGCACTTTTACTTCCTTATCTTGTAAGAATCGTTTCAATTGTTCTGATTTGAATTCATTATCCATAATAATTTTCTTTGGCTTACCAAATGTAGCTATATACCCTTCAATTATAGCAATTTTCTTTGCCCAATTTCTATCATTAATCAAATAGGCCACTGCAAATTTTGTTAACTTATCTATTATAACTACAAAAGTTTGTTTCAGGTAATTAAAGACATCTAAATGTATAATTTCATTTTTTGATTTGAGTGTTTCAGTAATTTTCAATTTAGGCTTTATGGGATTCCCATCATATTTTATTTCTTGGCATTTAGAACAATTATTTATTATTAGTTGTATATGTTCTGATAATTTAGGGGAATAAATTTTATCTTTTAGCATTTTATAAGTTTTTATTATACCACTATGTAAAGATTCTTTAGTGTGATATAGTGAAATCTGCTTGTGACATTTCTCTTCAGTTTCAATTTCTTGTGCTCTTTTTGTTGATTTTATGAATTTTATTGTTTTATTATTTGAGAATAACTGTATAACACACTGTTGCACTTTATTATAGTTCCTATTATCAACTTCTGCATATATACCAATACGTCCAGATTTTATATGTGTTTTTAGAATATTTTTTATTGCGTTTTCGTCGTTTTGTGTATTAATTTGTATTATCCGTCTACCATGTTTTGTCTCTATCTCATTCGTGGGGCTATAAGTTAAAATTATTTGAGTTTTATATTTATTAACAATTTCTTCTCTAATACCAATATGATCAAGTAATTGTTCGTCTACCGAATGCATTGTATCAGACAGGTCCATATTGGATTCACTGCTGTTTTCATTATTTATTTGGGGGCTGTTTTCAATTCGGCTGAGAAAATCAGCTACTTTATTGTCCCTACCCTGAAGGTACTCGATTTCAAAATTATACTCTTGTAATTTTAAAATCCACCGTTGGTTCCGTTGTGAAAATTCCTTACCTTTATATTTTGTATTTAAGTATTTTATCGGTGCATGGTCTGTGATAATTTTAAACTTCCTGCCATATATATATGGCCTGAAATAATTCACTGCATAAACTATAGCCAAAAATTCTTTATCAGTTACACTGTAATTTTTTTCATGTTTATTTAATGTTCGTGAAACGTAGCATATTTGATGACCTTCTTGGGAGAGAACGGCTCCAATCGCATATTCACTAGCATCCGTTGTTATCACAAACTGTTTATCATAATCTGGATATTTTAAGATGGGGTGCGAAGCTATTAAAAGTTTCAAATTTTCGAATGCTTCTCTATATTGGGGGTCGTTAATATTTATTTTCAAATCTTTTTTAAGATATTTTATTAAGGGATGTGCTATTTTAGCATAATCCTTTATGAATTTCCGATAAAAACCCGTCATTCCCAGAAAACCTTTAAGTTGTTTTTCTGTTTTAGGAATCTCTATCCTTTTTATATCTTCAATTTTGCTAGGATTAGGCTTTATTCCCTCTTTTGTTAGAATGTGCCCTAAAAACTCAGTCTCTCTTTTCATAAAACTGCATTTATCTGCCTGTATTTTCAGATTATGTTCAGTCAATATTTTAAAGATTTTTTCTAAAGAGTTCAAATGTTCTTCTAAAGTAGTTGAAAAAATTAGGATATCGTCCAAGTACACCACACATATTTTATTAATGTAAGGCCTTAATATTTCATTCATTAAACGTAAGGCCTTAATATTTCATTCATTAAACGTTGAAAAGTGGCAGGTGCATTCTTTAATCCGAATGGCATCCTGACATACTCATATAACCCTGCTGGTTTTACAAAAGCTGTTTTTTCTATATCCTGCTTTTTAACCAAAATTTGATGATATCCCTTTGCTAAGTTTAAAGAACTGAAATACTGAGCTTTCCCTAGTTTATCAAGAATACTACTTTTTGATATTAGCTAGGGGGTATTTGTTGTCGATTGTAACTTGATTAAACTTTCTGTAATCGACTACAATTCGAAATTTTTGTATTCCTGAATTATCTCTTTTCTTTGGTATAAATATTATTGGGGAGCTATATCTGCTGTTACTTTTTCTAATTATTTCTTCTTTATTTCCTTCATTTGTTTTCTCACCTCTTCTTCGTGTTGGAGCGGATATCGATATAATTTGGAATTTATTTGTTCTTGAGTTGTAGTTTTTATTTCATGTCCAATACTGGTGGTGTTTGTTAATTTATCCCCTTCTTTAAAGAATAGCTTTTTATATTTATTTAATAATTTTATTAGTGAAGAATTTTCCTGATAGATGACACAAATTATTTACTTCTTTTTCTAGTATTTTATTAAAAAATGAGATTTTAACACCACTTTTTAAAATTATTTCCTTATTCTCCATATCGATTAATTTTACATTATTCTCTATCCAATCCATACCTATTAACAAATCATATGGTTTAGATAAATTTATTTTTATCCATCTCATTCTAGCATTTTGGGGTAACTGAAATTCTTCAGGGCATAAGGTTTTCACTAATTCTGTAGGTTTTGTAACCTGCCCTTCTATAGTACTGATTTTTGAAATTTCACAACCTATTTTCTCATAAATTTTGTCAAATACTCTACTTGAATTTAAAAGGCTAATTGTCGAACCGGTATCTAGCATAGCAATAAGTTTTTCTTGTTGTATAGTTAAAATAACATAAATTTTTCTAGTTTCCGAAGCTAATTTATAAAAAACTCATTTTCGCTTAATTGATTTACTTCGTCACCACCGTTATTAGTACTTAATGAATGTACATCCATTGGTAGAACTTGATTAGGGTTTTGATTTCGAGTCTGAGGTCTAAATGATTCGTTTCTAGGATTTATATTATTATTATTGGGGGAAAAATTATTGAAATGTTGACGATTATTAAAGTTGTTGTTTTGTCTATACACTGTCTCGAATTGTTGTTTCGGTATTGTCCTGAGTTACTGTTGTAATTGTAATTTTGTCGATTTTGACCTGAATTATTGTTTAATTCTTTATTATTATTTTGATTTTGTTTATATGAACCTTGTTTTTCTTTCATAAAATTATTTGATTTTATAGTTTTTAAATTATAATAATATTGACCTATATATTTATTTATTACAATTCTAATTTCCTCTAAACTATATTTATTATAAATTTCAGCTGCCAGTGCTCCAGTTGTAATTTCTTTAATCTTTAGGAAGAGTACACTACTCATATTATTAATTATTTCATTTTGAAAATCACTGAATAATGCACATTCTGATATACTATCCATAATAATTCTTATTTTATCTAGTAGTTCTACAATAGAACTCACCCTTAATCCATTAATGCCCTGAACAATTTGTCCTTGATCCTTCGTTGGTTTATACTGTAGTTTCAATTTGGCCTTGCATTCTTCCCATGTTGTTGGTGCTGATATTGCTAAGTAGTTTTTCGCTGCTCCCAAAATCTTCTCATTATAGATGACGTTGTATACTTGTGTTCTTAGGTCTCCATATTCTTCTAGTGCTCTTTCCACAGATGTAATAAAAGCTGGTAAAATCCCTGGTCGTCCTTCGAATGTAGGCCAGTATCGAATTTCTTTTTCGATTCTACTTCGTAGGGATTGTTGTTGATTCTGTCTATTAACGATGTCGGTCAGAGCAGCTAAACATTGTTCGATCATATTTGGTTGTTGATTTTGTGCCATTTCTCTGTTTTGATCAATTATACGATGCCTTTCCAGTTTCGTGTTTCTTTCTTCGCAATTTAGTAAATTGTTCTTTAAATTGCTTTGTATCCCACTTTATTAGAAGAATGTATATACAGGGTGTATTTTTTCTACGTACATTAATTGGTACCACGATATTCTCTGGACTATTTTATGAAAAAAATTGTACTAGTAAAAATTTCTATCGTGTCTATTTTCGCCGCTAGAGGGCGTTTTAAATTATGAGTTTTGTACGAGACCTCCCAGTACTAAATCGCCTGTAACTTTTTCTACACCCTATGCATCGAAATTTTTTTTTCTACTATCGATGGGTATTGATATTACCTTTCATTTTATGCATTACTTATTGTATGTAAGAATTCCATTTTCAAGAAATAGGACCATAAATTTGAAATTTATGATTTTTTTTTTCAAAAATTTTGTCAATTAATTCGGTTCCTGAAAACAAAATTCACTACCGAAAAAAATTTTTATATTTATTTTGAAAGCCAATTATGTGTAAAATAAAACAAAAAAAATTCGAGTTCAATAACGTCATCGTAATTAAGGATCACAGGTGTGCTAAAAGGGTCAAAAATGTACCTGCATTAAAATGCAAACGATTTATTATGGGCAAAACTTTGTTTAAATAACAAAACATACTTTTATTTTTTATTTTAAGTTAAGTTTATTTAGAACTTTTACTAAGAGTTGACATTTAAAAAAGATCATTTAGCTATTTTTTTTATGGGAACATTGAATTTAATTAATTACCATGACATTGGTTTGTTTGTTGCTTTGATTTTATGACATTCTGGTAAATCAGAATTGTCCAGATGCTTTTTCTAATCTTGAAAATCAATATATGTAACTCGCGTGCATTTTCAATATTTATAATTTAATCCACTTGTCGCGAATTTCTGGATTTTTGGGATACCCAAAGAAGCGTATTGTTCGATCAAAATTTTTTTTACCATTATTGTTTTTGCAAGTTTTTACTTTACACTCAACCATGTTAAATAAATTAAAAATTTTACGATATAAAAACCATAATAAATTTATTTTTATTTTATATATAATTATAATTTTAATATATAATTATTTAATATATTACACAAAAAAGAATATTCACAAACATCAAAACAATATTAATATCTGGCACAGTTTTCACATCTGGCACAGGTCGACGAAAAAATAAAGCTTCAGCATGGAAGAAGAAGAGAAGCTTTTTTTCATATAGACTACCTAATACCTATAGTTATTGTATTGTATCATGGGTTTCTTCTTTTGTATATACATATGTATGTACACAAAGAAGATCACTACGCCATGTAAACGACTCTGTGTGTATATGTAAACGCAGAGCGCAAGCGCATGTATACCCATAGTATACACACATATGACGATATGACTGCTTTAAGAAAAAGTATAACGAGCAGATTTCTCGATGTGGCATGGTCCTTCATCTAAAAGCTTTATTTTGTACTTATTGTACTGTTGGTATATCTTAATGTTCTTTTACTATCTTCGCTAGTAGTCTTTCACGTCGCCCTCAGCCACAAAGTTATTTAGTCGAGGGTTAGTAAGTTTATAAAAGTTATTTAATTAATACAAAAAATAATACAGTGCACTCGCGCTAACTTGACCGAACTCGTGCAAAGGGTTGTTCAACTTAGCAAATTTTTCAAGTTATCGAATGGGTTGTTTATAACAGTTTTTTTTGGTAACAAAACGATAATAATATGACAATAAAACAATGATAGTTTTCTACAAGCCAGTTTTCGAAAACATTACTTTTTATTAGCCTTTGAAAAATAATCGTATGTACATATTAGTCTGTTTATATTCTTTGATGGAAGATAAAACTGCTATTTGTCCTAGGTTCTGCAGCCCATTTAATTATTAGCTACATTATACATTTTAGCCAAACTAGATAAACTGAAACCACAATTCAACTTTTCTATAATTTCACTTTTTTGCTTGAGCGTAAGAGAATTCAATTTTTGACCTTTAATTAAACCCATTTCACTTTTATAAATAAATACATAAATTACAAAAGAAAATTAACAAAAATCTCTAATTATTTGAAAACGGCTGCTAGAAATTACGCTGCAATCAACCGCCCAAATAAAGTAACATAAAAAAAGACCATCATACTGTATATATGAAACATGCATATACATGATTTTTACAGTTTTTTCATGTTTAGTGTATGAAAAAGTTTAAAGTTCAAGTTACTGAGCAATCATTATTTCAAGTTATAGAGCAGGTAATGCTAAATTTTTGAGAGTTCAAGTTACTGGATAGTTCAAGTTATCGGGTATTCAAGTTAGCGCGAGTGCACTGTAATTCAGTATTTTTGAATTTTTACATAAACAATTTTTTGTATGAAAAATATGCCAAATTTGAACTTTTATATCTCGGGCTGGGTTTGATTTGATTTGATTCAAATAAAATGCAATAGATTAGAAAATAGTCCAAAAATTGAGGGTCAAGGTACGAATTAAGGACGGCCCCATATAAGGGAAGAAAAAAGTATTTTTCGGAAAATGACTTGTTTTGTATAGATAGGTCAACATTATACAGGGTGTTTTGCATAATGTATCCAACTCGAATATCACAGAAATTAACAAAAAACTATATGATAAGTGTGTGAGAGAATTAATTTCAAATGATTCTTTGGTATTTTGTATCTCCTTTGGGTCTTTGGAAGTTTTTCAAGACAAATTTGTATACTAACAAATTATTAAACGTAGTATCTCCAGAAAATAAATACATTTCTATAATTAATCATTGCAGTAGTGGCCTTAACTGTGGTAATATTGAATTGCAGAACATGTAAAAAGTAACACTATAGTGTCTCCCCTTTTCAGAAAAAGAAAAAAATGTGTAAAATTTTCAAGTTTTTTTTTTTTGCCTCGAATTTTAAAGTATTATCTCCGTTATAGAACTACGTTAGTTTCAACTTAAGGTTTTTGTGTCAAACAATATTTGATCTTCAAAATAATGTTAATTAAAAATAAGCACACTTTTAAGTGTCATAAATAATTTAAGATTATAAATCAATATAAACAATACATACATACATACAATTAATTATTTATATATTTTTTCTATTAATTTTAAGATGATGATACATGCATGGGAAAATTACAAACTGTATGCCTGGGGTAAAAATGAATTACGACCAATAAGTCAACGTGCACATTCTGGAAGTATATTTGGAGCATATGATTTAGGTGCTACAATTGTTGATGGTTTAGATACACTTTATTTAATGGGTTTAGAAAAAGAATTTGAGGAAGGAAGAGATTGGATAGCAAGACGTTTCACACTTGACAACATATCTGCAGATCTTTCAGTTTTTGAAACTAATATTCGTTTTGTTGGCGGTCTATTAACATTATACGCTTTCACCGGTGATGTAATGTTCAAAGATAAAGCACAATATGTTGCTGATAAATTACTTCCTGCTTTTCAAACTCCTACTGGTATCCCTTATGCTTTAGTTAATGTTAAAACAGGGGTAAACTATTTCGTGTTTTAATATAGAGAATATTTTATAATGCATACGTTTTTTTTTTGTTTTTCATTTTTGTAGGTTAGCAAAAATTATGGATGGGCAAGCGGCGGTAGTAGTATTCTTTCAGAATTTGGAACATTACATTTAGAATTTTCATATTTAAGTGATATAACTGGTAATCCTTTATATAGGGAAAGAGTTCAAAATATCCGTCAAGTTCTTAAAGAAATTGAAAAACCAAAAGGATTGTACCCGAATTATTTAAATCCAAAAACTGGAAAGTGGGGTCAATGTAAGTTTTTTTTTACTTTAGTAATTGAATTGATTTAAATTTAATTGATAAATAATTTATAACGTTTAGTACATATGTCACTTGGAGCTTTAGGCGATAGTTTTTATGAATATCTTTTAAAAGCTTGGATACAGTCTGGTCAAACAGATGAAGAAGCACGAGAAATGTTTGATGATGCAATGCTAGCAATTATTGAACGTATGGTACGTATAAGTCCTGGAGGTTTAACTTATGTATCAGATTTGAAATTTGACCGACTTGAACATAAAATGGATCATTTGGCATGTTTTGCCGGTATGCAATAAAAAAAATATTACATATTTAGAATTGAAAAAAAAAATAGAAATAAAAATTACTAAATTACTACTTTTTAGGTGGTTTATTTTCATTAGCAGCAAATACTCGACAAAATCAATATACAGAAAAATTTATGGAAATTGGCAAAGGTATAACAAATACATGTCATGAAAGTTATATAAGAACTCCAACAAAATTAGGACCAGAAGCTTTTCGGTAATAATTTTTAAAAATTTATTATATTTAAAATAATTTTATTTTCAAAATTGTAATTCTACTTCAGATTTACGGAAGCTGTAGAAGCAAGAGCTATAAAAGCACAAGAAAAATATTATATACTAAGACCAGAAACATTTGAAAGTTATTTCATTTTATGGCGATTGACACATGATCAAAAATATCGTGATTGGGGCTGGGAGGCTGTACAAGCACTTGAAAATCATTGTAAAACACCGCATGGTTATTGTGGTCTTAAAAATGTTTATCAAGAAGAGCCACAAAAAGATGATGTTCAGCAAAGTTTCTTCTTAGCTGAAACTTTAAAGGTAGATATATCATAGCTTTTTTTTTAAACTCCTGTTAAGAGATACCACAAAAAACAACATGAATGATAATAATTATTTATTATACAATAATCTGTTTTCAGTACCTGTATTTATTATTTTCGGATGACTCACTTCTATCATTGGATGAATGGGTTTTTAATACAGAAGCCCATCCACTACCCGTGAAAGGATCAAATGAATTTTATCGTATGGCAGCTGTGACTTCGTCCTCTTCTCCTTAAAATACAAATAATATATTGTAGTATGATAAATGATTACATAATAAATATTTAAGTGGTTAATAATAGAATTAGATTATAAAAAGTCCATTTTGTAAATTTTTCCAAAATTGTTTTTGTCTATCCATATATAAAGTCACTTTCTTCTCGATTATTGTACATGAATACATATTATGTATGTGTATACTGTATGAGTGTGTATAATATCATTATTTATATAATTTAAATAATTTAGATAGAATAAATTAAATTTTCTTAAAATGTTTTTATTTGATTGATTTTACGTAAATTATCAAAAATTCTAATTGAAAATTTCATAAACATACAAATTTAAAAAATAAATAATAAAAATGATATTAAAATGTAATTACGTACATTACAATATACAACATTTTGAATGATATTAACATCAATATTATGAAAAACAAATATATATATTTTTACAAAATGTACATTAATTTGACGTTTAAACACAACAAATTGTAGGCATTACTTATAATTTTATAATTAAATATAATTGGAAACTATTTTATAATTATGTAAATTATATGTAATTAGATAAATTAACTAGTACTTTAATGTATGACTTACAATTAACATAAATTTCAGACAAAAACTCTATCTATACTTGATATATCATTGCTTTTTTTTTTTAATTTAAAGTGAATAAACTTTGTTTTTATCTAAAAATTTATAAGTTTTATTTAACTTTCAAGTATTAAGAATAAAGAAATGTTTTAAATTACGTTGAAAATATTCAAATTTTTTTAATATTGACAAATAATCATGTGTATGTAATAAAAAAATAAACAAATAAATAATATATTACACACTAAATTTTATTAACTAATCGAAAAATATCTTTTATTTAAAGTATAGAATGTAAAATTAAATTTCAAAATTATTTAAGTTTACAGTAATTACATAAAATTACATTTGTAAATACAAAATTATGACATAGATATTACTTTAAAATTACTTAGCTTTAAATATTATATATACATACATATGTATGTATGTATATATAAACAATATGAAGTTGTGAATAAAACATTTTTTATTTATATAATTATGTATATTAAATTTTTCGCTAATTCTAAAATTTAAATTATAATAGATAAAAAGCTTTCAATAATAAACAAAAGAAATCATAATGTGAAACAGATTAATAAGAATCTAATTTTCATTTTTATTTTAAAAATAAATATTTTAATATTATGGCCGTTTTCAAAAATTCAAGCTTGCTTGAGCCATCTTGCATGAATTAATGTAAAACTAGAAAGCATAAAAGCCAGATTTGCAAGTAAGATTGCTTGCATTTATGAAGTATTTTCACCATTTTTAAAATTTTAACAGGTAACCAGTGCTACCGCGCTCTAAACGTTGTTTATATTTCAATAATTTGATAATTTAATTTATTTAGCTGATAACTAAGATCTGATTCAAAATTTACAGTGCAAGTAGTTCAAAATGCTTGCAGAACTGGCTCATGATTTCTTTGCAAGGTTCATTTGATGAAGCTTTTGACAAGTTCATCTTGCGGCAAGCTTGAAAACAAAACAAAAAAAATATACAAAATATGTCTGTCAGGGGTCGGTATTAATAATTTTAAAGTTTTTTTTTTCATAAATTTTCAAAAAAAGAAAAAGAAAAGGCATATGTTAATATTTTCAAGACTATTTATATTTTTAAGTACAATTTAATTTTGTTTTTATTTTTTAAACATTTTCTGTGTTCATTTTATTATTAATCAACAAAACTATACATATTTTTTAAATTTAAACTCATAGGTACATATGCATATTAAATACCGATAACAAATTTCACATTTCTATAGAAATTGATTTTTAGACGACTGTGACTTAATTTTGAAATAGAAAAAAACAACAACTTATTGGAAAATTTAGCTATGTAAGAGATATCACAAAACTGTTTTAAAAGATATTATATTGTACTGTAATAACCAACTTGTATTTATTTTGTATCTATATTATAATCACAATTTTTTTTTTTCATTTAAATTCTGAGTCGATATTAGTAAAATTTTGTTTTTAAATTTGAAATTCCGTAGTAAAAAAAATCTTGGAATAATTTGTAACTTTAATTACATATTTATTAAAGAAATACTTAAATTAAAAATTTTAAAATAACAATAAGTACATACTTTGTTTTTGTTCAATTACTTTTATTTGGAAAATAATTAAAACAATACATAATTTATTTTTATATAATTTGAAGTATAATTTTCTGTTGAATTTTTTTCATGATAGTTATTCAAAAATTAATATCAAAACAAAATAACATTAATTTATTAAATTTTAAATAACAAAAAATAAAAGAAAAGATATTTAAAAATTCATTTAAACTTAAAGATTTTAAGATGTAATCAGCATTATTTTAGTAAGATTAATGAAAAAATATGTTAACATATTTTATGATATTGATTCTGGAATAAAAAAAAAATTTTCTATTTTTAAATAAACAAACTTTACAATAAAAGTTTGATAAATAAAATAGTCTTTGAATTTCAAAGTTGTAAATATGTAATTTTAAACGAATTTAGGAAAATAAACAATTAGTAGTGAATTTCTTATCTATTATAACATATTAAAGAGTATAATAATTGATAACCATGTTTTTTTTTTTTAAATTTAGAAAAATTTTCTAAATTTTGTTTATTTTGAAAATTCAAATTTTTTGTCTCGAAATATTAAAATTATATTTTTTATGAGTTGAAAAAAATAAAAACTTTTATAAATATTAATTTTTCTTTTTATTAGAAATAATTTAACAAAATTTAAAAAACAAAGCTAACCTACTTAATTACTTTCTTTATATTATGAAAATAAAAACAAATATTATTTATTGTAAGCATATTTTCTTACAAAATAATTGTATAATTTATAAAAACAAACAAAAAAAAACGAAAATTTTATTGTTATAGAAAAAAAGAAAGAGGTATGATTTTTAAATAATAAGATTAGATATAGAATAAATCGAAGTTTTCAAAAAAATTTGTGTTTTTTAAAGATGTTTTTTTTTTTTAATCTGGTAATTTATAGCATCAAATTGAGACAGATTCTCGATAGATAGAGAGAAAAACTATTATGGCAGTGCAACGAATAAATGACAATTATTGTATATATTAAGATTCTTATAACAATATTTCACTAGCACGAGTAATAAAGAATAAAAAATAAATTTATTGTGGTACATTTAAATTAAATCCATTCATATATGTCGCCCATTCCATACATGACGGACGGGACACTGAAGAACTTTTTTAAAAATCTTTTTGCTTTTACGTTCATATAGTTCAAATGTATTCCGGTTATAAGTATGTAGAAAACTAATGATCCACCCAAAAACCTACCAAAAAGAAAAGGAAGATGTTTTCCAAGAACTCTTGTTTTTATTTTATAAGGCGATAAGTAACTATGCCGGGACATGAAATGACACTCGTATTTAACAGTCATAAATTCAATATTAATTTTCTCCAAAGTATATTACTTCACACCTTCTGTTTCATGGTAAATTTTTAGGTGGTTGTCTAGCAAACTACGACAGAAATTTCTTATTTCTCTAACTCGCGCAACCTAAGATATAACAAATTATGTTTTCCAGGTGCGTATGACAGACGGGACAATTGAAAAATACCAAATTGATTTTATAAAATAAGAATGATAAAATTAAAAAACTGAAATTATTTTTTTTTTTATTGTTTTTTGTATTTCTTTCTGATAATACACGTTATAAAGATAAAACAAAACAACGCTGTACTATTTGTCATAAAATGTATTTGGTAACTAGTTATTGCAGCTCAAAAACAGTACATCTAAACCTACTTAAAACTTCAATGTTTTATTCGATTGCTCTCGAAAATTGTTAAATAAAAATTTATAATCATAAATTACTAGATATTTTAAATGAAATTCACATAACATATGTATATGTATTAGAATTTGTTTGTAATGGCATAAAATATTGTGAATACATATTTCATTCGATTCGATTAAATTTCCATCGAAGTACATAATTCCGCCCGTATTATGGAATACGATACATCGAATTTCGTTTTGTTTTCGAAGTACGAGCTGTCAAATTTACAAATTTAAATGTTCGCTTACAAATAAATAAAATTCTAAGCTCATGAAGTTTTATTTTGTTTTAATTGAATAAAGTTATAATTTATTTAATTCATAAATTTAATTGATGTGGCATAAATTTGTAAATGTTTGTGCTGCTTTGCGTAATATTTGTAAGCACTTTAAATTTTCTGAACCACCTCATGAAATGGTCTTCGCTGACAATATACATACATATGTAGATAAATGTTGAATTGCCACAAAATAATTAGAACTAAAATAACTAGGAAACAAAAAACTTTTTATAGTATTCGTATTTAATTGATAAAATAATATAAAATAAAATTAAAATAAAAAGAATTCCTTTTTAACAAAAGTAAAAATAAAACAAAGCGGATTTCATATTTTTTCTCATTTATTCAATAAAATTTTCAAATTATTTTTAGTTTACTCTAGGCCAGAATTTCATTTCTGTAACTCGAAATATGATCGTATTTTCTAAGTCTGAAAACATACTTGATAAAAGAGTTGTTGGCCATTTCTAGCTTACGCATTGATATAAAATCGAGAATTGCGCTTTCTTTAGATCTGATCGCACTTCTTACCCCTGCCTGTTTGTTGAAGTTGCCTAAGAGGAGTTTTTGACAAGGATCGGATTCACTCGTAACCTTACCAGCGAAATCTATTAATTTTGTTAAACTTTAATTACTGTCTGTTTGTCGTAATACCTAACTTTCATTTGGATTTTGGTCTTAGTAGCGTCTTGTAAATTCTCGTTTTCGATGCTCTTGTAAGCACTTTAGATTTAATCAATGTTGGTAGGCTATAATAGCAATAGCCCTTCTTAGCTTTAACTAAGCGATTTTTGATCTCAGCTGATTCGTCATTATTTCGAGTAGTTTCCGATTGATATGTACGTACCTTCCAGATTTGGAAGCCAGCCGAAAAGGCTATTGAGTGAAGTAGTTAAAGGCCATCTGCATGTTATTCTGGTAGATGAGTGTTCCTACCGGAGGAGCCGAGGCATGGACACATATAAAAGTAAAACTCTCAGAGATAGTGATAGAGTATATCATCGAGAGAAAAGAGGGTGCAGTGCAGTCCCCGGTTTTGACTCATCTAAAGTAGTCAAAGATTGTCGGATGATTAAATGTAAGGGCTTATTTTCAAAGAATTTTCAATTTACAAAAACAGAACTCTGGGGCTCTGATGGATGGCGTCTAATGCACAGTAAAGTCGCTGATCAAATTTTTACAACGGTTGATTTAGTTACTTACCATATTGGTTAGCTTACCGGTGAATTTTCGAATTTCCGAAGTGATCACATATCACTTCATCGGTTCTAATAAGGTGACAGCACGTGAGCTCGATATGATGTGGATAGCAGATGTTTCAGCCTTAACAAGCTAATATTTACGCGACAAGAAAAAACTAATTTTCTCCTTTATTGTATTCTATATTAATACATATTTATAAATAAAAATAAAATTAAATGAAAAAGAAAATTATTTACATTCAAGTTTCAAAGTAACATTTTGTAAAGATAATAAAAATATTTCATGTTCACTTTTAATATTTACAGTGTTACCGATAAAAATTCACTTTTCACAAAAGTAACTTAAAAATAATTTTTTATTTAATTTGTTTAACGTAGTCTTTCAAGTTTTATCTATAGCCTAATGTAGCTTAATCTGTACCATGAAGATGAGATAAAACTGCGTAAATATCTTCTTGTCTCAGAGTTTTAGATTGATCATCAGAAGACGATATTATTGATGTTGTCGGTGATGATTGCTGTTGTTCATGTTGTTGTATTTGGTTTGCAATGTGAATATCATTTTTAACTGATGATTGCTCATTATCTTCGATATTTTCTGATAGTCTTCCACTTGAAGAACATGTTTTTGTATTTTTACTGTGGAAAAAAATTATTGAAATTTGATTAAAAAAAAAATAATCATTTTTCTAAGTAATTTTACCTTAGCGTTTTTAAATTAGAATCTTTTGTTTTAATTCTTTTACTAGTAATTATTTCTTTATTATTTCGATTTTTATAATGTAAACGAAATTTTGGCTTACATGGTGTTGAAGTTGAAAATGTTTGTGGTTTTTCATCAATATCACATTTATTTTGATCGTTATCATGATCGTTAGAATAATCATTATCGAAGACATTTGTTTTGATGTCATTTTCTTGATTTTTATCATAGCTTGCTTTTGAAGTAACTTGTGATGATAAAGACGATAATAGTGATGAATTTGGTAAATTATGATCAATGTATTGTAAAATATGAGCACTTTTTTCTCGTTTTTTTGGAATATTTTTTATAATTCTTTTTTGTTCTGAGTTTGTTAAGATATTTTGTTGTTTAACATTTGTTGTGCAATTTTTTGAAAATAATTCAATTTCATCATTAATTTTTATGACATGTGGAGTATTATTCAAATAAATTTTCATTTCTGTTTGTAATGTTTTTTTATCATATGTAGTTATACTTGAAGTATTTTTTGAATTCATATTTTCATTGGAAGTTGGATATACAATTTTTAAAAAGTGCTTAGAATCATTTTCATCAATTGTAATCATTTCACATTCATCATACGGATCTTCATCATCTTCATTTTCAGAATTATCTTCTTCTTCATCGCCACAATCGTCGTTGTAATCGTTATCATCATTATTATTTCTATTTTTACTTGTTGTTGTTAGTATATTTTCATTAGTGTTCTGGATTATTATTTCTATATCTTTTTTTAATTGTTCCGGTTGTTTTATTGGAGACAAGCCAAGCTGCTCTACGGTCATTGTCTCTAATATAACTTTTGGTTGTTTAATTAAAATTGGAGCAATTAGACTTGAATTAGACGTGAATGTTTTGAATTTATGATCATCTTCAAGCTTTTTGGTTATTTCCAATTTTTTTGTTGCTCTTTTTGATTTAGATGGTGTTTTTATGGAAAATGACATTGTTTCTTTGTTTTTTCTTTTATTTGCTGATGAATTCCCTAACCGCTTCGATAATCGCGTTTCTATTACGCTTGGTGTTCGAGTTTCTGAAATATAAAAATTTTAGAAAGATTTGTTTAAAATAAAATAAGTAAGTAATCAAGAATCGAAAAAAATATCAAACTTGGATTGATTACTTACGATATAATTTCATTAGCCCAATTTTTTTTGGTGATGTTGTTGTAGATAAAGATTTTGCTTTAGGTGTTAATTTCACTTTTCTTTTACTACACTTGCGTTGAACACATTTTACAGGAGTTTTTGTTGGTATATCTATTAACTTACAAGATCTCTTAGCAAGCTGATTGGAGATTTTTACTGTTACTATATTTCTATTAGTTTTGGAAATTTCCATTTCTGGCGACGATGACAGGAAAGAGCTTTTCTTTTGTTTCTGTTGTTCCTTGTAATCCACATTACTAATATTGGTATTTGATTTTATTTTTTGTTCTATTATTTCAGTCTTATCGTGGTTTATTTGCGAAGCTAGTTTTTTTTGTAAGGTTGTCAATGCCATCGCTGCATTTCTAACTTTTACAGATTCTGCACTTTCTCGTGAATCATCTGTTGTCGTAATTTTTGTTTTTGACTCAGAACGTAATTTTGAAATATGTTCGCGTTCAAAAATATCTTCGGTAACAGCATTATCATTTTCAACAACTAGTGCTTCAACAATGACAGATGTTTTTGATTTTAGTTTTTCCTTATTTTTAGCGGGTGTCACTGGCAGTGCAGATGATTTTAATAGAGAAGTGGAAACATTAACAGGTGGTTCTACTAATTTTTTAGCAGATAAATTTAAAGCTTTCAATACATCCATTTCATCTTTTGATATTTCGTCACAGGAACTAGAAGGTGCTTGCGATGGTAGAATCGAAAACTTTGTTCCAACTATAGCAGCAACTGATACTTTCGACGAGTTTGAAAATTTTTGTTCTGCAGCAATGATTGCAATTCCTTGATTTCTATTACTACAAATTGTTGTGGCTGTTTTTGTAGATGCGGTTGAAATTGCAGATAAGGTTGGAGCTTCGACTGATGCAATAGTATTTTTCTTAGTATGAGTTGATTTGTGATTTTGTTTAATAGTCGCCTTAGATGTAGTCGTCTTTTTTAAAATTGTTTTTCTTTTTGATGAAACATCATTGGCTACTTTTGACGTTGATATCATTTTTGTCACAGATTTTGCCGTTGCTGTTGTTGATGTTGAATTTAGTGGGAAATCGCCTTTTAATTTTTCTTTCATCCGTAATCTTTTCTTTTCTAGTTCATGAAGTTGTTTTTCTTTTTCATTACTTATTTCTGTTTGTTTAACTGCTAAGGAGGAATTTGGCAAATTTTTATCACTTCCAGTTGTTTTTAGAAGCACTTTCTCTTCACTTTTTTTCTGTAATAAATCACTTTCTTTCCAAGCTTCATCTTCTGAGCTACTGACATCTGATAATGATAAATTGCATTTTGATTTTGATGTTGGAATTGGGTCATCAGGAATAACGGAAGTAGTAACGTTTGAAGTTGATGGTGAAGAATTTATAGTTGAGCTCGAAAAACATTTTGAATGATTACGTTTTGTTAAAGATGAAAATTCGTTCACATTATGTTTTTCTGAGCTATTAGAATTATTGTTATTCTCCAAAAGAGACGGTGAAGATTTTGTCATATTTTGTTTTCGCAATTGATGCTGATGTTTTGGACGTGAAATATCATTAATATCAATTGATAGTTTCATTGTTTTCTTCTTTCTTTCAGCAATCAATAAACGATCTAAATGTTTATCTAAATCATCAGATTCATCTGGCTTATAATATGAACCACCTGATGAATAATCAGTTAAACGATTACTGTAAGACGATGCATAGCCACAGCCAGGTGTCTCTTTTTCAATTGATGTTACCAAGCCAGCACCTGGAGTTATTGCAAAATTTGGCGTTGATAAATTATCAATTAAAGTTTGATTCTGTTGCTTATGATCTGTAGTTGATATTGTTTGTTGTTGATAATGAATTGTTTTCATAATTTTTGTAATTGGTGTTTGTTCAATTACTGATGGTACTATAAAACGTGGAGTAATTGGTATTTGAAATGATGATGATGATGAAGTATCAGTAATACTTTTAAATGGCGTTTCAAGAAGCACAGCCATATTGTTACTGCCGTCAGATTGTTGATTTAATGGTATTGATGGTGATACATATTTTTTATTTTCTGAAAATTTTGAAGGTAATGAAGATTCTGAAATAATTGCACTTTCTTTTTTATTGTTATCTGATTCAATTGGTTGCTTTTTATTTGTAAGAATATTATCAACATTCTCATTGATACTTCTTATTTTCTTTTGCTGTTTTCTATCAATCTCCTTTTCACAATCTTTATTATCTTTAACATTATCAATTGTTTGAATTTCTTTTGATTTATTTTTTGTTGTCACAATTTTGAATTTTATAGAACCTTTATTATGTGTTGATACACTTAATAACGAAGACTGTATTTCATTTTTAACTGAAGAAGATAATGGTGATAAAATATTTTTATTCAATTTTTCTGTTAGTATTTTTTCATTTTCCTCTTTATTTTCAATTTGTTGTTTATTGTTTTCTAGGTCAATAATTTCTTTATTTATTTTACTGTCATCAGTTTTTTTTGTTTTCGATGTTTTCTTGAAACTAACATCTTGTTTTTTTTTCTTTTGTTTTCTTTTAGAACGTTTTTTAAGTTGATCCACTGCATTATTTGGTGATTGTGATTGTAAAATTCTCAAATGCTGATCCCAATTGGGATTTGAAAATGTTGCACGCATTCGATTCCATTCTTCCAAAGGATCCAGTCCTTTAGTATTCCTATCATTATCTTCTTTATTACCTTTTGTAGATTTTTCAGAAGTTTTATTTAAATTTTTTATTTTTATATTCTCATTATTTGCAACTGTAACAACTTTTTCTTCATTTTTGACTTTATTCTTAGCCGCTTTCTTTTTATTTTTCAAAGGTAATAAGTTTTTTGAAATCTTACTTTTACTCATTGAACATTTTTGATTAACGTTATCAATTTTCTCTTTCTTTGATTTGGGTTGGTTACGAATATTTTTTTTCGATTGTGATATGTTACGAACGCAATTTCTTTTTATACTAATCTTAAGTCGTCGTGGAGTTTCTGAAATTTTTCTCTGAATTACTGTTTGATTACTACCTTCAACATCAAAATCTAAACTATTTGAGTTAGAAGCTGTTTCTGATGCTTCCATATTTATCGATTTAGGTGAAGTTTGTATTTCAACATTGTTTGCAATTGGAGATGGTGGTGCTTGTATCTGATATAATGATGATGATGCTTCAACAATATTTTCATTGTTGTTAATTAAAGGTTTGTTATATCGATTTTGCTCTTGTTCTTTATTTGGTGTTTCATTACCAAAGTTTAATACACGAACATGAGATGTCCGTCGTCTAGGTGTTGAGAAACTTCGTACTGGCATTCTAATGTTGCTATCATTAGGAGTTGATTTTTCCACGTTAATTATATTAGAGTCCACTATGTTTGTGGGTTCAACATTGTTTTTATTTGAATTTTTATTGTTTGACCTAGTTGTTACTCCTGTTGATTCTGTTCTAGACGTTCGTTGATTATCAATTGTAATTTGCTGTTGTACTTCTAACTGATCAACATTTTGCTTGTTAGAATTAATTCTATTTATTAAACTATTTGAATCAGTATTATCACTTTGCTGTTGAATATCGCTACTATTTATAAGTATTGGTAATGTAACATTGTCATTAGTCATAATTAAAGGAATTGACATCTGTCCTGAACTAAGATCAATAAAAACTTGATCATTTGAATTAAATGTTTGAATATTATTAAAATTTGTACAAGATAATAATGTACTATCATTTGTTAATGTTCCTAATGTATCATTAGAATTGAAAAAAAATAATTTTGATTGGAGATTTGAATCTATTACAGGAATTATTGTAGAGCTACCACAAGTTGTATCATTTAGTTCATTACTTTCTAAAGTTAAAGGAGCAGAGGCAGGAATAGTATTTGAAATCGATATTTTACCGCCAAATTGAATTGGTGAAAAATCTGCTTCTCTTTGAGGTGTCATCTGTGTAGATTTATTCGAGGAATACAATTTTGAACTAGTTTCTCCATTATTTGTTTCTGTAATAAAATAATTACATAATAAGATTTTCAAATCAATTTATTGAATTTACCTTTAATTGTTGTTAATTTTTTAATAGGTTCAACATCATTGCTTCCCTTCTGAGGACAAACATGTGAGCCTTGATTGGATATTGGTGTTTTTTTTGCACTGCTTGTAATGTCTACATTAAAAACAAATAACTTTTGTTACATATTGTGAATTAATTACTTTCAGATCAGAATGTTTTCGAATTTAAACTGAGAAATCGATGAGAAATGAAAAAAATTGTATACCAGGGGGATTTGTTCCCAATATTTTGCGATATTTAAGGTCGAAGAAAATTTTTTTCGAAAAGTGACTAATTCTACTTTTTGCTGCATATTTCAGGGCTTACATGTATATGTGTTTAAAGGAGAATCTTATGTTATGGTTTTTAACTTTTGAACGGATAAATATAACGCAATGACCCACAATTCACAAGGCCCTCTACGTTGCTTAAACATTGCATTATATTGCAGAAAATGGAGATGGTTACTTTTCGAAAAAAAAAATTTCTTGCCATGTAATTTTTTTTTTTAATTTCTCGTCGAGATCTACCACTTTGCTGTTTGGCACACGCTGTATTTTTATCAAAATTTGGCAAAAAATATAGAGAAGCACTTACTAACTACTTCTTCAATAACTTCATCAAATATTGGATTTTTTTCTGTTGTATCTAAAATTTGTTTAATCATCTCGTCAAGTTGTGTAGTTAAAGTATCTTCCACAGGATCTTCATATTCTTGATTTTGTCTTTTGGAATTTTCATTTACTGAATTTCCTTGTAGTGAAATTTGTAAAACTTTGTTAATATTTTCAACAAGAACATCTTGAAATTTAGTTTTTTTTAAAATTGTTTCTGAGAGCATCTGGAATTAGAAGAATTTTAAAACACATGATAGAAAACATAAAATACATTTTAATTTACAGGAATTGTATTATTTTGAGAACTACGTTTTGATTCAGATAAAGGATCAATTGATGATAAAGTTTTATCAATTTCCAGAGACTTCGTTTGTTTCACTTGTTCATTCCGGGAAATGTCAGTATTATTATCATTGTTACTGACAGAAGATAATTCATCGTTGTCATTATCGTCATATTCTTCATCTGTTATTGAGCTATTAATCATTGTTGAATTACTTAAGAAAAAATATGAATCTGACGTACGACGACGTTTTGGGTAATTATGTACTGATGACTGAGGACCTTGAGTTTTTAATTCAATGTCATCCGACGAATTTGATCTTGTTCTAGAAATAAGATAAAAGTGAAATTTAAATAAAAAAATATGTATGACAAATGTTATTACATGAAGATATTTAAAATTTCTTAAACTTGCCTTTTAAACCGCTTTTGATTGTTATTGTCTTGCCTTGTTAATCTTTTTTCCTTCATTAAAGTTTTAATTAAAAATGAAATTTTACCAACAAGTGTGTTCTGTTTTAAAATACGTTCCTTCTCCTCCAAAGGTAAAACGTTAATTACTTGTGAAACTATGAAAATTAAATATTTTATAATTCAGATATATGAATATGTGTATATACATTCAATTTATAAAATTTACTTTTAGATTTAATTTGACAATGCTCTTTAATGATATCGACTAAAGTACCACTTCCTAAGCTCATTGTTCTTAGACCTTTTTTTAATAGTTGATACTCTTCTGTTAAATAAGGACTTGTTTTACAAAATGAATAAGCAGCTTGCTCAAGGTTTTGATCTCTTAAATACCCTTTAAATTAGACGATTTTTAATTAAAATTGGAATTTCGAAATAAAAAAATATTAAAATATAAAATTTAAAAAAAGAGAAGTACTCACCTAGGATTAACTGAGCAATGTCTGAATTCCTTACAATGTCCATGTTTATTTACTGGTTCAAATAAATAGTTTATGTATTTAAAAGTATTTACTTATAAATTAATTTTGATTCAAATAATAAAATATACAATAAGTTAAATCATTATGAAAACTAAGCTAGAATTGCTACAACATAATACAACAAAATTGTAATCCAAACGCAAATGACACTGACAGTCAAATTACAATATTGGCGGTTGGTTGCTACTGCTGGTTGTGTTTTATTTAATATGAAAAAGCAATTGTAAAAACTGTTTTTTTAGATCATTTACTGTTTATACTCGTATATTCCAATATAAATTACAGCTTAAAAATTTTTATATAATTTCTAGTTTCTACATTTTAGCGTCTATACGAAATTTTAATTAAGCGGTTTTCTGTTTTCTAAACTATTGTTATGATTTATGAACGCAGAACGCTTTAGAGTTTAGACTTATGCATGAACTAGAATAGAAGCTCGCCTCGCAGCAACAGTAACAGCACTGATAATGCTGCTTGAGCAAATTAAACCCAGAGCTGCCAATTTAGCCGTTTTCCGGCTAAATTTAGCCGAAAACAAAATGATTTAGACGGATTTCTTTTTTCTTTCCGGCTAGGCATTTTTAGCCGCGGCTAGAATGACTTTCAGCCGCGGTTAAAATATATGTACATATGTATATAAAATTTTTAATTATCAAAAATATTTCGAAAATATAACTTGCCATTTCGAGTGTTTAACAATTCAAGTATGAATCGATATTAATCACATTGCTTTTCCCATCTCATGAATTAATAAATTTATTTTCATTCGAATTTGCTTTTTTTTATAAGAAAACCTTTTGCTTTTTTTACTTTTTTTCTTTTTATATACAAGACAAACACCGTAAGTTAAAAAATTCAACACTACAGCAATATTATACATAGTCCGATTTAATGTAATGTACGTTTAGCCTGTTTTTTAGCCGGAAATGGAGAAAAAAATTGTAAGCTGTTTTTTTTAGCCTTTTTGAAGTATTTTTTCTCCGGCTAAACCGGCCAAATTTGGCCGGTTTCTGAAATTTTTGTTGGCAGCTCTGATTAAACCTGGCACTGGCAGCAAATGAAACAGCATTTTTAGAATTTTTTTTTAATAGCTGTCAGTTTCTAGTTGTCATTTAACAAGTACCGGTTGTTTTTAGTATAATTTCGTTTATTTTTACTAATTTTTAAAATGATTGTGAAATATAAAGACCATTCCCAAATTGATTACTAAGGCGCAAAACCAAATGGCGGACTCAGGCATCAAGCATCAAAATCTGAAATGTCAAAATCAATTTTAGCAAATGGAAATACATGTAACTGCACCAAATAAGAGCATCAGGTATCAAGACTCAAATGAGTCTGAGTCCGATATTTTAAAATTTTAAAATTTTGAGTCTGATGCTACATTGTTGACAACATTATAATGAAAAATATGAAAGTTGACAATTTACTACGTATACATGACGGATTGAATCTTAATTTAATTCGGACTGAATCCACTGAAATCTCCATGTAGGTTCAAATCGAACTAAATATAACCGTATAGACACGGATTGAAAGATCGAATTGATTTACGTTTTGTTATTTATCGAACTGTGTAAAAACTTTTATTTATTTAGATGTAACAAATTAACAAAGTGACATTTCTGATAGCTAATTATAGTGTTGGTAGCACTTTTGAAGCTGAAGTCAGCATTTGGTCTTGCTTGGTATCATGAGTCTTGAAGTCAGCATCATGAGTCTTGATGCTTGATGCCTGAGTCCGCCATTTGGTTTTGCGCCTGAATGTTTTGATTTTTGAATCTGAGGTATCAGTAATGCCAACTTTATGGTTCAAAATATTTTGTTTGACACTTGTCATATTTTCCGTTTTTTATATTTTTTCGAATTTTGAAAACGAAAACAAATTTGTAGTTTGTATTTTTTTTTTTATTATAGAATTTTGTGGAAAATAAATAATAAGTAGAAAAATAATGAATAATAAAATAAAATAAAGTGAATAGAAAAATAATAAATAAATTTCTAAAATTAAAATTAAATTGTGAGTTAAAATAGATAAAAGTAAAAAATATAATTTTGTAGAAAATTAATAAGATAAATAGACTGCAGTTAAAAATAAAAAAGAAGAAAAAAAAGGTGGAAGAAAAATTAATAACTGACATATTAGATATTAGTTAATTTATTCTAACTACTTAAGGACATGTGTGTAAATATTTCAAACTATTTAACTTTATCACCAAAAAATGCTTCCACTTTTCAAATTCAAAGAAGAGATGATTTCAGTTAGATTTAAAAAATTTAAATTCAAAATGTCATTTGTTTTTTAAATGATGGTAGCATTATGAAGCTCAGCTGTTATTTGGATATGGAAGATTTTGAGTTTTGAAGTCGACTTCAAGAGCTTTTGCGTCTTGAAGCCTTAGGCGGAAAACCAAATGGCGGACTCAGGCATCAAGACTCATGATGCTGACTTCAAGACTCATGATACCAAGCAAGACCAAATGCTGACTTCAGCTTCAAAAGTGCTACCAACACTATAATTAGCTATCAGAAATGTCACTTTGTTAATTTGTTACATCTAAATAAATAAAAGTTTTTACACAGTTCGATAAATAACAAAACGTAAATCAATTCGATCTTTCAATCCGTGTCTATACGGTTATATTTAGTTCGATTTGAACCTACATGGAGATTTCAGTGGATTCAGTCCGAATTAAATTAAGATTCGATCCGTCATGTATACGTAGTAAATTGTCAACTTTCATATTTTTCATTATAATGTTGTCAAAAATGTAGCATCAGACTCAAAATTTTAAAATTTTAAAACATCGGACTCAGACTCATTTGAGTCTTGATACCTGATGCTCTTATTTGGTGCAGTTACATGTATTTCCATATGCTAAAATTGATTTTGACATTTCAGATTTTGATGCTTGATGCCTGAGTCCGCCATTTGGTTTTGCGCCTTATAATTTCGGAGTTCGGACTCAAATTCATTTGCGCAAAGAGAATTGAAATAATATAGAGATGCAAAAAGGAAAATGAAACAAAATTGATACGGACCCTGTTCGGGCAGAGAAAGAGGTATCATATTTTTCTTTCTAATGAAAAATAAAAAGCTTTCAATCGTTGATTTTTTGTTCTATAACTTAAATTTTGTTTTACATTATAGTATATGTTCTAAAGCGCTTGAATGCAATGCACACATGCAAGCGAATATCAGGTTTTACACTGTGTTGATTTCTAATCATGCATATACACAAAAAGTCTTAAAATATTTGTTTCTTCCCTTTTGAAGATTTTTAAAGTATAATTTCATTAATTTGACTTTATGTACATATAAATATATGTAAATATATTCAGTTTTTAAATAAATACGATAAAAAATTATTCAATATACCTATTATAACAATAACTATAACAAATTTTATAGTTTTTTAATCAATTTTCAATTCAATATAGGATAACAAAAAATACTTTTTTTTAAACTCCAAAAACATAAAAAACAATATTTTGTTATGGTTATTGACTAAGTAGAGATTTTCCATAGCACTAGGAACTTGAAATTTGACCAGGATGTTTCTTGAGAGGTTTACAATTGTATAATCTTTAAACTGTCAAAATCCTTTCACTAGGGTAAAAGTTATAGGATAAAATGCATAAAGTCATTTTTTGGCAAATAACATTCTACCACATACAAATAATACAAATAATAATAAGATAGAATTAAATTGGACTGTATTTAAATCAGAATGGTTAATGAATTAATAAAAACAAAGATGGAAATTTTAATTGGAATAGGTATATGTATATAATGTAGTTTTTTGAAGAATTAAAAAATTTGTTAGAAATAAAAAGATATTCAAAAATTCAATTTTATAAAAATATATGATCGCTTGCTAATTTCTTCTTCACAATAACGTCTATTCACACCGAGAATTTTTTTCAAATGAAATATATATGTACGTATACGAACGTTATACAAAACAAAATTTAAGAGAACATAATATGAATATAATATATGAAATACATTTTTGTATGTATGTATGCACATATTTATTTTAAACAAAGCGGAAAATGCAACAACAACATGTCATATTCTTTCTATATAGCTTTTATAGCGCATACATATGGAATATTGTAGGAATACTATTTACAAGCATTCTACAAAAACAAAATACAAGAGAATATATGAATGATGTACAAATTGGGGAAATATTAACAGAAAGTTTTTTTGATAACTCATTTTGAAAAAGCTTCTGTCGGTTAGTAGCTAAATAAAGCTTTTGTCGGTTAGTAGCTAAATGACTGTAATAAAAATTGTGTACATACGTTTATATGAACCTTGGACATATGAATATTATTTGTATGTGATTCTACTCCTTTTCACATTTTTAGAAATTATAATAAGTATGTGTATACATATATATTATCTTCTTGTCCTAAGGTTAATTTATCAAATTTTACAGGCCTACTTAAAATATTAGAATAAAATTCTAAAAGTTGTAAAAAATGACACAAAACTAAAGAAAAAAAAAAAAACTAAAATCATTTATTCCATATCTAAGCATTATAAGTACACAACATATATCCATATTGATTCATACAGCAATTTACAAATACAATCATATTATTGCCATTATTATATGTATATTCACTTATTTCATCATCAACGTACATATGTTTTTCATATCTCAATTCATTCTATTGAATTCGAAAGAGCTTTAGAATAGAGCTTTCTCAAGTGTGTTTTTGAGCTTTCTCAGATGAATTTTTATAAACAAGTAAATAATGTGAATTTTTCCGTTCCTCATGAAGGAATCTCTTAATACTTAATACTTTTTGTTTGCGGCTAGAGGTATGAGGTAAATATTTTGTTTACTTCAATGTATTCCCATATGCTAGAATAACTTTGACATTATTGAGTTTTTGAGTTTTGTGTCCTGAGTCCGCAATTTGAAATTGGGCTTAATTTATTCAAAATTTTTCTTGTTTTAATTATGGTCTATCTAGGTTTCATCGATTTTATAGATATAGCTACTAGAACAAAAAAATACGTTTTTGGACGAGAGTAGTATACACAGTTGAGGAAATAGAGAATTATGGTTTCTTTTAAGTTTGTTTAATAAACTAAGCGGCAATGATCCTGAACAATTTCACAGACGCCTTCTCCTTCTTCATAACATTTTTGTATGCAGATAATGTTTTGTCATACAAATATGGGTAATTTTGAATGTCTTTTATTGATTTTTCTACCATTATATTTTGTTCTTGTAGAATGTTCCACTTGAATTTTTTTAGTTTAACATTTAAAGCATAGGTATTTGATAGTTGTTAGACAGCAGCTGTGTTTTACTAGACCTGACGAACTGATAATTCTGATATTTTTCACTTCCTCACTGAGTAAACACGGTTTTTTAGGACTAACTTTTTCTATTCGACAATAGAGGCCACTATGAAAAATTTAGGTTCATCAATGATGAACTGATGAACAACTTTCTTTCATCATTCATCAGTTTCAGTTTACCAGCTTTTTCTAGTGTTAAAGTATCATATGAAATCGAAGTTTGGGATTGTGACGTGAATTTGTAATTCCTATTTTATATTTCTTCTTTTATTGTAAATATTTTAATGTTGGGTTTTTATTAGTGAAAACAAAAGCTTTTTTTTTGATTATTTTTTTCAAACAGCATAAAAAATACAGAAGAGTTTATAGTGTAAAGAAAATTAAAAAATTAAAAATTAATTTTTTTAAAAACAAAAATGGCTCATGTTCACAAGAAAAAATGATTCATTATGAAAAATTATTTATAATAATTTTGTTTTATTAATTTTTTTATTTTTTATGAATTTATAATAGATAATTTTATTAATACTATATAATATAATATTAATACATACATTTTCACAAATAAATCAGCAATCAACTATCGGCAAACAAACATCAATTGATCTGAATCTCAAAATTCGTACACATTAAAAGTCATCGAATTGTAATTTGATCAAATCGAAAAGAATTTAAGTTCATAAACTTACATAATACCATTTTCGAAAATCAAACTTCGATCAATCGAATTATGATATTCATAATAGCACCCAATGCCTTGATGCATTGGTTGTATAAAAGCAGTCGTATTTGGCGGTATAAACAGAAATTTAACATTTTCAGAAATGTCGTTTAAATAAATTGGATGGCTTGAAGCGTTATCTAACAGCACCAGAGCTTTAAATGCTATGTTCTCTTTTTCACAGTACTTTTTTTATTTCTAGAATGGCATAATCTGTAGCCCAATCGCGAAATACCACTGCAGTCATCCATGCTTTCTTATTTGAGCGCCAATAAACTGGTAAGGACTTTTTTCTACTCCTTTAAATACTCTCGGATTTTTGCTGTGATATATCAATAGTTGTTTCAATAGTGTATGCTAAAGATATGTATTCACTATTCACAGTTCGTGGTCTACAATACGAGGTATGCTATATAATTTCAAGAATTCTTACCTTTCGTGATTATTCCCACGATTTTGTTCAAGAAGGCACAATTTTCCCTTTCCCTTTTTTTAACTTTTCTTCGGCCGAAATTCCCACGAAAAGGGGAAAATACTACAATCTAACAACCTGCCCTGTGACTCCGCTCTGCTACTACTAAGTAGGGACGTCACGATACCAACGATACTATCGAGGTATCGATACTTTTGATCCAATACCACGATACCAATAGATTCGATACCCAGTATCGATACTTTTTAAAATTTTGACGTCCTTACTACTAAGTTGTAAATTGTAATATGTACCTTCCTTTTGAAGTGCTATTTCTACTATTTCACCTCAATTCCAAATTCTGCTACATTTTAGTGTATAAAAATATGTCTCACGGAATCACTGGTACCACCAAGTCTAAGTCAACTAAGGGTCTAGACGTACTAGAAATTCTTGCATGCAAGCTGTCAAAATTATTTCAGCTTGCAAGAACAAAATTTGTTCTGGGCATTTTCAATCATGCAATCTCATTTGTGTGAAAAATGTCGAAGAGTAAGGTTGGAAAAGTAATTGTAGCTTTACGTGCAATTAATCAATTAAGGAGTTGGAAAAATGAATTAAAAAACAAAGAAAATTAAAAACACCACAGACCGATTTCTTCTTGCACACAAATAAATAAAGCAACTTCAATCATCAAAAATTCATATTGAAGCCATATTTGATTAATTAAACGTCAAATTTCTTGTAACCAAAAATGTCTTTTAAGATTCGTTGAAAAATGGCATGCAAGAATTTCTTGCAGACATTTTCGGTCCACACGAAGAATTATGTTGCAAGAATATCTGGCATGCAAGAATTGCTTGTAAGTCTAGACCCTTGGTAAAGTCAAGACAACAAGACAAGTCAGCGAACTAGCATCGTCGGCTGTTAATTGGTTTTTAATTTCTAGATTTATTGTTGTAATTGAAAAATTAATATAAACTGTAGTTTGTAAGAAGCTTTTTTTTTTTTTAAATTTTTTACATTGGATTAAATTACAATTGTGAATTTATAAGAAGAATAATAGCTGTGTTTTAATTTTCAATATATTTGAAATGGATGGAGGTAATTAACACATCAAATTCGTTTCTTCGAAAATCAGTTTAATGTAAACTTTATTCAGATGACAGCCTTAATGAAACATCATGGCGTGGATGTTCAATGAGAGAAATTTATCGTAATTTGTCAGAATGGGAATTAAAACATGCTCCTCCGATTCATCCTTCTGACAACCATACTGTTCTTTATCATTGGCCTATAACAAATTCAAATGAACCGCCTAAACCCCGAAAAAGTTTTAGTAAATGGGATACATTTCATGTTCGACTTCCGTGCTCACAAAAAAGTCAATATCCAGTTACACAGGTAGATTTTTTTCATAACGATGTACATATTAGTTTCTTCAAATAATTTTTGTAGAATGATGGTACTGTTGGAATTGAAAATCGCTGGTTAATGATAGAAAAAGCATTACTGAAACCAATTAAAAATAGTCACGAGTTTGAAAAGGCGGTTCTGTCATATAATTCGAAGTATGAAAATTTTTGGAAGTTCCGAGCGTTGCATAAGATGTTTGAAGAGGTTATTTTTAATAAATAAAAGTCAAGAAAATGATATAGTTTTTAATGACAGTTGTTTTCTAATTTGTTATAGGAACTGGGTGAAAATGAAGCATCTATGTTTTTTGAGGATCTTCTACCAAAAATTATTCGTTTAGCCCTACGTTTACCACAATTAGTATCGTCTTCTATTCCTTTGTTAAAACAAGGTCAAAATAGGTTCGTATACAAGAAAACATGTTTCTCTACGTTTTATTGAAATTTTTTTAATTCAAATTTACAAAGGTCAATTTCAATAAGTCAACAACAGGTTGCTTGTCTTTTGGCTAATGCATTCTTATGTACTTTTCCAAGAAGAAATACAACGAAGAAAAAATCGGAATACAGTTCATTCCCAGATATTAATTTTAATAGGTTTGCAGTGATTTAAAATTTAAATAATTAATTTTTCATTTTTAAATTTTCCCTATAAATTCAGACTTTTTCAATCATCTGGACAGCAAGTAATTGAAAAAATTAAATGCATTTGTCATTATTTTCGTCGAGTTTGCAACAAAAGTGAGTTACATAGATTTAATGCTTACATAAAAAATATTTTTAGTATTTCATTTTGGTACTAAATTTCAGTGCCAAATGGAGTTTTAACATTTACTCGGCGATCTTTAAGTGAAAAAGAACTTCCAAATTGGGATGATTGTAATATGTCATTGTGTATGACTCCTCTTCATATAACATCTTGTGGAACAATTGAAGATCAAGGACAAGGGTTATTGCAAGTTGATTTTGCAAATAAATTTTTAGGTGGTGGAGTTTTAGGTAGTGGATGTGTTCAAGAAGAAATTCGTTTTGTTATATGTCCAGAATTAATAGTTAGTAAATTATTTACGGAAGCATTAAAACCATGTGAAGCATTAATAATAATTGGTTGTGAACAATTTAGTAAATATACGGGGTATGCATCAAGCTTTACATGGAGTGGTAATTATGATGATAAAAAACCGTTTGATGATTGTGTAAGGCGTCAGTGCCATATTGTTGCTATAGATGCACTCTATTTTGTTCAGTCAGCACATCAATATAAAGAACAATTAATGCTGAGAGAATTGAATAAAGCTTATGTTGGCTTTATTCATCCATTAGATACTCCAGCACCAGGTGTTGCATCTGGGAATTGGGGATGTGGTGCATTTGGTGGTGAAGCAACGCTAAAAGCGCTTATTCAATTAATGGCTTGTACGATTACAAAAAGACCTTTAGTTTATTTTACATTTGGAAATCGAGAATTAAGGGATAACTTTTACAATATTTATAGATTTTTCTTTGAAAATAAGATTACTGTTGCACAATTGTGGAAATATTTAAAAGAATTTTATGGTCGTAAATTACCTCCAAATGATTTATATAGTTTTATTATTCAACTTCATTCTGTTCATAAAAAATCTTTTGATGATGCTAATAAATTAAATTTGGTAAGCTTTATGTAGAGGAAAAATAAATATTTTGTATTAAAATTTTTAATTTCAATTTTTGCAGAACAGTTTTGTAATGACAAGCGTTAAAACAATTCCGTCTTCGGTCAAAAAGCAGCAACAAAATAACACTAATATCATTAGTAGCGGTTCAAAAAATATTGAAAAACCAGAGAATCTTAATCATAATGAAATAGCTAAACTTATTGACGAATTAAGTTCTAGTACTGAAGAAATAGATTATTCTATAGAAATAGAAAAACAAAAGAGAGAAATGTTTGTTAAAAAAGTAAGTGATAAATTAACAAATCAAACAAATCAAACAAAACAAAGGAAGACTTTATCACCATCTTCATTTAAAGACGTAAGTTTAATAAGACGGAAGAATGATATTAATATGTCAGTTAAAAATGAAAGAGAGAAAAGATCAAGCTCTACACCAGAAGTAGTAGTTAATATGAAAGAGTCATCATCTATGAAACATGGTAAAAATAGTAATTCTTTAAAATCTGTTTCTACTACGTTTAACAAAAAATCTAAGCCATCATTGAAAAATGTTTCTATGGATTTAAAACAGAGGTCATTATTAGATATGTTTGATGCATTTTATACAGAAAGGCCAGCTAAAAGACATTGCTATTCAGATAAGGAGACTTAATTAATTTGTATAATTTGTTTTTGTTTCTAGTTTTACAGAACTTGAAAAATTTTGTATTTTTAAATTTTCTCATTCTAATAGAAAATTATAAATAAGTTTTAAGAACAGAATGAAAATTCAAAATATTTCCTTTAAATGGTATCTATTTATTAGTTACATCATGTCCATAATATACTGTCTTAGAAAATTTTGTTCTTGCACTATTATTTTTCTCATTCTTTGTAAACATGAACTATGAAATACCAAAACAATTAAAGTGCACCATCTCTCTACAAATACAAAGCACAATACACATTACAGTGCACAGTGGTCCAACGTAGTACAAAAGGCTGGCCAAAATTCAAATTTTTGATGTCAAAGAATGGTATAAATGGTGTTTGGATTTTAAAGATAACACTCCAAGGATCATAAAACTGCAGCAGGATATAAAAACAGGGCACACAATTCTTTATATTCACTCCTTGTTTGAAGGGTAAAATGTTAAGTGATAATTAGCATACGTGAAAAATAACAATTTCTATATTTTTCATTTTTTTGTATGTAAAAAAATAGTGTTTATAAAAAAGTGATAATTATGTCTTCAAAAGATACAAGTGAGTAGAAAAAAAATTGATTTTAGTTTTTCAAATTCTATGAAAGATAGGAACATAATTGAAGGAAAACTTGTAATAGTCAAATTTTTCTTAAAAAATTCTATATACCTATTTTCCCTTTGAGTTTTGAAAAAGAATTCCGCCACATTCCGCCCTAATTTTTACATATATTTGAAGGTAGTTGTGTATACTAAAAAATTAAAAAAAATTGGCCGCTCGTTTTTGCTCCTTTTTTTTAACGGAAAAAATCCTTTTTTTGTACCTGGGTTTGGGTAATTCTATTACATTGTATTTTTAATATGTTAATTATTTTTTATATATGTAGTTTAAAAATTTGTATGTTTTTTAAAAGGTCATATCTCAAAGAAGAGGGGAGCTAGATCGTTGGTTTAGGAGCCAAAATTTTAGCACGTGGCATAGGCAATTAAATTGTAGAACATGTGTTATCAATCAAATGTACCGTTATTTCTAGCGACGCCATTTTATTCAAAGAAAACAGGAAAATTTACTAAATTTTTCAATTTGAGACTTCATAACTTTTGAACAAATAGGGGTAGAGAGGCAAAGTGGGCATCAATATAAAGGGCAGAATATTCTCTATTAACTTTTAAAACAAACAATTCCGCTATGTTTTACAGTTTTCGAGAAACAAGGTGTTTCATGAAAACAGCCAACAACATTAAGCGCCCTCTAGCGGCCAAACGGTTAAGATAAATTCTTTTCTCCGATACAATTTTTTGTTAGTTTCGACGAGGTCTATCACTCTGTATATTTTTTTTACCATCAGATATGAAACACACTGTGTATATGTCTATAACACTCTGTAATTATTTTACATGAAAATTGAAAATTTTGTTTTTTTGTTCATTTTTAAGTTATATTCCATTCTTAATACAAACATTTTATTCAAAATAATTTTTTTCGAAGATATATAATTTTGACCACAAAATGACCCTTTTTGGACCACTGTGCAGTGCCATGATAAATTGTACAGTTTTCTTTTGCAATTATCCCATGTGAATATGGATGGAACACTAAAAAATAGTGCACCATCATGTCTATAATATACAATATCCGTTATCATAACTGATGCGATGTATTCAGTATTCACAAATTTTTTCTTCTTCAATTAATCGCGTGACTTAGATGATTTTATTTAATTTAAAAAAAAATAAATTAAAAAACACAATCTGTTTTTCTGATTTTTGACAAACTTTATTAAAAACTTTAATTTAGCACAATTGCTTTAACTTAGACTCTTAAGAGGAGTTGACTGATTGAAAATTAAGATACAACTGAAAATTTTGAATAAATTTTAAATAAATTTTAATAAAAGTTATACTTTGTATGTTTTAATTTATTTCCGGTAAACTGCTGACTAGGCGGTTCCCATACAATCTTTGTTGATTTAAATTTTCTATAAAATGCATAAATTCCGGTCTAACAGAAGATATGTCGGTCACGTTTTGCTGAGCTGTATTTTTAGCGCCTGGGAAAGTTACTAACGTAACTCCTCTTTCCCTTGATTGATGATTTTCCCGAATTATATCTATCCTAAATCTCTTTTTGGTTCAAATTACAATTGTCAATATTAATATTAATAATACAATGCTACCTGTTCCTAAACTGTAATTAATTATTTTATGTAATTTCGTTTCTTTAATTTCTTTAATATTTTCAATTTGATGTAAAGGAATTTATTCGAATGTTTAATATTTTGTGTACTGTTATATTTTCATTATTAGGTATAACAAATCTTTCTATATATTCAAAATTGAACAGTTAATAAAATTAATTGCAAAATTACCATTTAACAGCAGCTTCCTCCCATCACAAGTGCTTTTAAAGTTTTTGTTTTTCATATTATTAAGTATTACAAAATCATTTCTTATCTCTATTATTTCTTTTACCGGACTATTAACTAGCTTACAATTTTTTGAAATGATACAATTCTTGCTTAATTTTAGTTCTTGTAAATTTACATTATCTTGAAATGTAAATGTTTTGTTATTAATATCAACTACATATTCTGTTTCTTCTTTGATTTGCTTATTTCTTGAATTTGCGATAGGTATTATAAGTTTTTTGTTTGTTTTTAAGATTCTTGTAGGAATTTTCACGGCGAAAATGATAGCATTTTCCATAAATTTTGCAACTCCGAATCTTATGTTGCTTAATTTTTTAAGATCTATGTTGTATGTTTTTATTTCTTGATCATTTAATATACTGGAGTGAACTATCCCTACTCTAGCTGAAATTATGTTATTTTGAATTTGCTCAACTTGTTCTTTCAATGCATTTATTCTTAATTGTTGTTCAAGAAATATTTCTTGTTTTAATATTTTGCTTTCGAAATTATCAATATTCTTTAATTCATCTTCTATATCGGTAGTAAAGTTACTGCATTTAACAAATTTGAAATTAACACGACTAGGAAAAAGAGCTATTAGTTTTTGTTGTAACTGATTGTAATCATAATCACTTAAATCTGTATATATTCTCGTTCTACCCTTACTTACGTACTTTCTTAAAATATCGTTTACATTGTTATTACTTAGATCGGCCTTGTCAATGTAGATTCGTCTGTTCTTAAAGATTGTTTCGAACTCTATTTCTTTAGTTTCTACGAGTATAATTTGTAGCTTAAATCTATTAACCACGGTATCAAGGATGGGAATATGGTCTTTTAGATTTTCTTCTTGAGAGTGTGTAGTCTGCCTTTCAGTGGACTCGCTATCTTCTAAATTGCTTATTTTTTGGGACTTTTTCGCAAGAGGTTCATTTGGAGTACTATTGCAGGGTTTGGGAAAAAGGTTTATATCCACAATTTCAATATTAGTGTTCAAATTTTCAACACCTTTTGGGGATGTGTCTTTTAATGCATTGTCACTTAAATTTTTGTTCTTTTGTAAATTATGTAAATGCTGATCTTGTTCTTGTATAGTGTCAGTGGAGTTTATCTCTTGATTTTCAACATCTATTCTACTTAAAAGTCTGCAATTTTATTTTCTTCCCCTTTCGCCCAACTGTACTGTACACCAGGACTATCGTTTGCGACGTTGAATGAATCATATGTATACCCTTTATGAATTGAATTTTTTTTTGAGAATTTAAATTTTTTAAATTGGCGAACGATTTCGCGCAATTGTCCATTTGGTTTGTTACATGTGCTTTGGTTTTTTTACATTACACACATGTGACTTGCCTCTTGAATAAATTATTCGAAATTTAAGTTGATTTTTTTTTGAAAACCTCTGTTTAAACTAGTTAACTTCAAAGTCTTATATTTTTTTTATTGATCATATTTGCATTCTGTATTTGGCTTTCGTGATTGCAGTGAAAGCAGAGTATTTATGTTTCAGATTTATTAATATGGCAGGAAGTTGCCCTGGTGACATCCTTCTGCCCTCGTTGTTATCCACCACCTCACAGCCTCCCATGTAGAAAAAAAAAAAAGAAGATCTATTTACATTTTTTTGAATAAATTTAATAATATAACGTTTTTTTTTGGTAAAATAAAATAATTAAATTTTTTTGTTTTTTTTGCATGATTTTATAATATTGCATGTTCTTTTATTTACAAATATATACATTTTTTTTTTTTTGACTTTACCTTGTGCGAAGTAAACAAGATAAAATACATTTTTTTTCAGATTTCGATTACAAGTAGATAGTGCAACTTCTTCTTTGCTTACTTTTCTCTTCCTTTCGTCTTCACGTCTACATTTTTTTTATAAAAGTGATTAATCGAAATTTTAATAAAAATTCAATTTAACTAAATTATTCGGTTTGTTCGCGAGTGATAATTATAATACTTTTATTTTCGTGATACTTTTTTTAATGCCTAAATAGTAAATTCGGTCTTGCTTTAATTTTTTTTAGGGATTCAACCACGAGTGTTGAATCCTTTTAACACCAAATTGGTTTTGTCACGAGATCTACGCGGACGAAGGTGCCCCGATTAGATCCGTGACCTCAAATAATAATTTTTTTTGTGCAAAAGTTTTATTAAGATTTCCTTTGACGTGTTAATACAAAATGGATCCCAGCTATTTGGACACACCAGAATTTATCTATGAATGCCAAATTCGGGACATTGATCCTAAACATCCAGACTCTCTCAAGGCCTTGTGTGACCTACTAGCAGCGGAAGCCGATGGAACGGTTCAACGAACGGACAGGATCATCAATTCGATAAACAAGGAAATTGGCGATTTGCGTAGCCAAGCAGAAGGAATTCTACAGAGCTTGACATCTCAAGATATTACGACTGACACTGGAAAGTCCCTGCGCGTCCAGGCGAAACTCTGGCACCTGCAGCATCGTGTTGATCGTGTAAAAAGCAGAAAGCCTAATTTCGGGTCCGTAAAATCCATCGATGATATTATCCAGCAAGGTTTCCAGATGTTAAATCATGCCTTGAGAGTTACTGATACAGATTTAGGAGCAGTAGGAGGAGATTTAAGCTTCAATAACACACAATCTCTGGTGAGAAGTACTCCTGCAACTTCCATGGAGAACCTGAGCATCATGGGTGGAAGAGAGGCTCCAGCTGTCCCTAGTCCATTAACTTTTGTAGAATCTAACAATGTATCTGTTCAAAATAAAAGTAAAAATAAACAAAGAAAATCTTTGGCTTTTAATGTTCCCTTACCCAGTAAACCACCTGCAAAACTACACCAACGTAATATTAATATCACTACGCGAGCCCAAAATTTAATTCCCGAAAATGTCAACACAACTCGACGCGACCTTGATAAGTCTAATTTCAAGTTAAATTCTTTATTACCAGCCACAGCAAATGATTTTTCTCCAGTTATATCTGACCAACCGCATTCTATTATGTCCCGAAATGTTCCAATTTCTTTTAATAACGATTTTAATCTTCCAAAACAGGCTGCCAATCCACAAATTTCAAGTTTGGACGTTCCTCAATCTCGTCCTGAAATTTTTCTCAATAATACTCATCCTAATTTTCAAAATGTGCCTTTGGCGGCAAATAATTCACGTTTTGGCTCTGTGCCACCATTTTCTCAACAACCTAGGCGTACTTATAGGTCTACAAGTCCCCTAAAACGCTGGAACTTGTCATTTTCAGGTAGTCGTATGGGACTGCCCATCGAAGAATTCCTTTTTCGATTAGAATCTTTAGCAGTTGCTGACAAAGTTTCAGAAGATACGTTAGCAGCTCATGTGCACAGATTTTTGACAGAAAAAGCGCTTAACTGGTACTGGCTATTTCGGCGGGCCAATCCTCTCGCAAATTGGCGTGATGTACGACGAGCGTTGCTTGACGAATTTCGAAGCCAGACGACGGACTTTGAGATTCGCCAAGCAATGTTCGCTCGTCATCAAAAGCCTGGTGAATCTTTTAGCCATTTTCGGTTGGAAATGCAAGGTTTGGCCTCGCGCCTCAGATATCCCATGGGCCAGCAAGAGCTAATTGACATTGTTCGGCGAAACATGAATTTAAGATTGCGTAATGCCCTCCTTCTTCACACCGTCAATTCTTTCGACGAATTACGAGATTTAGCCCGAAAATTCGAAAAGTTGTGGTCTGAGACAGATCTTCGCGCTAGAGCTCGCCCTGTTGCAGAACTTTACAGTCCCTACGATTCATGTGTCTTTGATAATACTCTTCATGTTAATGATAATTCTTGTGACTTAGGTCACCAATTTTCTCAATTCTCTGTTAATTCTTCAAGTAATAATTCTTCAAGTAATACACGAGAGTTCACTGATTCCGCTAAAACGGACTTGCCCATGTCAAGCGTCGATGTTTGTGCTTTAAATAACTTGTCAACTGAAAATTTTATCTGTTGGAACTGTGATGCCAAAGGACATTCTTTTAGAGAATGTATGGTACCTCAACGTAATTTATTTTGTTTTAAATGTGGTCGAAAAGGCGTCACCACCCCAGTTTGCAGAATTTGTACTTCGGAAAACGGAGTGTTAAACGGGATGCACTCCGGGACACCTCGTTTGATACGTCGTTTCCCGGAACAGAAAACCCCAGCTACGACCAAAAAGACGAGCTAGGTTTGTCGGGTGTTACTGATGGTTCCCATGTGCTGGACCAGGGACCTGATTTGCGCCAAGTTTTACAGGATGGCAGGATCCGTGCCTCTGAGCATGATACCCTGCTGCAATATCCGCTTGGTAAAGGTCAGGGCCTCGGCCCATCACATGAGGACTCCGTCCTCAGTGCTCGTCAGCCTACACGTTTGCCTGAAAACTCACCTGACTTTTCTATTGATTTACCTGATGTGAATAAATTTACAAGCAATGTTACTATGAACTTTGAGGATCGTTATCTTGAAAAGTTGCGTAAATATAACGAGTGTCGTGATAGAATATTCGGTACGGTATCGGAAGTTGTATCAAAACGAATTCTCGAGTGTCGAAAACGTTTTAAAACGCGTAAACAAATTCGGAAGTCGTTGGAAGTTCTGAATAGTTTTTGTCCTTTTAAAGATCCGCGACCATACGCGAAAATTTTGATTAATAACGTAGAATTATATGATTTATTGGATACGGGGGCTTCTATCAGCTGTATCGGGAAAAACGCTGAAGAAATCTTAAAGCGAATAGGTGCCAAGAAAGTAACTTCGGCCACACCTATTCATACAGCTGATGGAAGCGCGCAAAAGGTTGATGGCGTAGTGGATGTCGAAGTCGTTTACAACGGAGTTTGTAGGCCACTTCGACTCTACATCGTTCCGACCTTAGCGCAAAGCCTGTATCTCGGGATCGATTTTTGGCAAAAATTTGATTTATTACCTAAATGCATTTCAGAACTTCACAGCGAAAGCGTTCAAGATCCGAAGATGCACGTTTTGACCGCGGAACAGCAACGAAAATTAAATGTATTAAAATCTAAATTTCCTTCGTTTGCCGTTTTCGGTCTAGGTAAAACGTCGTTAGAAGAACATGTAATTGACACGGGTGATACGCCTCCGATTAAGCAACGACATTATCCTGTTTCGCCTGCAATTCAAAAATTAATGTATGACGAGTTAGATCGCATGCTCGCTATGGGAGTTATCGAAGAATCTACAAGCGCATGGAACTCGCCCGTTGTTTTGGTACGGAAGCCTGGCAAGAACCGCTTGTGCTTGGACTCGCGTAAAGTCAATGCTGTGACAAAAAAGGATGCATACCCTTTGCCACACATTGACGGGTTGCTCAGCCGCTTGTCCGATACAAAGTTCATTACAGGGATCGATTTGAAGGATGCCTTTTGGCAGATTCCCCCAGAAAAGGAATCTCGCGAAAGGACAGCCTTCACAGTACCTGGCCGGCCTCTTTACCAATTCACCGTGATGCCGTTCGGTTTGTGCAACGCATTTGCTGTGTCGATTGATGGACAAAGTCATACCATCGGAATTACGTGATAATGTTTTTGTTTATTTGGACGATTTATTAATCATATCGATGGATTTTGATACTCATATTAAAATGCTCGAAAAAGTCGCGACTTGTTTAAGAATGTCGGGATTAACTATCAACGTCGAAAAGAGTAAATTTTGCCAAAAAGAAATTAAGTATCTTGGCTATATCGTCGGTGATGGTTGTATAAAAACCGATCCAGATAAGATTGCCGCGATTGTCGATTTTCCAAGTCCGAAAAATCCTAAGCAAGTTCGTCGTTTCTTAGGAATGACCGGCTGGTATCGTCGTTTCATTCGCGACTATGCGTCTCTTTCAGCGCCTATTTCAGATTGTTTAAAGAAATCGAAAAATTTCATTTGGTCCGACGAGGCTCAGAGCTCTTTTGACAAGCTCAAGACTTGTATGACTTCCGCGCCTGTGCTAGGAAACCCGGATTTCACGAAGGAGTTCTTTATACAGTGCGATGCGTCGAAAGTGGGCGTAGGAGGTGTCCTATTCCAACTTTCGGAGGCGGGTGATGAAAATCCCATCGCATTTGTATCCCAAAAGCTCAATAAAGCTCAGAGGAACTACTCCGTGACAGAACTGGAGTGCCTGGCCGCGGTGTTGTGTGTCAAGAAGTTCAAAACTTACGTTGAAGGCTTTAAATTCACTATTATTACGGATCACGCGAGTTTGAAATGGTTGATGTCTCAACCAGATTTAAGTGGTCGTCTCGCTCGGTGGAGTTTAAAATTACAAGCGTTCCATTTTTCAATTCAGCACCGCAAAGGTTCTCAAAATGTGGTGGCTGACTCGCTCTCTCGCGCGTTTTGCGAAGAAATTAGTACGAACTTAAATCTGACTGAAGTCGACCTAGCCTCAGATAGTTTTCGCGACGATGAATATGTTCAATTAATTTCGTTCGGTTCAAGCAATCAAAATAAGCTGCCAGATTTAAAAATCGACGACGGTAAATTGTTCAAACGTGTTCGGTTTCGTACTGCGGAGAATATTGACAATCCTTGGAGACTTTGGGTCCCTAAATCCCTTCGTAATTCTCTGATCCAAAATGTTCATGAATCTGAAGTAGCGTGTCATGGTGGCATTGCTGTAACTTATCGATTTTTGTCTGATAAATATTATTGGCCCAAAATGATTGTTGATGTTCAAAATTTTGCTAGTTCCTGTGAAGTTTGTAAGGAAAATAAATCCCCTAATTTTCGAACTAGACCTCCTATGGGATCTAGGTTCATCTCTGAAAGACCTTTTCAACGTCTGTATATTGATTTACTTGGTCCATATCCTAGGACTAAGGCAGGAAATTCGCAAATTTTGATCATTCTTGATCACTTTTCTAAATTCGTGTTCCTTAAACCTCTTCGTAAAGCCAACGCCCCTGCAATTATTCAGTTCATAGAACACGAAGTCTTCTCCATTTTTGGCGTATGCGAATTTCTACACAGTGATAACGGCAAACAGTTTGTTTCAAAAGATTTCCAAACATTTTTATCATCTTACGGGGTCAAGCATATTCGCACAGCTTTATACTCGCCTCAATCTAATGCATCTGAACTCGTTAATCGGGTCATTTTGGAGGCTGTAAGGTCTTATGTTCATGAAGACCAGGCAAACTGGGACAAGGCCATTCATCGTGTGGCTGGTTCTCTTAGAACTCGATATCATAGTGCCATTGAGCGCACACCTTACCAGACGGTATTTGGTTTCCCGATGGTAAGGCATGGCTCGGCATATCGTGTTCTGAGAGAATTGGACTGCGTGATAGATGGAGAGGTCGTCGATCTGCCTGAAGCCGTCAAACTTCAGCAGATTCGTGACCAAGTCTCAGCGAACCTGGCAAAGGCTCACGAACGAACAGAAAGGTCTTACAACCTCCGGACCACAGAAGTGAAATTTCGTCCTGGCCAAGAAGTTTATAGACGAAATTTCACTCAAAGCGATTTCGCGAAAGGCTATAATTCGAAACTAGCTAAAAAGTTTTTAAAATGTCGGATTAAAAGATGCATTGGAGGAAGCATGTATGAAGTAGAGGACCTACAGGGAAAATTCGTAGGTACCTTTCATGCGAAAGATTTAAAATCTTAAAATACTATTTAGTTTATCTCTTCATTATTTGGCTATAAATCTGTTACAAGTTTTTCGTGCAAATTATCTCTGCCTTGCTCACTTCAGTTTTATACAATCATCGGTCAGTTTTTCTTTTATTCAATGATTTTTTTTTGGTGCTTTTCAATCTGCTTAATCTCAGTGGTTCGCTTTACCCTCCCAGACGAAGGTGCTGTGGACTGGTTCGCAAACCCAACTGGTCTTTCGTTATGTTTTCTTTTTTTTTCTCTCAGACCTTTTGTGGTTATACCTTCCTCTAGAAATACTCTTAGTCGTGAACGTCATGGCCATATTGGTATATGAAATTGTTCCCGTAGGATCTTTGTTGGACCCTGATTAGAGTGTGTGTGAATATAATCCATAGTCTTTATGTCTCCTAGATTTTTTTTTCTTTTCTTTGAGACTCTTTCTCAGGGCGCGGACGAGCCCCACGTTGTTGTCTTTGGCAACACAGATCTCCTCCCTTTTCGGTCAAACTCTCCCACCAAGGGTCTCCACTTCACATTTTTCTGCTGCCGTGTTCCAATCTTTTCCACCTCGACAGGTCAGTGGAAAAGTTTGTGTTGTTGCGACAGCTGCATTAATTTTTTTTGATGGACATTTTTTTTTGTACGCCACTGTACAAATTCAGTTGGCTGTACATTAAAAATATTTAAATTCAGTTCATAATGGAAAAATAAAGTCTGCAATTTATTGGAATTGCAACTTAAAATTCCAATATATGAAATGTAAATTAAAATCCGTTGCACACGCGCAACAAAATTTGTAATCCATCACATTGTTCTGTAAATGGCGTGATTTTCTTTATATTATAAAAATCACGCGATTTATAGAAAACATAAGAGAATTATTCAACTTAAATTTCTTCTTCTTTTTCATCAAAATTCTTTTATTTTCAACTTACCTTTTTTTATTAAAATTCAATTTTTTTTTAAAAATCTCTTAAAATCTAAAATACATGTGATGGAGTTTGCCGACGGCAAATGCATCAAATTTCATATAACATTTAATACCCATATTAATTAGCCCAAATAAAATTTCTTATATATTGATTGACCCATATATTTTATTACGACCTATTTACTCATGTAAATAGCGTAATAAAATATAATTTTTAACACACACACGCACTGGTCAAGTACCCAGCATGATATTATTGCCTACTCTTCAAGTAATATATGGAATATGCTAGAAAATTCGGTGATACTTCATATACCTGCATGTTCATTAATGCATATTAATCTCTTAAATGTTGTTTTAATTACCTTATTATAAGAAATTAAGAGATGAGTAATATAATTAATCGAAATATGGTATATAAGGAAGGTACATTTTTACCACAGTCTTTTTTTTCCCTTTTGGTTTCTTTTTGCATTCGGAAGTCAACTAGCAAACATGATGTTTTGCTATAATTTAACGTATAAAATAATTTAAAAAAAAATAATAAGGAAAAAAAATTAAAGAAAAGGAAAATTTTGAAAAAATCGTTAAAGTGTAAATTTAGTGGAATTAAAACAACAATTTTTTTTGTTTTGTAGTAAAAAGAAAAAAAAAAGAAAAAAAAAATATATTACATTAAAAATATAAAATTATTTGAATAATGTTTTTTTTTTTTTCAAAAAAAAAAAATATCCAAATTAGAAAAGGTGCTCATTAAAACAAAATAGTTTAGTGTAAATTGGAAATGGTAGTGAAATCGATAAACAACCAATACAAACACATTTAGGTGGAATAATATTACAAAAATTTATAAATTATTCATTAAATTATTTATCTAAATTAGAATTACCTTTTTAAACGTGGTACATTTATTGAATTTCGTAAGGGTATGATTAATATATGACCATGTGGACGTAGTTGTACATTCAATGAAAGAAAAACACTTTCAAGTTCTGATAATAAATTTAATACACGTAAAATATGATTGAATGTTTAAAAAAAAAAAGAAAAGAAAAAAAAAAATTGAATTTGAAATTGTCGATTTAACATATAGTATAGGTGGTGAAATTGTATACATTCCCAAATGGTTGAGATAAAACATATTGTTTGAAACATATTCAAACATACCACAATTTTCAAAGTAATTCATTTTTTTTGAGATAAAACTGAATCGGGTGGTAATGATTATAAAATATTTATGAGTCCATTAACAATTGGTCATAAAGTTGAAAGTCCAGAAGATTTTTCAGTTTTGATGTGCAATCGCATTTTATCAGTGTAAAAGTGAAATGAAAAAGAAAAAAAAAGGTAATTTTAAACTAAAGAAAGAAAAAAAAAAAAGAAAAATTACAAAAAAAAAATTCGAAAACAATAGTTACAGATATAGGGTATATGTATGTATATACAAGGGAAGAAGAAGTTGTACACTTTTAATAAAATCGGGTAAATTGAACTCATTTATATTTCTTTTTGATTAGACATTGATATCCAATCCATTAATTATTCGTCATGAATAGTCCTTAATTCGATGATTTCTTAAAGAAAAAAAAAAAAACAAAAAAAACAAAAAAAAAACAAAGAAAAAACAAAAAAAAAAAAATATTATAGGCAATAAACTTAATTAGTTAGAAAAAAAATTGAAATCAAATAAACAAAACCAAGTCAACTACCGACTACAAATTAAGAATTTAAAAGTTGCAGCAAATTTAGACAAAAAAAAAGTAAAGTAAAATTATTTATTACAATTAATAATATTTAAGTCTCGAAAAAAAAAAAAAAAAAAAAAAAAAATAATAATAATATAAAAAAAAGAAGAAAATAATAAGCAAAAGGGAAGTGATAATAAATAGTGGATACATCAGTGTAAATTTGAGTAGCAGAATGTTCATCATCATCAGTACATCTGGCCAGATCAACGGTCCAGCACCTATAACATATCATCCACAGGACTTTTGTTTATAGATAAGTACTCATGCTTTCTTTTTTTGTATCTATGATATAAGTAGGTTTTTTTTGTATACAGAGAAAAAAAAAAGATTGTTTTTGTTGGAATATTTAAAATTGTAATTAAGTAAAAGAAAAAAATAAAAGAATCTAAGGTGTGAATGAAATTGTAAAATACATTTAAAAAAAAAAAAAAAAAAAAAAAAAAAAAATACAAAAAAAAAAAAAGGAAATATACATGTAAAATACAAAAAAAAAAGGAAAAGAAAAAAATTTATCTTTACCAAACCTTATCTGTACTAACAAGTATTATTCTCTTTCATAATTGTACAGATATTTAAATGAAATTAAAATGCTTAAATGCTATACCTTGTAAGTAAAATGTATATATATAGAATATCAGGAGAAATACTCAAAAATTTCATTCAAGTATATTTAGCTACATAGGAATATTATTACTCTTTTTTTTGCTATAAATTCAATGAATAAAATATATATATATTTTAAAAGGAGGATTAATAAATAAAAGGAAGATCAAGTATATCTTTAGTATGATTTTTTTTTTGTTTTTTTTTGTCTTTTCTTTCCGCGCTTCAATTTTGATAATTGCAAAGAAAAAAAAATATATTAATGGATTTAATTGAATAGAAGGAATAAATGGAGGAATGGTGGGTGGTGGTTATCGGCGATGGCGGATGAAGGTTGCAGATCTTTCGGTTGCGTAATTTTTCTTTCTCTTTCACTGCCGTTCTGTTTGGTCAGGATGTAACCTCAAGACAATGAATTGTTTCTTTTTTTTCTCTCTCTCTGCTGTATCTTGTATATTCGTATACGTGTTTGATATTTGTTGTTTAGCCGGTCTAATTTATGTAACAACGCGGAAACCTCCGAGAAGGTGGCCCCAAAGAACCCACCCAGGACTGAAGCAGCTGGATCAGACCGGCAGGGGTTCGCCAAGGAGGCAAGTAGATTTATAACGATCTACCTTCTTCAAAACTAAGAAAGTAAGTTAAATAATTTTATACAAAGTTGAATATTAAAAATATTAAGTTCGTTATTATTAAGAATATTTATGATTAATTATTTATAAAATTATATGAATTAATTATATATTTTCTGTTGTTCCAACATTCTACCTCTCTTGAAGTCTTTTGACTTCAAAATTGAAATTGTAAACGATTTAACTTTATTTAGTCAAAAATTAAAATAATAATGAATGTTTTACATGTTTGGTCTTTTTATAGTTTTACATTTGAGTGGGGATGTAAAATACAAAATATTCTGAATAAATAGTTATAAGAGAATTTATACTATTATACAATTAGAAGACTTATCTGGATACACTCATGTTCAAAAACATTTATTGTTTTCCAGTGTTAAGAGGTATACGCTGTTACAAAATCAAAATTAGGAATATCAGTTTGCTGTTGTGCAGGTCCGGGATGTAATGTTATTACTTTTGGCCTTGAATTCATGTATTTTATTATTAAGTATAATATTATCGTTATCACAAGACTAGTTGTAGTGTAACTTAATACTTGATGTTTTATGATAGGTGCTTGCACATCTTGAAAATTATTTTGATTTTTCTTGATATTTAATTCAGTTGTTATGTTTTAATTCTTGCGTATGTCTTATGAATTTAGTGTGTACCGCTAATGGCATAGAATGTGTGTCATATTCATTTTCACTAAATGTAAGGTTTAATTTCGGTTGAAATGATGTTGACGTTAGTTCAGTTTTCAGATTAACTGTTGATTTTAATTCTAGTTCATTATCTCGTAAATCGTAATGCACATTCGCCATTCATAATTAAGAGACCACTCTGATTAATTGTTTTTTGAATACGATTTTTGTTGCAGATAAATGTGAATTGATATTCTTTGTCAAGTGAGAATAACCAGTGATTAGTTGAATAAAAAATTGATATTATATGCTGATGGCCACTGATGTTGAGTAATTAATTGAATTTCACAAATGTTAGCTTTTTCTGTTCTATGAATAATTGGTTTGTTTTATTTGCAGAAAAAGTGTTGTTCTTGAGTTTTAGAACACTGCATAAATTCTAATTTTGATAGCAAATAAAATTGATCTCTGTAAATATTCGTGATTAAGTATTGAAATTTTGGTGATATTGCAAGGAATGTTCGTTCTATTAATATTGGATTAATTTATATGTAAAATATTCAGTGGTTGATATTAACGGCACAGTAATTCCAAATATAATATAATCGTTGATGACGTTACAATGTATATTCAAAAGTTTATAAATAAGTAGTATGTTGATTTTTTTATTTACTAGTGGTATACTGATTCCAGTAAGCAAGCTGGATTTAATCGTTGTGATTTGTGATAATAATTGTTCTGGTGATATTACCAATGGATTAGTTTTTCCATGGTGAGTATCAGTAATAATTTCTAACATTGATTCTTGCATAGTTCTACATTCATTTAGGATTGATGCTGTTAAAATAGCTAAAGTGTTGAATAATTGACTTGATTTTTGTTGCTTCCTCTCAATATTCATATTTTTTTGTTTTCTCGTATACGATATCTAGTGCTTGTTCAATTATTTGTGTTTGATTTTGCCTCTCTTGTTCACCCTTCCATTACCGATGTTTGGTTTTTTAAAAGTTCATTAAGATGATCTTCATTATTTTTTACCTTCTTGATTGTTTCTGTCATTTGTTCGGCATAATTATTATGATGATCTTCTTTTTTGTGATTTATTTGTTTCATTCTTCAGAATTAAATTTATACTTCTTATTTCTTGAAGCTGATGGTTATATTGATTTATAATTTCTATATAGTAGTAATTATGATTAATATTGTGAGCTAACCTCTGTAGATGGTCTATTTCATTTTCTATGGTGTTTAGAGTGGCCCAATAGCCTTTCAAATCGAAGTATACTAAAATGTTCCAATGATTTGTAGTTATACTAGCAGTTCCATGATCTTCAAAGTAAATACCGGGATTATGATCAAATTTGTCAACATGTACTAGTTCCGTTGTTTTTGTTGGTGCGGCATATAATGGTAATATAATGGTATACAACCACTCTTACCATGCCATCATTTTCATATATTACTTCATCTATTCGACCCATTGGCCACTTGAGAGATTGTTTTTCTGTTAAGATTTTTCCGATTTCTTCTAATTGATGTTTTGCACCTACAAAGTTTTTTCCGTTATCACAATAAATATTTTCGCACATTCCTCTCCTGGCAATGAACCGTTTCAGTGCGCCTAGAAATCCGTCAGTTGTTAAATCTGATACGATTTCCAAATGGTTGCTTTTGTGGCAAAACAACAGAACACGGCAATGTATGACTTCTGTGGTCTTTTTCCTCTTATTTTAAAATGTGTATAAACTGGTCCACAAAAATCAATGCCACAATTTAAGAATGGACGTGCTTGCTGTACTCTATGACTTGGTAAATTTCCCATTTGTTGGACATACGGACGTGGTTTCATTCTTGCACACGTGACACAGTTAGTGACTACTGATTTGGCTATGTTTCTTCCCTGCAAAATCCAATATTTTTGTCTAAAAATGGCATGCAATGCTTGTAGTGCAGCATGAAGGTGAATGTTGTGGTAATAATTCATAAGAATTTTGTCACGAAGTTATCAGATGGTAATAAAAGTGGATGTCTTGCACTATAGCTTATATCTGCTGCCTGAAGTCTACCGCCAACTCTTAAAAATCCTTCATTATCTATGAATGGTGCTAATGTTGTTAATTTACTGGAATTTGCAACTTGTTTTTGATGACGTAAAATTTTTATATCGTCCGAAAAACTATTTTTCTGTATTTCTCTTATAATGTTCTTTTCTGCTTCATTCAATTCATTGACTGCTAAATAAATATCTATCGTTCTATGTAAGCTTTTATTTTTAAATAATTTTTTAGCTCGTAAAACATATGCCATCACTCTTTGTAATTTTCTAAATGAATTGCCATGATTGATGCTATATATTGGATGTTCTTCGTTTACCTTACTTGTTATCGCTAGTGATAAATTTGTAACCTTTTCTTCTTCTTGTACTCTTATATCTTCATATAAAATACGTAGCTATTTAGTTTTTGAGTTTTTTAGAAATTCTGGACCTTCAAACCATAATTTAGATGTTATTAGTTGTTTAGGTGATGTACCTCTTGATATTAAATCGGTAGGATTATCCTTAGTGTTCACATATCTCCAATCTTTGGCTTATGTGAGTTCTTGTATTGCTACTATTCTGTTTACAAATGTACAAATGTTTTCAGATGTGATGGATCTCTTCGTATCCATGATATAACTATTTGTGAATCTACCCAATACCATATTTCTTCAAATTTAATATGTATAACCTTTTTTACTTCATTCACTAATTGTGCAGCAAGTTTGGCGACACAGAATTCTAATCTTGGTAAGGTGGATGGTTTCACTAGCGCTACTCGTGATTTTGCACATAATAATTTAAAAATTACTCCACCTGCTGTATTTTTTGAACGTATATACAATGCAGCGCCATAGGCTTTTTCACTAGCATCTGCAAAGGCATGTAATTCGAGTGGTCTATTAGAATCTGTATCGCCAATATATCTTGGAATTTTAAGTTCATTTAAATTGGTTAATTCTTGCTGAAATTGTTGCCATTTGATACGTAGTTCATCTGGTAATTCATCATCCCATCCTAATTTTAATTTCCATAAAGTTTGTATAAATATTTTTGTTGATACTACATTTGGATTTATAAGACCTAATGGATCAAAGATTTGTGAAGTTTCGAGTAATATTGTTCGTTTTGTGATATTTTTAAATTTTGTGGCTGAAGTTGTGTTTTCACATGGTCATTTTCAAGTTCTGAGAAGTTTAATTGTAATTCTAAATCCTTAGGAATATTTTCTACCAATTTTGAATGATTAGCGCACCATTTTCTGAGATCAAATCCTGCTTGTTTCAATAATAGTCGTAATTGGTTCTGAATAATAACAGCTTCTTCTTAATCATTGCTCCCTGTCATAACGTCGTCCATATAAAAGTCCTTAATAGCAGCTGCTCTCAAATGATAATCATTGTCCTTGTCTTCGGCCAGTTTTTGTAAACATTTAACTGCCAAGTATGGAGCTGATTTAGTGCCATATGTTACCGTACATAACTGGTAGTATTGAATTGGTTCAGCAGGATTTTTCCTCCACATAATTAATTGTAACATTTGATCTTCTTCGGTTACTAAAACTTGTCTGTACATTTTTTCTATATCCGCTGTGAAAACATATTTTTTTGTTCTAAAGCGAAGAATAATCGAAATTAAGTAATCTTATATTTTTGGTCTATTTAATAACAGATCGTTCAGCGATAGGTTGTTCGATGTTTTAGCTGACACATCAAAAACTACTCTTAATTTTGTTGTAGTGCTTGATGGTTTTATTACGAAGTGGTGTTGTAAGAAACAATATGGTTTTCTTAGTTCATTGATTTTTAATTCACGCATGTGTCTTAATTCTAAATATTCCTTTAAAAATTCACAATATTGAGCCTTTAAGAGAGGATCTTTCGATAACCGTCCTTCAATTCTTAACAATCTTTTAAATGCAATATCCTTTGATTCGCCAATTAATCGTGGATCGCTTAGTATAGATAAATTTACGACAAAACGGCCTTCAGCATTACGCATTTTTGTTCATTTTTAGATAAAATTGTTTTCACAGGATATTCTTCAAGTTCCCAAAAACGTTGTAGTTGTTCTTCTAATTCTACATAAGTGATTCCACAAAATGGTTCATTGCAGTCAGCATTGAATACTTTTCCAAGTACAACCCATCCCAATATTATATTTTGTAGCATTGGTAAATTATTATCTAATTTTATCTGTCCAGTTCTCATTAATTCACCACACACTTCTGCACCTAGCAGCATGTCTATTTTTTGAGGTTTATTAAATTCTGGATCTGCTAATGTTATATTTGTAGGAATCTCCCAATGATAATTATCAGTGTTGATATATTGTTGTGCTTGTTGAGTAGCAATTTCCTTGATTACATACATTTCGAGCTGAGTTGAATAATTATTAATTCTTGATTGAATGATGATCTGCATTCTTTCATTAATTTTTAGTTATGCGTTACCTATTCCAGCAATGTTTAAATTGACACGTGTATTTTTAAGTTTTAATTTTTTCCGTAATTTCTCTGTACGAAATTTAATTGAGATCCTGAATCTAATAATATTCTACACACAATAGTATTTCCTTCTAAATCCTCTGTATTTGCTAGGGCAGTTCCCAAAAACACGTATCCGTCCTTATAATCGCCAGTTTGTGCCGATAAGGATAAAGTGTTTTTTGAGACATTATGTGTTGTCACTGATGATGATGATGTTGTTAAATTGTTTTTTATGTTTTCACCTTATTGATACTTGGTTTTTCAATAGAATGTAGTAACGTGTTGTGCTTTTTATTGCATTTTAAACATTCTCTTTACGTGCACCTTTTATATGAATGTCCCTTTTTAAGACAATTGAGGCACAAATTCAAGTCCTTAGCTTTATTTTCTCTTTCATTTGGCGGTAATTTTAAAAATTTGTCACAGTAGTAAATTGCATGATTTTTGTTACACATAATACATTGTAATTTGTTATTTCCAGTTTTTGTCATGTATACTGAAGGTTTATTAGGTTTTATAGTGTATTGGTTTTTACCTAATGCTTCCAAAGCTTGAAAACGTTTTTCTAAGAAATTTAGTAAATTTCCGACTGCTTGTAAGTTTTTAGGATCCTTGATAGATTGTTTATAAAGCGCATGTGTATTTTTTTCTAATTTCTTCATGATTATATGCACTATAATTGGATCCCAGTGGTCCTCTACTGAGAGTCCTAAATTTTGTAAACTGGATATATAATACATTCTTTTGTATTATCATGAAGTGCCTTTAAAGCTGCTGCAGATTCATGTTGTATTGATGGTTGTACCATTAATTTGTCTAGATATGCTGTAACCAACAGCCTTTTATTTGTATACCGATTATTTAGTATATTCCATGCTGTGATATAATTATCATCAGTTGTTGCTAAATGTCTTATAAGCTCCTCAGCTTCTCCTGATAAGTTCATTTTTAAGTACCAGAATTTTTGTGCATTGCTCATCGTTTGATTATGTACCATTTGATTGAATAAATCGTAAAATTGCTGCCATTTCAAATAATCACCATCAAATTTTTATGAGATAACATTGTATTCGTCATGTTATTCATGTTTTGAATTTGGTGTGATGATTGCCCGTGTAGTGTTTTCTACTTCGAAATAACACTCAAAATTGTAATCAATTTTATTCCCGTCTTCTGTTAACTCACGAATAGCATTATTGTTTTCTTCAATTTGGTTCCAGTAATGTTTTATTGTTGCGATTTTCAGATCATAATATTGTTTTGTTTGATTGAACGTTATTCCTTCTAATATATTGTTTAAAGATGAAATTGTCATTTTTTGTCTTTGAATGAGTTTTGTCAATGTTTCATTTACTGTATTTCCATACAATGGTTTAGGTGCTTGTGTAATTGTTACAGCTTGATTAGTAATGGGTTTATTTTTTGGAGTAGTTTTAGTGGTACTTGTAGTTTTAATATGAATTAGTAAACCTTCCAATTGTTCCTTTACCGCCTCGACCTCGATCCTTACTTTGTTTTAATAGTCATAAATGAAATATGAATGTGCAGCTGCTTCAGCAGAATAATTTGTTCGTATCTCCTTATCTGAAATTTCGAATTTTGCCTATATCTTGTTGTACTCAAGAATTTTTCGATTTCCTTTCCTTGAGCTTGTTGAATTGCTAACAATTTATCCATTTTTTACTCTTTTATTTTTATGTTCTGTATCTGTGAATCTGTAACATTGTCAAAGATGCTGAATGTGATCACTTTTGATCCCGTCAGGGTCACCAAAATATGTTTCATACTGCAATAGCGGTTTTAGTCAACAGCATTGGTGCAAGGAGAATTATTAAATAATTTCAATACTTACTGATATTAATTGCTCTATTTTTATTTCTGTGAATTTTTTTATTGTAAAAAATTAAAAATAAATTAAGTATCATCTAATAATTCAGTAGAATATTAATGTTTATTTATTTCACGTAGTGCGTATTTCAAACATATGGTTGAATTAAATTTGTGCAGAAATTTTTTTTTGGTCTTAAACTTTTGCGCACAACTGTATATTGCAAAAGTATTTAGTTATGTTCGTCTTTCCAAAGGACAACGATTAGTATCATATTTAAATATATTTCGCAATATATGTGTTTATACTGTGATCAATATAAACGTAAGATACAAACAGTAATTAGAGTTATGTTACGCTAATTCTAAATCTGTTTGATAATGTAACCCTTAGAATTATGTTACTCTAATTCTAAGTGTATTTTGTGTCTTGAAATGTTCTGGTAATTATGAATTACGTTTCGCTAGTTCAAAGTGAATAATACACAGTTGATTGTCTGGTATATTTTGATTTTATTATAAAAATTATTCTCCTTATATACAATTTTTCAATCAGTTAATTAACCATAGTACAATAACTCTACCTATGTATTTACTTTTGCTGACATTACAATTCTTTTGACCTATATTAATTATAATGAAATTTGTAAGTACAATTTACTTAACAATATAAAGTGCAAGTTCAGCAAAACTAAGAAAGTAAGTTAAATAATTTTATACAAAGTTGAATATTAAAAATATTAAGTTCGTTATTATTAAGAATATTTATGATTAATTATATTTATAAAATTATATGAATTAATTATATGTTTTCTGTTGTTCCAACAATATGTAAGTTAACACAGTCAACACCCTACATAAAATTGTACTTTTGAATTGCTATTCACGCTAATTTTGTAGGTTCGACATCCGGTGTAATGCAATGCCAGCATTATTTTCTTTATAAAGTTTTATAATTTTAGTACAATTAAATATAAGTAATTTTTGATGATTTGTCAACTTAATTTTATCTTTTGATTTATTAATTATTATTTTTGCCATATAAAGCTTTTTATTGAAATTTGTGCATATTTTGTTAAATCATCATTTTTAGCATATTAAACTCTCTAATAATTAAAATAAATAAATGTACACGTTCTTGTTAATTCAGCATATTTACTGTAAAAAATGTATCAATCGAAATTGTAATTAAAACAACATAAAATTGTAAAATTAGTCTTAAGTTGGATTTTCAATAAAGTAGACTCTAAATTAGAATTAAGTGTCTTTTTTTTTCCTTAATCAACTAAAGAAATTGTTAACTGGCGCCCGAGCAGGGACCCTGTCGTGAAAATAAAATATTAATTAATTCAAAAATTAGTAATCACATAGTGAAGTTAGTTGAAAATTTTTTACAATTACAAATCACTAAGAACTCAAAATTTTAGAGGAAAATTACATAGAAAGATAAGTGAATTCCTCTTAAAAAAGGTGAAATTACTACTCAAATATTTTCCTAAGTGTGTCTGCTGCAAAAAGGAAAAATTGAATAATAAAAGACAACTACAGAAAAAACATAGTTGTCAGATAACTATAATTAAAAAGTGATTCAAACTTGTGAGGTTTAAGTGTAGTGATTGAGGAACGTACCCTAGTAGACCGTTTGCGAAGGAATCAACGCTCACGTGTTAAAAAGGAAAAATTACGGCCCATCCGCACTATTCAGGAGAAGAAACGACTGGTCCACATCAACAATTTGAGGAAAAAGGAAAGTACATCGATTCTCTACATCAGGACAACAAACTCATGCAATGAGGGTCCTATTAATCTTAATGTAAGTCGAAGGTAAACTTTATAATTTCATTAAAAGAAAAAATAATAAACAAAAAAATAGGATACAAAAAATTTGAAATTTCCTTTAAACGATTTTTAATTATTTTTTGAAAAGAGAAATATAATAGTATATAAAAAGGTGAACAAATTTTTTTTTTTTTTTTTTTGCATAATTTAAAAATATTTTAAAGAAATAAATAGAAAAGAGAAATAGTATATAAAAAAAAGTGGAAAATTTTTCTTTGCATAATTTAAAATTATTTTTTATTATTTTTAAAGAAAAAAATTATCAAGTCAAAAATAACTAATAATAACAATAAAAATAGAAATTGAGTAAACATAAAAGGATATTTTAGTACGAATTGCAAAAGAATTGTGAATTTAGTTAAGATTGGTTACAGAAATTTTAGGTTTTTTAAAAAGAGATGTTTTTTTGTGTTTGAACACCAAAAGGTAGTACTATTGAGCAAATAAATTTTTTTGTTTTTGTTTATATAAAATTCACTTATTAAGAATACTTAAATTGTATCTGAAATTTGGTGAAAATTTTTTGAAAAATTAATAAAATTATAATAAATGCTAGATAGTTTCCTCCAAAATTTTCTGTACATTTTTCCTGTTGTATAATTTTAATAATTGTTTTGACAAAGGTTGATAAATCATCATAAGAAATAGCGGCATATCGATTTTTATTGATTTATTACTTATAAAGAAAAATTTAGCTGTGGTTGTTTATTATAAAAAGGAAAGTTCTTATTTTGTGGTCTTAAAAAAAAAAAAAAAAAAAAATATTTTTAATTTGATAATTACGTCTTAGCGTCTTAGTAATTTATCTTTACAATACTTGTATCATTGAAATATGGAGGCAATACAAGAAGCCATTAGACAGTTCTCCCAAACACTACAGAACAATTCACGTTGTCTGAACCAAAAAATGAAGAAGACCTGAAGGAAATTAGCCGGTTGCCTGATAGCGTGAAAGAATTGCAAGCCTTTGACGGTAACCCTGTTCACTATGTGTCGTGGGTACATAGCGTAGAGAGTATTCTTAAAGATTACTTGATTGTTAAAAACAAACCAATCTACCGTGCTATTTTACAAAATATAAGACAGAAAATTAGGGGACCTGCTGATGTAGCTCTCATCTCGTATAATATCTTTGATAGTGACTGGGAAACGATTAAAAAATGTCTTTCCTTACATTACGCAGATAGAAGGGACCTTAGAACACTAGAATATCAGCTGGGAAGTCTCGCACAAAGAAACATGAGTATAGACGAATTTTACGCGAAAGTAAATCACCAATTCTCGTTAATAATCAATAAGATAAAAAATGAAGATTATAGCCGCGATGCAGGTAATGTCCTAATAGAGACTTATCGTAATAGAGCTTTAGATGTTTTTGTCAGAGGTCTAAATGGTGAAATGTCGAAAATGTTAATGATCCAAAAACCACAGACGCTCCCAGAGGCCTATGCATCTTGCTTGGAATTCCAGAATCTCAATTTTAGGAATCTGTCAATACACAAAAAAAATTTGGATAACTATGTAACTGCCCCTGTTAATTACTTATCTGCAACAAAAACTGACTTACCACTAGTACGCAAACCACCTTCTCAATTATCCCTACAACAAAGAAATGCTGTTTTTAACACCGAACACCAACAGCAAGCCAAGGCTCCTCCTAGACCAACCCAACCTAAGCCCCCTACCCCAATGGAGGTTGATAAGTCAATTCAAACAAGACAAGTAAATTATATGAATCGACCTCAAAATCCATCCAACAATGGCATTAAACGAGAAAATGATTCTATGGGGTACCTCCGCAAACAGCAAAGGATGTACCATATGGAGACTGGAGGAGAAGAATCACCACAAGAAGACTACAATAATCAACTCGCCAGTTATTATATCGACAACTACGAAAATAATGAAGAGTATGTAGACGAAGAGGCAGAAGAGAATCCTGAGATAAATTTTATGAAGGATGCCTCTCTAGCATACCTTACATAGAGTAACAAACAAAAAACTATGGCATATTAAAATTTCTCATCGACACCGGAGCCAACAAAAATTTTATTAGACCAGAACTAGCACCTAATCATAAGCCCACAAAGAAGCCGTTTATAATCAAGTCCGCAGGGGGAGATATCGAAATTAGCAAAAAAATTAGTGGAAAATTCTTTAAAAGCATAGGAAATGACACAATTGTTGAATTTTTCGTTTTACCAGGGTTAAAATCTTTCGACGGTATAATAGGAGAGGACACCTTAAAAAATTAAGAAGCAGTGATAGATAGGAAAAACAATTTATTAAAAATCTCCCCTAATGTAAAATACCCCTTAAAGAAAAACAATCAGTCCAGGTGAATAATTTAGAAATTAGAGATAGCCATCTTAAAAACAACTTAAAATTGAAAATCAAAACGTTGGTGAAGAAATTTGAGCCCTTGTTTGGACGATTGAATGATCAAGATACTATCGATACGAACGTTAGAGCGGAAATTAAGACAACGACTGATGAACCAATTTATACCAAGTCATATCCTTACCCTGTGAACATGAGAGCAGAAGTAGAAGATCAAATTAAAAAACTCTTAGAAGATAGTATAATAAGACCATCAAAAAGCCCCTATAATTCACCCATCTGGATTGTGGAAAAAAATTGGAGGCTTCAGGTATAAAGAAATATAGAATGGTAATAGATTTTAAAAGATTAAATGCCCTAACTGTCCCAGATACCTATCCTATACCTGACATAACTAATAACATTGCAAGCCTAGGCGGTTCAAAATATTTTACAACAATCGATTTAACATCTGGATTCCATCAAATTAAGATGAAAGAAAGTGACATACCAAAGACTGCCTTTTCAACCATGAATGGCAAATACGAGTTTACACGATTACCCTTTGGGCTACGCAACGCACCTGCGATATTTCAAAGAATGATTGACGACGTCCTAAAACCATTATATCGGACGATATAATTATATTTGGGGGACGATCTGGAGAACATTTGGAAAATGTTGAAAAAATTTTCAAAAGATTGGAAGAGGCAAATCTGAAAGTGAATCTAGACAAAACAGAATTCTTGAAAACCGAAACCGAATTTTTAGGCTATATAATTACAAATGTGGGAATAAAACCAGACCCAAAAAAGGTAGAAGCAATCCAAAAACTCAAACCTCCTAAAAACCTCCTATTACCGACGTTTTATAAAGGACTTCGCTAAGGTCGCGAAACCTCTTACCAACCTCACGAGGGGGCAAAACGCACAAGTAAAGGCAAATCAATCTAAAAAGGTTGAAATATATCTGAACGAAAAGGAGTTACAGTCTTTTAAAAATTTAAAAGAATTATTATCATCATCTGAAATTCTAATATTCCCAGATTTTGAAAAACCTTTTATATTAACCACAGACGCCTCAGATCGTGCGATAGGTGCAGTCCTCTCTCAAGGCGAAGTTGGGAAGGATCGTCCTATAACCTACATATCTAGATCCCTTAATAAAACTGAAGAAAATTATGCAACTAATGAAAAAGAGATGTTAGCCATCGTGTGGGCTCTAGATAATTTAAGGAATTATCTTTATGGTGCCAGGAAAATAAAAATTTTAACCGATCATCAGCCACTCACTTTTACCTTGAGCAATAGGAATAACAACGCCAAACTTAAAAGATGGAAGGCTAGAATCGAGGAATATAACTATGAACTGGTCTACAAGCCAGGCAGCACCAACAAGGTTGCTGACGCCTTATCAAGACTGGAAACGGAAGCAAATACTTTAACTTCTTCAGATTCTGGAACGGTTCACAGTGCTGACGAAGACAACACTGACCTGATACCTCATTGTGAAGCACCAATCAATGCGTTTAAACATCAATTGATAATTACAATTGGAAAAGAGATATACGCTCACGAAGAACCCCATCCAACGTACCATAGACACTATAAGTCTACCTGAAATAACCGAATCCTCCTTAACACCAATCTTGAAAGAAAAACTTCGTCCCACAGTAATAAATGGAATAAAAATACCTGAAAAACATATCCAAACCTTACAAGAAGTCTTTAGGAAACATTTTTCTGTTTTCAAAATACGTATAACTCAGAGAATGGTTAAAGACGTAGTAAATGAGGATGAAAAATTCCAAATTATTCAGGGTGAACACAGGAGAGCCCATCGCAATTGGAATGAGAATAAGGAACAAATTCTTGAAAAATTTTACTTTCCCCAGATGAGTAGTTTAATAAAGAAATACACACGCAACTGTGACCTATTTAATATTAACAAATATGATCACCATCCGAACAAACCCGAGTTACAAAAAACCCCAATACCGACATTTCCTTGCGAAATATTGCATATCGACATTATAGAAATGAAAAATAAAAAATTCCTTACTTGTGTCGATAAATTTTCTAAATTTGCCAAATTTTTCCATATAAAGGACAAGTCAGTGTTACACGTAAGAGATAAACTAATAAAAGCGATACACTATTTCACTGCACCGAAAATATTGGTAATAGACAACGAAAAAAGTTTTGTTAGCCCAATAATAACTGATTATTTGAAAACCCTAGGCATTGAGGTATACCTAACACCATCCCAAAAAAGTGAGGTAAATGGTGCCATTGAAAGAGTACATTCCACAATTGTAGAAATTGTGAGATGCTTACAGAATGAATATAAAGACCTTAGTTTAAAAGAACTGATTAACATATCGGTAGATCGATACAACAACACCATACACTCAGTTACCAAGAAAAAACCGAATGACATTTTTTTGGCAGGATACAAAGAATTAATTACCAAATTTAAGTGACTTTAAGACCCAAGTCAATGAAGATTTAGTAGAAAGGATAAGAAAAAAACAGAAAGCGAAAATCGATAGAGAAGGATCAAAAAGGGAAAAACCGAAAACCTATACACCTGGTGAGACGATATACACCGCAATCAAACATATTCAGGGAAAAAATAAACCCAAATTCAAAAAAGAAATTGTCTCGAAAGATAACAAAGTCACTGTCACTACAACCTCAGGGAGAAGGGTCCATAAGTCACAAATTAAAAACTTAAGATAACAACTTTTTTCTTTTTTTTGCTTCCCATGCAGCTCCGGATGGTGGACGCTTACAATGTCACTCAACATTTACGAATATAGTACCCCCATAGTAACTGTCAAACAAGGAAATGGAAAAATTATTAATGGAAATTTTAATTTAGTTCATGTAATTGATTTATCAAGTAACGAGGAAATTGTGCAAAGAGTATTACCATCAATACAACGAATTAAGATAAAAACTGAGCTCAAATCCCAAATACTTCTCCAGTCAGATCAAATCAAAAAATTACTAACCGACTTGGATAAAATTCTGAAAAGTCAAAATGAAATAATAGAAAATAACAATGAACAATACAAACTTAACAACGATATAATGAACACAGTTCACGGAATTTTACGATTGAGAAATATTTACAAACGACGTTTAACCGCCTCTCTTTGGTTAATGAAGAAGTAAAAGAAATAGTGAGGGCTTCACAGCTAGCAAAAACGGTATAATTAACACTAACCTACTCGACAGAAAAGAGATTAATCAACTAACAACAGAAATTGAAACACTTCCTTATTCGAACGAAATAGAAGCAATAGAGTATGCATCGCTCACTATGACTTTAAAAAATTCTACAGTTTTGTACATTATCTCCATCCCCAAAACTAGTAGAAAAATATACAATCATATAAAAATAAGATCAACGATCAGACATAGGAAAAGAATACACCTTCGGTATGATGAATTACTCGTCGACCAAGATGAAATATTTGGAATTTTGGAAAAATGTAACTTTTTTAAAAACACGATCATTTGTAAACCCAACCAATTACATTTACTAGAAGAAAATCAATGCATTAATCAACTGATAAGAGGATTAATTGCTAGCTGCGAGTACCAACTGGCGAGAGAAGCTGAAATAGAACCTCTAGACGATAACACAATTTTCCTAAACGACTTCAATGGTGAAGTCAGATATAACAACACAAGTAAACATCTAAAAGGAAACTTTTAAATACAATACAACAATGAAACTATAGATATCAACAGCATAACCTTCACGAACAGGGAAGAAAAAATGGTACAAATCTTACCACCAATATTGCAGTCCAACATAACTGAAAAGGGTATCAAGCTCGACCTGAATTACTTACATGACCTTCATATCAGCAATATAGAAATGTTGAAAAAACTTTTCACAAATCATAAGATAGGGAGAACTATAGACTTTGGCACAATAGCAATCATTGTAACGGCAATATTCGCTTTTCTAATATGTAAACTAAGGAAAAAACGAAGGGAAATGGTACTATTTCCAAAATTTGTAACATCAAATCATGAAGTACCTAATCAGACAGGAATACAACCCATAAGCCTCAATTTTTGACCCACGAGACGTGGATTTTTAGAGAAAGAGTTAACACAGTCAACACCCTACATAAAATTGTACTTTTGAATTGCTATTCACGCTAATTTTGTAGGTTCGACATCCGGTGTAATGCAATGCCAGCATTATTTTCTTTATAAAGTTTTATAATTTTAGTACAATTAAATATAAGTAATTTTTGATGATTTGTCAACTTAATTTTATCTTTTGATTTATTAATTATTATTTTTGCCATATAAAGCTTTTTATTGAAATTTGTGCATATTTTGTTAAATCATCATTTTTAGCATATTAAACTCTCTAATAATTAAAATAAATAAATGTACACGTTCTTGTTAATTCAGCATATTTACTGTAAAAAATGTATCAATCGAAATTGTAATTAAAACAACATAAAATTGTAAAATTAGTCTTAAGTTGGATTTTCAATAAAGTAGACTCTAAATTAGAATTAAGTGTCTTTTTTTTTCCTTAATCAACTAAAGAAATTGTAAACTTGTATAATGAGTAAGCATTAGGCTACCTCATTAAAAAAAACGCGTTATATGTTCTACTTAAAAGGAAATGTGAAAAGAATTTTAAAATAAAAAATAAAGGGCGGCAAGATTTGTAGTACACCGGGCGCCGAAAAATCTCGCCACCCTGAATTTGTATTATACATACATGTTATATTTCTTAATTAATTATGTAATTAAAACAATTCTCAGAAATTTATTAAGTTTAATTTCATTTTTTATATTTCATTATTTTAGTTTTATAATCTACATAGGTTGAGTTATCCCTTTTTTCGGTTTATTAGGGAAAATAAAGCAAGTGCTGATGGGGTATTTATCCTTACTTTGTTTTCCTAAAGCTTCCCCCATTCATTTTCCATCTACATGCGCTGTGTTAATCAAACGTGCAGTAAAGTAATATCTCTACGTAGATACATAAAAACTTCAAAATCACTTTTACAAAACCACATTTACATTTGTTTTAAGACTTTTAAGACAGTATGAGAAAATTCGAAAATTTACCGTAGGTAAGCACCATTTTGGTGCTGCTACCATTTGGTTAGCTAACCAATATGGTAAGTGTGGTTATTTACCACTGTTATGGTTATTGTGGTAATGGTTAAATTTCGGACATAAATTTGGCTTTTGCGTTTCTGTGTTCAATTAAGAATTTTGTATTTTAATAAGTGATTTGTTAAACATTTTAAACGATTGAAAGCAAAAATAAAAATATATAAAGTATTAAAATAGATATTTTTCAACCTATAGAAATAAGGATGAGTCTATTAGGTCTATCTAACTCGTCTTCTAAAATAGATCTACAAAAGAAATTTGTTTTTAAAACCAGCGTTTAATACCCGGCGTTGCTCGAAATTATTTCTTATCTTAAAATATAAAAACGCTTCAGTTGGCGAGTCGTCTGAGCGTCCTCTGTTAAGATTATCTCCCCTGCTTTGGTTAGCTGGTTGTAGAGCCATGTGGAAATTGAACTCTCAACAGAAGTTAAAATCTGGGAGTAACACTAGATAATTAGCTTATTTGGAAGACTTATGTGAACAGCAAAGTCTCTCGGGCACGGTTTGCCTTTCGGCAGTGTCGGAGGGTCTTTAGTAAGACATGTGGTCTAAGGCCGTCAATTACATACTGGTTGTATGTGGCAGCATTAGACCCATTATAACATACGCGTTGGTGGTCTTTGGAGACGAACTAAGGTTAACACCTGTGCTCAAACACTGAATGGACTACAGAGGGAAATATGCATTGGGATCACTGGTGCCATAAGCTCAGCTCCTGGTGCTGCCCTCGATGCGATACTAAATCTACTGCCATTGGATCTTAAAATCCAAGAGGTAGCGATGAAGTCAGTCTACTGGCTGAAAAGCAGTGGATGCTGGAGAAAAGAGACAAACATAGGACATGCAGTGAGGTCGGACAGACTTGTAGAAAAGTACAACCTTTTCAACATGTCCTTGGATGACATGACTTCACGTGTCACGTTCGGTAAGAAATATAATGTTGTGTATCCAACAAGGGAAGAGTGGTCAAATGCTACTGCTGTTGTAAGTGGGACCCCGGATGTTTTCTACACGGATGGATCCAAAACCGGGAACGGTGTTTGTTCGGAGTGATATTTGAACTGCGGTATAAAATACTCCTATGAACTAAGTGGTATGACTTCTATCTTCCGAATGGAGATTTACGCCATACTAAAAGTGGCATGCTGGATAATCGACAACAGGTGGCGTGGAAAGACTCTCTGCATTTGAAGTGATAGCCGAGCTGCGCTGCAAGCTCTGGAGAGTCCTATCACGACATTCAAAATTGTCCAGGAATGTAAAAAGAGATTTGAAGCCATTAGTAAAGACAATAGACTTAAACTTTTATGGGTTCCAAGTCACCATGGTATAGAGGGTAATAAATATTCCGACGTTCTTGCGAAGGAAGGTTCATTCAACTCTGTATGGGGACCGGAACCAACGATAGGAATCAACTGCATCTCGATTAGTGGATGAATCACCAAACAAATGGAAAAACTCCATGCGGAAAGGTGGTCTGCCCTATCTGGCTCCAGTGGTACGAAACGTTTCGTGAAAGCCTGAGGAAATGGCTAGATTTCTACTAAACCTTGGTAAGAGGGACTGTTTGGCTCTCGTTGGGCTTATCCTAGGGCATAACACGTGTAATTACCACCTGATGGTAATAAAAATGGTCAGGGATCCGACGTGCGAGACCTGCCTAGAGCAGGCGGAAACAACATAGAACCATATCTGCTGTTGCCCAGCGTTCTCTAGGATAAAACTTTGTACATGGTACTCTGATCCAATGAGAATGGAATCTGTTCTCAACCCCTAGGCAAAATCTTCCCGTTTATTAGGAAAACAAAAAGATTTTACTAGAGGCGGGGTGTTGAGTACAATGGACTTTCCTGTCTGAGTGCTCGTGGATGCCTCTATCCCCCCACCCACTACAACAACAAGGAGAATGCAGTAGTCATCTATGTGGATGACATTATTATTCCATCAGTCACCATTGAAGAGGGAATTATTAGATTCAAAAAAATTCTCGAGGTAGCAGCAGCTAATGGATTTAAGGTGAAGTGAAAAAAATGCTAATTGTTACTTGAAGATATTGAGCATTTAGGCTATCGAATTCGTCACGGGACTGTTTCACAATCAGAGGAAAAAGTTAAAGACGTTGCACGTTTTTCATTCCCAAGCACCGTTAAACAAATCCAAAGATTTTTACTGCTGGCAAGTTACTTTCGAAGATTCATCCCACAGTTTGCAGCTAAAGTAAGACCGCTTACTGAGTTATTGAAAAAAGAAGGAGAACAACGAGAAGTGGCCCATTATTACGAATTTTTCGTTATGGTGCAAAAACAAAACTTCAACCGAGGCCTCCAAGTTCAGACTGGCAGCCGTTTAAATGCAACAAGCAGAAGAAAATAATAATAAATGCATCCAGTTTACTACTGGAGTAGGAAAACAACAAAAACACAATAGAAATATAGTAGCTATTAGTTAGAGTTTAGCAGTCATCGAAGCAGTAAAAAAATTTAGAGTTTACTTGTTGGGACAAAACTTTAAAATCATAACTGATTGTAAGGAATTTAAAGCTACCATTAAAAAAAAAAGGATTTAACAACTATGAAGTCGAACAGGCACTAAACTAGGACACGTAGACGCGTTAAGTAGGAATCTAGCTATTTATTTTGTTACAACTAATAATTAATTTTTGAGAAAACTGGTGGATGCACAGAGAAAAGATGAAAGATTAAACGCCATCATTAAATTATTGGAAAATGGTTCATACAAGGATTACGTAATGCAACATAACATTATCTGTAAAAACGTCGATGATAAAATTGTGTTTGTGGTACCAGATGCTATTAAACAAAACATAATTAGAGAAGTTCATGAAAAAGGACATTTTCACTTGAAAATATATAAATGAAAGAACTAATAGAAAACCAATTTTTCATTTTAGGCTTAGACAAGAGGATACAGAGGCACATTGGTTCGTGCGTTAAGAGCCCAATTTAGTGAAATGACCTGCAATCTTCCAAAGTGACCGCCTACAGCTTACATTTTTAACCGATTTTCATGAAATTTTGAATTTATTTAGGTGGAAGAGAATTGTGGAACAAATTTTTTAATTTTGATCCCTAAATTTTTTTATATTCGATTTTCGAAGGTACAGAAAAAACAAAAATTCACTCAACTTTTCACACTTTTATGTAATTAAACGTTTAGATACTGTGATTTGTTCTTATGGGATTTAAATATAACCTTTTCCAAAAAGTTCAAAAAAAAAATAGGGAAATTGGTTACGTTGTTTAATTATTATAAATAAAACAAATTGTTAATTTTTCACAAAATTTCATTACTAATTTTTCATATCACATAAATTTTCTTGCATACTTATGGGTTTAAATAAGAATTACACAGATAGTATAAACTCTATAAACTTGGTGCAAATAAAATTGCAATTGTAGTAGTATGTGTGGTGATTAAGTAACGTAAACAGCATATAAAAGTTATGTATAGTTAAGCTGCACATACCTACAAAGGTGTATAGATATATTAGCAAATCATTTTGTAATGGAATGGTGATCGATGATGATGAATACGAAATAATAGAATTATCAGTTCGTTGGAGCAAGTGCATTTTGGGTTTTAGTGATAATTTTTTATATTCTAAATATGTATTAGAAAAATTATAGTATTATATAGAATTTAGATTTCAGTGATTATTATGTGATGAATCTAATATCTTACTAAAAATCATATTTCGGTATTTTTGAATACTAATTTTTCTTTTTTTGAATGAGTATTCATTGTATTTTTAAAAAAATTATAGATCCCCAAAATATGCCTATTCGTGAACCTGCCTCTTGATATACCTTTTCATCTAATTGAATTTACGTTTATATTGCATGAGTATGATTTTTATATGATATACATACATACATGTGATGTTTAATTATTGAATCAAACACTTATTTTATTTATTTATGATGTATTATTAATTTATTTTATTCAATGATTAGATTTCTTTTATTTCTTCTTATTTAGACGACTTCACTAATATTATAATATTTATATTTTATTCTACTCTTATTTTACGCGTCTTCTAATATACGTTATCTTGCATCATCCTTCGTTGTCGTTAAACATCTTTCGTTAATTTTTTGTTTGTTGCCCTCCTGAATTTCATTCGACCCGAATGAAATAATATCGTTATCGTCCTCAGCTTCTGATATTGGCCATGGCTTCATAAATTCTGGCATGACGCCGTTCGTAAGGGCCCTTCATGATTACCTTCTTTGTATAAGTCGTAAGTATCATTTGCTTTCACCTTTATAATTTGATAAGGTCCCATAAATTTTGGTTTTAGTTTCAGACTTCCACCAAACTGCGTTATTTTTATAGCAACCAATTCTCCTTTTTTGTATCTTCTTGGTTTCTTTCTTCTTAGATTATAATATCTTCTGTTCTCTTCTTGAACTTCTAAAATCTGTTTTTTCGCGTCTTTTCTTAAGTTTTCTCGAGCATCATTAAAAATTTGAATAAATTCTTCTTCCAACATTTTTTTCAACTTAGTGTCGTCTTTGCTTTTCATCTTGACACCAATTAGTAATTTGAAAGAAGTTGTAGGAATACTATCTGCTGGACTTGATCAACGTATTTAAACCATTTAGAAGGATCTGCTATATAGAAAGCTTAGATATGTATAATCGAAATAATGACACTGTTCAATCTTTCTATCTGCCCATTAGCACGTGGTAACCCTATTATAATCATACTGTGTTTTATGTTTTCTTCATTACAATATTGTTTGAATTCAGTAGAAGTAAAAGCGGATCCTCTATCTGAAATTATCTGACCTGGGTTGCCAAATATTCGTTTTTGAAACTCCAACTTACAAAATGCATCTTTAGCTGATGTTGATTTTGTTGGGTATAACCATACAAACTTCGTAAAGGAGTCGATTACAGCGAATATATGGTTGTAACTTTTGTTCGTTGTTTCTAGAGATCCTAGAAAATCAATATGATAGGTGAACAACTGCAATTCTTCTTTGTATAATGGATGTAATTCTTCTTCTTGCTTTCCTCTTTTACGGTTAGACAAAATACAGATTACACAGCTTGATATACCTTTCTACTTTGTGTGTCAGTTTTCGAATATAATAATCGTTATTAATGATCTTTTGAGTCTTTTTTAGAGCAAAATGCCCTTTATCGTGACTTTTTCTAATTATTTCGTTCTGCATCGTACTGGGAACTACTAATAATTCGCGACCTTTAATCATCTTGTATGAAATATTATCTGTTGTAAAGTAACCATCAAATGGCTTCTCTTTGAGTACTTCCCTCACGGCTTTTAATTCGTTGTCCTCAGATTGAGCTTTGTAATACGTAAAGTAAGACTTTCTTCAATGATATTATAAACAGGATATCTACTTAAGCAGTATACGTGCTTCATTCATATACTCGACCTTTGTTCAACTATGAAGTCAAATTCTTCAAGAAGTAACACCCATCTTGCAACTCTTGTTACCAAATCTTTCTTCTGTAAAGTCTTGTTACGTTATGAAATTTCAAAAAAAAAAATAGATGTTGATTAAAAGTGAGGAGCCGTTTCATACTTACATTAAAAAAAACAACAAAAAACCCAAAGCTCCTGACCTCCTGATGAGTCCCATCCGGTCTACTAAGGGATTCCGGCTGCTTCAGCCTGGGGTGGGTACTTGGACTCATCCAGTCGAGGTGGCGTTCATATCCGTAACATAAATGTAGACCGGCTGTTTCAAGTTACAGCGAAACAGAAATAAGAAGAAGCTAAGATGCGATAAAAGAAAGGTATCAAGGAAAAGAAGCAACAGGACATTATCTTGTTTTCAATGGACCGGAGGCATCCGCCCACGAACCTCCTCACCAGCTCCACCACACCACTCACAGGACCTCTCCAAATTTTCATTTAGGCGAATAAATACATATTTTCACCCCTTTTTTTTTATTTTTGTTTTTTTTTCTTAAATAAAAGAATTAGCTATGAAATAAAAAAAAATCTTCTTATTAGAAAAAAAAATAAAAAAATAATGCCTGGCGTTTTATAAAAAAAACTAGAAGCTAACTTTACAAAAAATTTCAATTTTTCAAATTGCGATTTGTATTCCATTTTTTTTTTCTCTTTGTCTTCTCTTTTTTTTTCTAGAATTCTGGATATAAATATATAAGTATATGTATTTTTATTTTTTTTTTCTCCTTCCTTTTTTTTCAGAAACACAAAGAAAATCTTTATTGAAAAAGCAATCAATGTAAAAAAAAAAACAATTCAAAAATCAAAAATTACACAGAAAAGCATCTTTAATTTTATTAATTATTTTTTGGTTTTTCAAAAAAAAAATCTTCTTTTTTTTTCTTTTTATTTCTCCTATTTTTTTTCTATTCGTTGCGATTTTAAATATATAAATTTTGTAAAAAAAATCTGTATTGCCAAAAAAAAAAGAAGCTGAGGTTTTCCTAATAAACAACATCTTACATTTATGCCCAGTTCCACAGTGGAAGCTTAAGCTAAGTTTAAGTTAAACCCAGAATATAGCTTAAGCTTCACTTAAATTTTTTTTCGTTTCTCAGTCAATTTATTTTTGGAGCTTATCTATCTTTAGTTAAACCTGTCATTGTGAATGCATTTAGGTTGGAACATATGGAACTTGTAAATGTCATTGTTTAGCCGTTAGATGGCAGTGACAATTGTGACATTTTAAGTTTTTTTTTTCAAATACTGTGAACAAACTAAAAAAAAATATATGTATGTATATATAAATAATATTTTTCTTACATACATATAGGTTTATTTTGTTTTATTGTTTTTGTTTTAAAGTAATTTTAACATTATTTTATTCATTATTCAAAAAAAAAAGTATACTATATATATATACATATATATATGTACGTATATAATATAAATAATAAAATATAATATATACATATGTATGTACATACATTGTACTTGTAGGTACATATAAAATATAAACATATATTTGAATAAAAAAAAAAAAAAACAGACAAACAGGAAGAAATTGAAAAATAATTTTATTCAAAAAATAAATAATATTAAAAAAAGTCAAAACGAAAAATTTGCAGAGCAAAAAAGAAATTTATATTGCTTATACTTAAACCCTAAATAGAGCTTAAGCTCTCAATTCTGACGGCTTAAGTTAAACTCCAGTTAAACTCAGTTTAACAGTTAAGCCTGCACTGTGAAACTGAAAAATGTGCTTAAACTTAGTTTAAGAGTTAAACTCTGCTTAAGCTTCCACTGTGGAACCGGGCATTAGACTTTTATATAAATTCAATGTGGTTTTTTTTTCTTTGTTTGTTTCTTTTCCTTTTTTTTTTCTTTTTGAATACACCAGTATTTCTTACATATTTAAAATAATATTACAAAAAAAATTACAAAACTAGGTTTAACGTACGACTATGTCTATGGTTATGTTATTCCCCTTTTTTTCATTTGAAGAACTCCTTTCTTCCTTCTCAGGAACGTCGTGTTGCTGCCGCCGGGTTGAAACGAGAATGTGGCGTTTACTTCTAAATTCAGATAGTTTTTTTTTTCTTTGATGGACACTTGAAAACTTTACTTATAAATTGTATGGTAATTAGTTATAATATGATATGTATCATATACATATATACAGATTATTTGAAATACACATTTTTTTTCTTATTATATATTTTTTTTTCTTTTTTTTTTACTTCTAATTTCTTATTCTTCTATTAAATTTATGGGTACTTGTTAATAAAGCACTTACAAGTCACATATTGAATATCAGAATTTGAAAAAAAGAATAAATTTAACCCTTTGAAAATAAATCAAGTTTAGAATCCGTATAAATAGTTTAAAAGAAAAGAAAAAAAAATGAATGGGCTTCCTCTTCTTTTTTTTTTCTTCAATTTTTGCAATAAAAAAAATTGTATAGATACGTTCTTTAGTTACATTAACGCTTTTTTCTTTTTCTTATATATGTATACCTTTTTCTGTATTTCTGTGTTTTTTATTTTCCTTATTTTGTTAATTTACATTAGATATAATTTAACACACCAAGATTCACTAGGAGGTTCCACATGGACATTTTTTTATTTTTTTTTTAATTTTTCACTTCAATTTCGAGCTATGAAATTTTATATATTACATTACTCTTAATCACTTTTCACTTTTTTTTTTCCTTTTTACTGAATTATTACAAAAAAAAAATTTAAATTTGCGATATTTCATATGTTAATTATGTTCATAAATTTACATGTAGTTATTTCAATTTTAAACTATAAGATTCTATTTATTAATTTACTACTAATCACTTTCATTTTTTTTTCTGAATTATTACACCAAAATTTTTTGAATTTTATATTTATTTAAAATAATAATTTCAATCAATTCAATTACCTCGCGAAATTTCTAAACATTTTTTTTTTTTCTAAAAAAAAATATAATATTAGAAAACCGAGAAAAAATCTTAATCGCCATAAAAGGCTAGACGTAATTAAATTTTGTACGTTACATCTTGAAAGACAAAATATCCAGTCACTAACTCGAACAAAAATTGAACTCGCTGACGGTAAACCCCAAACTAAAAAGAAGAGCTAAACACAAAAAACATGAACTGCTTATACGGTGATAGGCCACATGGCCAAAAAGCTACCAAACCTTTATAGTCTGAATTTTAAAAGTTGAGGTTTCGTATTATACTAGAAAAACATGCGCAGAAAAAAAGATACTTACACACATGCGTTTTTGTTGTTGTAACACGTTTCTTTTTTCGTATATCTACACAAAAAAGATCACAACGACATGTAAAACATGCGCAAAAAAACCTCAACTCTTAAAATTCAGACTATACCAACTACATCTTGACTAAAAAAATTAAACTCAAGAAAATGAAAATTAAAACTGAAGGAAACGAAATTTAAAACTGAAGGGCCGTGCTATATTTTTACTTCAGTTATATAGCATTCGGTTGGTGTTAATCTCATTACTCATCTATCATGTAAATTGTAAAGGCAATGAGATAATTCAGAGAAAAAAATTTAAGAGGTCAATCATATTCCTGGGTAGGCAGGTACATGAGTTATCATTTTCTATTATCCTTAATATTATTATTATTTTTATTTTTCAATATATATATTTTTTTATATTTTATTGTACAGATTTAATTCTTTTATAAAATTTATGATGTTTTTGTATGCGATGTTGTCGTCCTGTTTTAATGTTTCATAATTAATTTTGTGTTTTGTTCTTGTGTATTGGATGTTTATGCAATCTCTGAATATGTGTTCTACGGTTAGTGTTGTGCCACATCCACATATATTTGGGTCCTTTCTTGCTCGGTTGTCTTCTCACTCATATAATAAATTAGATGTAGATGCGAATCTTTTGGTGATTTTTGTAATAATACAGTTCCATAACCCTCGATACTTGCATCTGTATGCAGTTCTGTTTCATAGTTTGGACCTTATACCTTTAATATTTGAAATTGCAGATGTCAGCTTAATTACTTTATTATTTTATCGAATAATTTTGTACAAAGTATTTCTCTATAGAACGGAAATGTTGACGAATTAATTTTTTTCTTAATTTTGAAAAATAGTTATTTTGCTGAAAAGTGCAGTTTTACCGGATGCGCGTGCAAAAGGTGGTATTGATTTCTTGTTAATGTTAACTACTTGTATGCTTGCATGTTCTGGATTTTTGAAAGAGCTTGAAATTAAACCTCTATTGTATAAATTGTATTCTCTTTGGTTGCGTTCTATTTTTGCCATGAATACAATTTTCGTACAATTATGTTTTCTTTTAAATTATTTATTTGCTTTAAATGTAACTTTTCTAGACTTATTGTTAGATTTACATTGTTTGATTTATGATATATTGTTTTCTTTAAATATATTTTTTTTATTATTGAATTTTTATTAGTATTGTGAGATTTCATACTTTTATTAAAAATTCATCATTAGTATCATAACAATAATAATACAATTTTTATTTTAAATTTGCTCATGTCAACAAAATTAATTTTTATACTAATAAATTCCCAGACGAAATTTGATACTTTTGTCTACTAAGTCCAGTACATTTTATGAGAGTTTATAAATGTGAAAATTAAAATTGCTGAGATTTATATTTTTATGTATGTATTGAATGTTTATTTTATATATTTTCAGTATATTCTCTTATTAATAGTAAGTCAATTTGTTATTGTTATTTTTTTAATACTTTCTATTCTAGTATGTAATTTTTCAATGTAAGAACTTTGAAATGAAAATTTTGTATAAAAGGTCATGTAAATTAACAATAAACATGAGTTATTTTTCTAACAATGAACCAAGACTTTCATTACGATCTTCAAGTGAGTTTGCTTGAAGCACTGATCGTGATATAACTCAATTCCAATAAAAATCGAAAATCTTATTTTCAACCTTTTTAAGCTATCCTTTTCCCTTATGCTAATTGAATTTCGATGAATTTGAAAATGTTTGAGAGTTTCAGGTCATTTGTTTTTAAATATTTTGTATTATTTACACATATTTCATTATTAAAAACACACCAGATGTTTTGTAGGTGACAAAAAGTAAAAGTTAAAAGTGGAAAGTGGAAAGTTAAAAGTAAAAGTACGAAGCAGTTCTTTTTAAATTTCGTAAGTTATATAATTATATAATAGTTTTTTACAATGGCGAGAGAGAATAGGTCTTTTAAAAGTTCAGACAGGAAAATAGAGCATAGAAAGTGGGTTACAAATTTATCGCGATCAGAATTATCAACAATTAGTATATAATTTTTATAAAAGTGAGAATGTCAATGTCACTTTACGTGGGTTGAAATTGGTTGAAAATTTTTGTGTTCATTTTCACTTTAAATACAATAATGAAAAATATGGGATTTAAATTTAGAAAAACATTAGACTTTTTAGATTTTAAAGAAAGTTAGGATATATTAATATTAAAGTCTTAAAATGGTGAAGATAAATAGGCCTCCTGGGGAAACCTCTTTAGAAAAAAACGCGAGTTATCTGCACAATCAACACCCCATATAAATGTATAAATGCAACATTATTATATTGTAGACATTATTTTATTATAAATAATTTTGCTCAGTTACAATACACATGTATATCAAATTCCTTCCATACAATTTGTAACTTTAAAATTGTCAAACAAATTAAATTCTAGAGTATTTGATTATTAATTATTACTAAATCTTATTTATGATTTATCAGGATTTGTTAGTAACAAAATACATCGATGATCCTAATTCTTTTAGTTTTATATTACTTTATTTGCTACGACGCGCAACCTTCTTTAGCTATTTTTGACACACACGAAGTAAATTTTAATTATCAAAATTATCTTGATCTTCAACCGGACAGTTACAACAACACGAATATCACATTAACTGTGTATTCTATTTCAAATTAGCAATTAAAATATAAACTGGGCGTTTAGTTTAAATGACACTTAAAATAGTTTATTTTTAAAAAGAATGCGTGATTTGTTAACATGCATACATATGTTAATAGTATTAAAATTTTCGTTAATATTTTTTCTAAGTAGTGTAGACACCCTGCAATGATGACTTCTGATATCAGTAAATTGAAATCATTATTTACTTTCAAATAGTTACCACCCTGCAAGCACAGAACTAGTGTTGTAACTAGTCTTGTGATCACGTAAGTTAGATATAGACCTAACCAGGAGAATAAAAAAATAGAAACAAAAATAATTTTAGAAGAAATTCTGGAAAAATACAACCATAAGAATTAAATAATTAAGTATTTCAGATTTCACTTTTAAAATTTTTCTTTTCTTGAAAAACAAAACTATCAAGTTTCAGTAATAAATTTTGGTAACTCATCATTTAACAGGAAATGGGAATTTTTCCATAATTCTTTTCTCACAGTAATTTTACTTATGTAAAATGAGAACCTTTTACGTAACTAATAAAACTTTCTCACAATAACTGCAAAAATGAATGAAAAAATGTAGTTTTTGCAAATTAAATATTTTTATATGTAAGAAATTTTAAAGAATTGTAAAGTTAACTTTATTGTAAAACAAAATTTTAGAAATTAGTCAAAATCTAAATTTTGATCTAGAAAGTTGTCAATAAATATATTTTATAAAATATATTTATGGTGTTTTATTTTTTTACTTAAGTAAAAGGATTAATTCATAACTGGCGCAGTCGGTAGGATCCTGTTCAAAAGAATAAGGATCCAGTGATACAATAACCGTGAAAAATAAAATTAACAAAAATTTTATTTCTTTTGTTGTGACAAGTGGTAAACAAAGTGATACAAAAACATTTTGATTTCACGAAGAAACGAAACTTCGTCACCTTAAAACTCAACAATCAATTTTAATAAAAGTCATAACCCATAAAAATGTGAATCCACTCCACAGGAGTAACACCAACACTAATAGTAATTTCTACAAAAAAAGCAACACCCTCAATAATCGCCAAAGAAATTCCAATAGTAATTATAATAATTATAACAACAATAATAATGATAATAACCAACAGCAAAACAACAATTATAATAGTAATAATCAACATAGTGACAATAACTATAACAGAAATTATAACAACAATACTGGACGAAGCTAAAATAATAATTTATCACAACCCAGACAAAATTCCTTACAAATTTGAAATAACTCTATCCCTGAACCCATGGAGATAGGTAACATACATGAAGAACAGGACGTAAATTTTCAATTCGTGCCTAGGAACCAAGAATCTCAATAATATTTATAATCCTAGGTAATAAAAAATTAAAATGTCTTATTGACACTGGATCAGCCACCAGTGTTATAAAACCAAATGTCCTTGATGAATATTCTGAAGAAAATTTGTCTAAACCAGTATACATATTACTCGACCATAAATGGTACTAATAAAATCACAAAAAAAATTGTAATTCCAATACGAAAAGAATTTAAATTCCCCAGTACTGTAATTTGGAAAGTTATAGATTTGAAGGGTAGAAGTTATGATGCAATTATGGGTCAAAACTTCTTAGTACCTTTCAAAGCTAAAATTAATTTAGAAGATAAATATATTGAATAAATAATAATAAAATTATGTTTGAAGAAAATAGATATCCATATATCCTTATTCCTTAGTGAAATACATACATTAGAGGGACCTACAGATAATTTTTTGAAAAGACTTAATTTAGACAATCTAAACACAGAAGAAAGAGGAAGCTTAACCAAATTACTAAAAGAAAATTAAGATTTATTTTACAAGGAGGAAGACAAATTAACATCAACACATGAAATTAGGCATGAAATTATCACCACTACGGACAATCCAATTTATTTCATGATATATAGATATCCCCAAGAACATGAAAAAAAAAAATAGATCGGTAAATCCTGAAAATGCTTGATCAAGGCATAATTAGAGAAAGCAACTCTCCTTATAACAGCCCCCTTTGGATCGTACCTAAAAAGGTCGACAATTCAGGTAAAAAGAAATGGAGGATTGTCATTGACTATAGGAAACAGTGTAACAATCAGTGACAAATTCCCCATTGCAAACATCGAAGATATACTAAACAAACTAGGTAGAGATAAATGTAATTTTCTCACAAAACACACAGAATTTCTTGGTCATATTCTAACCCTGAATGGTATCAAACCAAACCCAAAAAAATTAGAAGTAATCCAGAATCTAAAATTACCAAATACTCAGAAACAAATCAAGTCGTTTTTAGGAATAACTGAGTACTACCGAAAATTTGTGAATGACTACTCAAAAATTGCAAATCCCATGGTTAAATACCTTAAGAAAGGAGCCAGGATAAATTCAAATGATCCAAGTTACATTGGCCTATTTTACACGATACGATAATTGTCGAATGTATCGTGTAAAATAGGCCATTGCGGCCTTTGAAAAACTCAAAGAAATAATTACAAATTACCCTATCTTAAGATACCCTGATTTTAATAAAAGATTTAAATTGAAAACAGATGCAAGTAATTCAGCGACAGGAGCCGTTCTTACTCAGGAAGGCCAGCCTGTCTGCTACGCATCAAGGACACTGAACGACCATGAAAGGAATTATTCTACTATAGAAAAAGAACTTCTGGCCATAGTAAGGGGTACCAAATATTTCCGCTCATACCTTTACGGTAAAGAGTTTGATCTGCAAACGGATCACCAGCCTATAAAGTGGTTATAATCCAAATACACAGGCCGTTTACAGAGTTTTTTGGTTCAGTTAGGTGAATATGATATAAGAATCGATTATATCAAGGGTAAAGAAAATAAAGTTTACGATTTTTTGAGCCGTATCAAACAAAATCAATTCACTTGAAACAAATCTCTCAAAAGGCTTACCTATTTTCCACCTAGATGAAAATTCTGAAATTCAAGCCGAAGATGAGAATCTCAGTACTTCTCCACAAGAACCACATGAAACACAAACCATCCATTCACAAATAGAAAATTTCGATAACCTCTGCTCGAAACCGTAATCAATAGATTTAGGACGCAAATTATATTGTAGAAACAATAGGAGAATATTTGTAGAAAAAGGGACCTAGAAAACGAAACCGATATTTTTAGAAGGTATATACAAAAAGGCAGAATAGGAATTTACTCGCAACTTAATGATCGAGAATATAACCGCCTACAACAAAAATTAATACAACTAAAATTTAAAATTTACCATCCTCAACTCAAACTTAAAATCAACGAAATACTTGATAACTGTGATATTTGTACAGGAGCAAAGTACGATAGAAAACCTATTAAGAAAAAATTCGAAATTACAGAGACTTCTAAAACTATAAATGAGATAGTACATTACATATACACAAACAGTAAACACAATTTCATAAACGTAATAGATAAGTTTTCAAAACATGCCGTCAGCTTATATTTAGAAGATAGAACTCATATTACTATACTGGAAAAAATAAGGCAAATTATATCAATTACGGGAAAGATGAAGAAATTAATCTTTGACAATGAATTCTCCTCAAAACACATAAAAGATTTTAGTAGTGGTTTTGTGAGAGTTCTAGATCAAGCTCGGAGGAGGAGTTTTTAAAAGTGAAACAATTAGACATGGTATCAAATTTTGTTCATGTGAAGGTGTGTGGACAAATTTTAGAATAATTAATGCTAGTGTAAACTGTACTGGTTTGCTGGAAGTCTACTTTACACCTGATGAAAGTAACAGGTGTGAGATTTTTAAAATGAGAAGTGGTATAGAATTTAAATTAAAACCACATCAGCATGTTAAAGTAGAAGTCTATGGTGGTGAAGTTACAATAGTTAGCAATGCATATGATGGATCAGCTCCTAAAAGAAATTACAATCGTTTTCTCACAGGTTGTTCATTTGGAGACGTAGAAACTTTGCAGGAAAATTACAGAAAAGAAAAAATCGTTGAAAATCAGAAATTTACGCTTTCCACGCTTCTTTAGCATGATTGGATACAACACTTTTCCATTTCCTATTTCTGAGTTCATTTTTTTGGAATTACATGTACTACAATGATACCGATAAAATTATATGGCGACAAAGAAAATAAAAAAGTTTTAGAATTATCATTGCAATTACCTAATGGTGATATAATACAAATAGATTTGTTTTTTCAATTACAAACTTTGCAGTTATGAATGATACAACGAGTGATGAAAGGAATCATTCAAATACCGAAGCGGTAATAATAAAACGAAAGCTATGTGATCCTGATAAAGAACAAAGAAGATTAAAAAATTGGGTAGAAAGAGTTCGAAAAAATCATTTAAAATAAATAAAATGTGATGTTCCTGTTAAAAAATTAATCATTTTTCAAAATATCATTTTCGAGTTAAACTCAAAGAAAAAAATGGAAAAAATAGTTTCATATTTCTTTGTTTTGAGTCTAGTTTTCACAACCATATTATCAGGGCCTATTCCAATAAGGCTGGACGCATCTAAAGAAAATACAGGAAATTTGGAATTCGCATTACAATTACCTAATAACGATACAGTACAAATTGACCTATGTATCTTCCAATTACTCACAATTAGTAAGGCCTTAGATGATTCATTAACTACTGGAACTAATCAATTAAATAATGAAACAACAACAACTACTACTACAGTTGAGGATGTTACCACCACAACTATAAAGCCTGAACCAATATATTTAACAGTTCAGGAGGCAATTGAGAGTTTTAGGCAAGAACTAATAAAAAAAGAAAAAGAAATTGCTAGAATTATTGAAAGCGATCATAAGTAATGATATCCTTTATTATTTGTAGAATACGAGTATGAGCCCATTTCTACTACATCTATTTGCCACAAATCATTGACACCTTTCATTATAACTACGTCTTTTGAAATTTTTTCGAGGTGATTTATGCAACTCTTCAACAAGTTCTCGTTTACTCATATTTCTATATGTAAAATATAATTATTATGTGACTTTTGTGAATTACTAATATCTTCTACTGAAACAAGATCGAAATTTCCATGTAAAACTTTCAATATAGCATGAATTTCAATTATTTTAAAATCTAAAGTAGAACACATTTCTTCAAATTTTTTATAAAATTCATTGATAACCGTTTCTAAATGATTAATTTTAATTAACTGTTCTAAGATCATATCTGTTACATTTGCATCATATTTATCTATATATTCTTCTAGAAAAATTTTATTGACTACATCAGAATCTTTAATTAGAGTACTAACATTTCGTAGACGTTTATATTCTAAATCATGATACCCATCAGATGTTAATTTAAAACCAATTCCAGGCGGACCCCGTTCTCGCACAATTCGATGTCCTTTATGATTTAAAGAACGACCTAATTTATCAAGACTCTTGATTAAACTAATGATTTGTTACTGAATGAATATAAATTTAATAAATTATTTCGGCTTCACGTAATTCATCAATAATCGATACTATCTCATTATCATGATTATTATGACCTGTGAGGCAATAAGTAGTTGCAGTCTTTCAACTAGTTCATTTGGATCATCCCAGTAAATATAGTTATGTTTTTGCTCAGTCGTTACCATAAGACCTCTTCCACTTTTTTCTTTTAAAAATAGATTAATGATATTTTTATATTTTTCGCTACTATTACCTTTAACTCTGCTATTATCATCAATAGCTTTTTGTCTGTAGACATTTGATTTGAATATAATATCTTTTTAATTTTCTAGATCTAACTGAGAATAACCCATAGGATTTTTCATTAAAATTAACTCATATAATCCTTGAGTAGCAGGATATTCAACACCTTCAACATCTATTGAATCCTTTTCGAAAGCTATTTTAAGACGGCCTATTTTATATTCATCCAGTTCTACATCATATTTCGGACCAAAGGCTTTATTCAAGTTTCGGCCGTTATATTCACATTCATTTATATAAAATTTAGAAAAATCATTATTTTTATTCAAAGATTCTCTTGAAGTAGATACATATTATATATTTTTCTGTATACTGTTATTAATGTTATCATTTTCTCTATATTCATTGAAATTCGTTATAGGTATGTTTTGAAAAGATTGTTGTGGTGGAACAGATTTATTTGATGTTTTCAAATTAAAAATTTCCGGCGATGATGATGATGATGATGATGGTTTGAAAAGATGGGGAAAGCCGCTATTTTCAAAACTTGAAGACTGTTCTATTGATGGTAATTCTTTTTTTTAATTTCAGTTTTAACTTTTCTGTAGGTAAATCTCTTCATTATTCATCGCTTTTAACTCATGTAAAGGTTTGCTAATAGGTTTAAATGTTTTTTCAAGTAATATTCCCTTATCAGTTCTACCAGTTTAATTGCTTTGTACTTCTTTCGAATATTATTTGTTGATTTTATTATATTTTTTATCAACTTTGTCTCCATTGTACAAAAAATATGTGTCTGTAATCAATACGCAAACAACTTGTTATCAATACATATACATATGCAGATAACTTGTAATCAGAATGTAAACAACAAAAACAGCTATTAAACAATGTGTAAACAGTATGTAATCAGCTTAAATTAATTTGAAGGAGATTGCATAATAACCTAATAAAAGTGGGGCATTATTTGCACTATTTATATAATTTAATAAATACATCAAATCCTTTTCTATATCGGCCATCATTTATTGAAAAATCTTTGTTTATTACTAGAAATCCATAATTTTCTTTCCAACATTCTGCGCATATTTTTTTAAACTCTTTAAATGGCATGTCTGCATTTACATGATTGCTATATATGTATATGTTTCAAATTCATATAATCTTGTTTAAATAATATAATAAAATTCGCGTTGTCTTTTATTAAATGTTTAGGTATGTATGTGTATGTTTGACATAAATAAAAACTATCAATATCTTTATGTCGGCCCATACAAAAATATGACCTCATGTTATTTTGTTTCTCACATGCTACATCATCAAAAATAAAAACTGAATTTTTTTTAGCTTCTTCAGGAGCTATTACTTCAGTATTCTCAGAAAATGTATGAAATCTCATACCTTTAATAGGTGAAATGATTTTTTTTTAAATATTCATATTTTGGCTGAAATAATGACTTTGAATACAAATAAATATTTTCAAACTTTAATCCGTTAGGATGTTCTAATAAAGATAACATCATAACATTGGTTTTACCGCAATTTGAAAGACCTGCAATAATTGCACGTATATTATTCGGTAACAAAACACTATATTTTATACATTTTGTTGAATTACTTTCAAAATCCATATTTTTTACTTGTAATGTATTAAGCTGTTTTACTAGGTTCATTTTTGAATATTAATCTAATAAAGCATAAATAGGTTGCTTTATATACTATTTCATTTATTTTGTTTATAACCAAAACAATATTCAAAATCTTTCATTATTCATTAACTCATCAGTTCCTCCTAAGTTGATAAAAAAACCATTAACAGAATACAATAAAATATATCTAAAGTCGTTAGGGTTCAAGATTAAAGAAAAATGAGTAACGTATTAAATATTGTAAATCAACCAGCATTTGATGAAAGTATTGTAAAAAAGAATATCATAATTATTTACCATTTTCATCTTCATTTTAAAATAGTGATGAAATTAGAATATTAATACAACATCAAGATTTATATGTATTACCTAATGATAGTTATATTTACATTGAAGGTGCATTAACTCAAAGTGATGGAAAAAAATTAAACGTAGTTAGATAGATAGTTTTTTCAATTTTTGCGTTCCATTGAAAATGCTTTTAGGGTTTGCTGAAGATTATAAACAAATGATTGCTAATTCACGTCATGAGTTAATTTTGATTCGCTCTAGATCAGACAATAATGTAATTAATACTTCAAAAGATTATAAAATTGGTATTCACAAATTATTTTGGCGTATACCACACTTAAACGTATCTGATACTGAACATTTAAAACTGCTTAAGATGATCAATGAGGGTCGTATAATAAAAATACCCTTCAGAAGTTGGGATATGTATAAATATCCTGTATTACCATCTGCATCAAGTCACCACCATCACAGCTTGAAAAACCTCGATTTATTATTTTTGCATTGCAAACAGGTAAAAATAATGAAAAAGGTGAGGATAATACTTCATTCAATCACTCTAACTTAACTGATGTTAAAGTACATTTAAATTCAGAAACATATCCCTATGATGATCTTAATATTAAATTTGAACGCAATCGTTACGCTCTGTTGTATGAAATGTATGTTAAATTCCAACATCATATTATGGGTATAATTCTAATCCTATATTAAAGTGGAAGGATTTTAAAAATCATGCACCAATAATAGTTATCGATTGTTCACATCAGAATGAATCTGTTAAATCAGGACCTGTTGATTTCAAAGTAGAATTTAAAGCATCAAATAATTTTCCAGATAAAACAACTGCATTTTGCTTATTATTACATGATAGAATTGTCGAGTACAATCAGCTTACAAACGAAGTTCGAAAATTGATATAAAAAGTATGTTGAACTATTACTTCAGTTCACTTTTATCATTTCAAATCACTTAGCAACACCAACATCGTTTATCAATTAAATTTTTAAAAAAATGCAGTCTGAAAAACTAAATGTAATTATAGATATCCATGGTTTTAAAGGGCCCCAGAATAATGTCATCGTTAAAAAATTAGCAGTTTCATATAATTTATATGAATTTCAACATTTTATAATCAGCCCGCCATACAGTTTTGAAAATTTGCCAATAAAATTGCAAAAGCAGTCTCAATGGCTTTACTATACATAATTATCATGGATTGAAATGGGATGAAGGTTGTATAAATTTTGAAAGTGTAAAACAATTTCTAATATCAAATATAAAAGAAAATTTTGTTTTATCTTAAAACATTTATTGATTTGAAAAATAACAATTTTGTATTTCATTGATTTTATTCATAAAAGCATTCAGTACATAAATCCATTACTAAATAAATAAATTGTAAACATGTGTATTAAGTAAATATATATTATTTTTTTCTATTTATGTTATGTAAAAAAATACCTATATCTTTATGTTAATGTTTTATTTTTATTATAATAAATACAATATATGTAAATGTGTAAAAAATTAAGTTTTTTTTTAAATGAAGTAAAATTCGTTAATAGATTTATGTCCTCATGGTAGTGTTTCATAAGAATTCGGTTTAACAAATCTTTTGTCATCGTTATTTGATAGAGCTATTTTATTTCTAAGCTGTGTATATATAACATGTTTAAAACTTTTAAATGTTGTAATTGCTCAAACATTCTTTAAAGTGTTTTGTTGTGATTTGTTTCGACACTACCGATTTTTGGATGCCTTTAATTTTTTTAAGTGGTAATCTCCTTCCGTAACACAACAATAAGATTTTGATTTGATGCCTATGAATTCAACCATTATTTCCCGCCATTTTCGTTTTTGAATTTCCCAATAATTTTTTTGTTAACTAGAGGAATATCGTACTTATTATCTACAGCATAATTGCTCTTATCAAATCTATCAATGTTGAGTTTTATAGTTATACAAGTCTTTATACAAGTCTTCAGTTCGGATATAATATATTAAAGAATCCGTATCAGTATACAATAGTTGCAATGCATCGTTAAATTTTGGCTTCATGTAATTATAGTGTAAATCATACATTAGAACTTTGGAAATATCTAATACACAAAAACCAACATATAAAGGTCGATTGTATGTGACTTTTGAGCGATTCATCTGAACTGTTACAAGATTTTGTGTGAAAATTGAGTAGCTATGGAAGTTAGGCTTCCCAATGTGAAAGCAGCCTGACATCAATTCTTTTGTCTACGTTCTCAATAGTTTTTCCAAAAACGCAATGTTCTTCTTGTAATGGTCCTTTGCAAACTCTGTGGTTGCTTTAATTCTCAAATTTGTGTTCAAATCGATAAATTTTCTTAACCACGGACTTTGGTTAAACTCTAGAATTCTATGAATTTTATCAATTTTCACCCCGGCTTCCAAACATTGTTTTAAATTTAAATAATATATAACATAGTTTTTTCTATTGTCCAAGCTCGTGATTAATTTTGATTCTCTACTGTTTTTATATTGAGGTTTGATTGTTTCCAGGCAAAATGGTAAGTCTGAATGTAATTCTTCTGGATACTTTAAATCAATCTCAAATATATATCCCTTAGACATTTCAGGATGCATATCTTTCAGAATCAATTTTTCTATTTCATTTTGAGGCAGCCATCGAAAATTTTCATAAGGTAAGTACTGATGCATAGCCCATCCATATACCATAAATTATTGGCATCAAGATAAATTATATATGATGAAGCTTTATTTGGGTTATAGTTGTTCATATATTTATTATTAGCTAGCGCATATTTTAACGAACACTGTGATAAGCCACCTCTGATCCTTTCTCGAATAAAATGATACATATCTAAGTTAAGTAAACACCTTTTTTACCTTTTTAAACTTACTTTATTCAATCTCCAAAATAGACTAAATCTAAATTACAATTTTATTCTTAATATTACCTTCGATTTCCTCTAAAATTACAAAATCAGCTAATGTATTGTATTTGAATTAAGTATTAATTTTTATATTTTTAATATTTAAAACTGCAAGTTAGCTTAATTACTTTATTATTCTACCAAAGTATTTCTCGGAAAAAACGGATATGTTGACGAATTAATTTTGAAAAGTGGTTAATTTGCTGAAAAGTGCAGTTTTATCGGATGCGCGAGCAAAGGTGTTATTGATTTGTTGTTAATGGTAACTTTAATGTTAACTTCCCCCTTCTTTAAGATCCGCGTCCTGTGGATCAAAAGCTCAAATGAATTGGTTGTAGTCCTTGTGAAGAATATGTAGTTTCTGTACCGATTTTTGAAAAAATTGTGATTGTTTCTCGTCTTTTCCGTATTTTTAATATTGCACAGGTGGAACCTATGATAAAGAGTACTGTTATAATCCCGACGTTTGTTATCGTTGTTATTTTCTGTTTCTTAAAAAGTTGTTGTATTTTCTCTATATTGTTCAAAGTAGGTTGTGCAACAGTTTTAAATCTATTTTTAAATTTCTTGTTTCTACCTTTGACTGTAGTATTGGTGGTAAGATTTGTGATACCTGTAACTCAGCGTTTGAAAATGTTTTGTTGTTTATTTTGAATGTGTCGTTCGTGTATTGTATTAATAGGTTTCCATTGAGAGGTCTTGATGAGCCATTATATTAGAGTTCACAATGATCCGTGCTTAGTTTCTGTAGTTGGTTGTTTGAGCATGTGATGGTATCTTTAAATTTGTTACATTTTCCTTGAATTCCGAAAAGTTCATTATGATTCACCAATAATTCTTTGTATTCTATATGTATTTGTTTATCATCTTTTGTTGTGGATCTTATAGCAACATGGTTATAGTTTTGCGTAGTTGTTTTAGGTATTAATTCTATGTATAAGATCGTAGAGTCCTTTTGTGTTACTATCGGTTGTGCGTATTCCAATGCTTCAATTTCATTCGAGTAGGGTAGGATTTCGGTCTCTGTTATTGTACGTCTCATTTCTTTTTTATTGAGTAAGTTTGTGTTGACAACTCCCGCTTTTGCTAACTGTGTAGCCTTTATTATTTCTTTAATTTCCTCTTTAAGTAGGCTGAGTTTATTGTATACTGATTGTAAGTAATGTCCATTTGTGTCCTCGCTTATATGTTGTGCTATGGTGTTGTATTCACTGAGAATTTGTTGGGTTGTTTCTGTCAGAAATTTGTTGATTGTGTATTGTTCGTTGTTATTTCTTGTTATTTCATCTTGATTTTCTACAACCTTACTCCAGTCAGTAGCATCTGGTGAGCCAGCTATCCACTTCCATGCACTGCCAATCCAGTTGATTGATCGTTTGTCTTTTACAGTTTGTCCTCTTACATTTCTTAAAAGTTTTGTAATTTGCTGCACTTCATGATTTATCTGCGGTTTTATTGTATTTTTTGAATAAATATGATGTATTTGTGAAATTAACCTGTCTATTGCTTCTTCATAATTAGTGAGGTTAATGATATGAATTAATCTAAAGTTGCCATTTATAATTCGTCCATTTCCCAATTTGACGATTATTATTGGTGTATCATATTTGTATACGTGTAATGCCGATATTATTATCCGTGTGATAAAGCTGAAAGAAAGAAAATTCAAGTATTTAGATTTTTGATATGGCTTTTATGTATCTTCCTTCCTGTGGTGGTAATTATAGTTGCTTTATTGTTTTTGGCAACGGTGTTCTTTTTGTATCGTGGTTTATTTTTACTCTGTATTTTTTTTATTGTTGTGTAAACTGTATCGCCTGGTGACAATGTTTTCGGTGTATTCCTTTTTTGTTTTTCTCTGTTTATTTTGATCTTCTGGTTCTTGCCTATACGTTCTGCTAAATCTTCGTTAATTTTGGTTCTAAAATCAAGTAGACTTTGATAGTTAATGCGTTGTGATCTACCTAAGAATACATCGCTAAATCTCATTTTAGTCACTGAGTAGATTGAGTTGTAATACCTATCGGCTGCTATATATATTAGCTCTTTTTGCGTTAAGTCTTTGTACTCATTCTGTAGGCATCGTACAATCTCAATGATAGTTGAGTGAACTCTTTCAACTATGCCGTTTACTTCGCTTTTTTGGGATGGGGTGAGATATACCTTTAGTCCTATTGTTTTTAAGTAATCTATTATTATTGGGCTTATAAAGCTTTTTTCGTTATCCATTACGATCATTTTAGGGACAGTAAAGTAGTGAATAATTTTAACAATTTTTCTCTAATGTGTAAAACGGATTTGTTCTTTATTCGAAAAAATTTTGCAAATTTTGAAAATTTGTCTACACATGAGATGAATTTTTCGTTTCTTATTTCAAATATGTCTATAAGGAGTATCTCTGATGGATACGTTGGGATTGGGGTTTCCTGAAGCTATACTTTTTGTGGATATCGGTCATATTTATTGATGTTACAGATGTCACAGTTTTGAGTGTATTTTTTGATTAATTTGGACATTTGTGGAAAATAGTATTGTTCCAAAATTGGGTTTTTGTTTTCTGACTAATTACGATGTGCTCTTTTGTGCTCCTCTTGAATAATCTGAAATTTCTCTTCTTCGTCGGTAACGTCTCCGATAAGACTGCTCCGATTGCATAATTGCGTCAGTCGTAAGAATAAAGGGTTTTTGGAAATCTGGAAAGATGAGTATGTCCGAAGATGCTAAAAGTTCCCTTAGATCATTAAAGGCTTTAAACTCCGTTTCGTTCAGCTTAATTTTTACTTTTTTCGATTGGCTCGATTTCACTTGTGCGTTTATTCTCCTTGTTAACTGTGTGAGTGGTTTCGCAATTTTAGAGAAATCTTTTATGAAACGCCTGTAGTATGATGTCATACCCAGGAATCGTTTCAGCTCTTTTAAATTTTCAGACGGTTTGATTTGTCTTACAGCTAGTACTTTTTTTGGATCTGGTTTGATTCCTTGATTGGTTATAGTATGTCCTAGGAATTCCGTTTCTTTCCTCAAGTACTCTGTTTTGTCAAGATTTACACGCAGGTTGGCCTTCAGTAGCGTTTGTATCTATCAACTCCTGATCGTTTAAAGGACCAAACAATTTTTTAAATTTTTCTATTAATTTTCTTACTTTCTTTTTTAGTGCCTGGTCCAAATGATTATCTCTGATTTCGATGTTATTTACCTGAGTCCATGTTTTTTCTTTGAGAGGAATTTCTATGTGTGGTTTGATTCTCAATATGTTATTTTTCCTGTCATTTACTGCTTCTAGTTCTTTAAGCGTGTCGTCCTCTATTATCCAGTCGAACGTTTTTAGGCTAGGTAGTACGAAAAATTCCACTAAAATTTTGTTACCTATACACTCAAAAACTTTGCCTCTTATTTTTCTTGTTATTTCGATGTCTCCACCTGCCGACCTTATTGTGAACGGTTTTTTTGTTTTAAAGGCTAAATCGGGTTTAATGAAGTTTTTGTTGGCTCCTGCATCGATCAAGAATTTAAGATCCTGCCGTTTCTTATTTTATATTCTTTGTATGGGATACAAGAGAGGCTCCCATCATAAAATTTAATTCTGGGTTTTCTTCCTCTGTAATATCCTCAGCATCGCTGTAATGCGCGATGTAATCATCGTATTCCTCGTTTATGTTTTCTGGTTCCATATAGTAAATTGGCTGCTGTTTTCTTATATGTCCATCTGAAGTATTTTCCCGTTTAGCAGCTACATTTGCAATTTGGCTTGGTCGATTCATGTAATTTACCTGTTTAGTTTGCACTGACGAGTCTACATCCATCAGTGTCGGGGGCTTAGATTGTATTGGCCTTGGTGGTGGTCTGGTGTTTTTTTTCGTGCTGAATGTTGTATGCCATATTCTTAAGTTGTAGTGGTATGGGGTTAAGATTCTTATCTAGGCTTGACTGTTCTCTTCTAATTTTCGTCATTACATTTACGGGCGCTACGATAGGGTTAGTGAAGGTTTTCTTATGGATCGCTATATTTCTAAAATTGAGATTTTGTATTTCAAGGCATGATGTATAGGCCTCTGGAAGAGTCTGGGGTCTCTGGATCATCAGAATCTTTGACATATCACCATTTAAACCTCTAATGAATACGTCGAGAGCACGATTTCTGTAGGTTTCGACTAAAACATTTACAGTTTCCGTTTTGATTTTATTAATTATGAGTGAAAATTGATGATTTACTCTTGCATAAAATTCATCTACCGTCATCTTTCCTTGAGTTAATGTGGCTAATTGCGTGTTCTAAGGTTCTTAGATCCCTTTTATCAGCGTAGTGTAAAGATAGACATCTCTTTATTTCAAACCAATCATAGTCGAAAATATTGTATGATATTAGGGCTGCATCTGCTTTGCCCCTTATTTTTTGTCTTATACTTTGAATTATAGCACGGTATATTGGTTTGTTACGGACTATTTCGTAATCTTTCAGAATATTTTCTACGTTGTGTATCCACGAAATATAATGTAGAGCATAACCATCAAACGTTTGGAGTTCCTTCACGTTATTTGGTAATTTACATCCCGCATAACAAAAAGTAATTGTATAGAAACTCTATCGACATTCATTTCCCCTCCCAATATTGAAACATGCGAAACTCTATCGGAACATTTTCGACACTCGTTTAATTTCGTTTAAATATATTCATTAGAAACTGTAGAGAAACCCAATTCGATATTTATTGGATATTGCATTTCAGTGCCTATAAAATATAGAAATGCGATACCTAATTCTACACTGCATCTGTTTAGCTATGTTAACTATAACTTTTTTTTTCCTTTCGCCTTTACCGTGATTCGAACTCGAGTCCTCAGGTTTCTAGTCACTTCTTGCTAACCGCATCAGCCATCTGCTGTAGATACTATTCTTACGCAAAATAATGTTTATATAGTGACTTATAGTGAGTGAATCAGTATAATAAGCCGAAATTCAATCAAAGCTGTCACAGTTTTTAAAATTTCAAACAAAATGCTGCGTCCACTTAAATGTTTCAAAAATATCTCATTTTAACTTAAACAAACGAATAATGAATTAACAATTGCGGTGATTGGATACTAAACCGATACCGAATCGACATTGGTTTTCGATATTTATTTGCCGTGTCATTACAGTATTGCTGCAATGTTGATAGGGTATCAACAAACGATACTCTTTTCAAATCAGTCAGCAACGTTTATTATCGTTTATTGTTATCTATTCGATATTCTGTTAATACTGAAAAACGAACTTCGCCTCAAAAACGCAATATGCGACTAGCGTTATTTATTCTATATTCTATCGATATTCAAAAGCAATATGGCGGTTTTGAATCTCTATACAGTGTCGGTATTCAATACTAGTCACTGAGTATCGCAAATTGTTATGCGGGATATTTCTTTAAATTCCTGTTCATTTTTGGGTGCTATCAATGTTGTTACTGCTATATTAGTAATTGCATTTTGTTGTTCGATTTTTTGTAATCTTGCTTCGATGGCTTTGATCACCTCGATTTGAGCATTGACCGCACCGGTTAATTGTTTAATGTTTTCTTGTAAGTGTTCTATATGTGCCATAATCATTTTTTGTTTTATTGAGAAATACTTTGTTTACACTTTTATTTTCAGTTAATTACTTAATTGTTATTCTAATGTTTTTAATGTTTTATTCTAAGTATTGTTTTTTTGTGAAAGCACAAAGGGTTCTAGAAAGTTTTTCTTTATTTTGCTTTAAAAGGATTTTACAAAAATAAGAAATTTTTTAAGTTATATTTTTACTTTATTCAACAATGCGAGTACTTACAAATGTTATTAAAAAAAGATTTTGTTCGTTTAAATTTTTATTGTATTATTTTATAATGTTATAACTTGCTAATGTTTATAGGACTAAAAGTATTATATAGTGAAAAAATTTTAATACAATGTAATATTTTTCTATATATTTGGCAATTTTACTTTTTGTTTTTAAATTTTCTTATAATTTACTTATTTAATATTATTACTGGTGTTCCTTCTTTTTCGTATTAATTTTGCTTTGAAAGTTTAACTTTCACTTAAATTTATTTATTTATGTTTTTTTCTTTTTTTCTGTTTTTACACTGGTTTTAATCGAAAACTTGTTTTTCATGTTTTATTCATTCACGTCAAAGCGCATGTCCAGAAGTACAAAATTAACGAATTTTGAAGAAACTGCTTTTACATTATGGTTTATAATTTTTGAACGAATAAAGACAATACAACAAAACAAAAACCATATCAAAGTAGACAAAATAGTCTTTTATTTAAGCTAAAAAAATAAAAAAAATAATAAGGCAAATTTTCGATATATTCGACCTTAAACATTAAAATGAAGAATTTTTTTCAAAATTTTTTAACTTTGAGTTATAATAACTTCTGAACCATTTGAAATACAACTTTATAAAAGACATTTCTTGAGAGGTCTGAAGGTTCTCTTTAGAAATAATTTTTATTCAGCTCTGTATATTACACTAGCGCTGAAATATGTTGCAAAAACTGGAACTGGTTACTTTTCGAAAAAAATTGTCTTTGACCTTGAATATCTCGGTAATATCTCCCATACGATTTTTTTCATTTTTCATCGAGATCTACCACCATGTTGAGTTTGGCACACGATCAGTGAAACACCCTGTATACTAGACGTGTGTGTCCGAGTGAAGGCGGGTGGGTCTATGTGTCCTTTTAGTTGTAAGCGTTGAATTTGCAGACGGCCTACTCTTGGTACGATCCTCTACCACTGTTATCACCTCGTTTTCGTTACTTCAGTTAATAGCAGGGTTGTAATGCAACTATCCTTGTGTAGGGATTTTATGTCACTTTACTTTACTGTGTACTTTCAACTACATATGTTCTTATGGTTATAGCAAAGACTGTGTTTTTCCTTTAAACTTTGAATTTTAGTCACTTTTATTCCATATATTTTATTTAATTGCTATGTCCTTATGGTAAATAGCAATTTTCAAAATTTTCTTAAAAGTTCACTTTTTGTTTTATGTTTTTTAATTGCTATGTTCTTATGGTATATAGCAATTTTTGAAAAGACAGAATTTTCTTAGAAGTTCACTTTTTGTTTTCTGTTTTTAATTGCTATGTTCCTATAGCAAAAGGGAGAAATTTTGAATTATTCACTATTAACTTTTTCACTACCTTCACACAACTTTTATTTTTGCTCGGGCGCCAGTTAAGTAAACACCTTTTTTACCTTTTTAAACTTACTTTATTCAATCTCCAAAATAGACTAAATCTAAATTACAATTTTATTCTTAATATTACCTTCGATTTCCTCTAAAATTACAAAATCAGCTAATTTATTGTATTTGAATTAAGTATTAATTTTTATATTTTTAATATTTAAAATTGCAAGTTAGCTTAATTACTTTATTATTCTACCAAAGTATTTCTCGGAAAAAACGGATATGTTGACGAATTAATTTTGAAAAGTGGTTAATTTGCTGAAAAGTGCAGTTTTACCGGATGCGCGAGCAAAGGTATTATTGATTCGTTGTTAATGGTAACTTTAACGTTAACTTCTATGTCTGTCAACAATTCCAGCTCAACGTTGATATATTTAAGCATTGCATTCCAACTAAAGTTTCTAAACTGTTCAAAAATATCTATTAACAGTAAAACATCCATTTTAAGATATAAATCAGAATGTTTATAACAAAATTCAGAAAATTAGAAAACGCTAACTCTGAATATGTTATGAATGATTCACAAAAACTAGAATAACGCTAGTTCAATGAATCAGTGAATTTAACTATATTAGAAAACGCTAATTCTAATAGTTACAGTATACCAAAAGACACGATTGATTGTGATTGATAAACTGAATATTTATTGAACAATTTAATTTCTTCATATAAAATTTTGGATTGCTAAAATTATTAATTACATTACCATATTTAGACATTGCTAAGTGCGTTATTGTTTAATTAACAAAAAGAGCTGACATATGTAATTATAAATTTCTTTTACCTTGAACTTAGGTAGTATAATGCTCTGAGCAATGTTTACATAGAAGACTGTTAGCGTTAACAAAAAAATATAAGTTAACACCTAATCATCAAAATATCAACTTGTATCTTCAACATGTGACCCTATGTCACGTTGTTCAATAGAAAATAAATTTCTCATAGATTTTTGCTGACGAGTGCGTCTATTATAATTTTAATTCTTTAAAATTTTGTAAAATTAGTTTTTAGGAAAATCTTTGTAATTCAGTTGTAATAAAAATTTTGAGTTGTAAAGTTGTATTTAGAAAATAAAATTTTTTTTTAAAAATCCTAAATTGATAATTAATTAACTGGCGCCCGAGCAGGGACCGTTGAGAAATAAAGTAAAAGTCCGTAGCGAAGAAAAATTTTAAATTTAAAAAAAAAAAAAAAAAAAACACTTTGTGCGATAAAAATTTAAAAGAAGTCCGTAGCGAAGATAAACTTTAAATTTAAAAAAAAACAGCTTGTGTGATAAATAAATTAAAAGTAACATTTAAATAAAACCTGAATAAAATTTCACGTGAAGAGAAATTAAGAAATTAAGTGATAAAAAAGGTGTTCAAACAAAGAAGTGTTTAATAAATAAATCTGTTATCAAATTAGATTTTTACCAGGTTAAGAACAAAATAAATTTGGTTATCAAGCAAAGTGAAATAATTAATACTTCAGTTTAACCACAACTGAAAACGCAAATAAGGAGAATTACTTATTTCAAGTGGAAATCGTCTGAGCTTAAAATCAGGAAACGAGGCCCCGAAGTATTCTGAAAAGGATAAAACGGAGTCGCTGAGTAGAAAGAATAGGACACCAAGCCCAATCTAAAAGTACTCATCGACAGCCGCCTGATTGTTCAAAGGAAAAACCACAAATGATAAAAACAAATTTTTTTTTCTTTTTCTAAAAACAGCAAAACAACTGAACATCGTCTATTACAACTCCGGATGGCAACCATACATCTGTATCTTTTAATGTAAGTCGATTTTGATAATAAATATTAAAATAAATTATTAAAATACAAAAGTCAGGGGTTTAACGTAAAAATAATTTGAAATAAAAATTTGAAATAAAAAAATAATAATAGAAAATTAAAACTAAAAATACTATAAATTTCTTAGAAAACGCAAAAAAAAGGAAAAAGGAAAAAAATTAAATAAGAAATATTTCTGAAAAGAAGAAAACATTTTAAAATATAAAAGGAAAATATGAAAAATTTTTTATAAAAAGAAAAAAAAAAATTTTAAATTAAAAGGAAATTTTTATAAACATATGAAATTAATTTTGAAATTTTAACGAGAATAATATTAAAAATTTATATTTATAGCAAAGTGATTTATTGAATAATATTTTTTAGTAGAAAGAAAAAGAAGAAAAATATTTTTGAAAATTAATAAAAAGAAAAATATTTTCAACATATAGCAAGAAATTCAATTTAAATAAAATAATTAAATGTGCGTGTAAATTTATAGAAAAGAAAGTTTATTTTCAAGGGAATCAAATTTTGATTAAATTTATTGGATACATACATATAAAGTTTAAAATAAAAAAGGAAAAAAAAGTATATATATATTTTTTTTTTTTTAAATTTAAAAAATATTTTTATTAAGGAAAGAAAAATTTAAATAAATAAATATTTTTATGTTATAAATGTTTTTGCAGTACTATAAATACATTAGAAAATTAGAAAGTCACTTCCACAAATATCTAATCTAAAATAAAATTTTTTAGAAATTTTAAATTCTTGAACACATTTGAAGCTAATCATCCTATATTGCATTTAAATCAAATTAATAAACCATTATCTCCAGTTATAAATTTTATACCAAATCTGATACACATATTCTATCTTGAAATTAAAATTTCCCAGTAGGAATAATTTTTAGTAATTCAATATTAATTTAATACACTTGCATAAATCAAAATGGCGAATAATAATGGTATTATCAGACCATCTAGGCTTGTAGCAGGTGAAGGAGAAAACCAAGGCGAAGAACCGCCAGTAGCTCAGTCTCCCCCTACTAATCAACCTCCACTTTATAGTATTAATCTCAATGAATTAAGAACCGTTATCGCTGAAATGGTAAGGGCAGAAAGTAGAAGTGCTATTAACTCCATTCTAAATCCTGGTGCCGATGTTAATAATGACACAGATCAAGTTATTGAAACGGGCCCGGATAGAAATTTGACTGACATGGATAGAATTCCCGATGTTGTAAAGAGCCTGAGAGAGTTTTCAGGGCAACCTGGAGAATTTAGTTCTTGGAAGAAAGGAGTTGATAGAATTTTAAAAATTTACGAGCACCTAAAAGGGACCCCAAAATATTATGGAATTGTCAGTGTGATTAGAAATAAGATTACTGGGAATGCAGATATTGCCTTAGAGTCTTACAATATGCCTCTTAATTGGGAAAAAATTTCCAAGTGTCTAACGTTACATTATGCAGATAAACGGGATCTGGGTACCTTGGAGTACCAAATGACCACTCTAGTGCAGAAAAATGAAACGATTCCTGAATTCTATCAAGCGGTATACCAACACCTTTCACTCATACTTAATAAACTTTCATGTATGGAGATGAGCCACGAATCCCTAAACATGATGACTCAAGCATATCGCGATAAAGCACTTGATACCTTTGTCAGAGGCCTCAAAGGAGATTTACCCAGATTACTAAGCATAAAAGAACTTGTAGATTTACCACAAGCCCTACACCATTGTCTCAAATTAGAAAATATACATTACAGGGTCCAGCATAGTCACGGAGCTATCCCAAAAATGCAAATACCAGTTCCACCAGCAAGAAGAAACATAGTTCAACCCCAACCACAACGATTATTGCCCTTGATAAGAAAAAATTTCCACCATGATTCAAATAATAACCCCCCGACACCTCCTAAATCAACCTTTGCAAGACCTTTTCAGCATCCTCAAGGATTTGGAGAACAATTTACTGGAAACAGCTCAAATAGGATATTAACCAAACCAGAGCCAATGGACGTCGACCGTTCGATTCATTCTCGTATGGTTAACTACCAAAACAGACCACAGATACAACAGACGAACAATAAAGGACTAAATTTACAAGCACACCAAGCTAGTAAAGCTCAAAAAATTCTCCATACAGAACAAAACTCATATGTTCAACCAGAATTAGAACAATACCTATCAAACACCGATAAATATGACGAAATGTTGAGCAATCATTGACAAATTATATTGATTTCTATAATAACCCTAATTTTGAGAATTCAGATGAAGACAATATTCATTTTTTAGACTAAAGAGCTCTTCGCTTCCCTACATCGAGTACATAGCGAAGAGCGGAAAAATATTATCCCTTTTCATAGATACTGGCTCTAATAAAAATTACATCCAACCCCAATACATTAGAAATCCTATGCCCAATGAAAAGTGTTTCCGAGCCAACTCCGTAGGAGGAAGCATAGACATAACACACCACGCAGTAAATCTTTTTGGCCTCTTTCAAAACCTGAAATTTTTTATTCTTCCAAATCTTATCTTATTTGATGGAATAATCGGTAATGATACTTTACAAGAGTTAGGAATCATAATTCACACCGAAAAAAATTTTCTGATAACTAAGTGTGGTATCATCATTCCGTTAAAACAACACCTATCAGATACAATTAAAAACCTAAATATCAGGACGGACCACATGAATGCACGGCAGAAGGAAAGACTTGAAAATATCATAAAAGCTTGCCCTAATCTTTTCGCAGATCCTGATGAGAAACTCACCTATACCACAAGAATTCAAGGAGAGATTAGAACCATAACATCTGACCCAATCTACTATCTACTCTAAGTCTTACCCCTACCCAATGTGTTTGAAAGATGAGGTCGAAAAAAAATTGATGAGCTACTTCAAAATGGAATAATCAGGCCCTCAAGATTACCATATAACTCCCCCGTATGGGTCGTACCCACAAAAGACGATGCATCAGTTCAAAATTTAGAAAATTTAGAATGGTCATAGACTACCGTAAGCTCGACGCAGTAACTATACCTGATAAATACCCCCATACCAGAGATTAACGAAGTTTTATCAAATTTAGGACAAAATAGTTTCTTTACAACCATAGACTTAAAAAGTGGCTTTCATCAAATTCCTCTAAGAGAGTGTGACGTTGAAAAGACAGTGTTTTCCGTGAATAACGGGAAATACGAATTTACCCGCTTACCATTTGGTCTGAAAAATGGCCCATCCATATTCTAAAGAGCCTTGGACGATATCCTTAGAAATTATATAGGAAAAAATGCTATGAATACATAGATGATATTATTATATTTGGAAAGGACGAGAAAGAGCATTTCGAAAACCTTAAGGTAGTATTCATAACTCTTGAATCAGCGAACACGAAAATAAAGCTTGATAAGTGTGAATTTCTAAAAGATGAAGTAGAATTTTTAGGATTTATAGTTTCAAGGGACGGAATTAAAACCAATCCAAAAAAAGTTCAGACAATAGCTGAGTTTCCCATCCCCAAGACATTGAAAGACTCATTCCTAGGGATGTTAGGATACTACCGACGCTTCATTCAAGATTATGCAAAATTAGCAAAACTACGGATGCATCTGACTACGCGGTCGGTGCTGTCTTACCCCAAAATGGTAGGCCAATCGCATTCTTGCCAAGAACACTCAGTAAAACAGAAGAGTTATATACCACAAACGAAAAGGAGATGTTGGCAAAAATTTGGGCTTTAAACTCACTAAGGAACTTTTTATATGAGTCCAGAAAAATCAAAATTTACACTGATAACCAACCCCTTACGTACGCATTAAGTAACAAGAACACGAACAGCAAGATGAAACGATGGAAAGCGATCCTGGAAGAATACAACTATGAACTGAAATATAAACCAGGAAAAGTGAATATAGTTGCCGATGCCCTATCAAGGCCCCCACAATTAAACTCATTGACATCAACGCAGCATAGCGACGAGAGCTCGTCACATACCTTCCCTAGAAACCCCGATAAATGCTTTCAGAAACCAATTAATTTTAAAAAAAGCAGAAGAAAATAGCTACCAACTACAAAGCCCCTTCCCGAACTATGTGAGACATATAATAACTCAGCCACAATATTCTGAGCAAGACCTCATAAATATTTTTAAACGATATCTTAACCCACAGACAATTAACGGCATAATGGCAGATGAATCTGAAATGGGAAAAATCCAAGAAATATATCCCATTCATTTCAAGAACTACAGAATACGATTTACAAGTATAATGGTAACAGACATAGGTAATGAAACAGAACAGGAAGAAATAAGTAATATTAGCAATACACCGTAGAGCACAACGTAATGCTTTAGAAAATAAGTCACAAATCCTTCGACAATACTATTTTCCTAAAATGAGTAGGAAGGTAAAACAGTTAACTAGCCGATGCACAGTTTGCAAAAAGAATAAGTACGAAAGACACCCTAACAACCAAATCATAAACGCAACACAAATACCCAATTATCCAGGTCATACACTCCATGTAGACATCTACGCCACTGAGAATAATCTCGTACTAACAGCCATAGACAAGCTTACAAAATTCGCTCAAGCCAAATTGATCAAATCACGAGCCATTGAAGACATACGTCGACCCTTAAGAGAGCTTCTGTTTTTCTTCAGTGTACCAGAGGTGGTAGTCATCGACAATGAGAAATCCCTCAACTCTGCCACCATTACTTCCATGATGGAGGACGAACTCAAAATCACAATCTTCAAAACACCACCGTACAAGAGTGAAGTAAATGGGCAAATTGAACGTTTTCATTCGACTTTAACAGAAATTATGAGGTGTATCAAAATGGACGGCACAAGTAGAACATTCGAAGAACTCCTCGAGAGATCTGTAAATGAGTACAACCACACCATCCATTCCACAGTCGGAAAAAAACCCGTAGAATTATTTTATGTAGACACCCTAATACAACCCCCGAAAACTTTGAAAAAACGCGTCTTGATAACATAGAACGATTAAAAATAAAATAACAAAAGGATGTTGAGTACCACAACAGGAAAAGAAAACCCATTAAAACTTACCAACCCGCACAGGTTATTTACGTAAAATATAATAAAAGGCTAGGATCTGAACTCACAGTTCGATGTAAAGAAGAAATAGTTAAAGAAAATAAAAATACCACCGTAGTAACAGAATCAGGAAAAATTATTCACAAGAGCAATATCAGGAATTAATTAAGTTCATTTTATTTTTTCCTTTCATTTTCAGGCTCTTATTTGGCACCTCAATAGCCGACATACAAATTTTAGATTATTCAAACTCTCAAATAGTTACTCTCAGCACCGGAAAGGCTAAAATACAGAACGGAAATTTCAAATTAATTCATACTATTGAGCTAGAAAGATACCAAAATTTTGTTGGCGAAATAAATGTGACCCTCGAAAAAGAAATTACTAAAAATTATTCCTTACTTCCATACCTCAAATACAAATTAATACAAATACAAGACCTATTAAACAATCTAAAATTTCAAAGACATAAAAGATCAATAAACCTCATTGGTAGTGCATGGAAGTGGATTGCAGGCAACCCTGACCATGACGACTTCATTATAATTAAAGATAAAATAAACAATGTCCTCGAAAATAACAATAAACAGGTAATAATAAATCAGTTATATAGTGGAAGAATAAATAATATAGCGCAAATTACGAATGAAATTCTAAATGCAATAAAGGTTGATGGCAAAATAAACTCTCAATTAGCATTAAGCATACAATATAAATTAAAATTAATTAAAGAGGAATTAATTAATGTAAAGTATGCAATACATTGGGCTAAAATAGGCATGATAAATTCGATGATATTTTCTAAGTCAAAGATAAAAATGGCTATCGATACCCTAAACAAAGAAAAACTACCATTTGACACACCTGAGGAAGCTATAAATTCTTGCCTACTTTACATTATTTACATTCCCATGGCAACAGAAAATTTATATGAAAACTTACTTGTAAAACCAATCAAAAAAAATAATTTAACTGTTAATATAATTTATAACAATGTATTAAAAGATAAAGAAATTGTCTTAGGTGTCAAAAATAATTGTAAAATACTTAATTATTTATCATTTGTAAAGAAGATGATGTAGTTAATATAAGTAATTCCAGCTGCTTGCCAAACCTGTTAAAAAGCCAAAATTCTATATGTAATAAAATCAATACACAGCACATTTCATCTGTTGAAGAAATCACTGAAGGTGTTTTATTACTAAATCAATACAACGGGTCAATAGTTATTAATGAAATTACTGACAATTTAACTGGAACCTTCTTGATTAAATTTCATAACGCAACCATCACCATTGGACAGAAATCTTTCATTTCAAACGAAATATAAATGATGCAAGCATTACCTCTGATTCTACAATCTACTCCGACAGAAAAGAAACGTAAGGAGATTTTGTCACTGGAAATGATGAAAGAAATATAAATTGAAGCAACAAATCAAATTCAACTTCTTAAATCAGAAAAAAACACGTCACAAATTATCAATTACAGTCTGAGTACCATCGTCATGATCATAATTATAATAAGCATCATTTTCTATAAAAACAAGAATCGAACAAACATAAAGATAATCAACAAATCAACTGATGCAACAACGAACAGTGAAAAAACAAATGTGAGCATAATCATTTGCAGATATTTGAGATAATGTTATTGCATCATAAAAAACTTCTTGCGATGGTAAAGAATTCTCTTCCAATACATCCATACAAGTTATATAATTGTATGGAAAAACTCCTTTTCGAGTCAACACATTGAATTGGTTATTATCTGAGTAGGCTTTTTTCATAGTATTGTATTGAGATGGACTCAAAGTTTCAGCTAATTTACCTAAACTTGCTGTCATAAACTTAAACGAATCAATAAGCCGAAGTTTTATATAAGTAGTTTTCATCGTCTATGGAAATTCGCTTAGTTAATGAAATATATTTTTCTTTATTTTGAGCAATTAAATCAATTTTTTCAACATCAAACCCAAGTTCGCGAGTAATAAAATTTGCATCATATCCCGACAAATTGTGAAAAATAACCGGGATGAAATTAGGAATTTGGAGTTTTAAATTATAAGATGTATGTACAGCTCCTCTAAATTGACCTGTTAAATAACAATGCTCTCGTACTTTAACATCGTTTTCAGTAAACAGCTTCCCGCATATATGACATACATATTCATTGTGGAATAATTGTATTCGTTCTTTTGTTAAAGGCTGCATAGGCACTTTTTTTTTTAATGATGGTATGAATATTTCTAATATCTCGACGAATTGATTCCATAAACATTTTACCACAATCGGGACCTCTATATATTTCAAATTTGCTCAAGCTTTCATCATAATCACATTTAATATAGTAAGCAAAACTATTATATATGGTTCATGAATTTAAATATTTTCAGTATATGAATTGTTATCGTTTGGAAGACACGTATGTGTAGGCTTTAAAAAAGATTCAAAATCCCCATAAATCACAAAAGGAATGCGCAGTTTTTGTTTGAAATTTTTAAATTATGATTACAATCATTTGTTTGATTTCAAGTTTTAAGTGGTGTTCGTTTTTGAAATATATCAAACACCCATCGCATAGAAACTTCCTGCCAGTATGCTTGCTTAGTTGAGAACTAATCAATCGACAGATTTTTGATCCAGCAGAAGTGCCCAACACTGTCTTTCTCAACATATAATAAATTTACATGTGTTCTTTGCAGTTTTGATGTGAAATACAATGGTCCAACAATATGATTATCTTCCACACCATATACATTTACACTAATATTATTTAATTTTTCAAAAGTTTCTATTTGTTTAAAACTCATAGGAAATATTATTCCATTCAAGTTTAATACTGTACCAAAGTGGGGATACGATGATGGTCTAAACATGTTCATATTTTGTGGGTATATAGCACTAACGACGGCCCAAGGAAAACAGGCATCATCCTTGTTGTCAACATTTACGACTGCTTTTTTGATGACGCTTTCATCGGGTTGTATTTTGCAAAATTTATTTCTAAATATAAGATTTTTTGCAAAGCCCAATCCGCTGTCGCGTTCCTGAAAATCTTCACTTTTATTTTTTTTATTTTTTGCACAAACTTCTCATATTCTTCACTTTAACAGCTGCCTTCTGTGAATATAACGTTTTGTGTGTTAAATGATTTAATTTCACCAATAAAGTTTTTTTCATAAGCTTGAATATACATACCGAATAATTCAAAATTGATTTTCACAGCAATCTGAATAGAAAGAATTTTTTTTATTAAATCTATCGTAGTTTTTTTTTAAATTTATTAAGAAATCTTCCAGATCTATAAAGTTTTTACTACTCCGAATTCTATACGAAGCTAATTTTTTTCGAATGCACTTTTTATTAGCTCTATATTATCACTTTCTTCAACCTTTTCACACGCTGCATTTTTATGTCTATTGCTTTTCAAATGTCCTGAATATTTAGAAATAGGCATATCTTCATCGCAAATGTCACAATGTTTAATTCTCTCACACATTTTTTTACCGCCATCAACATCATCATTAGGTCGCTTTACGGCCGATTTTGATGGTTGATTCATATTTTTTCGATATGTATCACCATGTTCAATATTCACATGTTTTTCATAATTGTCTTTTCCCGAAATATCTTTTTCACATATTCCACATTTAAAAATTTGCGATTTATCCCCATGAAATTGTTTGAAATGTCTTTTTAGATTATCCGTCCGTTTGAAACAAACACCGCACATATTGCACGAAATCATTTTTTAAAAAAAAAATATTTTTAATAATAGATCACAAAACCTTTTCACTAAGAAGTTTTAATAAACTTTGAATAATAAAAATAAACCCCGAAAAGTTTTTATCATTTGAAACGAATTAGATAAATTTCGAATCATCGCTGAGAAAGCAATACAAAAACCACAATTAGAAGTAGAAAAACGAAAATTAAAAAATTATGAAAGCCCAATCATATTGTTTCTTTCTACAAAAAAATATTTTTTACTTACTATAGTACTAAGTAATATAAAACCACATTATTCAAAAAAAAAAAAAAAAGAATTAAATAAATACACCGCAAACAGATAAACAGAATGCAACGCAAAAAACGATTAAGAGTATCACCAATTTTTTAGAAAGAAAAAACCAGAATAAAAATAATGCAACCAAAAAAGAACACGATCATTTCAATTTTTTATATTTTATTTAAAAAGAATAATTGTTTTGTTTTTTATACATTACATTTTAATTTTTAAAAACATCTATTTCTCTAAAATAACCTAATTCATTATTGTCTAAAAAGACCTCTTCAACATCTATAAACTTAGAATCCGTATTTTCACCAGTTGTGCAAAAGAAAATGTTGAATGTTTTTCCTACAACATCTACCAGTTTCATTGTACACAAACCCCCATTTAATGCATTTAAAGCCGCTTCTGACATCGTTGCATATCTTTTAGGCAAGAAAACTATGTTTTCTTCCAACTCCACAAGTATTTGTTGCCCATATTTAGTTGATATTTTCTTGGCTGATGATATCTGATGTTCTACCCCAATAGCCAAATCTTTCAAGTTTGCAAACTTCTTCACTTGAATAGAATTCAGCTCCTCTAAAATCTTCTCATCATTCTTTTTAGCTTTCTTGTTGTTGACTGGCCCATTTCTTTCTGTTGCAGAAGTTGACGGCAAATTTCTTTGAGCTCATTTTTAAATTTTTATTTATTTATTTTTTTTTTTTTTTGTTATTTAATTTAAAACCAACAATTTTAATATTTTATTTATATTTTATCAATTTTTTTATGTATATTTTATTTATTTTATTTATATTAATAATTTTATTGTTCTCACTACCAAAACTTGATTGAGTTCAAACCAAACTCAATTTCAACAAAACTATCACCTTTGTTCATTCACGCTCAAAACTCGAATGCTAAATAATGTTTTCTTCTAATTAATACTTGCTAAGAAATTTTGATTGCAATATATTCATTAAAAGGCTTTCTAATTTACAATATCTTATGCCATACATACTACAAAACATATGCAATATTTATCTAACCGCAAAAAAATTTAGGAAAAATATTTAATTTTAAATGCCTATAAATTCATCTATGCATATCTTAACCGCAATTTCCTATACACTATAGAATATTATATAATATATAAAACAATGGGAAACTTTAGAGGGCGTAAATCCATCATTTTTAAAACAGTTAACAGCACAATTTTTCTTATCATTTTTTTTTTAGGTGTAAATTCATCTATTTTTCTAAAACAGATAACAATACAATTTTTCTTATCATTCTTTTAATACTATTTATTGAATTCAAACTCATAATTTTTATATATATAATTTATACGTACACACATATTTTTTCATATAGAACTCTCACAAAACCACTACTGATTTTTCACTAAGGCAAATTGCCATACTGGGAACGCCGACATCTTAAAGACTTAATGGTACTTTGACTGAGAAGATTGGGGCATTAAATTTAGAAGAAACACGACATATTAGACAGCAAATACTTAGAGCCATTGAATACAATAAGTCCTACCATTCCACCATTAAGACAACACTTTTATCCGTCCAAAATAGAGAAATAGACTTTAATATTGTTTATGAAAGACTGATAAAACAAAAGGAAAAGGTCATTCGTAAAAGAAATGAAAATCGAGAAGAGTATAAAGAGCATAGAGAAGTTGGTTTTATCAAAAATTATAAGTCACTCAGGCACAAAGAAGAACCTAAATTTAGGAAATATAAACTAACTAACGTTCATGAAAGTAACATAAAACGACCATTTAAATTTACAGAGTACCAAAACGATCAACCTCAGGACAGTACTGCTACTGACACTACTACTGCTAACCCCAACGGCGACTCACCAAACCATGACTATTGAGAAAATAGAAACAGAATGGGGATACACAGAAATTAAAGTAGACACTTAATAATCTTACATAGGGTCTATCCTAACGAAATATTGAATATAATTCACTACATAGAATCAACAATAAATTTACTAGATCTAGATGAACAGAAAGTTATGATACATAATAGAATAAATAGAATAAAAAATAAAATAAAGATACTAATACCGTACAGACACAAGACTTTTGTTAAATGAATTTTTGACACAATGGATGACGAAGACAGGCAAAATATTGAAAATCACTTGAACATTATTGATCAGAATAGTCATAAATTAATCAGTAATTCAAACCAATAAATAAAAATCAACGAAAATTTCAATAAAACTCTTATGTTATTAAAAGACACAGTTGAAGCAGATAGAACCAAAATGTTAAACAAACTAAATAACCTTAACTTTACACAGATGAAGATCATCTCCAAAGATAATTTTCTAGAACAAATGTTTAAGTTGGATTATATAGAGAAACAAATTGAGCACCTCCAAGACAATATTGCTTCAGCTAGACTAGAACTCTTACACCCAGACATACTGACTGACGAAGAGATAAACAACTATAACATTGACTTTAACAAAATATTATCTAATATCCGTTTAGCCGTTGTAAAACATATAGATGACTCAATAGTTTTTGCCATTAAAATTCCTGTCCACAATTTTAAAACCAATAAAATTCTTCTTTTGCCAATTATAAATTCCAAACAACAACAAATTGACTCAGGCACTAAATACACAATAAGAAAATATAACATAACCTGTACATATTTAGAAGGGAAAAATCTCAAAGAATTAGTCAAAAGTAAAAATTGTGTTTATCAAAATAAATGTCAATTTATCTCTAAAAATGAAGAAGAAATCTTATTATTCGAAGAAAATATAATTGTTAATAATAAAATTAGGAACGGTAAGTTGAAAAGTACTTGTAACGAAAGAATATTACTACTTAAGAGCCCAATTTAGTAAAATGGCCTGCAAAGTGACCACCTACAGCCTACATTTTTCAACCGATTTTCATGAAATTTCGAATATAGATAGGTGGAAGGGAATTGTGGTCCTTAAGTGGAACACATTTTTGAAAAAGTCCTTTATTTCAGAAATACAAGGATTCAAAGTGTGGCTGTTTTGCGATTTTGGGCCTGCAAAGTGACCACCTACAGCTTACAATTTCTAACCGATTTTCATGAAATTTTGAATATAGATAGGTGGAAGGGAATTGTGGTCCTTAAGTGGAACACATTTTTAAATTTTGGTCCTTAAATTTTTGTATATTCGATTTTCGAAGGTACAGATAAAAAAAAAATTCACTAAACTTTTCACACTTTTTTCATATATTAAAACGTTTAGATACTATGATTTCTTCTTATAGGATTTAAATATAACCCTTTCCAAAAAGTTTAAAAGAAAATTCAAGGAAATTGGTTACGTAGTTTAATTATTATAAATAAAACAAATTGTTAGTTTTATATAAAATTTCATTACTAATTTTTCATTTCACATAAATTTTTTTTGCATACTTATGGGTTTAAATAAGAATTACACAGATAGTATAAACTCTATAAACTAGGTGCAAAGAAAATTGCAATTTTTGTAGTACGTGTGATGATTAAGTAACGTAAACAGCATATAAAAGCTATGTATAGTTAAACTGCACATAGCTAGGTATATAGATATATTAGCAACACATTTTGTATGGGAATGGTGATCGGTGATGATGAATATGAAATAATAGAATTAGCATGATATGTACATACATATCAGTGGCGTCTCGTCCAGGTGTTCAAGGTGTTCACAGAACACCCATATAATCTAAAGCAAATTTAAAAAAAAATTGAGAACGCCAAAGTAATTTTCATAACTTCAATAGTAATGTCCACATAAAGCTAGAGTGTTCTATTATAACGTAGAACCCAGCCTCACATTCAGTGATGTGCATTTGAAGCCGTCCCCGTTTCGTAAATAATATAAACAATATAAATAATATACAACCAGGGTGTGAAGCTCTGATGTAGAACACAACCTCATTTAGTATTATTTCTATCAAAATGTATTGAAGTTCTACTCAAGAAGAACTTTAATACTTTTCAATCCTATGCATAGAAAGTTGAGGCTTTGCTCTCGTACTGTAACAATACAGTTGTTATGTTATATAATGAAGGTGTTCAATTCTGAAGCAGAACCCAAGTTACAATTAGACTCAATGTTATTTTTAACAACCTTGCAACTTTAAAAAATGTACACTTTTATATTATAAAGTTGGTTCTGTAAAAAGTTCGAACAAACTTCAAAATCAAAGTCACACCTATAGACAAAGCCAAGCCAAGTGAAATATTGAATTAAAAAATTGTTTGTATGAAACGTCACATATTTTTCACATATTGAATTATTTTATTTTTTTTTTTTGCCAACTTTAAACTTTAACTTCTCGTGCTGTATTGCACCGATTTGAGTCAAATAAAATGCAATAGGTCAGAAAATAGTTCAAGAATTGAAATGTACACTTTTTTTAAGGATCAGGATATTAATTAAGAAAAAAAATAGAGAGAAGAAAAAAGGTATTTGTCTAAAACATGACTTTTATTCTGTTTTATCCTATAACTTTTACCCTAGTAAACGGATTTTCATCATTTAAAGTTTTTATAATATTAGACCCTTCAAAAAATATCCTAGTCAAATTTCAGATTTCTAGTACTAAGAAAATATACAAGTCTAAGGAATTAAAAAATGTAACATTTTGATATTAAAAATGGATGAGTGGGTGTATAATTTAAATTATAACGAAGGGTTAAAGCTTGTTGAATAGACTCAAAGAAGTTAAAAAACATAAAGTAGATTCAACAAATTACTGACTTTGACAAAAAGCACCTTATTTTTTAAAAATGTTCATACTGCCCTAATATTTTATTGAAATAAAAATTGAAGCTGAAATTTTTAACTGTTTGTTTTGTAATTTTTTTGATATTAATGTTGATATTAATGTTGTTTGTTTCGTAATAAAAATATTTGTACTGCCCGAATACTTTGTTGAGCTACTATATAACTACATATATGTATATTTAATTTCTTAAATTTTCTCAATTACCCTGTAGCACACCCAGGTGAATAAGTCACGAGACGCCACTGATACATATGTACATATATACTACGCATAAAAGTATATTTTACTAACTGTTGTTGGATTGAAGCAAGTGTATTTTGGGTTTTAGTGCTAATTTTTTATATTCTGAATATAAGAAAAATTATAGTGTTACATAGAATTTAGATTTCAGTGATTATTTGTTGATAAATCTAATATTTTACTAAAATTTCAGTATTTTTGAATACTACTTTTTTTTAACCTTAGGATTGCCTGATCGTATATAAATGTATACATTCGGACTTTGAGTCTTAATTTAAATATGATCCCTTCGAGCTAGGACCTTGAAACTTCGCCAATTCCTCAAATGGAGGATCCTCACTATACACCCCAATTTTCAAAGTCCTAGCTCAAAATCGGTAAAACAAAATATTCTTTTTTATGCAAAAACACAAATTTGACGGTGCGTATACAAATGTATACCATACATTTTATATGGAAATTTTGAAAATTTTTTTTCAAAAAACGATATCTCAGCATCCCATAGACCAAAAACTAATATGTTTATACTAAAAGATTTATCAAAGTGTTCTCTTTAGTTTTGTTTTTACAGTGTTGTTGTACTTTTTTTTTGTTTTCAAGATAAAATACAAAACAACATCAAAAACATGAATGTTTCATACATTTTTCTACATTCATAAAGGCAAACATCTACTTTTGAATTTGAAGATCCATATCTCAGCATCCTCTGAACCAAAAACTAATATTTTTGGATTACAATATTTGTTGAAGTGTTTCTATTGAGCTATCTTATACAGTAATTCTGTAAGTACTATTATTTTCAACCAAAAGGACAAAATACGCGAAAAATCATGAAGATTTTTAACATTTTTAACCTTATTTTCCATTTTATTTCGAAAAATATAAAAAATATAGGACATTAATAGAAAGAACACTAAGAAGAACACTTCAATAAAGATTTTAATATAAAAATATTAGTTTTTGGTTCACCGGATGCTGAGATACATCTTTTTAAAAATAAAATTTCAAAATTTCCATATAAAATGTATGGTATACATTTGTATACGCACGGCTAAAACTTTGACAATCTTGATCAGGCAATCCTAGGATAAACTCGTCAATAATTCTACCTCCAAGGTGACGCAGAAAGAATGAATTGAATTGAAAAATAAAATGTACAATATTTAAAATTTCTTCAAATTCTTCATATTTTAAAAACCTTATACCTATATTATACCGTATTATTTATTATTTTAACACTCCATTCAATTTTTGACCGTGTTGGTTTTTAAAGTTAAATATCTCGGGACTCTAAAAATCGATTGACTTGAAATACTGCACAGTATCAGGCTTGTCATTCTCTATAAAACTCTTTTTAGCACCAAAACGATCCCTGAACTGAGACGCGAGTTACAGGGCGCTAAACATAAAACTCACACGAATCAATTTTAAGTATCAAAATTTTACATTTTTTGACTACTTATAAAAGTATGTTGCCGTGAGACTAAGGAACTGAAATTTGGTCAGGATATTTCTTGAAGGGTCTAATATTATATGAAATTTTAACGGTGAATATCCGTTAACTAGGGCAAAAGGTATAGGGTAAAATACAAAAAAAGTCATATTTCCAACATACAACTTTTTTTTTCTTTCTATAAGGCTCTCGTTAGTTCATAGCGTGATCCTTGAAAAAAGTATGCATTTCAATTTAGAACTATTTTCTGACCTAGTGCATTTTATTTGACTCAAATCGGTACAACAAAGCCCGAGATATAAGAGTTCAAAGTTGAAAAGCCACATATTCTCCCATATAAAAATTTAAAAAATAAAATAATTTAATATTTTTGAATTTTTACATAAAAAATTTGTTGTATGAAAAATTTGTCACCTTCAACTGAAATAATTTCAGCTATAACAGCTGCATGCTAGCTGTAGCCTGTACCTACATAAACATTTCACAAACGTACATCCATGCAGTATGATCGCCATATATAGCTATAGCTATAGCTAGAACTATAGCTATAACTATGAAAATTTTTCAAATCATATACACCAACACTTAGATGAAATTTATTTGCTTGTGTTGGTGCAGACACAAATACATTTCAGACGATGTTATTGTTGTTTTCGAAAAAATTTTTTACTAAATTTGGCTCTTAAGTAAAAGGATTAATTCATAACTCGTACATTTGCCGGAAAATAACCGGTACCTCTTAAGGGAATTTATACAGGCTGTTCACACTTTTTCCTTATTTACTTTGTTATTTATGCGTTAGTAGTTGTGATACATAGACACTGAAAAAGTTACTCAGTTGGTTCTTGCATCAGTATAGTTTACAGTATATATGTAGTATGTACATACGGTACTTAATTCTGTAACTACTAAAACTTGAGATGGAAATTAGCTTAGTACTAGTAATAATTGTACTACAGGTACTGAGGGTTAAATATAGGCGCTGACGCTGCATTTCGATTAAATCAAACTTTCTTCGTTTTTTCATGGTTGAATTTTATTCCAGAGTATTCAGCTTTGAAAAAACGATGAAAATTCAATCGAATCAATCTGTGTCATTAATTTGTTTATTTACACTGCACTATTTTATTACACTGCACTATTTTATTACATTGCACTATTTTATGACACTGCATTATTCAATACTTGAAACACTGTCAATTTTAATTTATACGAAGAAATATGGATGTTTAATCGGTTACAAAATCCGTTACTTTATTCATACTGATAAGTTACAGAAGCGATTACAGTACTGGGACTGTAAACACAGGCTACCGAACAATTATTTTATATAACTAAAATTCTTTTCCCACAAAATTGTAATTTACATTTTTCTCGCAAAAATAGGCAAATTAACAAATTATTATATTTTAAATCACGTTGTTCAGCCTCATCACAAGTTGTAATCTGAGAATAATTATAAAATATTTGCAACATAAAATTTTAACAAAATTAGAATTAGTAAGTTACAAGTTAATCTCACCCAAGTTTTCATCTAAATTTGTAAGGTATTGAAATGAGCTGCCTGTGGGGGTGAGGAGCAAGCAGTCCTACGCAGCTTTTAGAAGATATTTAAATACTCCTAACATTTAAAAGATTTATTGCTGCATTTCCTCTTGCAGTTTTGTATGTACGATATATTAGTTTTATATATAATGTTTCAACACTTGTATGCATTGCTGTACTTACGATTATATATTGTATTAACATCAGGACGTATGACTGCTTGTTATTTACACTGCTCGACACTTGATTAGCAACTTTTGTTTTTTGCCTCTATTTCTACCTGTATAGGGTGATCCTAAAAATTATTGATAAGAAATAGTTTTGTTTAGGGTCTTCAATAAGAAAATAAGGTTACTATGGAAATTCCCTCAATTAGCAAAAATTTTAGGATACTTTTCTCAAAAAAGGGTATAAATAGCGCGACACATGTTTAGCACCAGGTACAGAAAAATAAATAAAACACTAGTATAATTGTTTTTTTTTAATATTTTTTTTTATTAATAGTGTGTATGTTTACCATTGTTACTAATCAATTCAAAAATACTGTTCTGTAGTGACTGGTACAGGGTGGTTATTAAATCTTGTGGAATGGAATTCCAGGCAAGTAAAATTGACTTTGTAAGATCTTCTACATTATTAAATTGCTGCCCTGATACATAAAAACGTCGTGGTAGAAAACCCTAAACATTTTCTATTATATTTTAATCTGGTGGCAGCGACGGCCATTCCATAAAAATAATTTCTTGCTCCCTAAACCATTGTTGGACCAGTGTTGCTGAGTGAAATGGATCGTTATCTTGTGTGGAACGTTGTGCTATTTTAACTTTCTGGTTGCTGACAACATCTAAACACTTTTTCGCATCCACACGACCATGACAAATTTTAATCTCGACTGGCCCACGTGAAGAAATGGCACCCCATATCATTACCGAACCACCTCCTTGTTGTCTTCGTACTAATATCAACTCTTCTATGTGTCTGTGAGTCAACGCTGGCTTTCTTTTGACTTCTAACCTTTTAATTTCAAATTTACTTTTTCAGGATTCTCTGAATAGTGCGTACTGATGCGTTGGTACCAACTGTATCCCTAATTTGCCTCACCATCATGGTAGAATTAGAAGCAACTCTTAAAATTCTTCTTTTTTCCGCTTCCGTTGTAGCCGTTTTTGTTCTGCCTTTTCTGTTTTTGCCGTAGTTTTCTTTGTTTTTCAAATAATTGGTAATAACTTTAATGCTACGTCCTATTTCCGCTGCAATTTTGCTATAATTCTTATTTACGGAACGCAAAGCGTCAATTTTTGCACGTTCTTCTACTGTCAAAGTTTTACCTTTTCCCATTTTCTAATTTATATTAGAACAGTGAAAAATTTTTTTTTCTTAAAACAAAACTGCACTTGAATTTTAGTAAAAAAATAATATTCGACAAATAATTCAACTTATTACTTTGTAAAATACTAATTTAGAATGATTTTGCTAAACATGTGTCGCGCTATTTATACCCTTTTTTGAGAAAAGTATCCTAAAATTTTTGCTAATTGAGGGAATTTCCATAGTTACCTTATTTTCTTATTGAAGACCCTAAACATAACTATTTCTTATCAATAATTTTTAGGATCACCCTATACAGGTAGAAATACAGGCAAAAAACAAAAGTTGCTAATCAAGTGTCGAGCAGTGTATATGATCAAGTTGCAGATGTTAACTCAGTTTCCCCTCTCTCCTTTTATTCCTTTTCTTTCCTTCTTCTTTTATTTCTCTCTTTTCTCTTCAATACTATATGCCTTCTTACCACTCTTCATTCTTTCTGACTCTTTCCCTCTCTCTTTTATTATTAAATATTACAAGCTAAATGAACTCGATTAATTTGATTAATTTTATCTTTATAATAATTTTTTTTACTTCTTTTTTTTTTTTTTTTATTTATCTTTTTGTTTATTTCTCCCTGTATTTAGTTGTTTAATTATTATTTGAAATTGAAATTTTTATATTTGTTCAATTACGTTTGTACTTATAAAAGATTATATTATTGTTAATCTTGTACTACTGCATAATCAATAAACTTAAACTTAAACTTCAACTTAAACTTAAGTTCAGTTTAAGTAGAATTGACAAGAGTTAAACATTAAAATTTTAAACTTTCAAATCTTGTGTTTTAATAAAAGTTTTATTTTTTTGTTCACTGTCTTTCTGAATATCGTAACTCGCGTCAATTATCCTACCTCCAAGATGACGTGAAAAGGATGGAATAACAAACCAAAAAAAAAAAAAAAAAAAAAATTTACATATGTACATAATTATATTTATTTGTAAATACTTTTTCTTAAAAATAAAAATTGTGATTTAAATATGAACATACGAGTATGTATATTCTTATTACTCATATATTTTTATCATTTATAGGTAATTTTTATGCTTTTGCTTAAGCTAAAAATGCATAAAATATGTATGTTTTTTTTATTCCTATAAAACAATTTTTACAGTGTATATAAGTATAATAAAATTATATTAATCTTAACGAACAAGAACGAAACTCAAGATGTATGTAGACTTTGAAAAACAAAAGTTGTTCGCGTATCTATGAATGAGTGAAGAAATTTTACTTTAAATGGGCGGAGTTTGTTTACTTTCGTTAAAAAAACGAAAGATAGTTGTATTGTAAGAAACAAGTTTCTTCTTTTGTATATGTACACAAGAAGATCACTACGTTATGTAAACCGTGCGCGAAAAAACGTCAACTTTTATTATTTTACATTTACCTGTACTTTTAGTTAACTCTTTTATGTGTATATACTTTTAAGGATTCAAATCATATATTGAATTTTTTAATGAAATGTATTAGAACTTATCAACACTAAGTTTTAACTGGTTTTGGTTACTGAAATGTTGAATGTACATATGTATAATTCTGGTATGTTTAAAAATTTTGAATCGTCTTCGCAGTAAATTACCACAATGCTTTCACCTGGTACAAAGTCTTTGACTGTTTTTATTATTTAATTATTTTCTCTTATAACTAATTTTCTAAAGTCTTTATAAATTGTTATGATTTCTTTTTCTGATTTTCGTTTAGTTCTACGACAATTTGAGTCTTGAAAGAATTAAGGGGTTTTTCGAAAATTAAGATATGGTTTCTTCTTTCTTCTATTCCACTGTGAATTGTGGCCCCATCCGTTAAACTCAATGTTTTCATTAACTTTAATTTCTATTCTACTTAAGAAATCTGCGACAGTATTATCTTTTCCTTTAAAATATTCGATGTCATAATTATACTCATTTAATTTTACTGCGAGTTTTAAGTGTGGTTTTTTGAAAGAATAGTCAAACAAATGGTGGGTGGTCTGTTTTGATTGAAAATTTTCTACCGTACAGATATGGTCTGAAATGATTAGTTGATATGGCTTGGCACTCTTTTTTCATGGTATTATAATTTTTTCATGATTATTCAATGTCCTGCTGGCAAAGAAAATAGGTTTATTATCTTGTACTAATACTGCGCCTAGAGCTATATTGCTTGCATCAGTAACTAGAGTGAATTTCTTATTATAATCAGGATATTGGAGTATGGAGTCGCTAAATATCAATTGCTTTAGATTTTCAAAGGAACTGATATACTCGGAATCATTAATATTTATTTTACTACCTAAGCTATTTTGGAATAGTCTTTAATAAACTTCCTATAATAACTGGTTACGCCTGGAAAACATTTATTCTTCTTTTCAGTATGTGGAATAGTAATTTTCTAAATAATTTCTATATTTTGAAGGATTTGGTTTGAGTCCTTTAGTATTAATTATGTGTGCCGTCTCTTTTGCAAAAAAATTACATTTATCAATTTTTACCTTGAGAAAATAATTATTTAATGTTAACCAGCTTGATAAGTCTTCGTTTTGTTGTTTGATCTTTCTCTTCAGCATCAATGCTTTCTTCATTATCTCCCGCTTTCTTTGCACAAAATGGCTCTAAATTCATAGCAAATTTAAGTGGGCACACATTTGTAAAATCATAACCCTGCTCTTCTTGTCTTGGACGATTTGCATATCCAACTGCTAGATTTTTCTTAAATCTCAGCACTTAATATCGTTGATCAGGCTTTCTTATATTAAAGAACACACACTTTCTTGAACTTGAACGAGATGACAGGTGGGACAGTCGTTAAACACATTCTAATGCGGAAAATTGTCGCTCTTTAAAATCCGCATGCATGATTTAAAGAGCTTTTTTGCGATAATTAGTTTCATCACGATGAATTTGACGAATGGCTTGATCTAAACCTTCGTTTACATCTGCTGGTTCCGTCTCTGAAATATACTTGGCGTCTATTTCGTTACATTTCGAATAAATTCGTCTGAACTCGGCGGCACTGGCTCGCGAGGAAAAGCAAATCGACATTATCAGAGTTGTTTTTGTAGCATGTATAAGTATGACGATGAGTTTGGTTGCGTTTAGATTTTCTCCTTCGCTTGGCAAGCGGCATGAGATCACTTGATCGATGTACGCAAGTCTTTCTGGAATTTCAAAAGACCGTTTTCAGTCCATACTACAAGGTGTACCTACATGTGAATTTCCAGGGTTATCAAACTCAATTCGTGTCCAGAAATCGATGACTTTCCACAAAGAAGATTGTTATTTCGTTTGATCTGTTTCATTAAAACATCAACGCGACGAGAAAAATGTCGACTAAACACAACACGATACGCTTCAATCAAACGCTGCACCTTATCAAGATGTAATTGGCTAAGATCTTTATCGGGTCTGCGATCAAAAAAGTAATAAACCAAGTTGGAGGACCAAGACAACAAATAAATGCAATCAATTCCTTGTGAGTTGTTCGCCAATATGATGCCGATCCTCTGAAATTTTTTAAATGCAAATGAAGGTTCTCAACAACACCTTCTTGTCCTCGTACAGAGATTTAAACATCGATAGTGCATAAAACAAAAGTCTGTTTTTTGAAAACGAGTATCCGAGCCTAGAATTCGCTGCTGGAAATATTCCAATTGCGTAATTTTTACCGGTCGCTCTTCGTTCCAGCCATTGTTGCCATATGGAAAGAGATAGAACCACGAATTTTCTGCTTTCAGCTCTCGATTCACATTCACAATATTGCCCTTATTTTTACGAACAATTTCGTTGATGTTTCTCAATTAGTTGATCAATTGGTACCATTACTAGATGTTTGCAAAGGAACTAATTTCGATGCATTTACTGGTTCATCTTCATTTTCGGTAGGAAATTCTTCATCTACCTGCAACGATGGATGTGCCTCTAAATATTGCTGCATTGGTATAACTCCTTCTTTGACGACAACATTGACGGAATTATTTGAAAATTTTGTACTGGCATTGGAATGCACAATTCGTCAATAGTATCGTATTCTATGATACAAGCTTTTCCATTTTGTGCTTCGATTTTCCTTTTGGTCCACATGAACGGGAATCAGTGAAATAAAACTTGTTATCATAATACATGAGAACATATGCATTACCAGCAACATTATGTTTGGCGAACAATAAACTTAACGAATCCCAAAGATTTAGGAAACTAATTCCATCGTTTTTCTTGTCACATAAACTGCCATTGAAGGCGCCATTTAAATCATCATATTTAATAACAAAGGCATTGTCAAAAATCACGATGTCGTGTCTTACAACATCAAGATTTCTGATCTCTAAATAGCCGCGATTATCAATTATAAAGGCATCTTCCTTATTTTTAGTTTCCCAATCAATGCATTCGTAAAATCCATCGCCTTTAATAATGTTTCGATTTAAAACATTTGTATCCCATTGGCTTGGTGTTAGAATAACAACACGAATTAAATTTGTCACGACCATGGCGGAACATTGGTGTCCACCATGTCCGGATTGAAAGATTTCTTCATTTCTTAGATTCCAGGAAGCACGTACGATTCGTGATAAAACATTAATTCGTATGTAGGCACTGCGAGTTGGAGCATCAGTAGTTTGGTCGTCGGGTTCGTTTCATCGGTCTAGTTGAGCTGGAATAACGCGGATGACATCCTGAATATTTAATCGCTCAATTAAATTTACTCTTACATCCTTGTAGAGTGGGTTATTCGTAATAAGCCAATCAAGTGCCTTGTAGACACGATTCGGTGAAATGTAATAATCTCTGGATATATTCAAGTTCTCCAGAATTTCTGTCACTACAAGAATTCCTGCATCTGTGCTTGATCGAGGAAGCATTTTAGGCAACTTTTCGCTGACTTTATAGCCATACAGAGAATGCTGATGTAGAAAGGTTTAATAATACCATACAGAACGTATTAGAGCTTTAAATTTAGATGAGAAACTTCCCATAACCCAAATATTCAAAGCAGTTATATTATAACAACAATTATAACTCAACTATAAAAGCAACTCCTCTCGAAGTATAAGAAAAAAAAATTGATCTTAATATAATCAAATACAGATTAGAAAAAACGAAACAATCAATTAAAAGTAAATGCAACAAAAACAGAGAAGACTATGAAGAAAATCGAAAAGAGGTTTTTATAAAAAATTAAAGTTCCGTTAATATTAAAAGACCTTTCAAATTTTTAGGTAAAAACGCTATAATTTTGGCTAATGATTCTTCTGCTGTGCAAGTTTTTGTATTGAGCAGGGTGGAAGTTCAGTTATCGTGTTGTCGAAGTAAGCAGAGGTTATTATAACCTTTTGCTTTCCCGGCTGCGTTGGCATTTCCGCCAGTACTGCAACCAGATCTTGTGTTGTAAATTCTGGAATTAGAGAAAAACTGTGTGTTTCTTAATAACAAGGCTGTTCTAGGCCTGTTACATTTATATATAGAGTGTATAGAGTCCTTATATTTGTCCTTTTAATGTCCACGGTTCTTGTATTAATCCCATGTCCATGTTATCTTTAATATACCTTCGGCAAAGAACATCATCATATGTGTTATCGTTTAAGTTTTCTACTAACTTCTGTCATTTTTAAGTTTTGGTACATAAATAGTGAATTTAATTTTTAATAAAATGAATGATTATTTTAATGTTAATTACACAAATATACAAATTAAATAGAATAAGTATAAAATGCTTACCTTGATTTTCATTATTTCTCATTTTTATTTACAAATTTATTCAATTACAAAATACAACAAATAGTGTATAAACATTGGTGGTTATAACAACTTCCGTAAACAGGTTTACCTTCATATCAAAACTGATGCTTTTCATTGCCAATACCAAGGTGCCTACTTTCAACTTACCAAAGTTAAGTAACCTTGTCTTTAACTTCCGAAGCGAAGCATTTGGGCGTATTTGCCTTCTACGCATGCAAGAAAATGTTTGGAAAAAGGTGGGGCCTAAAACCACCTATGATACATTGGATGTACACAGCAGTAGTACGTCCAATCTTCACTTATGGGAAACTCGTGTGGTGGCCGGCCCTAAGTAAAAAGTATAACCTCTCTAAACTCAGTAGGGTGCAGAGAGAAGCGGTAGGAGGTGTCAAGGCAGCGTTGAGGTCGTGTCCGACGGATACACTGAATATAATCCTGCATCTTCTGCCTCAAGGTCTTCATATCAGATATGTCGCCTCGTGCAGCGCGGTGAGACTCAGAGAATCTGGGCGTTGGACTGCAAGACCGCACAGAAGCTATCAATAGAATGGGCTACAAAACCTACGGATTACCTCATCCCTAAGCTAAACCTTGATAAGAACAAGGTTAAATTCCCCACAAGAAGGGAATAGAGAATAGGTGAGGTGATGGGGGAGTACGACACCAGAATCTTCACAGATAGATCTAAGACGAACGAGTGTGTAGGAGCGGGAGTGTTCTCAGACACCCTCTTTTTATCTATTCGACTACTAAACTATGCAAGCGTTTTCCAGGCAGAAACACTTGCTATCCTTTAGGCCTTCAGATCATGTAGAGAAACTGCTACAGCAGGTCGAAACATGGGCATTTTCACCGACAGCCAAACCGTGATCAAAGCCTTGAACTCTGCGAGCATCTTCTCTAAATTGGTAGCACAGTGCAGAGAAGAGCTAACTTTAATATCGGAGAAGGCCAGTGCCACACTCCTCTTGGTTCCAGGTCATAGGAACATTGAGGAGAATGAGATAGCCGATCTTTTGGCGAAACAGGGTTCGGAATTGCACGGAGCTATGGAGGAGGTGTATCTTCCTTTTGGTTGTGTGAAGAGAGTTCTCTTCCAGCACCTTCTAACCATAGCAAATACTCGCTGGAGAATACTGGCGGGTTGTGCAATCTCAAGAACGACATGGCCATCCTACAATAAACAACGAACAGAAAGCCTTATCAAAGATCCCGAAGAGACATTGCTAGGGTCACTGCATAAGCGGTTCGACGTTTCGGTTTGGATGTTTGACTATATTTTACATTATCGGTTTATGACGGCTGCTGTGGTTTGACAGCTAACAGCTAAGCATTGTTATTTTTTATTTTATTTCATTTAGATAAAGAATTTTTACCGCAAGGGTGGGCTTTTGTAAAAATAAAATAAAAAATTTCTAAATATAATCACAAAACCGCTCATGTAATGGTAAAAATATATTTTTAGAAATGTTGCTGCCGCTGTAATGTAACTGCTCTGATAGAGCTATCTAAGTGGTGGTGAATCTATGTATGTAATAGAGAAATTATAGCTTTGTAACAATATAAATAATTGATTGATTAGTTTATAGGTATAGATACCTATGAAAAAAATAAAAATTTTCAAAAGCCTACTAATATCACAGAGCAGATACATAGAGAGGTACACTGGCAGTACCTGTGCGGGGAAGTATGAGAGACGAAAAGTTTCTATCTCTCACGAAAAAATATATGAGAAAACTTTCGTTTATTACTCATTTACGCACAGAATATTCCCAGTAAACAAAATGATTCATAAGTAATTCGTAAAAGAATCATTTTAGCGAGCATATTGTTCGCTAACGATAGTTGCAAAAGACTCGTAAGTAATTTATGGAGCATACCATTTTGCACTTTTTTTACGAATTACTTTTTTAATTCGCAATAGAATCATTAATGATTCGTAAAATACGAATGTTTCGATTAAAATAAATTAAAAGTAATTAATTTACGAACGTTTTTACGAATCATTTGTAAGCCTATGGTTACGAGTAACTTTGTATTCGTATTTCACTTACATTTTACGAACGTTCGTAAAATGGTATGCAGGGTTATTATTCATATAACAAATACATATACAAACATCTAATTCCCATTTGGATCGTTCTAAAAATTTTTTTAATGCATATATATTGATTATTGAAATATACTGTAAATTCAACACGAGCCAAAATATACGCATAAAAATATTAAAAAACATATTGAACTTGTAAATTTATTTTCTAGTTTCAAACAAAAAATTATACCTGTTTCTTCAATATGTACATATGGTATATATTTGTTGTTTATGTATCCCTTAAAATATAGTATTTCAGATAAATATGTATTTGTTATTTCCAATTTTTAAAAATAATTTTAAAAATTAATTTTTACATTTTCGTAAATTTTCATATCCAGAAATTTTTTCGTGGTTTGTTCATCTTCATTAGGAAATATGAAAATTTTATCTGTAATGGATCAAGAGATCAGAATTAACAGGCATGTTTTTATTTTATTTTACATTAAAAAATATCTAATGCTGTTCTGAATATATATTTTTACTTTAAAATATATACACACAAGCAAACACAAGAAAAAAAAAATGCAACAATAAAAATATTATATTCATACATTTCTCATTTCTCATATACCATACACATCATATATCTTTTCCAAAAACAACAAAACACAAAAATACCATTTACGCATAAAGTAAATACATAATTTGTAAATTTTTTTCAAACACATATATAATTTTTTTTTGTGTGGTGATTAACTAATATATTTTTGGTCTTTTGCATTGAAAAATGTATAGAGGTAAGGTAATAAGAAAAAAAGATCTTTTTTTCTATTTGAAGTGATATTATATGTAATGAAGATAAACATGTATATAACATCTCCTTATTGTTTTCTTGAGGTATATCGTCAACACATACTATCAAACAATTCTTATATGGATAAATACAATGTCCTATATAATCGTTAAAGTACAAAAACATTTGATACTTTTGTAGATGATTTTGTTTAAATTTTTGATCGCTATGATTTCTGATTGCCTGGTGCAAAAAAGATTTTTAGTGCTAGAAAATTAAGGATTTTTGATCGAATTTATCAATTAAATTATTTTCTAAAAATATCATTTTGATATCAACATTATATTTGACCTGATAAACGATCAAATTTGATATGCAAAATAATAAATTTGATATGTAAATTACCATTAAAATTTATAAATGTGCTACTTGTATACTTCTTCTTCTTGAAATATACCCTCAAATCCTATGTCTTCAATTCCTCATACAAATTGGTTAAATTTTTATACTGAACCAAATGATATGTATTCTACCATATATTTCAATATGCAGTAAAGGAAAGCTGTTTCCATATGATTCTGTATAGTAATAAGAATCATGAGAATGATTGGATAGCGAGTTAAAAATATTAAAATTTCTCAAATTTTTGTTAAAATTTTCTATGTATTGTATGGAAAATAGATAGAAAAGAGAATATATTTTAAAAAAGTGAGAAATTAGGAAAAAAACTTTGAGAATAAGAAAGAGCTTAAACAGCTTTTAGATTGGAGGTCAACTGGTTCTGACTATTTCGCTATATGGGAATAATAAGTCTGTTATAGAATACATTGTCATTGCTAATATGTTGCTCTCCATGAAGCATGACGTGAATTAGTTTATTCAAACCAAAGAATATAGATTTAACAAGAAAAGAAACTCATTTCCCCTCAAAAATTTATTTTTTTTTCATGATTTTCAAACAACAACAATCAATGAATAAGAAAAGTTAAACAAGAGTTTTTATGAAAAAAAAGCAGAAGTTAGAGAGAGTACGAACTATGTGTTCTTTTACATGCATTTTGAATTGCGACCCAGCATGTACATTTTGTTGGTTTTTCAGTTTCATATTTGTGCCAGGTCGCATACAAAATAATGTGAAGAAAAGGAAAATGAAATGCTACTACCACAAATTTAAACCAAATATGTATTCATCTTTATATTTTTTTTCCACTGATTTATCTCTTTTATAAAAAATGCGACCCAGCGTAAATGCATGTATTTGTGTACTGGTTTTATTATTATTTGTACGTAAATAAAGGGTGATCAGGTATAGAAAAATATTTTTATACATATAATCAAAAGTAGCAGGTACGCGAGTAATTTTGAATTTTTAATCATTCGTTACAAAATTTTACGATAATAAGTTCTAAGTGATTTTTGAAAACTAAAATTAAAATAGTGGCTTTTTTTATATTTTAAAAATTTCGTGTTAAATTTAAAAAAAAGAAATTATAATTATGGGTGATCATTATTTAAAGTGTTTAGGATGCCAAAATAAGAAAAAAAAAAGTGATAAAACTGAAACTGTGAGATTTTTTAAATTGCCTAGTGATAATATGAAGTAAGTCAACAATTTAATTATATAAAAAGTAAAATTACTAAATTTTTGTTATTTTCCTTTTTTAGAAAAGAAATTTGGTTAAAAAGTTTAAAAAAAACAAGTTTAATCAACACAAAAATTCCACAAGATTTTCGGGTATGTGAAATTCATTTTGATGGTGACATGTTCGGCAAATCAGGAAGATATTTAAAGAAGAGTGCTGTGCCAGCTAAAAATCTTCCAAAAATTGAAATTTTGGAACAAGTTATCATTCCAGATGATAGAAAAGGTATATTATTTTGTAAATATTATATACGTACTTATATCATTTACTTTGTAAAAATGTGATATTATCTTTAAATATTCAAATATAAATAATAAATAATATACATTTAATACAATATTGAACTTTTTAACATCTTATTCCTTACAGCATTGACTGTTGAACAACAGGATGAACATTTTTACGGAGAACCATCAAATAATATGGCAGTTGAACAAGGTAAATATAATTTTTTTTCACCTATTTACCATTCATGTATGTTGTAGGCATATCTTGTTCAACTTTTTTATTTAATTTAGAATTTATTTTATGAAATGTATGAAAATGAATATGCTGCCTAGTACCAGGGCTGCCAACCGTACCGTAATTATTGTTTTCGTACCGTAACTTTAGTGAAAAAAAATTGAAAATTATCGTATATGATAATTATCGAATCGAATTTGTTGATCAAAAGTTGGTAGCTCTGCCTAGTACTACTAATCAATGTATTAGTTTATTTATTAATTTGTTTTTATGTTTTTTCAGAAATAGCAGAAATTGGACCAGAGCCGACATTTCGAACAACGCACAAAGCATCACAAACAAAAAATATAGATGCAGAAGAACAAATTAAAATTCTGCAAAAGGAAAATGAGACCTTACGGAGAGAAGCGGACAGAATGGCAGTAGAATTAAATAAAATAAAAACAGAAGTGGAAAGCGAAGATTTTTTTATTCAAAAATCTAAAAAGTATTTGCCGGCCGAATTAGCTAAAATAGTGGAAAGTAATATAAGAAATTTTAGTAATGCTCCACAAGGATGGAGATATTCTGATAACTTCAAGCAATTCTGCCTTAGCGTATATTTTATAGCTCCATCCGCTTATCGGTTTTTATCAAAAAACATGAATTTACCGACTCAAAGAACCTTAATGAGGTTTATTGAAGAATGGCCTGCTGCACCTGGGTTACATGATGTTCTTTTCAATTCGTTGAAATTGAAAATACAAAACTTACCAGATATGGCAAAAAATTGTATGATATGCATTGATGAAATATCATTAAAAGTCAATCTGTTTTTTGATAGATCAAAAGGGGAGATAATAGGTTTGGAAGACAACGGTTGTGAAAAAACTAACTTGCCTGCAAAGTATGCTGCTGCCGTGATGGTCAAAGGCATTACTCATAGTTATAAACATTTAGTGGGTTATGTCTTTGTGAATTCTTCATGTCCTGCCAAGATGTTAAAAACAATTATTACGGAATGTGTAAACAAATTAATTAAAGCTGGCATGAAGCCTAGATTAGTAGTTTCAGATCAGGGTGGGAATTTTGTCGGACTTAATAAATTATTAACCACAACAACAGATCAGCCATATTTTTATGTAGAAAATTCGAAATTATATTATATGTATGACACACCTCATCTATTAAAATCTTTCAGAAATAATTTAATGAAATATAAAATAGTTTTTAATGAAAACAAGGTTGCATCTTGGCAGGACATTGTAGATTTCTATTTGTGGGATAAAAGTCGTCAATTTAAACTAGCTCCCAAACTTTCAAATGAGCATATTTATCCAAATACTTTTCAAAAAATGAGAGTTAAATATGCTTCCCAAGTTATAAGTGCAACAGTTGCAAGTGGTATATACACACATGCAACTTCAAATGACTTGGTTAAAAATCAGGAGAATGCTCTTAATACTGCAGAATTGATTGAAAAGTTTGATGCTCTTTTCGACTTATTCAATTCATGCAAATTTCAAGAAGCAAAGAATTTTAGGAGGCCGTTCTTCGCAAATCCGGACCAAATTTCTTTTTTAAATGAAATTAAGATTTTACTCGGAAATATTAGAGTAATTGATGAAAAGAAACAACGCAGCGACATAACCAGGACGGTAAAATTTTTAAAAGGTTGGCTCCAAAATATAAATGTATTAGAAAATTTGCATAATGACCTCAACTCAGAGGGAATACGATTTCTTCTGACTAGAAATTTGAATCAAGATGAACTTGAAAAAACATTTGGATTACTGAGAAAAAAAGGAGGTAACACGAAGTTGTTAACTCCTTTTCAATTTTCTCGGGCATTCAAAAAATCATTTTCCATCAAATATATGGTAGATGTAAATTCTGGTAATTGTGAAACAAATGAAACATTCCAACTACCAGAAGTACAAGTTCATTTTGAAAAACGAGAAAATAATGAAGCTTCGAATTATTCATTTTCAGTAGAAAGTGATTACAAGCAAATGGACTTTGGGGAAAAAAATGCATTTTTCTATTTTGGAGGCTGGCTTTTAAAAAAGTACCGAGAGCACCATAAGTGCACATTACATATTTCAAATGAACCCAGTACATCTTCGATTTTTCTAGATTTCAAACAATATGAAAATGCTAAACTTTTGAGACCGCCTCAAAAGTTTATTGATAATTTAGAAAGTTTAGAGATGAAATTTATATCAAATTTTAATGACGTAATAAAAGAAAAAAATATAGAGTATAAATTATTGGAAATTTTGAAAAATAATTTCGATTATAATTGTTGTTTGAATCAAGATAAAAATTATTTTGTAAAATTATATATTAGAGTAAGGATTTATTTTATCATAAAAAACTATAATAAGGACGTAAAGTTATTTAACAATAAAAATAAATTATTAAGTGTTAGTCATATGTAGTAGATAAGTTTTATAACGAATTGGAAGAAAAAAAATAAACATTTAAGAAATCTAAAAAAATTGTTTTTATTTTGTACACCCTGTATCAGACTTTTCAATAAGTCGCAGAACGTTTCATTTTCCATTGATTTCTTATCTCTGTTTTTCAAATATGCTTTATATATTTATCACCTTTTAGCAATTCAACCAAGGTTAGATGAATAACAGGACTAAGGTCGAAAAAAGATAAGAAAAAAAAGGGGAAGTGTCCATTCTTGTTAAATCTATATTCTTTGATTCAAACTATTTCCTTTAATGTGATTTTGATCGAGAAAAAATAAAGCATAAATAAAGACATTGTTGCGACAGCTACATTAAATTTTTTGATGGTCATTTTTTTTTGTACGCCACTGTACAAATTCAGTTGGCTGTACATTAAAAAATATATAATTCAGTTCATATTTTAAAATATAGTCTGAAGTTCATTGGAATTGCAACTTAAAATTCCAAAAAATGAACTGTAAACTAAAATCCGTTGCACACAAGCAACAAAATTCGTAATCCATTTCATTGTTTTGGAGATGGTGTGATTTTTTCTATTATATTTAAGAAATCACGCGATTTCTAGAAAATGTATGAGAATTACATATATTTAATTCATATTAAAATTCTCTTACTTTTTACTCGCCTTTTCTTTTAAATTCAATTTCTTAAAATCTCTTAAAAACCTAACACACATGTAGTGGTATTTGCCGACGGCAAATACATCATATTGTATTCACCATTTAATACCCATATTAATTACCCAATATAAGTTTAGTGCATATACCTTATATTATTTGACCCACATGACGTCATTATGGCCAATTTACTCAGTAAATAGCATAATGATATGTTAATTGCAATTCATACACACACTGTTTCAAGTACCCAATATACCAACATCACCTACTCACTATATGTTACTCATTAAGTAATATATGGAATAGTCTCGAAAAACGATAATTCATATACCTGACATACGCATTGGTGGTTGATGTGCATTGATCTCTTAATTTTTGTTTCTCTTGATTTGCAATCTGCATAGTAATTGAGTACGGTGATTAACTCAAAACCTCGCTATATAAGCGAGGTAGAATTTATCACGCTGCTTTTTGCCAGTTTGAGTTTACCGTCTTTTTTAAAAATCAAGATGTAGTGAATTATAGTTTTGTCTTTGCCGTAGAGGCTAGTAGTTTTTTTTTCTGCGGACTTTTTTTTTGTTCCGTTGGAGTCGTTTTTTTTATATTTCATAGCATTAATCCGGAAATTTTCATACTTAACTTTTTGCAAAAAAAAATATATATGTGTATAATTTTTTTTTACATTTAATAAAAAAGTCTTAATATATGCACAAAAAGACATGTGCTTTCATGGTGTAGTGGAATAATGGTGAAAGTATGTTCGTTTTTAAATAAGTAAAATGAAAATTTGAAAAAATTTATAAAGTTAAAAGAATTAAAAATTTAAAAAATAAAATAAATAAATAAATATATATATAAAATGATTGTTTAAATTAAAAATAATGGAAAAAGAAAAAATTTATAAAATTAAAAGAATTAAAAATTTAAAAATAAAATAAATGAATAAATATATATATAAAATGATAGTTTAAATTAAAAATAATGAAAGAAGAAAAAAATTTATAAAATTAAAAGAAATTAAACACTTAAATATAAAATAAATAAATATATAAATAAAATGATAGTTTAAATAAAAAAAAAAATAATGAAAAAAGAAAAGGTTATAAAATTAAAAGAATTAAAAATTTAAATATAAAATAAATAAATATATAAATAAAATGCTAGTTTAAATAAAAAAAAAATAATGAAAAAAGAAAAGGTTATAAAATTAAAAGAATTAAAAATTTAAATATAAAATAAATAAATATATAAATAAAATGCTAGTTTAAATAAAAAAAAAAATAATGAAAAAAGAAAAGGTTATAAAATTAAAAGAATTAAAAATTTAAATATAAAATAAATAAATATATAAATAAAATGCTAGTTTAAATAAAAAAAAAATAATGAAAAAAGAAAAGGTTATAAAATTAAAAGAATTAAAAATTTAAATATAAAATAAATAAATATATAAATAAAATGCTAGTTTAAATAAAAAAAATAATGAAAAAAAGAAAAGGTTATAAAATTAAAAGAATTAAAAATTTAAATATAAAATAAATAAATAAACATATAAATAAAATGCTAGTTTAAATAAAAAAAAAAAAAAAAAAAAAAAAAAAAAAAAAATAATGAAAAAAAGAAGAAATTTATAAAATTAAAAGAATTAAAAATTTAAAAAAAATAAAATAAATAAATAAATATATATAAAAAAATGATAGTTTAAATTTAAAATAATGAAAAAGAGAAGGAAGAAGGAGAGAAAAAGGAAAAAAGGAGGTGAATAACTTAAAAATGTAGAAAAAAAAAGAAACAAAAAAAAAAGAAAAAAATATAAAAAAAAAAAAAAAAAAAAAAAAAAAAAAAAAAAAAAAAAAATTTACATAATTGTATACATAGTTATTGTAAAATAAAATACAAGTGTAAATTAGTATATACAACAACAAAAAAAAAAAAATCAATATAAATTTACAACGAAGAAAAGTGAGCTGTTAAGCGACCGTTGGAGATCCACATGAAGACCCGGTTCCAGCCCAGCCACGGTACCGCCACGTGGGAATCTCCGCCGATCATCAGTGGATCAATCTTTTATCTACACATCTTGTATAAAGATAAGTAATAATTTTTTTTGTTACAGATAAAATAATAGCTTACAAAAAAAAAAAAAAAAAAAAAAAAGAAAAAAAAGATACTTTGGAAAAAATAATAGAATTGTATGTAATAAGAATGAAAAGAAAAAAAAAAATAATAAAAAAAAAAAAATATGAATTTTAACTAAAACAACAATAAATATTATATTCTAGATTCAATATTGATTAACTACACCTATATATATTAAAGAAAAAAAAAATTTTTTAAAGAAAAAAAAAACTTTGTATTAATTTTCAAATAGACTCAAATAATTTAGATAAATCATATGAAAAATTTTACTTTAATTATTAATAACAATGGTAATGTAAATACAAATCAAACAACCAGTTTTATTGCATATCAATCAAAATCATTACAAAACATTTATCACATTTAATTAATGGTCATACAAGAAAAAAAAATATTTTAATGCCATATGTTATAAATAATTTTTGGATTTTTAGTAAAAATGATACTTTAAATGAAAATCTTACATTAATTTTAATAGATACTATAAATAATAATTAAAATATATTTATACAATTATATAAAAATTGATAAATTTAAAAATAGTAACTTTTCTTGAAAATCATCAATTAATTCCATTTAATTATTTTTTAATGATAAACATTATAAAATTAATTTTTATAATTTTAATATAAATAAATTTATAATTAAATCATCATAGTCATTATTGTCAAATACAAATTTAAATGAAGACAAACAATTAATTATTTATAGGAATAAAAAGGGAAAAAAAAAGAAAAATACAATTAATTTTTTTTTATTTTGAATAAAGAGAAAAAAAACAAAAAAAAAAAAAAACACACAAATGAGCCTATATTAAGCGCTTGTGTGTGGTGGATATCGGCGAGGAGCGGATGGAGGTCGAGAATCCTTCCTATATTCTGCTTTCACTGCAAACCTCTTGGCCCCGGATTCGATCTCAACACTCATTGATCCTTTCACTCTAATAGAATATGATATTTTTTTTGTTTGTGTGATTGAAATTTTGCTAATCAGCCGGTCGAATTTATGTAACGATGAGGAAACCTCCGACAGGGTGACCCCAAAGAACCCACCCAGGACTGAAGCGGCTGGATCTGACCGGCAGGGGTTCACCTAGGAGGTAGTTGAACATCCTAACTTAATTATACATCCTTTTATTTCGTTACATATGGCGCCCAACGTACCGCCCACCTGGTACATAGATTTATTGCGCTCATATGTTCCTCCACCTTTCGGTGTCGTTACATATGGCGCCCAACGGTAGGCAACCTCCATCTTTGCCTCCTTAAATTTCTTTTTACAGTTTTAGCTTCCCCGGTAACATGGAGATTTTGTGTTTGGTGGCAGCACTGGGCATGAAATCTGCCATTCCACGCGTCCTCTCCGCTCTCACCAATAACCCGGTTTTTCAAATTTAAATTAAACGTGAATTTTCGCGCGCGATCTCTTTTATTCAAAATGCAGTTTTTGAAATTTTAGTAATAAATTCTCGTCGCCAGTCACGTATGACCAAAATTCTTGGAGGAACTTCCGAAATTTTGTTGCGACGTGACTGGCTGATTTTTTTTGTGCAGTTTACGAATGGTTTTTTTAAAACCATTAAAATACGTTTGGTAGATTCAGGTATTAAACTTTTATTTCGGTTTGAATTTTTTTTTTTGATATATTAAATTCAAGTGTTTTTTCGGTAAACTCAAAATTTTATTTCTTTCGCCTTTATGGAGTATAATTTTTAAATTTATTCATGCTCATGACATATACGATGTCAGGCCGGTTTTGTACGTTTAAGACCGCAACCTTTGCGCGTATATGTTCGTGTGACATTTTTATTTTGTTATAGTCAAACCGTGTAGTTAGACATATAGATGATACATTCGACGTATGACACATAGTTTTGGTTACGTACACCAGGACTATCGTTTGCGACGTTGAATGGATCATATATATACCCTTTAAAAATTGAATTTTTTTTTTGAGAAGTTAACTTATTTTAATTGGCGAGTGATTTCGTGCAATTATCCATTTGATTTGTTACATGTGCTTTGGGCTTTTCGTGTATTACACACATGTAGCTTGCCTCATGAATGATTTAGTCGAAATTTGAGTTGATTTTTTTTTGAAAACCTCCGTTTAAACTGGCTAACGTCAAAATTCTTTTGCATTCTGTATTTAGTTTTGTTTTGCAGTGAAAGAAGAATTTTTTTTTGTTTCAGGTTTATTAATACGGCAGGAAGTTGTCCTAGAGACACCTCTCTGCCCTCGTTGATGTCCACCACCTCACAACCTCATATGTAAAAACAAACAAAAACACATTTTGAACAAATTTAGTAAATCAACATTTTTATTGATACAAAATTACAATTTTGAACAAAATTTAATAATTTAGCATCTTATTTTGGGAAATTTAAAAATAAATTAACTTTTTATATTTTTTTTTTTTTTTTTTGCATGATTTCATAATATTGCATGTTTTATTGATAAATACATATACATTTTTACTTTGCCTTTTTGCGAAGTAAAGAAAATAATTTTTTTTTTTTTCAGATTTCGGTTAAAGTAGTACAACTTCTTCTTTCTTTTTGCTTTTCTCTTCCTTTCTTCTTCACGTCGAAAATTTTTTTTTAAGGGTGATTGTTCGAAATTTTAATAAAACTCAACTTAATTCAATTATTCGAATTTTTAATAAAATTAAACTTAACTAAATGATTCGGATTGTTCGCGAGTGATGGAATATCCAATATTTTCATTTTGTGAATTATTTTTTTTTGATCATTAATGACAAAATTTGTTATTCTATTTTTTTGCTTTTAACACCAAATTGGTTCTGTCACAGGATCTACGCGGACGAAGGTGCCCCGATTAGATCTGTGATATCATGTAATTTTTGTTCCATTTGCAGTCTCTGATTCACTATACCTTATTCCCCGGTAACATGGAGTTTCGATGATTGAGGGTAACACTGATCATAGAAACTTTTCATTCCATGCGTCCTATCCGTACATCAACCAATCATTTTCCGTTTGGCAACTTTCTTGTTCGAAAAAGTAGGCTTCATTCGCGTAATATGTAATTGTGATTCTCGGGTCTTTAATTTTTCTTGTTTTTACAAAAAATGACGATAAATAAAACAAATTATTTAGAAAATTTCTTTTTGGATGACCAGAATTGGGTCAGTCCATAATTTGCGTATATAAAGTAAAATGATTTATAAAAAAATTGATGATATATAAATTAAAATTATTTAGAAAGTTTTTTTTTGATGATAAAATGAAGTTAAGTAGGAGTTTCGTTTAGTTGATCAGTTTTTTTGAAAATAAAATGACGTTAAGTAGGAGTTTCGTTGGGACGATCAGAAGAGGGTCGGTCCTTGTTTGGGTTTAGTTTAAGTTTTTTTCGGATGATCAGAAGAGGGTCATTTCAAATTCATTTAAAAAAAAAAAAATATATACATAAAATAAATAAATAAATTATTTAGAAGTTTTTAGGACGATCAGAAGAGGATCGGTCCTTATTTAGATTTAGGTTAAGTTTTGATGGACGATCAGAAGAGGGTCGATCCACATTTAGATAGATTAAAGTTTTTGGATGGTCAGAAGAGGGCCAGTCTGAATTCCTTGTCCTTGGTTTAGTATGAGAAGCGATCTACACTGTTTGTCAGGACGTACTGAGCCTTTGCACGGGTACATCGTCTCCCTCATACTTAGTGTGGTTTATTGTAATAATTTTGATTCGGTTGTGACTTTGCGCAGGTAGTCCTTGCATGTGACATCCGAATTCCTTTTTTTGTTTGATTGAAAAATTTAAGCCCGATTTCATTAAAGCAGAGACGCGCTTGAATGCTGTTCTATACACGTGAAGCCTGAATTTTCCTCCACAGGACAGTAGCTTGTTAAATTTTTTTTAGAAAGGTCCATTCTTCCCGTGGTTTTAAATTCAATGTTTTTTTTTTTGCTGTTCATTTTCATTTTTCTCTAGAATTTTTAATTTTGTCCGCGTAATCTCAGTGGTTCGCTTCACCCTCCCAGACGAAGGGGCTGCGGAGTGGTTTGTGAACCCATATAGACCCTGACGTTCAGTTTTTTTTAGAGTCTTCTAGTTTTCTTTTAGAATCTTCATGGTCGTGCTTGACTTGTGTATGCTGGTATATCCGCGTAGGTTCGTTGTTGGGTTTTGATTAAGGTGTGTGTCGCACCCTCTCATTTATTTTTGGTATTTATATTTTTGCCCGGCTAGTTCAATTGGTATAACATGAGACTATCTCAGGGCGTGGACGAGCCCCACGTTGTTGTCATTGGCAACCCAGACCACCTCCTCTTTCGGTCAAACTTCCCCAACAAGGGCCTCCACAGTTGTCCGGTTTTCATTTGCCTGCTGCCGTTTTCCAACCTTTTCCACCTCGACAGGTCAGTGGAAAAGTTTGTGTTGTTGCGACAGCTACATTAAATTTTTTGATGGTCATTTTTTTTTGTACGCCACTGTACAAATTCAGTTGGCTGTACATTAAAAAATATATAATTCAGTTCATATTTTAAAATATAGTCTGAAGTTCATTGGAATTGCAACTTAAAATTCCAAAAAATGAACTGTAAACTAAAATCCGTTGCACACAAGCAACAAAATTCGTAATCCATTTCATTGTTTTGGAGATGGTGTGATTTTTTCTATTATATTTAAGAAATCACGCGATTTCTAGAAAATGTATGAGAATTACATATATTTAATTCATATTAAAATTCTCTTACTTTTTACTCGCCTTTTCTTTTAAATTCAATTTCTTAAAATCTCTTAAAAACCTAACACACATGTAGTGGTATTTGCCGACGGCAAATACATCATATTGTATTCACCATTTAATACCCATATTAATTACCCAATATAAGTTTAGTGCATATACCTTATATTATTTGACCCACATGACGTCATTATGGCCAATTTACTCAGTAAATAGCATAATGATATGTTAATTGCAATTCATACACACACTGTTTCAAGTACCCAATATACCAACATCACCTACTCACTATATGTTACTCATTAAGTAATATATGGAATAGTCTCGAAAAACGATAATTCATATACCTGACATACGCATTGGTGGTTGATGTGCATTGATCTCTTAATTTTTGTTTCTCTTGATTTGCAATCTGCATAGTAATTGAGTACGGTGATTAACTCAAAACCTCGCTATATAAGCGAGGTAGAATTTATCACGCTGCTTTTTGCCAGTTTGAGTTTACCGTCTTTTTTAAAAATCAAGATGTAGTGAATTATAGTTTTGTCTTTGCCGTAGAGGCTAGTAGTTTTTTTTTCTGCGGACTTTTTTTTTGTTCCGTTGGAGTCGTTTTTTTTATATTTCATAGCATTAATCCGGAAATTTTCATACTTAACTTTTTGCAAAAAAAAATATATATGTGTATAATTTTTTTTTACATTTAATAAAAAAGTCTTAATATATGCACAAAAAGACATGTGCTTTCATGGTGTAGTGGAATAATGGTGAAAGTATGTTCGTTTTTAAATAAGTAAAATGAAAATTTGAAAAAATTTATAAAGTTAAAAGAATTAAAAATTTAAAAAATAAAATAAATAAATAAATATATATATAAAATGATTGTTTAAATTAAAAATAATGGAAAAAGAAAAAATTTATAAAATTAAAAGAATTAAAAATTTAAAAATAAAATAAATGAATAAATATATATATAAAATGATAGTTTAAATTAAAAATAATGAAAGAAGAAAAAAATTTATAAAATTAAAAGAAATTAAACACTTAAATATAAAATAAATAAATATATAAATAAAATGATAGTTTAAATAAAAAAAAAAATAATGAAAAAAGAAAAGGTTATAAAATTAAAAGAATTAAAAATTTAAATATAAAATAAATAAATATATAAATAAAATGCTAGTTTAAATAAAAAAAAAATAATGAAAAAAGAAAAGGTTATAAAATTAAAAGAATTAAAAATTTAAATATAAAATAAATAAATATATAAATAAAATGCTAGTTTAAATAAAAAAAAAAATAATGAAAAAAGAAAAGGTTATAAAATTAAAAGAATTAAAAATTTAAATATAAAATAAATAAATATATAAATAAAATGCTAGTTTAAATAAAAAAAAAATAATGAAAAAAGAAAAGGTTATAAAATTAAAAGAATTAAAAATTTAAATATAAAATAAATAAATATATAAATAAAATGCTAGTTTAAATAAAAAAAATAATGAAAAAAAGAAAAGGTAATAAAATTAAAAGAATTAAAAATTTAAATATAAAATAAATAAATAAACATATAAATAAAATGCTAGTTTAAATAAAAAAAAAAAAAAAAAAAAAAAAAAAAAAAATAATGAAAAAAAGAAGAAATTTATAAAATTAAAAGAATTAAAAATTTAAAAAAAATAAAATAAATAAATAAATATATATAAAAAAATGATAGTTTAAATTTAAAATAATGAAAAAGAGAAGGAAGAAGGAGAGAAAAAGGAAAAAAGGAGGTGAATAACTTAAAAATGTAGAAAAAAAAAGAAACAAAAAAAAAAGAAAAAAATATAAAAAAAAAAAAAAAAAAAAAAAAAAAAAAAAAAAAAAAAAATTTACATAATTGTATACATAGTTATTGTAAAATAAAATACAAGTGTAAATTAGTATATACAACAACAAAAAAAAAAAAATCAATATAAATTTACAACGAAGAAAAGTGAGCTGTTAAGCGACCGTTGGAGATCCACATGAAGACCCGGTTCCAGCCCAGCCACGGTAGCGCCACGTGGGAATCTCCGCCGATCATCAGTGGATCAATCTTTTATCTACACATCTTGTATAAAGATAAGTAATAATTTTTTTTGTTACAGATAAAATAATAGCTTACAAAAAAAAAAAAAAAAAAAAAAAAGAAAAAAAAGAAAAAAAAAAAGATACTTTGGAAAAAATAATAGAATTGTATGTAATAAGAATGAAAAGAAAAAAAAAATAATAAAAAAAAAAAAATATGAATTTTAACTAAAACAACAATAAATATTATATTCTAGATTCAATATTGATTAACTACACCTATATATATTAAAGAAAAAAAAATTTTTTAAAGAAAAAAAAAACTTTGTATTAATTTTCAAATAGGCTCAAATAATTTAGATAAATCATATGAAAAATTTTACTTTAATTATTAATAACAATTGTAATGTAAATACAAATCAAACCACCAGTTTTATTGCATATCAATCAAAATCATCACAAAACATTTATCACATTTAATTAATGGTCATACAAGAAAAAAAATATTTTAATGCCATATGTTATAAATAATTTTTGGATTTTTAATAAAAATGATAATTTAAATGAAAATCTTACATTAATTTTAATAGATTCTATAAATAATAATTAAAATATATTTATACAATTATATAAAATTGATAAATTTAAAAATAGTAACTTTTCTTGAAAATCATCAATTAATTCCATTTAATTATTTTTTAATGATAAACATTATAAAATTAATTTTTATAATTTTAATATAAATAAATTTATAATTAAATCATCATAGTCATTATTGTCAAATACAAATTTAAATGAAGACAAACAATTAATTATTTATAGGAATAAAAAGGGAAAAAAAAAGAAAAATACAATTAATTTTTTTTTATTTTAAATAAAGAGAAAAAAAAAAAAAAAAAAACACAAATGAGCTTATATTAAGCGCTTGTGTGTGGTGGATATCGGCGAGGAGCGGATGGAGGTCGAGAATCCTTCCTATATTCTGCTTTCACTGCAAACCTCTTGGCCCCGGATTCGATCTCAACACTCATTGATCCTTTCACTCTAATAGAATATGATATTTTTTTTGTTTGTGTGATTGAAATTTTGCTAATCAGCCGGTCGAATTTATGTAACGATGAGGAAACCTCCGACAGGGTGACCCCAAAGAACCCACCCAGGACTGAAGCGGCTGGATCTGACCGGCAGGGGTTCACCTAGGAGGTAGTTGAACATCCTAACACAATTATTTACACCTTTTATTTCGTTACAACATGAAGATTGTAATAGATAAGTGAGCCTAACAAGTAAAACATGGAAGAATAGGTTTAGACTTGGACTTAAAATTTGTGACTAATAAACATTTTGGTGTTGACATCAGTTAAATTTAGGATTCGGGATGTATGTAACTTTAACATTCAATTTAATTATTCTATAATTAAATTATTTTATTTGTTCAATTGAATAGTAATTCCAACAAAAAATGAGTAATGTAAATTGAATGGAAGTGAAAGTGTTAATTAAGTTTCAACTAATGTTTTTAGAATTTTTTAAATCGCTAATTCATTTCGCTTTTAATTTTAAAAAGAAACTCTCGCCCACTATCTCTGCAACTGTCCGGCACTTGCAAGAGCAAGGTTCCAGACAATGGGGAGCTTCTTCTTCAGGGACCTTGGTGAAATAGCAAGAGTCATGGTTAGGAACATTATGCGATTTCTGAACGAAACACGTTGGCTATAATGATCTGCCGGTCAAATGTCATTGCCTAAGGTTACGCAAGGTGTGGTATTAAAATGGCATTCTCAGTGCTAATTGGGTCTTCTCAACCAACCATAGAATATATCTTAATATAAGGCTTTTATGTTTGTTGTTTTTATTTAAGTTGCTTTCTTCAATATTATTGAATGCAGGATAATATGAAAAATTTACCCAATTATTTTATTGATTTTTTTTTTTTTATATTTTCTATAGCTATAAAAAATGTTACTAAAATTCTTTTTTTGTTTTTATTTTAATCATATTTTTTTTTGTTTTTTATAAAAAAGGGAATTAAGATATTTTGTTTTCAATTCAAGTAATTAATAATATACATACATTACATATTACAGTACATTTTCTAAATTTATATTTTAAAATGTTTCATAAGATACATACATACATACCAATATATCGAAACTAACTAATTTTGAGCAATTATATCAATAATTTATATTAATACTTTGCAGCCTCTGTGATTGCATTTCGAAAAAAAAATTATTATTTTTTAAAATGGTTTTTTTCATTTCTACAAAAAAGATAAAACAATTTATATACATATGTATATACATATGTTAAGAGCCCAATTTAGTAAAATGGCCTGCAAAGTGACCACCTACAGCCTACATTTTTCAACCGATTTTCATGAAATTTCGAATATATGTAGATAGGTGGAAGGGAATTGTGGTCCTTAAGTGGAACACATTTTTAAATTTTGGTCCTTAAATTTTTTTATATTCGATTTTCGAAGGTACAGATAAAAAAAAATTCACTTAACTTTTCACACTTTTTTCATGTATTAAAACGTTTAGATACTATGATTTCTTCTAATAAGATTTAAATTTAACCTTTTCCAAAAAGTTTAAAAGAAAATTCAAGGAAATTGGTTACGTAGTTTAATTATTATAAATAAAACAAATTGTTAATTTTATATAAAATTTCATTACTAATTTTTCATTTCACATAAATTTTTTTGCATACTTATGGGTTTAAATAAGAATTACACAGTTAGTATAAACTCTATAAACTCGGTGCAAAGAAAATTGCAATTTTTGTAGTATGTGTGATGATTAAGTAACGTTAACAGCATATAAAAGTTATGTCAAAAAGATTATATATACGAAGAGATAGCATATAGTATAAAAATGTGTATCCGAAAATTTTTCTACTGGGGTACTAATATCAGTACCCCAAGTTATAAATGAAGTCAACTTCAGAACCCCAAAGTCAACATAAAGCAATTATTAGTACCCCGTCTTCATGATTGAGGTTCAACTTCAAAACCATTAGCGGTGTGCAATGTATAGTGTATACTGTATAGGTGTATAGTATACATACAAACTTCATATTGAAACTGAATTTCATGCTTTATTTCATTTTTTTTGTCTATTGCTTGATTGCCGCTTATTGCGTGAAAGGTGGAATTTATACTTATACGTATTTTTACAAGTCGAGTAAAACGTTGATTTTTCAATAAACTCAGTACTTTTCAGTGCTAATTTTAAATATTGTTGATTAAATTGAATATTTAAATTTTTGGTATTTTGTGGTTTTTTTTGTTATTATTCTGGTTTTTTCCACTTTCTCAGTATCAGTACTTTTCGGTACCATTTTTTTTTAAGCTTTTGCATTTGCATACCCTTGTACATATAATATACAATAGCTATATACATATACATAATATATCTTATGTAATATGGATAAGAGGTTATCTGGAATACAATGTGTTGTACCACATTGTCGAAAAAGCAGAAGACAAGGTGTTAAATTATTTCGCTTCCCTGCTTTGGATATCATTTTGGGTCAAATATGGAGAGAAAGGTGCAGTTTTTTAACCTATAAAGAGCAAAATAAACAGTTAAGGATTTGTGAACAACATTTTCCATCTGAGCTTATTGGTACGAGGAAATTAAAGCATGATGCAATACCTTCTTTAAATCTAACACCTCTTAGTCATGAATTTTCCTTTCACGAAGATGATTTAAATATTAATATGGAGGAATTTTCTACAGAGAAGCAATTCGGAGGAAATTGCTTGAACTGCACAGCTGAAATTGAGAAAAAAAATTATTTTGAAAAAAAAATACAACTCTCAAATAAAAAAATTTAACAATCTTTTAAAAAAATACAAATTTTTACAGAAAAAGTGTAAATCACAACAATGCCAACGAAATAGAATTAAGAAGGTTTTAGTTCAGAAAAAAATTGTTGGAGAAATAAGTCTCGCTGAAAAAATAAATTCATGTAAAAATGTTAGTGATGAAAGCAAAACTTTTTGTAAAATGATTTTAAAAGGTACAAAGAGGTCTTACACAGAAGATGAAAAAAAAATAATGCAAAATATATTTTACATGGCGTCCTTAAAATCCTACAAGTTCATGAGAATGAGTTGGAATATTCATCTTCCACATGAAACAAGTTTGTTCAGATGGGCTCCTGTAAAACAGTTGCAGCCTGGTTTTGAAAATAATGCGTCTAATTCTTTGAGAGAAAAGTGTGCAGATTTGTGTGAAATCGACAAGAATGTCGTACTTTTAATAGACGAAATATATATATAAAAAAAGAATGGAGATACAATTCGAGTTTCAATGTTATTGATGGCGTGGAAGATTTAGGATTTAAAAGAAATAACAGTTTTGGTAATCAAGTCTGTGTTTTCATGCTAAAAGACTTGACAAAGAATTGGAAATCTGTTTTCAATTATTTTGTTACACAAAATGGAATAAGTGGAAATGATTTGCGTTTAATTTTAGAAACAAATTTAAAAATAATATCAGACTGGGGACTTAATGTAAGAGCAATAGTTTGTGACCAAGGATCTAACAACAGAAAATGTTTTAATGATGCTTCAAAGGATAAGCCCTATATAGAAATTGGAAATACAAAAATTATTTGTATATTTGACTTTCCGCATTTACTTAAGTCTTTAAGAACAGAACAATTCGACGCTATTGAAATCAATGAAAATTTCGATATTTCAATTATTGAAGAAGATTTTTTATCTGAAAATGAAAATAATCACGATTATGGAGATGATTTGATTGTGCATGAATCGTTGATAAATGTAAATGAAATTGAATTGTTTTCAATGAGATACTTTGTAGGCTATATTGCGTATAAAATGTTATTAAAAGTAAGTTGTGAAAATTGCAGTAAAGTTTTACTTAAGCCTGACGAGATCCTTTCATGTCCATCAGAGATGTTTATATTTTTCAAAAATTATAGTTCGGGTTCAGATTTTGGAAAACTTACAGCGCCTTCTAATGAGTTTTTTGATATCTGTAAAATTCATATCAAAATTTTCCAAAATATATTTGAAAAACAGCCGGAAATGAAAAATATTAAGCGTTTTATTTTAGAAAAATGTAAACTATCCACTCCAAATTGGTTTAACGTGGTTGATCCTTGCCAAAATCATAGAGAGCAAAATCTTGACTTTATGATATTAGTTCTGCTCAGGAAACATTGTGCATGGGCAATTCAAAAAAATAATAAGGTAGCCAGTAAAAAATTAAAAATTTTCGAAGGTTAATTTTTTTTAACCATATTTGGAAAGCAATATCTCAGCATCTCGTGCAGGCCGGTCAAAACTTTCACTGGAAAACAAATCGTATTTTACAATAAATAATAAAAATTGACTCGAAAACATATTTTAAAATTAATACTTCAATATTTTTTAATTGTCTCACCGACACTTATCCATACGTGAAAGATTTCAATAATAAAAGCAAACACCCTGACGCTGTTTTTGAAGTAAACATTTTAACAAATATTTTGATCCATATTTTAAGAATTTTGGTCCACAAAATTTTAAGATACGGCTTTTCAAAACCGAAATTTTGAAATTCTATATAAAATATAATACATGAATTTGTATGTATCATTTGCATGAAATTAGCGACTTCATAAAGGAAAACTATTATTAATTACAAACGCATCATTTCATTAAAAAGTAAACTGGAAAAATCTTTTCAATAAAACACTGTTGCTGTAAAAACAATTGTTTATATTCGTATTTCGTAGTTCGTACACATAATATGTATGCTCACAACTTCAACATAAGTAGATTCGAATTTGTGGTATACACATTTTTATACTACATGCTATCTCTTCCTATATATAATCTTTTTGGTTATGTATAGTTAAGCTGCACATAGCTAGGTATATAGATATATTAGCAACACATTTTGTATGGGAATGGTGATCGGTGATGATGAATATGAAATAATAGAATTAGCATGATATGTACATACATATGTACATACAGCATAAAAGCATATTTTACTAACTGTTGTTGGATTGAAGCAAGTGTATTTTGGGTCAAAAAACGATATCTCAGCATCCCGTAGACCAAAAACTAATATGTTTATACTAAAAGATTTATCAAAGTGTTCTCTTTAGTTTTGTTTTTACAGTGCTGTTGTACTTTTTGTTTGTTTTCAAAACAAAACAACATCAAAAATATGAATGTCTCATACATTTTTCAACATTCATAAAGGCAAACATCTACTTTTGACTTTAAAGGTCTGTATTTCAGCATCCGGTGAACCAAAAACTAATATTTTTGGATTACAATATTTGTTGAAGTGTTTCTATTGAGCTATCTTATACAGTAATTCTGTAAGTACTATTATTTTCAACCAAAAGGACAAAATACGCGAAAAATCATGAAGATTTTTAACATTTTTAACCTTATTTTCCATTTTATTTCGAAAAATATAAAAAATATAGGACATTAATAGAAAGAACACTAAGAAGAACACTTCAATAAAGGTTCTAATATAAAAATATTAGTTTTTGGTTCACCGGATGCTGAGATACATCTTTTTGAAAATAAAATTTCAAAATTTCCATATAAAATGTATAGTATACATTTGTATACGCACGGCTAAAACTTTGACAATCTTGATCAGGCAATCCTAGGGTTAAACGCGTCAATAATTCTACCTCCAAGGTGACGCAGAAAGAATGAATTGAATTGAAAAATAAAATGTACAATATTTAAAATTTCTTCAAATTCTTCATATTTTGAAAACCTTATACCTATACTATACCGTATTATTTATTATTGTAACACTCCATTCAATTTTTGTCCGTTTTCGTTTTTAAAGTTGAGTATCTCGGGACTCTAAAAATCGATTGACTTGAAATACTGCACAGTATCAGGCTTGTCATTCTCTATAAAACTCTCTTTAGCACCAAAACGATCCCTGAACTGAGACGCGAGTTACAGGGCGCTAAACATAAAACTCACACGAATCAATTTTAATTATCAAAATTTTACATTTTTTGACTCCTTATAAAAGTATGTTGCCGTGAGACTAAGGAACTGAAATTTGGTCTGGATATTTTTTGAAGGGTCTAATATTATATGAAATTTTAACGGTGAATATCCGTTAACTAGGGCAAAAGGTATAGGGTAAAATACAAAAAAAGTCATTTTTCCAACAGACAATCTTTTTTTGTTCGTTCTATAAGGCTCTCGTTAGTTCATACCGTGATCCTTGAAAAAAGTATGCATTTCAATTTAGAACTATTTTCTGACCTAGTGCATTTTATTTGACTCAAATCGGTACAACAAAGCCCGAGATGTAAGAGTTCAAAGTTGAAAAGCCACATATTCTCCCATATAAAAATTTAAAAAATAAAATAATTTAATATTTTTGAATTTTTACATAAAAAATTTGTTGTATGAAAAATTTGTCACCTTCAACTGAAATAATTTCAGCTATAACAGCTGCATGCTAGCTGTAGCCTGTACCTACATAAACATACATCCATGCAGTATGATCGCCATATATAGCTATAGCTATATTAAATTTTAAAAAGTAAATTAAAAATGGTAAAATAAAAACCGAATTCGAGAAATGAAAACAGCCAAAATTTTATTAAGAGTCAAATTTAGTAAAAAATTTTTTCGAAAACAACAATAACATCGTCTGAAATGTATTTGTGTCTGCACCAACACAAGCAAATAAATTTCATCTAAGTGTTGGTGTATATGATTTGAAAAATTTTCATAGTTATAGCTATAGTTCTAGCTATAGCTATAGCTATATATGGCGATCATACTGCATGGATGTACGTTTGTGAAATGTTTATGTAGGTACAGGCTACAGCTAGCATGCAGCTGTTATAGCTGAAATTATTTCAGTTGAAGGTGACAAATTTTTCATACAACAAATTTTTTATGTAAAAATTCAAAAATACTGAATTATTTTATTTTTTAAATTTTTATATGGGAGGATATGTGGCTTTTCAACTTTGAACTCTTACATCTCGGGCTTTGTTGTACCGATTTGAGTCAAATAAAATGCACTAGGTCAGAAAATAGTTCTAAATTGAAATGCATACTTTTTTCAAGGATCACGGTATGAACTAACGAGAGCCTTATAGAACGAACAAAAAAAGATTGTCTGTTGGAAAAATGACTTTTTTTGTATTTTACCCTATACCTTTTGCCCTAGTTAACGGATATTCACCGTTAAAATTTCATATAATATTAGACCCTTCAAAAAATATCCAGACCAAATTTCAGTTCCTTAGTCTCACGGCAACATACTTTTATAAGGAGTCAAAAAATGTAAAATTTTGATAATTAAAATTGATTCGTGTGAGTTTTATGTTTAGCGCCCTGTAACTCGCGTCTCAGTTCAGGGATCGTTTTGGTGCTAAAGAGAGTTTTATAGAGAATGACAAGCCTGATACTGTGCAGTATTTCAAGTCAATCGATTTTTAGAGTCCCGAGATACTCAACTTTAAAAACGAAAACGGACAAAAATTGAATGGAGTGTTACAATAATAAATAATACGGTATAGTATAGGTATAAGGTTTTCAAAATATGAAGAATTTGAAGAAATTTTAAATATTGTACATTTTATTTTTCAATTCAATTCATTCTTTCTGCGTCACCTTGGAGGTAGAATTATTGACGCGTTTAACCCTAGGATTGCCTGATCAAGATTGTCAAAGTTTTAGCCGTGCGTATACAAATGTATACTATACATTTTATATGGAAATTTTGAAATTTTATTTTCAAAAAGATGTATCTCAGCATCCGGTGAACCAAAAACTAATATTTTTATATTAGAACCTTTATTGAAGTGTTCTTCTTAGTGTTCTTTCTATTAATGTCCTATATTTTTTATATTTTTCGAAATAAAATGGAAAATAAGGTTAAAAGTAAGGTTGAAAACAAAATAAAAAACTAAAAGAAACATTTCGCACATTTCGTAATACTTCCAGATTTCGCTCCATGAAACTGTGCACTATCGTCTTGAAACACAATGTTGGATTCATGCTCACTTAATTTGTCACTTGTTGGCAGAACTCCATCCGTAATAATATCTGCATACTTAAAAGCATTAACCATGCCTTCTACGATGATTAAGTGACCTACTCCTCTTTCTGTGATGCTTCCCCAAACCATAACCCCTTCGGATCACTGAGACCGAGAGATGACACATTCAGCGTTTAATCTCTCTTGTTTTTTGCGTCGAACTGTGGGTTTTCCACGAAGTGTGCGAAATGTTTCTTTTAGTTTTTTATTTTGTTTTCAACCTTTTTAGTAAAAATAAAATGTTTTTTCATTAACAGATACAAATTATAAGGAAGAATTATTTCATTATTATTTCTTTACCATCGCCTAGAAACGGCCCTAAATTGAAACCCATTGAACACGTTTGGCACAAAATGTGCAAGGAAATACAAAAAGAGAATCCGACTAGCATCTCAGATTTAAAGAATATTGTCGAAAAATTATTTTTCCAAAAAATTAATAATAATTATATAATAAAATTTTATGATTCCATGCCCAATCGTTTGAAATGCGTTATAGCTGCAAAATGAGGACATACGAAATATTGAAAAATTAAAAATTATTATTTTTTTGGGTAGAATTAAGTCTAATTTTATGAAGAGTTAAGTTTTTGTCCGTTTTATAACGTTTTAAATAAAAAAAAATCTAAAAATATCTTAACAAGACATTTTGTTATATTAATAAATAGAACATTTTTTGGATAAAATTTTTCTAAGATTTTGACATTAAATGAATTTGGTATTAGCAAACTTCACTTTTAGCGTACTGCATTCAAGAAAAAATGGTTATCGGTTGAAAATGATCCATTTTTAATAATCACGTTCAATTACCACAATTTAAATTACTAAATCCGACAAAAAAGGACTTTTGATTGAGAAAATATGAAATTTTCAAGGTGCGGCAGTTTTTTTGCATGTCAGTGTATGTCCAATAAATGCGAATGATTCTATTAAAGAGAGAAACGAAAGTCCTTCCGAATCAGATAAATTTCTTCATGAAACAAATAATTCATTCGTGTCATTATTTATTTATAAAAACCGCTTCTGCAATGTCCGATATCTGAAATTTTTATGTATTATAGAAATTATTCCAAAGACATAGGATTTTGGATCTCTTCTGAATCCTTCAGATCTTTTTATTGGCATTTTCAAATTTGTTCTAAATATTTTCATTGAAGTTTTTAAACAAAGTCTTCATATAAGAAATATAAAAGAACCAAGTACTATGGTTATGCACAAATTATTTGTTATAGCGTGAATGGATGATACAAGAATGTATACAGGGTGTTTCTGGAACTTTGAAACTGGTTACTTTTCGAAAAACATTGTCTTTAATCTTGAATATCTCGGTAACCATTGAGAATAGATCCCCCCTCCCATACGATCTTTTCATTTCTCATCGAGATCTATCACCATGTTCAGTTTGGCACACGAACCGTGAACCACCCTGTATATGTATACATAATACATTCGATCATTTTATATTTTGAGTTTGAATTTTAAGTTAGTTGTATTTTGGTCGATAGGTAGGACAGACAAGAAGGTTTCGCTTAGAAATTTCAACTGAAAACAGAGTGAAACTACCAAATGTACAAAGTGGAATATCTACTGCTATTCTATTATTTTTGGTAACATACAGACATTAAAATTCAAAAATTTGAATTAAACGTCTGAATGAAAATTCCATCGATTAGAACTTCAATATTTTTTAATTGAATATAAGTGCTCGGTACTGAAGTACATACATATATACTTTTTGGTGGCTCTGTGCATTTTTATCTCCTTGACACAACATCCCCTTGAGCCTTGGCTGTAAAATGAGGTTTCGTGACCATTTTAACTGGCTCTGTGTATGCATTAGAGAAAAATGGTCATAAAACTTCAAGGTAACATTAAGGAGGTTGAAAGTTTATTTTGGACTGTAGAGCCATAAATGATGAATAAAGTAACAAGTAAAAAGGTTATTGATTTAATAAATGAAACAATCAAATTTGTACATATATAAACTCCATGTATATTTTATTTAACATTTATACAACAAGGAAATGCATTTATGTGTGTAAAAGAGGTTTTGTTTACAGATCTAAAATATAATTGGAAAATCAAAAAATTATAATAATTCACAATGAAAATTCACGGTAAATAAAAATATTTATTTATTTATTTAGCTACTTTTTTTGTTTTGTTACTTTTAAGATTTTGAACCTACATCGTCAAATTAACATAACAATTCAATTATGTATGTATGTAAAACAAAAAATATATATTACATGAAAGATACTTATTGGTTTTCAATATTTTTCAACATTACACGTGTTTAAAAAATTAATAAAGCATTTTTAATACATTTACATAAATATTATATTTATTGCTTCTCATTAGATTTTTTCATTTTCAAATATATAAAACATATATTACAAGCAAAAGTACAGGATACCTACCTCGAAAATATTTTTTCTCACATTTCTCATACTGTTCATAAGAAATAATATAGAGGAGGTACCAAAAAACAGGTTCATGACATTTTTCGAGGCATACAATACTTTTGCCATACATATTATTATTAAATTTGCGTCAACATTTAAAAAATACAAATTATTTGTTAAAAAGAATTCATAATATATAAAAACAATGTAAGTACATATATTATATGTATCTTCATATTTCTAATTTATAAAAAAATTTTCTACATTTTGGCTTTTTAAAATAGTTTTATTGTATAAGAAACATTCTATGGAAGGAATAAGTATTGTATTTCATTCTATTTTATTTTTTTATTCTTTTTGTTTTTCAAGTATTTTCTTTTGCAATTGTTTTACATATTTATGTAAATTATATATTTGGTACGGTTTTTATCGGCAGGCATTTTTATTTTTATTTGTATTTGTTTTTTTTTTTATTATTATTTAGGATTATTATAAAAAATAAAATTAGAAATTTAATTTATTTTTTGTTTTGATTGAAATGGAAGAAAAAATTATTAAGATTTATTTTTTGTTTTCTTCTTATTTCTTTTTTATCCTAAATAAAATACTTATGTATATATTATTATTATTTATTGCTTTTGTAAAAAGTACCCACTTACGAAATCTTAGATTTTTATTCGTTGTATTCTGTGTAATAAATTTACATGGGTATGTTTTATTAAATTTTTTTCTTCCATTACTTTAGTTTCATACTTGCATGTTTAAAATTATTATTTTTTTTACAATTTTTAGTGTACAAGTTATGTGTATTATTATTATTTTTTTTTTTTTCAATGGTATATAATTTTCTTAATCAAAATATTAAAAATAAACAATGGTCTAATTGAAAAATTAAAAATTCCAACAAAAAAAATGTAGAAAAAATATTTCGCTATGCAATATTTATTTTAATTTGTATGGTTATACTTATTTAGGAAAAGACTTTTAAGTCATTTTAGACTATTTTGGACAAAATGGAAGTTCTAATGCTTTTGCGTATGCATTAGCTTGTTTGTGAGCGTGAGGTATTTGGTCTATATATATACACCAAATACCTTGACTTATATAATAGTGACATTTCACCCCAAAATGCATCGTAATTTAAACATTTGTTTGGTATTTGTAACTTTAAGGTTGTTTTTATCGGAAACTGTTTAAAATAGGACTAGTAGGAATACAGATTCATAGTCAGAGAATTCATATTAACTGAGTGTGTTCAAATATTAAATTCTAGCGCTTAGTTTAGTCTAAGTATTTTCTTTTTACTGTTTTGAGGTATTAATTGTAAATTTTTTCAAGTCTTATTTTTATTATCCAACTGCCTTTTAGTTTGATTAAGTTTTAAGTTGTGAGAGATAGTTAATCTTAAAACTTTTGTTTTTGCAGTGAGAAAAAGGTAATCTTATATGATCTTAGTTATGTATAAATTCAATATTGGACTTATTTGCCGATATCGGTAATGTTATTTTTAGTTAGTATTAAGTATTAATGGGTACATCGATCAATTGAAAACATCTTTTTCGATCTTTGATAAACTTTTTCTAATATATACGTTTGAGATTCTGAAAAATTTACCCCGGATCTCCATTAAACAATATTATTTTCTCATATCCTACCGGACTCGGAATGAGAATACGAGTCATGGTGTCATTTTGACAATATACATATGTATGTACATTTTAAAAATACCATCAAGCAGAAAAGTTCGCGTTGTAGTAGCAATTCCTGTTTCATATGAGTTGAAAAAATAGCACTATGTGTATGTTTTGATATTAAAGTCCATAAAAGCTTGATCGTAATGTCATTATGATTCAATGATATTTTTTATTCAAGAAAATGTCTAAAATACTATAGTAACGAATTACTATCTTGTAAATTACCGAGTTGTGCAATACGTAATTTAATAAATGTGTATTAGTATCATTATCATTGCATGTTATGTAAATAGGCTTTTTTCCGCCCCATTTTTAATGAGAAATCTTTTACCTTAATCATGTGCATCCTTTACGGCTTGTAATGTTGTTTTTATGTATTCATTTGATCACTCTTCTTATTTTTAATTAAATTAATTTAAACAAATAAAATCAATAAGTGCAAATATAAAGTAGGATTAGTTTATTGTGAGTCAATTTGAGCTTGTCTAATTAGAGACATTTTTTTTTTTTGATTTTAAATTGATAATAAATAAATTTTAAAATCCACTAACTTTTTTGCCATAAAGTTTAATTTAAAAAAAAAACAGAAAAATTAGTGAAACGAAGAAAATATACATTACAATACATATAGATATTAATACATAGTCTAATTTTTTTTTGCTATTTTACTTTTATAATTTTACTTGTTTTCTGAATAATTTACATAATTTTTGTGCAATATAAATTTCTTTTCTTCTTTCATATACATATGTATGTACTTATTTTTGGAAAAGACATGAAAGTGAAAGAGAATGTATTGTTATTTTTAATAATTTGTTTTAATTTTGAATACCTATTTACCAATTTATTTGGATTTAATTAATTTGATATAAATATTTCTTCAATATTTGAATATTTTTTTTTTTTAAAAGCCTAAAATTGTAATTTTTAATATTTAATGTGTAATTAGTTTAATATATATACTTTTTTTAACATTGAGAAATAATCAAAAAATTTTTATTCAGTATTATATTTATATTTATTTTTTCCTTTGAAACTTATGTTCATTAGTTACATCAAAAGCCTAAATTTAAATTTGTCAATAAGTTTTTGTATTTCGGTTAAATTTATAATTTTACTCGAATATAAATTGTTTATATTATTTTAATTAATTTTTTTCCCATTGAAATAATATTCTTTTCTCTTTTTTTTAATCTACATGAATAATTATTATCTGAATATAATTTTTATAAAGAATTGAAAAACATAAGTATCAAAGAAAAAGTAAAAAATATTTAATTATAAGAAGTGTTGAAAGAAAAGTTGCTTTTTTTATATTTAAATTAAAAATGGAGTTTCAGTTCATATTTCGATTTTATAATTTCTGTATTTTTCTTTGTTTTCTTTTTTTTTTTCTTCTTTATTATAATTAAAATTAAATATTTTTGTTTTATTTATTTATTATTATTATAATATTTTCTTTTAATATAATTCTTCATTACAAAAAACCTAAAATTTGTTTAGTAGAAAAATTGTTTCTGTTTCTTTTAGATTTTTACTTTTCTATTTTTACAGTAGTATATCACATTGTTGCATTATTTTAGCACCTCACTGATTTCCTATTAGTTTTGAATAAATAATTAATGAACATTTTACGAGGTTAATAAATGTGTAAAATTCCTTTGTTTTTGTTATAACTTATTTAATATTTATTACACCTATTATAATGTTCATTAAAATTTTATTCATTAACCATGTATCTAGCTAACTTTCCCTATACTTATTTACATACTTATACAAACATTTTAATCACAAAAATATTTTTTACCATATCATTACCATCTCTACTCACTCATACATTTTGCTTAAAATATTTTCTATAAAATCAGTTTTTTGTATTATTTCACTTGATTAATGTCCTTAAATTTTATGAATTGCTAAAAACAATTATATCATAAACAATATTTTTAATTTTTATTTTATTTTAAATGAATATGTTAATATCAAAAAGGAAAGAAAATATGTAATTATAATATTTGAAAATGATTAAAGTATTTTAAAATATTAGAAATACTTTACATAAGCGGTTCGACGTTTCGGTTTGGATGTTTGACTATATTTTACATTATCGGTTTATGACGGCTGCTGTGGTTTGACAGCTAACAGCTAAGCATTGTTATTTTTTATTTTATTTCATTTAGATAAAGAATTTTTACCGCAAGGGTGGGCTTTTGTAAAAATAAAATAAAAAATTTCTAAATATAATCACAAAACCGCTCATGTAATGGTAAAAATATATTTTTAGAAATGTTGCTGCCGCTGTAATGTAACTGCTCTGATAGAGCTATCTAAGTGGTGGTGAATCTATGTATGTAATAGAGAAATTATAGCTTTGTAACAATATAAATAATTGATTGATTAGTTTATAGGTATAGATACCTATGAAAAAAATAAAAATTTTCAAAAGCCTACTAATATGTTGCTCTCCATGAAGCATGACGTGAATTAGTTTATTCAAACTATTTCCTTTAATGTGATTTTGATCGAGAAAAAATAAAGCATAAATAAAGACATGAAGATTGTAATAGATAAGTGAGCCTAACAAGTAAAACATGGAAGAATAGATTTAGACTTGGACTTAAAATTTGTAATAAACATTTTGGTGTTGACATCAGTTAAATTTAGGATTCGGGATGTATGTAACTTTAACATTCAATTTAATTATTCTATAATTAAATTATTTTATTTGTTCAATTGAATAGTAATTCCAACAAAAAATGAGTAATGTAAATTGAATGGAAGTGAAAGTGTTAATTAAGTTTCAACTAATGTTTTTAGAATTTTTTAAATCGCTAATTCATTTCGCTTTTAATTTTAAAAATGAATTTTATTAATTAATCAATTTTTTTCACTCCAATTTGAAAACGTCAATTATAATTTTAAAAATATGAGATTAACTAGCTAACCTGTTAACAACATAAACATAAGACAAGATTTTGGTTATGCTCAAAAACAATCTCTTACTAAAATTATTATTACAATACATTAACGGAAATGAAAACACTAAAATTGTAATTATAGCACATTTTCTTTAATTTTGAATATGTTTGATTAGGCTATGGCCACCTTCATATACAGGCCTTGCATTAAACGTCTTACTGCTCTAACTATGGGTATCGTGTATCTGCTTAATTGCCTTTTTTAAAATTTAAAAATATACAGCTTTAAAAGATAGCTAAAAAATTTTTTGTAATTATAAAGAAAGACAGAAAAAAAAACTTCAAAAAAGAAATTGTAAAATTATATTCAAAAGAAAATATGTACCTGTAAGAATAAATAAAATTAGCTATTTTTAGTTCAAAAAATAATTTGGTATGCCAATAGAGACAAAGAAATCGATGTGAAGGCCAGTATATAATTATGAAGTACACGGTTAAGCCGGTTGATCACAGATACCTATTCGAATATTTATGTGAAATTGAAGTGAAACTTTGTCGCAGTATTTCTATACAGGGTGTTTCACAGTTCTGTGCCAAACTGAACAGGTTATTCTAAATGGTTACCGAGATATTCAAGGTCAAAAAAAATATTTTTCGAAAAGTAACTAGTTCTACTTTTCGCAACATATTTCAGCGTTCACACAATGTAGAGAGCTAAATAAAAGTTATTTCTAAAGAGAACCTTTAGACCTTTCAAAGCTGTGTTTTATAAAGTTGTTATAAATACGAGTATGTTAAATGGTTTAGAAGTTATTGTAACTCAAAGTCAAAAAAATTCCTCATTTTTATGTTCAATAGGCTTAAATGAAAACCTATTTTTCTGCTTAAAGCTTGCTCTTGTTGTACTGCAATATTTTCATCCGTTCAAAAGTTATGAACCATAGTTTAAGAGCAGATTCTTCAAAATCAGTTAAATTTGTACTTGAGCACATTCGCTTTGACATAAATGATACGATTTTTTTCATTTCTCATCGAGATCTACCACACTGTTTAGTTTGATACACAAATTGTGAAACACCCTGTATATTAAGATTTTATTGTTAAAAATTTTTCTATATATTTTCTGTTAAAATTAAAAATTAAAAGAGTGTCGACTGGGTATAATTATGTTTGGCTAAGTAATGTGTACTAATCATTTTTTTAGAGTTGTTTTGTAAATTTCATTATTGTATGTATAAAAATTTAAAACTATAACTTTTCATTTATGCTTTTTTTTTTATTTGTATATATATTACTTTCAATTAACAGTGTTATTTTTTTTTCAACTAAAAGATTTCATTATTTTTACTTGTGTATTTGTTTTTCATCAGTTAAAAATCAGTCTCTATGGCAAAAAGGTATGCTTATACATGTAATAATATTTTAATTATACTGTTGTATTTAAAATTTTTTGAGTTTCGATTTGTATGTAAATTTTATATTTTATTATTTAACTATTTTTCGTGTTTGGAAAATGTTTTATTCTATTTTTTTATTTTGCTTCGATAACAGTTATTTCTGTTAAATGAAATTCATTATATTTTTTTATATGCATTAGTATTTCATATAAACTATTTTATTTATTTATAATATTTTTTTTCCCTAATTATCTATATGTTCTAAAAAATATCACATTCTGTCTTCGTTTGATCGAGAAACAACTAGTTTATGTAGTTTTATTCGTTTTTTTTTTTAAATATTTTAAAATTCAGAAATTTAATTAAGGAAAATTAAAGTTTATAAGCACATTAAAGTTTTATTATAAAATGCTTAATGTTTCTGATGAAATAAAAAAGAAATATAGAATTTGCAAAAAGAATTAAGGTTTTTTCGCGCATGTTTTGTTTATGTGACATATGGGTGAAAGAATCTTGTTTTTTATATTTTTCCTTTGGTTTTCCGTCTCAAGAAACAAAATCAAATTACTAAAGCCTGGTTCAGATTGTTTGTATTTTAGTCGAATTGAATTGCAAGTATTTCAGAAACTGGCATTTTGTTTAAATTTCCGATCGAATATAGCACTCATGTTCATGAACTGTCGTTAAAATGTCGTGATTTACTAATGTTTCAGCTACTAAAATGTTCAGTAATTTACTCATACTCAAATAAAATATTAGCCTAATCTGAACAGCTTCATTTCATAGGCGTTTACATCAGGTCCTAAGTTTGGAAATTCTCAATTTTTATAATTTCTGCTTTAGCATCATTTAAATTGAGATTGTGGAGTGGCGATGAATTTTTAAAATTTAGAGACTTAAGTTTTGGGATATGTCATTATTTGTAGTTATGAAATTACTTTTTATGTGCTTTATTGTTTATGTTACTACATATTATCACAAAAAACAAGAGCTAATAAGAAATAATTACTTATTTCAAATTCTGTAATCCAAATTATAGGAAAAATATAGGTAGTACCTATACATAATTAAAAACGTAGATTTTATATAAAATATTTTTCAATGTTAATGTTCATAGTTTTTCTATATATGAATTTAAAACTCAACTTTTTAAGTGATATATACTACTTATATGTGTGTATGAAATACTGGCTCACAAATAATTAATCTGGATTAATTCAAAATTAGTTATATCCATTTAACAATTGCGGACTACATTGAAAAATTTCAGTGCTACAAGGTAAAGTTATATGTACAAAATATTACTTATTAGTTTAAAATAGGTTCACAAATCATAAAATTTTGCGTTTTAATCTTATGGCCATTATGTATGTATGGGTATCTTTTTTTTTAATACTGCCACAACTTCTAAATTATTTATTTTGTTAATTTATCTTCAAATTGTTCTCAAAATAGATAAAATATCATAGAATTTATAAAATTTTCGATTTATCCTATTAGGTTGAGGTCATTTTAGATTTATTGCTATAATATTTTCATATTTCTTACTTTCTAAATTGTTTTATTATTAATAATATTTTCAAAATTTTTATTCATTTAAAATTTGGTTTTGTTATGATTTTGTTCTAATAAGTTTTTTTTTTAAATTGCTTTTTTTAATTTATAATATTTTTCTTTTATCTAAAATTTATTATATGTATTTGTTTTATTTTTCGGTTCTTAGTTTTCAAATTAATTGGAATTACTTAAATTTTATGATGTTATCAATTTTTACTTTATTTTTTTTTTTACTTCCAAAGACTTATAATCTTATATTAAATATTAGTACGTGATAAGAATTTATAATCTAATTGAAAGAAATTTGAAAATGGATTTTTTTCTGATATTTAAGTTTGGTAATTTTTAATTTGAACTTTTTTACAATGTCAAAGTAAGTTTACTAGTACATATATAATAATTTTTAAAATGTGTGTTTTTTTTTTATATTTTTATTTTTTTATTTTTGCCCTTATTAATAAATTTTGATTGCTCACAACACCAAAGTGAATAAAATGTTTCAATGACTTTAATTTTCTAAATTTTGTTTTAATTAATTATGTTGCTTTCTTTTTTTTGTCAAATTTTAATTTTGATTTGTAAAAGTTTGAAATACTTTGTTTACTCTGATCCTTTTTTTTTGTATTTTTATTTGTTTTTTTTTTTTTGTTTTTTATTTTTTTGTTTTGTAATAGCTATCTTTCTAAAACCGAAAATCTAATAAAAACGTATTAGCAATAGATTGATTTTTTCATTTTAAAATACATTGTTTTATGAGTGTATAATAAAATTGCTTTTAAATATTTAAAATAAATTTTTTCTCCTATTTTTTGAAATATGTTATTTAAAAGAGTGGGATTTTTATTTTGTGTTTTTTGTTTTTAAATTTGTAAGTTTTTCGTTTCTGAAACCTTATTTCGAAAAATTTTTATTAATTGAATTAAATACTATAATTTTTTAAAATATTATTACACCTTTTATTTTGAAATTTAGTTTAATAATAGCTAAATATACTATGTAATGTTTAAAACATATGTATATGGTTTGTTTTTTCCTCTAACTTTTTTCAATCATTTGTAATTATTATTAATTTCGTAATTCGTTGATTGAAATTCTAAATAGTTTTGAAGTTAATTTTATAACTTTAAAGTGAATACATATTATTCAAAACCCTTTTTTTTTTAAATTTTGTATTCGACTAAAATTGCACATTCAAAATTTTTTTTTAACTACATATTGTGATATTTTAATTATATTTATAAGAGTAGTACAATATGGTATTTACTTTTATTCCGATTAAATCTAATTTTTACTTTATTATTATTTCAATTTTTTTTTTCAATTTTATTAACTTTAAACTTTACATATTAACTTTCAAAAAATGGAACATAATTTCAATGTTAATTTTCATAATAAACTGTCAAAGATATAATTCTTAGAAAAAAGTTTTATTTTAAGTACAAAAGAAATGTACATCTTAATAGATGTGTGGATATTTATTTTTTCTATATTCATACATTTACTGTAATGTTTTTACAATATATAATATAAATATTATATAAAGAATAAAACTTTATTCTCAATTTTATCCAAAAATTAATTTTTTTTATTGCTCTGCATTTTAGTTATGCTTTTTTTTTTCCTTTTTAAATACAAATAATTTTAATTTTCATGAATTTTTGTACAATTTTAAATTCAATTTCGTTTTTTGAGAATAGTTTTATTTGTTTTTTTTTTTTTTGAATAAGTAGCTAAAAAGTTTCACTTTCTATCTAATTGGAACATACAATTAATAATTGAATTTCTATATTCAAAATTTTTTTGAATTATATAAATTAAATGAAAATTTTTAACTGGTTTTTTATACATTTGTGATTTTCATCTAATGTTTTTTTTCGTGAACATTTAAAACTTTTCAAAATAAAAATAAAATAAAATTTATTGACGCATGAAAACTAAAGGGCACTTCCCTAATTTTCCATATTACATTAAATTCTAATAAAATATTTTTTAAATTTTGAATAAAACTAAAGAAAAAAATTTCAAAAAATGATAAAAAAAAAGAACAAATTATGTTTGAAAAAAAAGTTAATTTTATATTAAAATAATATTTCTATAATATAATGTACAAGATTATACAGCTTTCTTAGCTTTTTTAGAAAAATTACATATTATTTTTATTTTTACAAGAAATAATAATAAAATAATTCAAAATATTTAATATACTATATGTATATGTTTAAAAAAGTAAATTTCAGATTTGATCAACACATCATACATATACATATATGTACATGTACATATACATATGTATTGTAGGCATATAAAAATGTATTGAAACATCACTAAATTTAGTGAACTCTATATCAATCTTCTTTAGAATAAACAATTTCTAGAAAGTAATTCAATTCAACTTAAAAGAATTGAACAGTAAAAAATATTGAAAATTTTAAAGAGTACATATTTGTTTACTTTACAAAGAATTATTTTATTTATACATACATCAATTTTTTCTTTTTGATTAGAATTTTTCAAAGACTACAGTCAAATTTCGATTACTTAATTTTCAAAATACTAATGTTCAAAATAGAACTTTTTAAATAATAAATAATGTAGTATTATTTCTTTTTTTTAAGTTGAAATTAATCGTATTACTTTTATTTTTACAAAAACACAAAAAATACAAATTAATTTAAAAAATCATTTTTTTATGGTTTAGTATTTGTTCGTAAAAAAGTTTAAAATTAAAATTATGTATATTTTTATATTATTTCTTCTTTTCTAATTAGATTATGAGGTACATTACATTTTGGCACAGTATAAAAAAAATGTACAATATTCACAAAACTAGTTAAGGTTTTTTTCATATAATCTCCTATTTTTCTGGTTTTCTAAAGTTAAAATCATATGTACTTTGATCATAACAATGAAAAAGCAGAAAATCTTTTCTATGCTTAAATTCATTACTTGGTTTTTACATTCAAACATAGACATAACATGGTATTCTCAACTTTCTTCTTTATGCAGGCGTTTGTTTAAGTTTCGATTTAGAATAAGGCATAGGCCTTAAAAGTATGGCCGTTTCCAATTATTCAAGTTTATTTTATTTCAAGTTTGACTTTCCACAGACTTCTATTATTCAAGCTTGGCTTTCCACTGAGTTCATTTAATGTACCTTGCCATCTGTATCAAGGCTCTATAAGGCCTTGTGCTATACAACTTTTTACTCACAATTATAGCATTTAAATCTGTCATATACATAATATGTATTTAGGTGGAAATGAAATTTGAATTTAACACTATTGAAGATTCCTTGTTAAGTATTGCAAACAGGTAATTAGATGTAATTATTATTGGAGTATTTCTGGATACGTAAATCCTTGAAATTTTTCTAGTCCTTTTTTATACTAGGTTGTTCACGTAACGTACGTAATAAACTTCGTTCTTATTTATTGGTTGGTTGTTAAAACTATGAAAATTAGCTGTAATTGAACCAATTTGCGTTTTTACAAATAATAATCTTAATTTTTTGCTAGTAATTAACACAGTTTTTTAAAATTTTTGTTTTCCATAAAAATAGAGAAAATATAACATTTTCTCAAAATTTTTAGCAAAATGCAATTACTGTTCTATACTCGGTTTATAAATCGAAGTCAGTATTGTGCTTATGGAGGCAGTACCCGATTAGTTTATGCTAACTTTACATTATACATGTTTTTGATAAATTATAAATTGACAAGAGAGACAGATTTATACAAACGCAATTTAAAAGAATATAGAAAAGTATGCCTATGTTGCCTGTACTGACTTCGATTTATAAAACGAGTATAGTAATTATCTTTCCTTTTGCACATGTTTCTAGTGTAATAAAAAACCTTAACTATTTTTTGTGAATACTGTACTTCGTCTTTTATCATCTTTTTATTTTATTTATTTTTTTTGTTTGTTTTTTTGTTTTTGTTAATTTATTTGTTCTTGTAATGTTACATATATACATACATACGAGTATATTGCATTTTTAATTGCAGTTTATTTTAATTGTGTTTCTTGTAGTTGTGGCTATTTATCATTAATCATTAGTTTATTTATACCAGTTATTTTATTATAAAGTATGAACATGATCAAAAGTGGGAAAAGTAATATCAGTTATTATTCTTTTTCCAGATTTTTATTTTTTCAAATTTAATGTAACACAGTAAAGGTTACTATACATTTTTTGAAAAAATTTTTCTTCAGAGTTACACAAATACTTTCCTTTCCATAAGATTTTTTGCTTGTCTCGGTGAGATCTACATATGTGTGGTTTAATTTTATAACACCTTAAACCGGACACCCTGTATTTTCAATGTTAATTTCTTGAAAAATTAAAATTTTACTGTTGTTACCAAGAACATAAGAACCTGATCAGTTTGAATTATTCTAAATATGATATTTGAGCTCAATAAGGGTATTGAATGACTGATATTACTTAAATTTTACATTCTTTCAATCATGTAAGATAATTGTTATAAATTGTTTTAAAATGTGTAAAGTTTTAACAAAAATTCAAAATTATGTGTTTTTTATTATTATATGTACTTAGTTTTTATGGATTCGATGTTTTATTATTAATTTTTATATTTTTCTGCTCTCGTTAAAAAACAATACAAATACATATTTATATAGTTTGTAATAATAAATAACAAAAAAAAATTATTAAATTATAATATATTTTGCAATTGTTATAAAAAATATTTATTTTTGTTAATATAATTTGTTAACTATTGTTCAAATTAATAGAAATTTTCTTTTAATAAATAATAACAATTGAATTTTCAACTTATAAAATTTGTGATTTTTTAGTTAAAAATTTCAATATAAGCATATTCAAATGTATAATCGTTTATTTTTTTCCCAATTTGAAATATTTTTAAAATGTTTTGGCAGTGAGAATTTATTCTACCGAGAATTAAAATAAAATGATGTTGTAGTTTTTTATTTAACTAAATAGCTATTTTTATAATATTTAATTCAACTGTTATTACTTATTATAATAATTTTCTTTTTATATTTTTATTTGTTTTTTGTCATCTGTTTTTAAAATCACAGTTTTGTAATTGCAGGTTTAAATTACGTAATAAATATATTCTGTGTTTTTTACACATTGTTTCATATACATATATCTATTTGTTTATTTATTTTTAATAAAAACAAATTACTATTTTCTATGGTAATTTTTGTTTATGTGTCGTTTATTTTGTAGATAAAAATAAATTTCCATTATTGTATAAAAATAATCACATGATTCAATAAAAAAAAAAAAAAAAAAAAAAAAAAAAAAAAAAAAAAAAAAATTTAAAATTGTTCATTATAATATGTTTTTCTATATTATTTTAATTTTACTAAAAAAATGTTTTTATATTTTGTTCTGGAGGCTTTATATTGTAAGTAAAAATATATTTTAAAAATATAATTGATTTAAATGTATAATACTCGTAACAATTTACTTTTTATGTCTAATTCTATTTTGTTTCTTCAAATTTAATTTGTAATGTATAAACAATTTCTTTGAAAAAATTAGTTTTTATTTAAATGCTAAAAAATTTTCATTTAATTTATTCTATTTTATTTTCAATATGAGTATGTGTATATAAAAAATTTGTATTCTGTTGTATAAAATATTTGTTTATTTCTATTTTATATTTAAAAAATTATTTTTTTTTCATTATTATTTTCTGTAAAAAATAGTTTTGTAATTACAATATAAGTTAATTATAATTATAAAAAAAAATTATGTAGACATATGAGATACATTCAGAAAAAGATATGAATGTGTCTGAAACCAAAAAATTAAATTTCTTTAATTTGTATTTTTGTTTTTTTCTTTTTGTATTATGGATAATATTTATTCATATGTCTGTGGCAACAAAAAATAACTGTATAACTCGATGTTTTTTTTTTTTGATTTATTGATTAATAATGATATTTTTAAAACATAGATAAGTGTTTAATCAATCATGGACTATTGAACAAAGGTTCACAACATATCTCGAATTATGTTAGCATTTTTTGCTGCTACAGATAGACATATGATTTTTTTTTTATATTTTCATATTTGAATTGTGACTATTTCATCTATTTGAATAAAATTCTATTATGAATTGGATTATGAATTATTCGTATAATGTGAATCTAAAAAAAAAAATATATAATAATATTTTTAATTTTTTAAGTAAAGTTTAATTTATTGTAATATTTTTAAATTTTGTTATTTTATTTACATTAAGTTAAAAGCTCTCAAAAAAAGATATATTTTCCTGTAAATTATTTCTAATATGAAACATTTTTGCAATTCCTGGAAATAAATAATAATAATGATAATATGTAATTTAAGGATGTATGGATAATTTAAACTCTCACTGAATAATTCATAATTCAATTTTATTTCAAAATAGACTTTAAATCAATGCACAAAAACATTTTTAAAAGTTTAAACTTTCGTAAGGAACATTCATAGTATAAAATATACAGCCCCATTTAGTTTATTTATTGTTTTTTTAAGTTTAACATTTACTTAAAATGTACGACTAAGAAATATTTAACGGAACTTTATCGTTGTCATAGTATTTAACAAATTATTATTATATTAGTAAATTTACGTTAATAATGAAATATGTATGTACATATATCCAGGTTGAAATATCAAACTAAAAATAAAACTATTTAAATATCATTTATGTATGTATATGTATGCAACTAGTTTTAATATCTCATTTACTAACTAATAATCATTTGTTTGTAGTAACAGTACCCAATGAAACAACCAAAAAGAAAAGAATAAAAAAGAGTCTTGTTTTTAATCGATAAACAATACAATAATCGTTATTTTTTGAAAATTAGATTTAAAGTAAAAGAATAGTTTAGATTCCAATTCACCATTTTATAAAATTTCAAATTTCGTTTTTTTTTTTTGTTCTTTTCAGTTATAAACACATTTATTTTTTAAAATTTATTATCTGCGAAGGAGTTTTCTCCTCCGCGCCTCATCTCAGCGTGGTGCATTATGAATATGTGTAGTTAAATGTTTTGATAAATAATCAGCACGAGCAAAACATTTTCCGCATGATTCACAATGATAAGGACGTTCTCCAGTGTGAATACGAAGATGTCGTGTTAAATCTGATTTACCACCAAATGCTCGTCCACAGAATAAGCAAACAAATGGACGTTCACCAGTGTGCTTACGAACATGTAACTTTAAATTTTCTTTGGAACGAACACATTTTCCACAGAATGGACAAGCAAATCTAGATGTTTGAGGTCTGTAATATTACTAACTTTCATTTGTTTATATTATAATTAATTTAAAAAAAATTTTACCTTTTATCACGTTGTCGTTCAGCAGCATCTACACGAAGAAAATTTAAAATTGATGCTTCTTGTGGATTGAGACCTAAAACTTGTTCACTTGGAATACGTTCGGCATTAATAAGGGTGTTTATTGATGTCGTGGAGTGTGATGATTCAGGTTCCATTGGTGAAATAATTCGTGGCTGTTAAAAAATAAAATTTTTTTACAAATTACAAAAATTGTATTAGATATTTTTTCTACGAATATTAAAAATTAACTTTACTCTTTTATTTGTACTGTGAATTCCTTCAGAGCTGGTTATATTCATCTCTACAGCAGAAATTTGTTCCGGAAAAATCCCTCCAGCTGAATCGACTGTATTATCCTGTTCTTCTTCTTCTTTTTCACGTTTAATATTAATTCTTAAATCTTTAGACTCTTCGGCTATCGTTTCATTGGAACTTGTTACAACATCTTGACTATGATTTTCTGTCATATTTTTTCTTTCTTTTTTCCCATGTAATCTTTCTAAAGCATGGTTTAAACGATGCTTTTTGAATGACTTTAAATATCTGAATTGCATTCCACAAACATCACATGTAAATAATTTATCAGCTGGTAATCTAGCTCTATGATTTTGTTCTTTATGTTTAGCATAAGCTGATCTGTAACGATACGACTGACCACATTGTTCACAAATAAATGGTTTTTCATCATTTGGACCCAAATTTGCATGTTGAAGAGCAGCATGTTGTTCCAGTAACCAAACATTTGGAAAATTTGCATTACATACAACACAACGTGTTTCTTCTTCAATTGGTTCTGAAAATAGAACTGAATCTGAAATTGGTTTAATTAATGGCGGTGGTGTGGACGAGGTAGATGATGAGGAACTTTTTTCTTTATTACTGCTATTGGACGTTTCTGTATTACTACTGGACAGAGGATTATAACGCAATATATCAACATTTGATGATGAGGTACTTGATCTACGCCGGAGAAATTCACTTAAAGAATCTTTGGCGGCGGTTGCTGTTGTAGTATTACTATTAATTGTAGCTGTCGTATTATTCCCACTTTCTTGAAGTTCTTCTTCTTCTTTTTGGACGGTTTCTTCAGATTTTCGTTTAATTTCTTCTAGAATGTTATCTTTTTGAAACGATGAAAGTTGATCTTGATAATTTGTTATTGCTGAATATCTGTTTGCTGGTTTATATAATGGTAATCGTTTATTCAATACATCCTGATGTTCTTTAGATAGGAGATTATTAACTGAGCTATAACGTAGAGGATCTTTTGGTGAAAATATTATACCACGATATCTAAAAAATATAGGTATATATATACATATGTATATGCCAGCGCTGTGCATATTAAAAGTGCAGTGAAGGGATTTCTCTACGTCGTGACTTATAACTTAAAAACAAAAGGTCAGAATTTAAATAATTGTAAATAAAATGACGAATGAAGAATTAAAAAAAATATTATTTGGAATTATGATAGAAGAGTTTCAAGTGTAGTTTGATTTATGGCAGTTTTTGCTTTTAAAATTAGTACTCGATTCGATTACATTAATTTGTGTAGTCTTAAATGAGAGACAGACATGAGATATGTATTGTGTCACCCATATGAAATAGTCGCCATCTACAAGTTCAAGAAAAAGTGAAATTTTTTATCATTTTAATTTATAATTGAGTTCAATAAAAAATTGGAAAGTAAAAACAAACATTTCAAAGGTAAAAAATAATTGTAATAAAAATTCAATTTTTATTTTGACTTTAAAAGTTAAATCATGTAAAAAAGTTTAAGTAAATGTAGAATAAAAGAAAATAAATTCGAAATTATAACTTTTCTTTTAAACTACAAATACTATATATTGTTGAAACTACAAAATTGATACTATGGTATTGATACTACATGTCTGTCTCCCACGTTACATGTGAACAAAAAATTAATTTTTAATGTCTATGCTATACTTTGAAACAGTATTATTTTAATTTTATTTATGTAATTGTTAAAATTTTTGGGAAAATCCCTGTAAAAAACATCTTCTTTTATAAGTTCAAAATATTTGAATACTGTCTCGATGTAAAGTTTTAAAACGTCTAAACTTGAAACGGTAATAATTTCTAAAGTTTTAAAATGTATTGTGAATACAGGAGTTTAGAAACTAATATTTATTATCTGATATTTTTGTTTCGAAAATGTTATGTTATATGTTATTTTTTGTAATAGAGTTCTTAATAATTTTATAAAATAAATTTTATTGTAAGATATTTATTGAAAAAATTACCTTAATGCTTCTTCTGCTAGCAGTGTTTGATGATGAAGCATGCTAAGTATTCTGGACGGATCAGCATCAAAAAGAGTTAGTCCAAGAGGACCAAATGGAAAAGGAAAAGGTGTAGTACACCTTCCAATAGTATGAGATGTCATTGAGCGGTTAAAATTCGGCATAATATGCTCATCAACCTGTTCAAGCCGAAATTAAAAGAAATGAATATGGTATGAATATAGCAATGAATTAAAATTTAAATATATAAAATATATATTCCACTTTATACATTTATAAAATTTAACTAGGCTTACCTTACATACAAAGAAATTATGAAAAAAATGTTTTAGTAAAAATGTTTCAAGTGTATTTTTCTCATTAGCAATATTATAAATTTCAAGCAACAATGTTTTTGTGGCGTGATAGAACAAAATCAGATTCTCGAAATTTTAATCGTTATAAAAGATATACGTATGTAAATGCGGGGAAACTAAGATTTTTAATTAAAGATAAAAAAATTTTAATTTGAAATTAAATGACTTTGATTTTGAGGTTGTTCCTTATGAGATTTTATTTCAAAAACAACAAAATAACAAACAAAAATTATAAATACTGAAACACAATTTACAAGTTCATCAAATTTTATACAGCATTGGTTTTTTTTATATTTTCTTTATTTCATCAAAAAGTTTTTTACAGCTATGATATGCATTCATTTGTTTTTTCTTTTTGTCTCTTTCATTTTTTTTATTGAATTGATGCTTATGTTTTTCTATTTTCATTTTTTGTTTATTGATTTTTCAAACTTTATATTTGCAAAAAAATCTGCAATTATATTTCCTTGTTTAAGTACTTTATTTTAATTATTATTAAATATTATGTATTTTTTTTCTCTAAATTCTCTTGGTTTTTACTTCTATTTTCAATATAATTAACTTTTTTTTGGTGTTATTCGTTTTTTCCAATTTTCTTATTTTATTACATATACATACATATAATGTATGTATTTTAATTTTCTACAATTGCCAGAATTTTATATCATTACAAATAAAATTTGAAATGTATGTAATAATGTTCAAAATTTGTTTTTTGAACATTATACATTTTTTTTCAGCAGTATTCTTTGGATATGAAAATTAAATGTGTTTTCTTCAGAATACTCTAAACTGATTTACTTTAAATTTTTTAATTTAATTTTTTTTTGTATTTTTTTTTTCTTCAGCTTTCAGAACTATTTCAAGTAAACCAACTTTATTCATTTTTTATTAAAAAGTTTTGAAAATTTTTTTTTTTTTAAATATTCCTGCAAAATGCAAATTAATATTCATTTTTCAAAAATTCAACTTAAGTAGTATTATGATATACATAATTTATGTATATACATAGATATATTTTTCAAATTTATATTTTTTGTGTAATTTATTTGTAATATTATTGCTTTTTGAAAATATTCCGTTTTGTATTTATTTTATTTATATTTTGCAGACTTTATAGGTATATAATTATTTCCTTTTATTTGAAATATAATATATAAAAATCTTTGAAACTTTTTTATTTAATATTTTTTAAATGTAATACAAAAAATTATGATTTTTAAATATTTTGCTTATTAAAAAAAAATAATAATAATAATTATTATTAAAATAAAAATAACTAAATCCTGTTTATATATCATTTTAACTAAATCCATATATGTCATAATTAAAATGATAATTTATTACAATATAATAGAAAATTATAAATATGGTCCATATAGGTACATATTTTTCAGTACATTTTTTCAATAGAATGTTAAATGTTTTTTTTTAAAATTTTTTTTCTTTCATAAACTTATTTTTTGAATGTGAATTATGTTGCATATTTTCCTTATAATTTAAAGAATGAAATAAAAATTATTTTTGCATTTGTTGTACATATTCATACATACACATATACATATATACATATACGCATACATACATCCATACATTATTATATATATATATGTATATGAATATATTTGTTTTTTTTTTAAATCCATTTTATCTGTAATTTCATTTTGTATTGGTTTATTTTCCACTTATTAGTTAAAATTCATTAATTTTACATTAAAAGATACAAATTAATTTTAATTTATTCTTTAAATTTAATGTAGGAACATACATATGATAATAACATATTGCAGCTATGTTTTATTGTGAGACTTAAATTATTTCCTCATTTTTTCTTTTTATTTTTTCTTTTATTAAAATTTAATGTTTTTAATTTTAAAATTGTTCAAGTTTTCTATAACTGCGATCCAATTTTTTATTGCAATATTGTTTTTTTGTTTTGTTTTTTATATTCACGTCAATATTTCGTATTCTTTTAGTATCTTGTAAGCTTCGTTAACCTTATAAATTTGTACATTTGAATTATATGTTTTAAAATTATTATTTTTATTTTCTTTAATAGAACTTTAGTTTACATTTTTCTACAAGAAATACGAACTTTTGATATGAATACCCTTAAAAAACATTTGAAGAGTCCAAAATTACAAAAGAGCCAAAATTTCTTAGCACATTAGAGACAAAAAAAATTTCTAATTTATGCTATTTTTTTTATTTTTATAATTTCAATGAAAAAATCTCGGGGATTCCTAATATCAATAGTGTCAAATAAAGAATAAAATTTCTTTGTTTATAGGGTAAAATATTTTTGAAATTGTAATTGTTATTCTGAGCTGATACTAATGTTTTTCTTTTTTTGTATTTTTAAAGAGTAGTTATAATCGACTGGAATAGTTCGCTACTTTGTAGGATATTTGAGTATTCTTCATCAATGATTACGTAGTAACTAAAAACAGCGAGCAACATGGCATCCGATAGTTTAATTGGTAGAACAATGCCGCGGCAAGGTAAAGTTCTTATGTTCGAATCCCAGTGAATCGAATGTCGTTTTCTTGTTTTTAGTCTACTACAACTTAATTTAGTTTTTCGTTCCAATTTCAGTGTTACGAGTACATTTCATAAATGTAGTGAGAAATAATTTCAATTTTCATTCGACTATCATCAAGAATTCCTATTGCATTTTTTAAAGCCATATTCGAAAATCATATTCTACACAATGAAAGAAATTAATCAGCTGAATTAAGAAAAATTTGCAAAGAAAATGCTTTGCAAAAACTTTGTGGGTTGATACGTATTATATATCATATACAGATATTTCAAGCTACATATGTACATATTATAATGGTTTCAGTTTTTGTGGATTTTCGCAAAATCCACTTTTCAAAAGCAAAGATCTAAAAGCTTTTGAAAGTTTTTCAGAAAGAAATCAGAATACTTAATTTTTTAGTATGTATATAATATTACTGCATGTGGATGTGATACGAGTGTTCAAAACTATCGACAAAAGTTTGACAAGTTAAATTAAGATTTTTTAAAACTTTAGACTTTTGTAGTTTGAATTCTAGAAAAATGGAGAAATTATGAAACTGCTTGAATATGAACATTATTGTTAAAAGAAATATTAAATGTTATGAAAAATTTTTACTTGAATTTGATAAAACCAAAATGGGTCGAAATTATTTTGCTTTTATTTTTCTCAATTGGAAAAAGAAGCAAATTAAAAATAATATGCAAAAGAAATTGTAAAAGATCAATTATGCAATAAAAAATGTCGCTGTAATACTTAAGTAAAAATTTTTTGTATATAATAATAATTAATAAAATTCGTGTATTTGGAATTTTTATAATTTTGGATTTTTTGGGTAAAAAATATGAACAATTTAAAAATATTTAAAATAATGGAAAAAAACTAAAATAAAATATTTCTTAATTTATATGATAATAAAATTAAAAATAAAACAAAAAAATATATAATTATTATTTTATATTCTTATTTAATTTAAAAACAAAATTAGTAGCGAGCCTCATAGGAAACTTATAATTTTCATTAAAAAAAAATAAAACAACAAAAAAACAGATAATGTCAATTTGTTTTAATAAATTTCACCTTCAATTATGTATTAAGTAGTTTTTTTTCTGTCTATTTTTTCTTTACTTATACTTTTTTGTTTCAAGGAACGATAATAACTATTGAAATAAAAATTAAATAAACTAACTGAATAAATACTATTTTACCTTAAGTACTAAAAATATAAAAATAAAAATAAAATTTAATTAAAACATTCAATTACATGTTATATTTAATTTAAAAAAAAAAAACATTACTCACTAAAAACTTCACTGTTTTATATTATATTAATAGCTTTTTCTAGATTTTTTTTTACATAAAATTTAAATAACTTTTCCGAATTTTAAGCGAACATTATGTATTTAATGTAATACTTCGTCGAAGATACATTTTTTAAATTTATTTTTATTAATCTGATATAATGCTTTGCAATATTTCATTATTTCAGGTCTTGTTTAACATATTTTATACATTTTGTTTGAAAATATGTTTTAATTTTTGCATACTTTAAAAATTTGTCTCTTTTTTTTCGTTTTCATGTTATCATTATTATTATTATTTTTTTTATAAATCTGTGTCTTTCTGGGGATTAGGCACTATAGTGTTTTTATTTTTTTTATTTTCAACCACATTTTAAAACTTTTTTTTTAAATTTTCTATGTATTAAAAATTTCAATAATTTAAAACTTTCTTTTTACCAATCTCCAGATACTTGACAAATATACGTACTTTATGATTCCGATTTTTTTTTGAAATTTTCTATATTCTTTTAAATGTATCATTTGAATATCAAAGTGGAAAAATTATTTAATTTATTTTAAAAATTAAATAAATATGCATTTGGGTTTCATGAAAAGTTAATTAAGTTTTCACACATTTCTTTTAAAAAAATATTTTTGTTTGGTGTTGTAAATTAAAAATTTCTATTGATACTGAAAGGACACTAACGGTTAGAATGCAATTAATTGAAATTTATTTGTTTTTGCTGTTTAAGATTTGTATTAATCCACGCTTTATTAAATGGAATTGAACATGTATCAATGGAAAAGTTGCGTTATGAATTCTTATTTTTATTAATTTTTTTTACTTTGAATTAGATAGTTTTGACAGAAACTTGCTACCCAAATACATAAATTGCTTTGCTAATTAGTTTAAGAAACGTATTTTTATATTTTATTTTAATTAGAACTGGTTTCACGGTTTTATTTTTCAAGAACGACTATGTACTTGTTAAGAAATCTTTTGTTTTTTAATCTTATGTATATAATATTATAATAATGGTATGTTGAATGCTTAGTCAAGAACGACTGAATTATTAAAAAATATAAAATTTCACTTCCAATCTAATTCAGTATTTGAATTAACGAAGCATAATTTCTGAATATACGAGTATATTGTAGAATATTTTGTTGAAAATAATCTACTTATTTTGTCATTCGAATTTCTTCTTTTGCTGCTTCGTAAGTTTAATTTGAAATTTTAGCTCTTAAATTTTGAATTCACATTACCCATGTTTTCTTTATTTATTTTATTTAATTTTTTTCCTAATTTTCATATGTAAGAATAATTTAAGAATTGAAACCAGTTTTCAACTGGTACTAATTGCTTTTGTATAACTAATCATTATTTTTTGTGAATATTAGAGATGCATTTAACCAATTTAGTTTATGTTTCGTCTTTTGATTAAATAAAAAAATCAAATTCTTAATTTTCGCATAACTGAATGTTTTCATATAGTCATTTTTTCATATTTTTTATATTTATTGTTTTTTTTTTCAAAAAAATTATCTAGCGTATTTATTTATTTTTTTTTTTCAAATAAACTAAATAAGTTTATAATTTTAACATACAATTATTATTTATTGTTTTTATTGTTGATTTTTAAATTAATGTATAAATATTTATTTGTATATTGTAGGTACTGTAAAATAAAAAGTACATAAGTATATGAATTTGTTTTGTTTTGTTTTGTTTTGTTTATTTATACATGCAATATAGTGCAAATTTTATTTTTTTGCATATTTTTCTTACTTTGTCACCCATTTCCTATTTATTCGATTCAATTTCTATTTTACCTATAAGAATGGCAATTAAACTTTGTTTTTGTTTTTAGTTAAAGTAAAACCTTCTAACATGCTTCTTTTTTTTTCTAAATTCTTGTAATTCTTGTTTGTTGAAAGAAATAAAAAAAATTCTATTATTGCTGTAAGTTTTGCATTTTTAAAAATAAATTAACTATTTTTTGTATTTTTTATTTCTTTTTAATTAATATGTATGTCTTTTTTGTTTTTTGCTATTGTATTTTATATAATAATAATAATTTATTTGTGATTCTATTGCAATTTTTTGTATACTGTAAAATTGTGGAAGAATTTGAGATGCCCTGAGCCATTTTTATTTTATATAAATATTCTTATTTTACTTTAACTATTCACATTTCTATAAAAAACAGATTTCTTTTTTTTTTTTGCTTTTATTAAATATAATTTATATTTTATTTATTTTTTTGTTGTGTATTTTTTTACAAAATATAGTTTTAAAATATTTTATTATCTGCTTTTAGATATAAAAAATTATAAATTGTATAAAATCCAATAAAAAACATAACAATGTGTATAATAAGTTTAAAAAAATCATCTGCCTGTAACTGAAAACCATTTTCTATTTTGTTGAAGGATAATGAAAATTTCCGTTGAAAAGCTTTCAATTTTTTCTAATACTTTTATTATCTAATATATGTGTGTATGTATTCGTTTCGTTGAATATTACAACAAATTTTTGTTCAAATGCTATTTTTTTTGAATTTAATGATTTTATTTTTTAAATACAAATTGTTGTTGCTTTCATAATAAAAAATATTATTTAAATGTATATGATGAAAAGAAAACCTGTGATTATTTTATTTATAAGATAAATTTTATACTCTGAATTTGTTGCAAATGTTCAAACAGGAACTTTATTTCAGAAAAGTTACTTAGATGGACAAAATCTATGTTTATAAAAATGGTTTGTCTTTAGAATTTTTTTCTTTATTTTGTTCTATTTTGTTTTTATAATGCTGAAGTAAAAAAAATTCAAAATAAATTTAGACATAGCATTGGTATATAAATGGACAGAAAACTTAACAAGTTTTGCCTGTTATATGAAACTAATTACAACATGATTAAGTTATCATATTATATTTTCTTAAATTTTGTCCATCTATTTTTTTATGGCTTTGAAAGTGAAATAAACTTATAGTATGTATCGTATAAGTGTGAAAAATTTGTTATTAGCTATGAATTATTATTATTTTGAAAATTTTCATTATTCCGTTTTAAAAAATTAAAGTCATAGTAAAAATTTAAGTAATATGTGAATTAGTGCTATTTCAAGACCGTATCACTAATATGTTACTGATATGCCTATTTCATTTACATAATATGATACTTATGTTATGATTTCAATGACGAGCTAAATATTGAAACAAGTTTGTGTATTTTTGATAATTGTTTTCTGTTTAGCAAAAACGAGGAAAATAAATTAAAATTAATGTAATCTGTTTAATTGTTTCACCTAAAAATGCTTTAAGATGTTACTGATATGATTTTTAGGAAAGGAAACATTCAGCTCTATAAGTATTTCAGTTGGCTCTAATTTATCTAATATGTACCACTTAAACTAACATGCTTTAGTTGACACGGCCCTACAAAATTAGTTACGTTTTTCTTTGTTTCTTTAGTGATCAATTTTGTTCTCTTTTTTCTGTTTTTAAAATACATAATTATGTGGTACTTAATTAAGTGTCAATAATTGTTTTAATTTACCATTTCTTTTTTTTAGGTGTATGATTTTTAATTTAGAATGTATATACCTAAAATAAGTAAAGAATTTGTAAGTAAAAGCTTGATAATTTTTTTAATTATCCTTTTTCTGTGAATAGTAATTTTGTTTTCTTTTTTTAGTTTAACCAGTTTATGGTATAACGATTTTTCATGTTTGTCTAATTCATATATTTGTTTTTTTTTTTAAGTTTTAAAATCATTAGAGTCAGGAAAAATATGATTAAATATTAAATAGCAAAACATTCTTTTTTATTTTTATTTCATCAATTTGTATTTTTAATTTTCGTTAATGTTTTAAAACTTTCATACCATTTTTTGATTTCAGATTTTAATTAAAGTTCCTTTGATTTTTGTATTTTACTTCTTCTTCTTTTTTTCTTCGGAGAAAAACGTTGTTTCTTGATTTTCAAATTCTAATTTCTCTCTCAATATTTAAAATACTTTAGTATAATATATCAATCGAAGTCTTATGCAATCTTATTTAATTGTATTTGTTTGTTTGTTTTTTTTTTCTTTTCTTTTTTTAAATTAATAATTTTTTTTTTCATTTACTTTCTACTCTAATTTTAACTTTTTTTTTGTTACGAGGCACTCTAAGCTACAATTAATCGCAACGAGAAATTATTTTTGTTTTAATTTATGCAAAGGGTCTTTTTTGTTGGAAAAATTTCAATTATTTGAAAGTTGTGTATATTAACACAATATATCAATTTCATAAGAATTTTAAAATTTTGTTTAAAAAATATAAAGACATCTATAATAAATAATATGAGTACTTTTGAAAACAAAAATAAAAATTCAAAAATAATTTTTCGTTCACGATCATTGCGGGGAAATATATATAATGTATATTATATATTTTATTTTTTTTTAAATATATACGCAAAAAATGTGTTTTTTTATTATTATTTTTTTTTTCTATTTTTGTATTTTGTTGTTAATTTATATAATTGTATGAGTGATATTATGTTGATAATATGTTGTCGTAATTTGTTTATAAATAGTAGGTATTACATATTTTTATTCGTGTTTTCATTTTTAAAATTTATGTGTGATTTCTTAATAAAAGTGATTTACCAGGTATATATTTTTAATAATTATTGTTTTTTTTTTTGTATTTCTAGTGATATTATGAGGGTTCACGACTACATCTATTTTTTTTTTTTAATTTCGTTTTTTTAAATATGTTTATTATTCTAAATAATAAACTAAAAAATTCCAATTTTTAAAACAAATAACGAGAAATTTGAATTTTTTTTTGTAGATTTTTTTACAAAGTTAAAATTTAAAAAAATTCAAGAAATTTTTATTTTTGTCGATATCAAATTTCTCAATAAATCAAACTCTTGTTTGATTGAAATTAGTTTTTTTTATTTTTTTTTTGTCCTTAAAAATAGTTTTTTTTTTAAAGTGTAGCTTAAATATTGTTTTATAAATTTTTATCTTACCTTTCTAAAAAATTCTTAAATTTAATTATTGCTATTATATTTTCTTCATTGAATTTCTCTTTTCTGTTTTTTTTTTTTTTTTGTTTGGTTTTTATCTTAATAACTTTTTTTGTCTACCGTTGATTAATTTTTTTAATATTTGAGAGTAGAATTCAATTCATAATATAATAATTATATGATGATTAAAATAAAATCTCTAAAACTCGGTTTTTTATTTTAATTTTATTATTTTCATATTTAAATTTTTATTCTCATTATTATGGAAAACCCTGCTGTTCGTAAAATTAAATAAGATGCTAAATAAATTATTACAAATCAAAAAAAAATTGAAATTTGCGTTACGTTAAAAAAAATAAAATGAATTATGGCTGTTTTCAAAGTTAGGAATAAACGTTATAATAAAAATTAAAATCATATATGCATGTATATGTATACATATATGATTAATTTAATTTAAACTAGGAATCCAAATAAGGAACTAAAAATCATTTTATTCGATTACTCTTCAATTTATTTGGAACTTTTGTTGAAACAAATTATCAACTAAAAAAAAAAATAAATACTTAAATATAAAAATAAATAAATAAATAAAACATATGAACGAAGTAAACAAATGGATAATCTATTTTGCATAGTTTCAAGTTTTCAATGAAAATTTGGAAATTCAGAAGGATAATATAATTACAAAACATTACATTTTTGGATATTTGAATTAATTATTTTACCTTTAAAAGATTTGTTCATTATTAACAAAGAAACAAAAATAAAAAAGTATATCTTAAAATTTGAGTTATTTAAATTTCTAAGCAGTGAATACAGTTTTTTAAAAATGCACTCTAGAATATATAAAAAGTATAAAATGTTTTGAAACAAATTACAATGAAAATTATAGTCATAATTTTTCAAAAGAAACGTAACGGCAAATCAAATCCGATTTCAATGGAATTGAGAATTAGGTTTTCAAATTATATTTTATAAATATCTCAAATATTAAATATAAATCAAAGATGTATTTAATTTTTTTTTTAAGTTAACGACCCTACACATATGTGGGAACAATTTCTCGGTCAAATTGGATAAAAACTCTATTGGCTTGTATGTACATACATACGGTGTTTAGGCATGTTTACATGTATGTGTTGTGGGATTGATGCAAATTGGAAAAGTACATGGTGCTTTAACATGAGTTAGATTTTTCACATATGTAAATATAAACATATTTTTCCAAACATGTCGATACATAATAACATTTTGTATAACTATATTCAATTTCATTCATTTATCTTTTTTTCGCGAATTAAGTTCATAAAAATTTTAAATCAGCAAGGCATGATCTATAATGCTTTTAAAGTTTTATCCAATTTGGCCGGGAGCAGCTTCTATACATTTTGTGTGGGTTTATTTTATGTTATAAAAAGAAAAGAAAAAGAAATAGAGAGAAAATAAAATTATGTACAAAAGCTGATGAATTTAACACTTATAATGATTGCAAATGATAAGGAAAAAAAAAGAAATTTGGAAAAATGAATTTTGATGTTTTATTTTTCATGTTTTAATGAATAAATAATATAAGTAACATGCCAAAATAAAAAAATAAATAATTTAAACCAAAAAAATTTATTCTTTGTATTTGTAATACCTTAATTAATTCTTATTTTTCAAACTATATTAAATTCATCAACATTTTTTTATTTAGTAAATTAAATTATATTCTTAAAAACAAACTAATATAAAGTACACAATATTTTTATCTACATATGTATGTAATAGAAGAAACCTAGAATTTATAACAAAAAGTTTTTTCGCCAAGGATCAAATTATTTATATATTTATGTTTATGAAATTGAGACACGTAAAACTTTTTATATTTTCCTTTTAAATTAAAAATTCAATTGGAATGTTGTGCAAAATCTTCATATAATATAATATTTTTTGTATCTCAATTTTACAAAAAATTTGTATTTTGTTGTAATAAAAATCAATATTACAGAAACTAAAAGTCAATAAATAAATATATAAAATAATAAACTGTCAATTTTTTGAAAGTATGTATGTATATCAAATATTGGAAAATTAAATTCTTTAAAGTAATAATAATTTGTGGAAATTTTCATAATATAAAAAAAAAAAGATTTTATTAAATATGTTCAAATATATAACAATAGAATCCATAGAATAGAATAGATTTTGTAAATCACAATTTTGTATTAAAAATTTTAAAATTTTGCCAATGAGATCAAAACGTTTTTCTTTTTTTTTTTCAAATAAAGTAATTTTGAAAAATATCACTAAAAGATTTTAAAAGTTGGAACCAAATAAAAGTGTCAATCTTTAAAATCTTTGTCCAGCAGGCACACAAAAAATTAGATTTTTTGTTAAGGTATTTTTTTCTTATGAAAAATTTAATACTGTTACGTTGTCATTTTTAAAACGTACATATTTGTATTCTCACAAGGTAAAATAAAAAATTTATTTATTTTTATTAGAGCTATCACAGCCGGGTTTCAATTTAGTTCCTAATTATTATAATATTATAATTTTTTATTCCAAAAACATAAATTTGAAACAAAATATCTAAATATATAAACTTTCAAATTTTTTTTTAATTATCTAATAATTTTTTCACTTTTAGAATTCTACCTAGAATTTTAAAATTTCTTGTATAATGAGTTATAAAAAAAAATACTAAATTTTTTGACATGCCAAAAAAAAAGATTTTTGATTTACATTGTTTTGTATAAATTCAGTAAATAAATGTCCTCAATGAATATTATTATCTACTTAATTAAAACAATTTAATTATGTTTTTTAAATCTAAATTTAATATTATTATTACTCCAAATTTTTTAATATTGCCTATTTTTTTATGATTTTGTGTTTAAAATTTCATTTTAATATAGGTAATACTCGTTTTGAATTTTAAAAATTACCTAAACATTTTAACTTTTTATTCTATAACTTTTTTATTTTAAATTTAGTATTTTCCAAAAATATTTTTCATTTTTTTAAAACAATGCCACTAAAAATCAGCCTTATTTTCAATTTATATTCAATTTAATACTAAATATAAATATTTCTTACAAATTTCCACAAATCGTATTATTTAGATAATTTTTAGATTTAGTTTACAAAAAAGAATAAAGAAAATTTTGAAATATAAAAACAAGTAATATTTTTTTCAGAATAAATTATAACAAGTATTTACTTTAAAATAATAAAAATAAGACAAATACATACTAACAAAATTTTTCAAAAAATCAGTATAAATATTGATCCTTGGCTAAATAATATAGAAATATATATGCTTAATTTTTCAAAGTATTTATTACTTGAATTACTTTTAATAGTATTGAATTTTTTCTTAAAAACAGAAATAATAATAATATGAAATACAACTCATAACTTAAATATACCAACAATGCAAATTTACTTTGATAAGGTAACTTACTTTTACTTTTTTTAAATTAAAACTTTATTCATGTAATTTAAAAAAAAAATCTATTCAAATTCTAAAATGATAATAACAGTGCTTTTGAAATAACTGTTTTTATTTATTTATTCATTATTTTCGAATCCTAATATACCATATTAATAAGTAACAAAAATAAAAAATCAGTGTATATACATACATACACACATATGTATGTATGTATACGTTTGTTTTTCCTTATACTAATGTAAGTAAAGGAATTTGCTACATTTTTATAGTCATAATGTTGTTTTTGTTTTCGAATAGTAAAATGAAAAGCATAATATTAATAGTTTATAAAAGAAAAAAACAATAAAAATGAAAAAAAAAAAAATCTTATTTTTTCTCACATTTTCATTAAGAAGGATTTTCCATATCATTATTATTGTTCTATAATATTATTTTTAATTCTCATTGCATTTTATCAAAATTTTTAATATATACTTTTTAATTATTGTTTTTTTAATTTTATTTAAAAAAAAAGAAAAAAATAAGGATAAATAGTCAACTAATTGAATTGTAAATATCGTTAAGATCACAGATATCTATTTTAAAAATATTTATTAATTTTTAATTAATTTATTTCTGTTATTATTAATTCTTCTTTTAATTATTATTTTTATTACTAAATGACGTCACATTCACATTTTTTTAATCACTTTATTATTATTTAAAAATAAAAATCGAAATATCAATCTTTATTTTTATTGTATACATTTCATAATAATTTATAAAAAAAAATTTTTCTCATCGAGTTTTGCTTCATGGTCTGTATTTTATTTTAATTCCGATGTTACAAGAAAATTAATCTGTTGATTTTATTCAAGTTTTAAAATCCAATATAGAAATTTTTATTTTAATAAAAAGTCTTAAAAATTTGCCCATATATTTCCATTTTTTTTAAAGATGTTTAACAATTAAAAAGTTAAAAAGATAAAACAACAACATATAATCCAAACTTTACAACTTCTAAAATTTTCTTGGCAAGAACACGGTTTATTCTAATTATCTATTAAATTTCACTTTTTTTTATTTTCGTTTAATAATAATAATAAAAATACTATAAATTAAAAATTTATAGATCTATATCGAATGGCAAATTTTTAAAACATTTTATCTCTTACAAATTCGTAATATAATAAAAACTATTAATTTGTTTTTTAACATAAAAATTTACTGTGGGAGAATGAAATAAACTAACAAAACATGTTTAAGCATGGAGAATATCGTATTTTTTTCGGTTTTTTATATAATATATGTATATATAATTTTTTAAAAATAAGATACGTGTTTTAGCACCAATTTGAAGAATATTTAATATTCTTTCTTTTTTTTAAATACACACTATATATATGTAAGTATGAACAATCTATTACATTAAAAAATTTAATTTATACTTATTGTTCAACAATTTTACTTTTTGTTTTTGAATTGAATTCAACAACCAAGTTTAGATCACGAGTTTTCTCAACTTATTTATTATTGCTCTATTGAAGTTTAATTTAACGCGTATCCCAATTTTGTCGTTTTTATTTTTGTTTTTAACTTTTTCGTGTTCTACATAAAAAAAACATAATTTTAACATGAAAATTTTTTTTTAAAAAAATTGCAATCACATACATATGTATATTAAATACGAAAAATTAATTTAACTTTAGTATAATTATGCGCACATAAGGGCCTGTCTAATATAGAAAACAATTTTATATCAAAAACTTAATATTTTACGTAAGCTCGTTTATATAGCTTAATAAGTTTATTGATATTTTTTCTTTGTTGCTTTTAGACTTAAATATAATAAAGCATTTTTTTAACAAACAAATAAAAGAAATTTTTGCTTAGAGAAATCAATTAAAAATTTTTGTATGAATTTCTGCATGTTTACATTATAATTATTTAAAGTTAGCAGTTCTTTAAGATTTTGCATCATTTGTTAAGCCAAATAATAAAAAAATTAAAATTATAATGTTTTTTAAACTGAATTATTTAAATCAATTTATTTTTATTATTGCGGTAACTCGTCTTTTGTATCAACAGGACTTGGCGATAAAAACTTTCGAACATATTTCGGAAAATGAGTTTTCTCGTGGGCTTTTAAAATTGTGGATCGAGAAAATGTCTTTCCGCACATACCACATCGAAACGGACGTTCTCCTAAAAATGTATTAGATAAGTAAATTTTTTTTTCTTTTAATTATATTATGAAGTTACCAGTATGCACTCGACAATGATCCTTCATATGATGTCGTAATTTGAATGCTTTTCCACAAAATTCACATTTAAACGGTCGATCACCTGTATGCACCGGCAAATGTGTTATAAGAGAGGCAACATCAGGGAAACTTTTACCACAGAATTTACATAATACAACACTATTTGGATCGTTTAACGATGATCCACCGACGCCAGTAGAAGTAGTAGCTGCACTACTACTACTGCTCATTGACATGCTACCAATTGTCGAACTGCTGCTACCGCCGACGCCACTGCTGCCACCAACATTAATGCTTGCACCACTACCACCTCCACTTCCGCTGCTTTCACTTATATTAGCAGCAGCCGCAACAGCAGCAACTGCTGCAAACTTCATATCCATTGGTCCTCCATCAGGCGGTTCAAGTGGCTCTAAGGGTGGCGGTATTTGCCTATGTGCAAAATGTTGCGGCAGAGGAGGCAAATCAGGCGGTAGAAGGCTAGCCATATGACCTGGATGAAGTAGATGTGCAGTTTCTCTAAATTTTAATGTTTCCAAAGAATGTGATAGAATATGTCGGGTCAGCTTACTTTGATGGGGGAATGTGGCTCCACAATACATACAGGGGTACAATGGACCACCTTGATCTAATGGCGAGCCACTATTACCACCCCCACCACCACTACCACTCAATAAATGAGGCGATTCGGACGTTTCCTGCAAACCAAACAAAAATCTTCATCAACTTCTTTTCTTTCTACTTTTTTTTTTCATTTTTCTATTATCATTCTATTTAAAATTGTTTTGTATATTTTGTGACTTTTTCAAGCATTTTTAAATTTTTTTTGTTTATTTCTCTATATATATTTTATCTATTTTATTTTACTTAAGTAAGGATTAAGCAGGATAGAAAACTAGTATTTTGGATATATTAAATTTGTACAAGTTATTTAGAAAAAACCAAAAATTGTTCGCTGAAACAAGAGGGGCAAAATCAATCAAATTCTGTTTTTTTTTTCTTTTTGTTATTTAATTTTGTTTGAAAATAAGTTCTTAAAAATTAATAATGTTTTGCTTGTTTAAAATTTTATTTTTAACAAGCTGCATGAATTTAAAAAAAAAACATCTTTTTTCATCTGAATTAAATTTGTTAATCTTATACAGTTTTAGGAAGCTTTCCTCAATAATTTTTATTTTTTTATTCTACTATAATTTTTTTCTTTCAAGAAGTTGAGGTTCGATTTTTGTTTGGGCGCTGGAGTTGGGAAAAATTCTACAAGTTCCGATTAAATTAGAGGTTCACAGTCTTATAATTATTATCTTAATATGATGTATTTGATAGTTTGGCTTTTTTGTTCTTAGAAAAATATGTGTAGATATATGTATAAGGTTTTTTAATTTTATAAAATTTGTCTGTTACTTATGATGTAGGTATCAATTATCAATTTATGTATTTTATTCTACGAGTATTACTTAATTTTATTTTAGTTTTTTTTTTTTCGAAAAAAGAGGCACTTTTTTAAGTTTGTGTAAATCAAGGCTGTCAAATAATTTTTTTTTTATTTTATTGCTTCTTACTTTAATATTTCAAGAAGTTTTTCCACTTTAAGTACATACATACATGTATTTGTTTTTGATAATAAAATTTTAAAATATTTTAATTTTAATACAGATTTATTAAAGAATTTGAAGCACTCTTTTTTCAACAACAAATTTTTTTTAAATTTTGAGAAAAAAAAAAAACGTTAAATCTAAATTATTATAAATATGTATATATAAGAATAAAAAAAAAAACAATTTGTGAATTAAAATACCAAAAAATTTCTGATTTTCCGTTTTTTTAAATACAACTTATTCAATGAGTTGTTTTATTATTTAAATTTAGATTCAATTATTAAAATGAATTTTTAAAATTTATAATATAATATAGCACAGCCATTTCCAAAAAACGTAGATCAACTTCTTGACAATATAAGAAATATATAACTATAAATTATTAAGAAGAAAACATCAGCAAAACGAATTCATATAGACAAAATGTATAAAGAAAAAAAAATTAGCACAAATTTAAAAAAAGTTATATGTATATTTAATATTGATCATATTGTGAATATACAGTAATTATTTTTCTATGGAAATATTTTTTAAATGCAATAAATATTTATGTATAAAAAATCCGAAATAAGTACAAGTCCATTATAAATATCGACAAAATGTAACAACAACTTTTTAATGATTATTTTGAAATCTGTATGACCGATATTCCATTTAGCTACTTTCTAATTTTTTTTTAAATTTTTGTTTTTGAACTACCTACATATTTAGTTCATGTTACTAAATTATGATTATTTTGGAATGTTATTTTTTAAAGGTTTCTTTGAAGGCTGGTAATTAAACTTTTTAAATCTCGGTTTATATATTACTGAAACAGGAAAAAGTCATAGAACTAAAAAAATCTTTATAGAATAGAATTTGAATTATGTTAAACATTTTTCTAATAAAAAAATCTTACGTTTTTTAGTTCGACGTTGAATTTTCTTGTCATTATTCAATTTGATTTTTATATAACACTTTAGTATTCCTTACCATTTATTTTGTAAATTGAAATGTTCATACGCATCAGTAAAAATGTTTGAAATGTTTAAGATTATTTTACAATCTACAACAATAAGACAAGATTGAAATTGTTACTTTATTTCCAAATTTATATAACACTGTATATTCACAATAGATTTTATTTTAAAATAACTTATTAAAACATTATGACAATCACAATTATACGAACATCAATCGTAAAAGAAAAATTTTATCTTTTTAAAAATACTAGAATAAAGGAAAAACTTATTTAAAAAACGATACAAAAAAAAATGAAAGAAAAATTTTTAAAACAGTAAAATTTATTCTATGTAACAAACACGAGCTGTATAAGCAAAATATACATAAATATACTAATACATATACATACATATGTAAGTTTTTATAGTTATTGAAGCTCCGTAAATTTTGTTTTCTAAGTTTTTGTTTGTATTCAATATGAATTTATTTATATTTTGGTTTTAAATTATAATTCTGAAAAAATTAAATACGTTTTTCTTTCGTTATATATGACTTTTTTTCGAATATATTTTTCATTTTAAGGTTATTATTAATTTTTTGGTTTAAATAACTTAACCCCTCTTGTTTGTAAAATAAAATTTGTATAAAAAAAAAATTAAATATAAAATAACTATACATAACTCTTTCTTTAATTATATATTATTCTAAAAAAGTTGTATTTTATAAAGCCTAAATGTTTACAATTGATTTAGTTCACTGGTATGAAAATAAAAAAAACAAATATTAGGTAGGTAATTCGGAATTCTACACAAGTATAGAAAATTTATTGGTTTATAATTCAAAAAAGGTTTGAAATAGTATAAATATAAAACCAAAAATTAAATAATTTGAATCAAAAAAAATTTTTATTTTGTATGTTTCTACAGTGCCATGTAAGATAACTGTATTACAGATTTTCAATTAGAATAAGGGGTAAGTTTTTAATTTTATTTTGTTTTTGTTTTTTTCTGCTCTATACGATTTCAAAACAAAAATACTATAAAGATTATTTTGAGTTAAAATAAATAATAAGAAAATTGATGATCACTGCTTTTTGATTAATTTCCAACACAATTTCTTACAATAGATTACAAAAAATTATTCTGAGTTTATTTTAAAAAAAAAATATATTTTATTAATTTCAATAAATTTTTTAAACATTAAAAAAAACTAAAAAAGAATAAAACTAAAACTAAAAAAGAATAAAAACAATCAAATTGAAACCTTTTAAAATTATACTTTCCATCAGCGGTAAGTTATCACCATGAATGATATAATGTGCAATATGGAATCACTGCAGAGATCCATTATGTCGGTGAGAAAAATCAGAATTTGGCCTAAATTAAATCCATAAATTGATTTCAACTATGAATATAAACTATGTATATGTATATATGTATGTACATGTAGGTATAATTATACTATATACATACATACATACGTATGTATACATATATATGTATGTAAATATATTTTTTGACTATTTGTTCACAATAAGCATGAGGACGAATGATGCAATTTTATAATGAAAGGATTGTACCTACATACTACATTTCCTAACCTGTCTATTTACTTAAAAAATATACGTACATATGTACATATGTATGAATGCTCACTTCAAATAAAACATAATGGGATACATGTTGAGATTAAAAAATTATAAACTTAGATATAAATATATACATACATATGTAGATACTACATATGTATGTATGTACATGTATGTTAATCTATCAAAAAATGAAAAAAAAAAAAAAAGGAACCTGACTGTCGCTAGAATTATTATATGCGGGTGAATAGGTACTAATTGGAATGACCGATAGCTTGATGCATTAACCTGAATGACCTGGATAAATAAAACTTATTGCGTCAATAATACGAATTTGGCACAGTGTTACTAAACCAAAATCAGAACTTTGTATACCGAGTTTAAATTCATTTTATCACAAACTAAATTTATTTAATTTCTGTAATGTTTTCTAATTAACCTATTTTTAAATTTAATAAACATACATGTAAAGTAATTAAATTAAACAAACATAAATTTAAATGAAATGATGCCAAAATATCCGTTGTATGCAGCAAAATACATACTAATATTTGCAATATATAGAGTATATTTTATTATTTGAATATATATAAAGGATTTTTTTTTTTGTATTTTCTTTTCTCGTAAAAGTATGTACATTTCTATTAATTGAAATTTTTAATTTGCGAATGAAACTAATTTTGAAACGAGTTATTTTATCAGAGCCTATCCTAAAATTTGATTTTGAAATATAAGTTGTTTTAAATAAAACACAAAACTGTGTTTTTTGTACATATGTATGATAAATGGTGTTTGGGTTTTAAAGATAACACTCCAAGGATCATAAAACTGCAGCAGGATATAAAAACCGGGCACACAATTCTATATAATCACTCCTTGTTTGAAGCGTAAAGTGTTAAGTGCTAATTAGCATATACGTGTAAAACAAAAATTTCTATATTTTTCATTTTTGTGTAGTAAAAAAAATAGTTTTTATAAAAAGTGATAATTATGTCTTCAAAAGATACAAGTAAGTAGAAGAAAAATTTATTTTAGTTTTTTAAATTCTATGAAGGATAGGATAGGATAATTGAAGAAAAACTTGTAATAGTCAAATTTTTGAGTTTTGAAAACGAATTTCGCCACTTCCCTCCTTCATTTTCACATACATATATTTGAAGGTAGTTATGTATACTAAAAAATTAAAAAAAAAATTGGCTGCTCGTTTTTGCTTTTTTTTTAACGGAAAAAATTATATTTTTGTACCTGGGTTTGGTTAATTATATTACATTGTATTTTTAATATGTTAATTATGTTTTATATTGTTTAAAAATCTGTATGTTTTTTAAAAGGTCTCAACGGAGAGGAAAGCTAGACCTTTGGTTTACAGGCCAAAATTTTAGTACGTGTCGTGGGCAATTAAATTGTAGAACATGTGTTATCAATCAAATGTACCGTTATTTCTAGCGACGCCATTTTATTCAAAGAAAACAGGAAATTTACTGAATTTTTCACTTTGAGACTTCATAACTATTTAACAGAATATTCTCTATTATCTTATAAAACAAACAATTCCGCTATGTTTTACAGTTTTCGAGAAACAAGGTGTTTCATGAAAACCGAGTCAACAACATTCAGCGCCCTCTAGCAGCCAAACGGTTAAGATAAACTCCTTTATCCTATACAATTTTTTGTTAGTCTCGACGAGGTCTATCACTCTGTATTTTTTTTTTTTACCATAGGATATGAAACACCCTCTGTATATGTCTATAACACACCTTGTAATTATTTTACATGAAACTTGAAAATTTTGTTTTTTTGTTCATTTTTAAGTTAAATTCCATTTTAAATACAAAAATTTTATTCATAATAATTTTTTTCGAAGATAGGTACATATGTATATAATTTTGACCACAAAATGACCTTTTTTGGACAACTGTGCACTGTTTAAAAAAATATTTTAAAATTGTTGTGAAAATGACTACATATCTATGTATGTATGCAGATTTTTATTAACCAAATTTCAAAATATACATAGGTAATTGGTTACAAATTAATTTATAATAATTTTTAATAATTTACTAAACCTAATATTCCTTAACGCCAAAACAGCTTTCGACAAAACAAAAACAGATTATATTCATGTGTTCTTATGAAATCTTACTTCTTTACTCATGTTATTCAAAACTTAAAATTTCAGGATTTTAAGAAAATTTAAATATGGTAATGGTAATGTGTTTATAAAATTTTATACACGCATAGATACATACATACATTGATATTTATAAACATACATATACCATAATATTCATACGAGTATAGTGTTACGTTTTGATGGCGGAAAAAATGCTGCTGCCTAAAATTTTATCGTCAGCAGGTAAACACAAACACATGCAAACAAGCTTGGAAAATATGTTTGAATTAAGTATGAGGTAGACAGGTGTAGATAAAAGGGTAGATGGGTTTTTAGTTGGTTGATGGTTGATGATTGTTTATATGTACGAACTGAAGATATGATTTCTACAATCATGTGAACAAGTCAACAAAAAAATAAAATAAAAAAATTTATTGTTGTTAAAATGTCGAATATTTTTAATTCAACAACTTTTTTTTTTTCATTTGAAACGGACATACATATGTAAATGCAAAGAAATAAGTGGTGTTATTTACAAATGTATATATTTGCTTACGTTCAAAATAAGATTATATGATACCTAAATTTGCTAGGAAAGTTTTTTTTATTATTTATTATTTGCACTATTTACCAATTACAATGAACTTAAATGTGCAAGATGAGTCCTACGGATGCAAAATGAATTAGAAGTGAAGAAAAACTTCCTGATATCATTATTTCAATAATGATACATATACATACATATGTATGTATGTAAGTAGGCAGTAGTTTTATATATTAATATAAAAATTAAAAACAATTTTATAACGTGATGATATAATGGTGAAAAAATAATTGAAAACAAAGACAAAAGACCCAGGAGAATATTATACAAAAATACTTTTCCTTGTGGTTTTACATTTAAACCAAATTTAAAAAAAAAAAGTGAGAAAAAAATATTTTACGAAAACTTAAAAAAATGAAATACAAATTTGAAGAAGAAATAATAAAAAAGGAAAACAGAATAAACAGTCATAAAAATAGGCATTAATGGGTGTATGAATATGCCTAACAAATGTTATGAAAAGTTCATGATTGTAATGACACAGAGGAGACGTAGTCAAACGAGGCTTTTGTGGAAAGAGGTGGCTTGTTTTATAATAATTTCTATAAAACAAAAAATAATTCGTCGTTACGAACATAAATCTTAAAAAAAAAAAAATTGCAAATATTTTTCATGGACAAAAATAAAAGTTTTCGTTTTTTTTTAATAAATATTTTTTATATTTTCAATTTTTTGTTAGTCGGATGCTTTGGTGGATTCATTAAAATATCACGAATTTATAGTCGTTTAGATTTTAATTAGCAAGAACGTACGTTTATATTCATATGAATCCTTACAGCCGCTAGGGTGTCAATGATGTTGTATAATAACTTTTTTATTTCTTTTAATTTCAATCATTTTCCATTTTACTGATTTTTACTTCCACCATGTTATCCTCTACCTTCCTTTTCCCTTTTTTCTATGTCCATTATTCTTCTTGCATAGCATTTTGGCATACTCTAGCTAGACTAAATTCCCAAAGACGAATACAATGTTTGATAGCTGATGTCTGACATTTTGCTGGATGAACAAAATTTGCAAAAAAAGTTGTCTGGAAGGATTGGTATGAGACATGGTGGTAGTTATGCATGTGTGGTTGATGATGTATATGGGTTAGAATGAAGAAGCTGTCGACACAGAGTGGATATTCTAGCCTCATACCTTAGTAGTTCCGTTAGCTGTTTTTGCTAATGGTATTGAAACTCACCCCGAAAGTTGGATTTCGTTTATTAAAGCACTTTCTATATTTCGATAGGACGAATAAAAAACACATTATAAAAAAAGGAATAAAACAAGAATATGCGATTATCTGTAAAAACAACGACACTCTAAACTTGATGGTTAAGGGCTGGCAAACGATATTTGGAAAGACTGTGTGTAGATTGAGTTCAAAGAACTTGGATTTTGTGAGTATGACTATATGTATATATAAATATACTGTGGAATTGATATAATTTTGACTCTGTATAAAAAATAAGTACATATGAACACGTAAAGATTTTAGTACGGGTATACCTTATTTATACATACGATTCAATGTTCAACCTTCCGACCAGTCGGATGTACAAGTGATACTAACTTTAATGAATGAATGGTCCAGGAAAATGATAAGCATAGAAATGCGGTTATCACTTTATGAAATTTTTAATTGAGTTAACTATTAAAAACTGTACAATTATTAGATAGTTGGTATGTAAATACCGATGAATAAAAGAAAAGTGAATTTTGGTATAGAGATTTCAAATTTATTCAATATCGTATAACTTTGATTGACAGAAAGATAAACTTTTAACTTGTTATCAAGCAAAATATTTATTGGAACAATTTTGAAATATGTACATATTTTTTTTTGCCAGATTTCTATCAAAAATTGTTGATTTTTTTAACGACTAATTTTTTCAATAAATTATGGACTAACAAGCTTCTAATAAACTAATTAAATTACGATATAAAAAAAGGTAATAACTCCAATATTTATAACTAACTTAAAGTCGAAAAAAATTTGTCTATTAGTAAAGCCAAGGGACTTGTCGTAGAGATAAGGAATAGCTGTTTTTGCTCAGCTCACTTATCTTCTACTTGAGAATATGCTCACTTTAAGTGTCAAAAAAAAAACATTTAAAAAAATTAAATTACATACTTGAACAAATTTTACTGAAAAAATAAAACTTTACAAAACAAATCAAGAAGAAATATAAAATACAAATTACAAAAGACGTCATAACCCCAAACTAATAAACTCATTTGTTCCCTGAGCAAGTGAGATCTCTATTGTCGAATAGAAAAAATCAGTGCAAAAAAAAAACGCTCTTATCATATGAGGAAGTGAGAAATCTCAGAATTCTTACTTCCTCAGTTTCGCAATAAAACACAGCAAATATTTCTTTAGTACCAAAGAAACTTTCTATTCTATTATCTTTGATAGTACAAATCAGTCATTAAAAGTTCTCCCTAAACTTAGGTTCTAAATCTTGCATTTCATTGCTTGCATACGAATTTGTATGGTAAATATTTTCAAATATTTTTTGAATATAATAATTTTGATTGGTAATTTATTTGGGTTTAGTGTTTGATTTCGTGAGGTTAAAAAGAAAGAATATGATGAAGCTTTTAGCAAAAAAGCCAGGTCTCTGGCATCGTCAGATGAAAAAACAACTGAAAACAATTGTAGATATAATTTTAAACAGTTTGTGGAATGTACGTATTCCGTAATACACACTCAACAACAAATGTATATATTTGATAAGATGTTATATACATATATGTACATATATATGTATGTATTATTTTCACATTTATATATTATACTAATTGTATACATATACATTAGACTTGAAGAGATTTTGGTATAAGACAAAACTGTCTAAGAACAGTACCCCACCCAGTGTTATTTGTATAGTGTTCGCTGTGGGGTAAGCTTCTATTCGAAAATTTTCGTTCTGGGCTTTCGATTGTTCTGTAATATCTAGAATAGCTGTATATTTTGTCCTTTATTCATATTCTTATTTTTCTGAAATTTTGTCTCCTTTATAATTTTATACAATGTGTATACATAGGTATATGTGTTATATGTATGTATATCTTTTTATGTGTGCATTGTTGTACTTTGCTTCCTGCCTTGAAATACGTATTTATTATTTGCTTCTAAAAAGGTTGTTTTCAATTTTGGTATACAGGGTGTTTCACGGTTCGTGTGCCAAACTGAACATGGTGATAGATCTCGATGAGAAATGAAAAAATCGAATGGGAAAGGGGGTCTATTCTCAAGAGAACCTTCAGACCTTTGCAAAAATGTCTTTATCTCGAAAATTTACCTTATTATTTTTTTAACGAATTAACGAATTTTGAAGAAACTGCTCTTAAATTATGGTGCATAATTTTTGAACAGATAAAGATAATACAATAAAACAAAACCCATATTAAAGTAGACAACCTTGAACATAAAAATGACGAATTTTTTTCAAAATTTTTCGACTTTGAGTTACAATAACTTCAGAACCATTTGACATATAACTTTATAAAAGACATTTTTGAAAAGGTCTGAAGGTTCTCTTTAGAAATAACTTTTATTTAGCTCTCTACATCGCGCGAGCGCTGAAATATGTTGCAAAAAGTGGAACTAGTTACTTTTCGAAAAAAATTGCCTTTGACCTTGAATATCTCGGTAACCATTGAGAATATACCCCCTCTCCCATACGATTTTTTCATTTCTCATCGAGATCTACCACCATGTTCAGTTTGGCACACGAACCGTGAAACACCCTGTATATGTACATACATATGTATGTATTTATCAACGCTACTGATAAAGGAAAAGATAGGATTAAGTAAAATACATACATACATACATATGTATATTATTCATTTTTACTTTTTCCTTTGTAATATTTAGTGTATATTATATGCGGCTGCTGGTTAACACGTAAACAATGTAGACCAGTCGAAATGTAATTGTAAATGTCCTAATATCACGAATCGATATTAAAATATATTCATATACATTAATGTAGGTATACACAAAAACAACGTTTTATACATAAGCTACTTTCAATTTTTCCATACTTTAACATTATAAAATTATTTTTGAAAAATATGCCTTTTAATTTGGCAACATAGTTCCGAATTTTTTTATGACAACGGTTTGTCAAATTTCATCTTTTTTTTTTATAACTTAAGTTTTAAAGTGTTGAAAATGATACTATACTATACTAAACTATACTATACTAAACTATACTATATTGTAAATTGTGAATTTTTTTTGAAGAATATAAGTTATTGTCTTAAAATACAGATATTTTTCAAATTTACTCGCTCAAATGTAATCTATACATACTTATGTATGTACATATATATGTATATAAAGAAACATGTCCTTACTGATTCATCATCATCAAGCCGGAAAGGCTAAAGCTAGAATTATGAAATTTGGAGAGTAGTTGCGTTTTATGACGTAGACACCCACTAAAAAGGGATTTGTTTAAAATTCAACTCCTAAATGGGACATAAGGGAGTTCACAATTAATATTGAGAAAAATTATTTAAAGGTTTTATTAACTTGAAACTTGGTAAAAGTACTCTAAAACATAAATAATTAAACACGTTTTCTTAATTTTTTTTTGCAATCAACCCCTAAGGGGGTAAAAATGGGTTATAAAAGTCTGTATTGGAAAAAAAAAAATTTTAGTAGGATTTTCTTGAAACTCAGCATAAATACTCTAAAACACAGATAATAAAACTATAGTGACTATAATAATGGGGATGTTTTAAATGAGATATACAATAAATGCTTGGTTTGTCTTGAAGATACAGTGCTTTCTTTGAAGGTCATTATGTCTACAGCACTCAGCAGTATGCCTAAGGGTACACGGGCAGACGAAGTAAAGTCATGTCTAAAGAATTCATATTCGTGGTCACATTGTCGGAATCTTGCACTTTATAAAAATATGATATTACTCAAAATAGGCGATGGAAATTACTCTTCACTCGGACTTAAGATTAACACTCCTTCAGATTTGGGTACAATAGTTACTTTCAGATATAACTGCTAGAATATATCCTGATATAGGTAACATCAAGAAAAAGTCTATAGAAAAGAATGGTTGTGCGACCGTGCTATTTTAACTCCGAAAAACGATAAAACAGCCACAATTATTGACATCTTATTAAAGGCATTCAAAGAACAAGATGTTGAATGCAGGTCTTTTGATTCAGTGATCCAAATAGACGATGCTTGTAGAATTTCTTAATACTCTGAATCAGTGGCGTCTCGTCCAGGTGTTCAAGGTGTTCACAGAACACCCATATAATCTAAAGCAAATTAAAAAAAAAAAATTGAGAACGCCAAAATAATTTTCATAACTTCAATAGTAATGTCCATATTGTGTTCTATTATAATGTAGAACCCAGCCTCACATTCAGTGATGTGCATTTGAAGCCGTCCTCGTTTCGTAAATAATATAAACAATATAAATAATATACAACCAGGGTGTGGTGAAGCTCTGATGTAGAACCCAACCTCATTCAGTATTATTTCTATCAAAATGTATTGAAGTTCTACTCAAGAAGAACTTTAATACTTTTCAATCCTATGCATTGAAATTTGAGGCTTTGCTCTTGTACTGTAACAATACAGTTGTTATATAATGAAATGAAGGTTTTTCAGTTACTACAACTCAGAAGTGGGATAAAGAATCCAGACGTATGTTTAAATTGATGAAGCATCACTCAACTTCTACACAGTGCATGTTTACGTGAAAAGCTATGTGGAAAGCTTGTTCACGATTTGAAAGCTATCACATACGGTGAAGCTTTGTTGTTGTGATACACATCTGGGGCAGATGTTGTTATCAGGTTGGCCGAGTTGTAGGAGGTTTGAGTATTCTTCATCAATGATTTAGGTGGTAACTGAGAACAGCAAACGACATGGCATTCGGTAGCTCAGTGGTTAGAGCATTTCTCCGGCAAAGAAAAGGTTCCGTGGTTCGATTCCCGGCCGAGTCGAATGTCGTTTTTTCATGTTTTTCAGTTACTACAGTATGTTTCAGAACCTGGTAATTTTTGCCGCAGAAGGCAATACCACAAACGTGGTTTACAAATAGGTACTGAGGTAAAAAAAATAAATTTTTCAGTGAGTTTTTCAAATTTAAAAATTTTAAAATTATTAAATATACGCAAGCGAAGCCGCAAGCAACAGCTAGTTAATAGATATATACGTACATAGTACATACATACATATATGTATGTACATACGAGTATATTCTTAGTTGTGACTGACTGACTGATAAATAATATTATTTACAGCTCAAACTAAAAATATGAAATTTGATACAAAAATAGGCCAATTTGGGAAAAATCACATATTTTGAAATATGCATCATATTTGGATAAAAAATTCTTTGATGTTCTTAGTACTTCCTATTTTTATACTGAGTTCTAATTTTTCATTAATTTGTAAAAGTGTGAAGAGCAATGTTCTGTATGCTCTCTGTTTTAAATTTTAATACACGTATCATGTATTGAAAGTAACCTGAAATCCATTTAGGAAAGGCATGATTAGTTTTGTCCATCAGAAAAAAGTTGTCTTATAACTTGCATATGCATACATACATATGTATATGTATTGTACATACATATGATACATACCTACATATGTACATCCATATAGTTTGATTTATGTTTTACATTTTTAAACCCTTTTTTCAATATTAACTAATTAGATATCTAAATAAAATATGTCTATTAAAAAACCTTTTAAAATAAATAACTTTTATAAATAAAATGCACTAAAAATTAAAAAATAATTTTTCTTTCTCAGTGATATAATAAAAGTTTGGGCATCCATAATTATAATCACAATTGTCTAACTGCAACTCATGTCCAAATTTTTATTATATGTATCACTGAGAAAGAAAAATTATTTTTTAATTTTTAGTGCATTTTATTTATAAAAGTTATTTATTTTAAAAGGTTTTTTAATATATTTTATTTTCTACTTTTTAGTCATAACTATAAATAATTTGCAAATTTTTAAATTGATGAATTTTTAAATGCACGAGATATTAAATATGCCATTTAATAACACTCAGCAAAAGCTTTAATTTGATATCACACACGGCCCAAATTGGACAATCCCAAGGAGGGTATAGTTTTCACCCAACCCCCACCCAAAAAAACGTGAAATTTTTTTACTTTATCGGAAAAGCTCATTTATTCCATTCACTCATTTTAAATCAAAAAACCTAAATTATATTTCATTTAAAATATCTAGTAGTCTATGCTTTTTAATGTTTTAATAAAATATCTAGTAGTCTACGCGTCGCCCTTAGTCCCAAAGTTATTTAGTCAAGGGTTAGT